>JAUNZO010000736.1:0-293822 GCA_031894775.1 Chloris gayana
CATCCCCACTTGCTTTCTCCCTTTCGCACAATCCATCCTCCTCCTTGGACGTGCCCTCCCCTCCGTCATCGATGCCCTCCATGACGGTGCAGTCCGCCGCCATCCGCCGGCTCCGTCGCGAGCACGAGGCTGCCCGGATGAAGACAGCCCTCGCGCCGGCAGGAGGCGTCGCCAAGAAACCTGCTGCTGCTGATGAGGCGCCTGTCGTTGCTGCTGCCGAGATCAAGAAGAACCTGTCGCCGGCGAGCTTCTGCGTGGGCACCAAGGTGCGCGTGCGCACGCCGACGAGGCTACTGCGCCCGGGCCGTTACCTCGTCTTCTGGCTCCACGCTGTCGTCGTCGACGCCGGCGACGAGGAGGAAGACGGCCACATCAAAGTCGTCTACTGCGACTGTGACTACGAGCACCCGGACAGCGACCTGTTCGGCGTCGTGCGCGTCCTCAAGAAGGACGTCAAGAACATGGTGCAGCGCTCTTCCGCCGGTACCGGCTCTTCCGACGTCAGCCACTCCGCCGGTGCCAACTCATCATCTTCACAGGGACAAGGCCATTCCGCTCCTCTGCGGCGGCCAACCACCGGCGGGAAGACTCCGTCGGTGCTGAAGAAGATTGAGGAGGCCATGCATCTGCTGATCGAGTCCGAGGACAGCCTGGACTCCAACAGCTGGTAGTTGGTTTTGGATGTAGTAGGCTCTGTGTAGAGATTATTGTGATCGATCACTGGCTGCATCAATTGCCAGGTTGTATTGTCATGTAAACAGTTAGAAACGTTGCACCTATCTCGGGATGGCATACGTACGTACTTAATGTAAAATCTTTCCAACTGTTTCTGTAATAATGTTCGCTAAGCTTATGCAGCAGAATAATACTATCGAATAAGAAGCTCACGTATATATGCAAACTAGTACACTGTACTTACCTAGCTGCCACCGGCATACACTGTACTTACCTAGCTTCCACCGGCGAGAGATCGAGCACAGCAAATTAACGGCCCACGGAGGCGGGTCGACGTCGACGACGCGCGTTCAGGTCCATAACGGCCACGCACATCGTAATACCTCAATCTTCAATAATACGTACTCCCTTCAGTTCTGAAAAGGAAGTATTTATAACAAATTATTAAATTTCACAAAGAAAGTAGTCCTGAGATTTTATCTCCATTTTAGACGTTTTTACCCCTGCATTACACTAGTTCCCGGTAAACTCAATTCCCCACGATCTTTCTCCTGCCCGGGGCCTATCGAGCTGCGTGTGCCACCCTTCGCCTCCCCGTTCTTTTCCTTTTAAACAGCAACAACACGTCAACACGGGCTAAGCTAGCCACGCGAGCTGCCGCACACGCACGCCGCTGCACTTGCCGTCGCGCACGCGGCACGCCGCTGCCGTGCACGCCGCCGCGCCCGCCGCCGCCCACGCACGCCGCCGCGCACGTCGCCGTTGCTGCTAGCCGCGCACGCCGTGCAGGCCACCGTTGCTGCTAGCCGCGTCCAAAGAAGGAACGTTCTGATGTGAAACCCATGCTTTCAATGTATTTTTTTTAAAAAAAGAATTATGTGAATCGACGATGATCTGAGTCGAAATCGTTAATGTATCAGCAACATTTGCTTGTTAGACAGGCCGAATCATTTTCCTCCTCTCGTGTTCAGATGACGAAACTGAAAGGATCCCGTAAAACAGAGTCACTACCGTACCGCCGCTAGCTAGGGGTACTTGTTCGGAGTCCGAAAGCGCGCCTCCGATTCCGAACTGGAACTCGGCTGTTGGACTCGTACTCGGATTTTCACGCATATGTATCCGACGCCGGCTCACACCCCGTACGTTCTCGATCCAGATTGCTCTTGTACGTCTCTCTTTCGCGCAAGCAATTCTGCTTGGACGACGTGCTCTTGTTGAGAGTTTCTTCGTCTTGGGCGGCCGCGCACCATGCCCACCGCGACGGCGCAGTCCGCCGCCATGCGCAAGATCCGCCGCGACCTCGAGGCCCGCCGGATGAGAGCAGCCCTCGCGCCAGCCGGAGGCGTCGTCGCCAAGAGACCGTCTGCGCCGCCGCTCTCCTCATCAGCACCGGCGCCGACGTCATCGCTCGCCACGCCCACGCGCACGCCCACGTCGCGTTTCAGCAAGGGCGCGCACGTGCGCGTGCGCACGCGGGTGGGGACCATGCGCACGGGGCAGGGCCTGGTGCTGTGGCTCAGCGCCGTCGTCGTCTCCGCCGCGGACGAGGAGGACGACGGCTGCCTCGGCGTGGTCTACACGCACTACAAGAACCCGCTTAGCAGCGGCGGCGACCCCTTCTGCCCGGTGCGTGTCCCCAAGCGCGACGTCAGGAACATGCCGCCGCCGCCCGCCGCCGTGATCGACACCGCTGCCAGACACTCTGCCCGCCCGCCGTCACAGGGTACGGGCGCCGCTCCTCTACGTCGTCCCACCGTCGCCGGGAAGAAGCCGTCGTTGCTGAAGAAGATGGAAGGGGAGATGCGGCGCAAGTCCGACGCCATCCTGGCCTCGTGCCGGTACTTGGGTTAATTCTTGATTGGGCGTACAGATGGTGACGACCGCTCTGGTCATCTGACTTCCCACTTCCAGCGGGATTTCTTTCTTCTTGGATCTCCGTGGATCTCCGGGAAGAAGCTGCCAAGTTGCTTGGAGCAGGTTGCGAGCTGCCAAGTTGGCGTTGCGCGCATAAAAGGAAAATTGCCAAGGCCCTGATGATGCAAGCATGGATCCTCGACCCGGCAGTAGCCGCGCAGCTGCACCAGCTGGTTTCGGTGCAGAAACCGGCCGATGGTGACCACCTCGGCCATGAATTTCCGTGATTCCCTGCCTCGACCCTCGCGACACCTTCTTCACCGCGACCTCCATCTTGGACTCCAGAACGCCCCTGTACACACTCCCGAAGCCGCCGACGCCGAGCAGCCGATCGTCGTGGAACCCGTCGGTGGCGTGCACCAGGTCCTCGTATGAGAAGCTGCGTCGCACCATCAGGGTCTCCAACTCTTCCTTGACTTGCGCGTATGTGCGCCGCTTCCGTACGAACACGACAGCGACGGCTGCCAAGGCGAAGACGAGCACTACTGCTGCAGACGCTACAATCTCCAGCTCCAGCGTCTTGGACCGCGGCGTGGGGAACGTTACCGGCAGGGTGGAAATGTTGAGCGCGGGGGCGGCGCCGTTCATCTTGAAGCTCATGGTGCAGCGCGCCGCCGCGTCCGCCAGCAACGTAGTTTGGGGACAAAAGGATGCTGCCGATCGTTGACGTCGATGCCGACGTGGTTGTCACTCATGTCGTTGAACTCAACAGCGAACAGGTGGTTGCTGGCGTCTCCGTTGTTGGTGGAGTTGGCGGGGCGGTACCTCGTATTCTGGCTCCACGCTGTCGTCGTCGACGCCGGCAAGGAGGAAGACGGCCACATCAAAGTCGTCTACTGCGACTTCGACTACGAGCACCCGGACAGCGACCCGTTCGGCGTCGTGCGCGTCCTCAAGAAGGACGTCAAGAACATGGTGCAGCGCGCCGCCGCGTCCGCCGGCACGGGCTCTTCCGACGTCTCCACCAGCCACTCCGCCGCTGCCAACTCATCATCGTCAGAGGGGCAGGGTGATTCCGCTACCCTACGGCGGCCAACCACCGGCGGGAAGACACCGTCGGTGCTGAAGATCAAGTCCGAGGACAGCCTGGACTCCATCAGCTGGTAGTTGGGTTCTGGAAGTAGGCTGGCTGGTGGTGACGTGTGATTCACGTGTGATCACTGGCTGTAACAATTTGCCTGGGCTACGGGGCTCCTTGATTAACTGCCGTCTTTGGGTGGTTAATTAGCCAGGTTGTATTGTCATGTAATATTATTCCTTATATACGTATGTTGAACTTCTGTAAGTACCACTGTCTCTGGCCATCGTATGTTTTTGAACGGCGGATTATATTGTAAAATCTTTTGTGTTACAATTTTAATAAGGTACTTCATACTACAAACCTTTTGCAACAATAAAAAAAATATAGGAGCTAAAGCATATGGAAGCTTGGTTCAATTTCTAGTAATAGTGTAGTGTCCCAAATATAATTTGTCTTATTAATTGTTCGCAGAATGTTCGTACTCGGATTTTCCAGGATAAATAAATTTGGCCGACGCCCCTTACTCACGTCCAGTTCTGGATACGACTGTTCATTCTCTTTCGTACAATTCTTGGTTGAACGTTCGTGCACCCTTTGTGATCTCTGATACCGGTTCGTCACCCTCTCGTCGGCCGGCCGGGCACCATGGGCCATGGCCACCGGATGAAGGCGGCCGTCGCGCTGGCAGGAGGCGTCGCCGCCTGCACGCCTCGCGGGCAGTGATGTCCATGCGCCGCCGTCGCCGTTCGCCACATCGGAACTGTTTGCGCTCGTCCTTTCTCTTAAACTTGAACAAGGGCGCGCCGGTAGGGACGATGCGCACGGGGCAGGGCCTAGTGTTGTGGGTGTGGCTCAGCGCCATCGTGCCGGGAAGAAGCCATCGTTGCCGAAGAAGATGGAGGAGGAGATGTGGTGCAGGTACGGTCCCATCCGATCGACGTCATCCGATCTGGCGGTAGTTTTTGTGTTGGGCGTAGAGATTGTGACGTGTTCATCATACTGGGCATACATCTGACTTGCAACGGCGGTGTATCTCCTCCCTGCTGGATGCAATGCAATATAATGCTTCTCTGATAGCGGTGTTTTTGGTCCTCCAGATTCGTCAGCTTAGATACTCCCTCCGTCCAAGAATATAAGGATTTGTTGACTTTTTCCTACACCCTGAGTAAATAAGGTATGTTGAACTTCTGCATGTACTTCTCCTACACCCTGAGTAAATAAGGTAGACAAGGTGAAGCATTCATCTATGTTCATGATCTTTTCCAGCTTTTTCTAAAAATAAGTATTTGCTACTCATGATTTTTCATAAGCGAATATTTTTCTCCTTTTCTACTATATGCAGCAATAAGAGTCCAATCATGATTGAATAGTTGCTTCTCTCACGAGTAGTGTTGAACCTCTATGTGAAGAATGATACATAGGATTGATGGTACAAACCTGCGAATGCAATACAACATGGACGAGCACATAATAAGCTATTTTTACTACACCCTCATCAATTTGACTTATTTACAAAATAGATACGTAATGGAAATTTCAGTTATCAGGAAAGAAACGTGGCATACGCAGATATTCTTTTTGTAAGACTGAATGTCCAAAATATTCATCGTTAAATATTATGTATATGCAGTGAATCATCAGGTATGCTGCAGTTGAAAACACTTCGTTCCAGCCTTCATTCACAGCTGAGTAATGTTGGTGACAATATACTACACACTGGAAAGCCGATATCTCATCTCATCACAATGGAAAACTGGATTTTAACTTCTGTATAAAAATTCCTTCATCATTATCATGAAGTAGTGTTTTTCTGTAGTTAAGGGGAGTAAATTCTAAAGCATCTAACCAAAGTATTTTGTGACAAAATGCTTTTATTTCTTGGCAGAAAAAAAAATGTATTCAGCTATCCAGTTTCACTTCAATCCGTACAGCAAGAGAGTCAGTTTTTTTCTAAAACGTTTTAACTTTGTTTGCCTAATAATATGTTTAGACTCTAGATATTACATCCAACCAATAATATGTAAATATTTTTTAATAAAATATTGTACCTTATTATATTATTTCAATTTATATTCACCGTTCTATTTTCCCTTGAATTTAATTACCGTACTGAAAAAAATTTATTTGCTTAAAACTATGTGATTCACCTAACAAAAAAAAACTTTACTCAATTTGTAACATTGAAAGATACTTACCATTTATCATATCCGTAGCCTAGGTTGAGTTGTCCAAATATTTCAAAAGTTATAACAATAACTTTTAGGTTCACTGTTGGATAATCAACCTAGAAATTTTTTGCTCCATTTGGAAATTACGTTACGAGGGGAAGTAGGGCTGGAAGGTAAAATAAAATCGTTTGTAACGGACCCGCAAAGTTGCAAATGCAATAAAAATGAAGAAGATGGTTACAGGGTCAAATGAAATTCTACAACTATACCATGTAAACAAATCAAATATAAAATGCTACAGAATTGCCGGTACAGATGGTGCTAAAAAGCAACTGGAAATTCCTTGCAAAAAAAAAGCAGCTGGAAATGTGACCATAATAGTATTCATGCAAGTAAATTTTAATCCACGTGTGAAACAAAAGCTGGTCCGTCCTTCCTAACCAAATACACTCAGGGATGTTAGCATGCAACATGTTTTCCATGTGCACTCGAGTTGCTGTATCTTGACGAACAAATACGCTCCGACCGTGCAAGACTGGCCGGTGGTCGACCGTATTTACTCAGGTTCAAGCAGACAAGTCAACAGCGGGTCCTAGTCAAGTCAATCCTTTTTTTTTTGCGAATACTACTTTTTGTAAAAATATGAATTTGGTATGTACGTAGTTATTAATATATGGTAAAGGGCATATGTAAAGTTTGAACACGGGGCGGCGAGCTGCGAGGAGGCAGGCGCGGCAAGCTACGAAGGAGGAGGCCGCAAGATAAACTTGGCCAACGCCCCAGTTCTGGACACACTGTTCATTCTCTTTCCTACAATTCGATCTCTGGTACACTGGTTCCTCGACCTCGACGTCCGGACACCATGCCCACCGTGGCGGGTGCAGTCCCGCCGGAGGACGAAGGCGACCGTCGCGCTGGCGGGCCGGGAGGCGTCGCCAACAGGAACCGCCGCCATCGGCACGCCGTGCGGGCAACGCGTCGCCGTTCGCTATATCCAAATCGTTTGCCGGTATCGATATCGGTATATGCATGGTCAAACATGCATGTTCGTGGCCCGGCAAGCTAATTAACCAATATTCCGATTCCCTCTCTATAGATGATACTACAATGAACCACCGTGGCGCTGAGACATCGTTCATCTGATCCACCGGTCGATGACAGCTCCTCCAGTTCATTTAAGAGCTAATTAAAGATCGTGCACGTGGATGAAACTATTTTTCCCCATCCTTTTCCCTCCTCCAACCCACAGATAGAGTGGTCTGCCTTGGCGTGTGGCCGTATCCATGCATTGAATAAGAACTAGAGGGCACTAGTCTAGCTACTACTACTACCAGTAACATTACCTACCTATAAACCCGGCCGGAGTAACTTGGCGGAACCCCCTCTAGTCTACTAGTAGGAGAAAATCCATTTTAGAGCGTCTGCATTCTTCCTCCGCTTATTGCTACGACGCGAGGACCGCCCGGCGACGGACGACGACGAGGTGGTGCCATCCGCGCCTACAAGGACTGTTAACAGGCCCGTCGCCACGCGCACGACAGCCGAGGTGTCCTCCGGCGGCCACCCGCAGTCGTAGACGACGTCGACGAAGCCGTGGCTCGCGGCCTCGACGGAGACGACCTCGGCGCCGAGCGCGAACTCGCGGACGGTGCCGGAGGGCGCGGTCACCGGCGTGCGGACGAGCACCCGCGCGCCGACCCTCACGGCGGCGGCGCTTCCATGCCGCGGGCGATGGCGCGTGTCGCGGCCGTGTTGTTTCGCGTGGCGACGGAGCGCAGGCTCGGGGGCCGTCGGCGTGGAAGACCTTGCCGCGGCGGCGGCGGCCATCCTGAACCTTCGCATGGCGGTGGACGGAACTGTCATGGTGGGCATTGCGGTGGCAGCAGGGCAGCGAATCGAAGCCGAGATCGATCGAGGAGTTCTCACCTGATCGCTCTTGCGTTGGATTGCTTGAGGAGACTCGCCCTTTATACCCATTCTGCCGGTATAATAAGTGGTAAATACAGATATGGCATACCGTGCTACTGACTTGAAAAGTAAATGTGACTGAAAAGGTCTGGGGGCAAAGCAGGAGCTGACGGGGTAAATGTCACCGGATAAATCAGGCAGCAGCTGCGATAATTCCGGCGGCAGAAGTGGTGTCGGAAGATGGAACCTTCACTGTTGAGAGGGAGACGAAGCTGCCACACTGGCAGTGCCAGTCGACCCTCCCGCAGGTGCAGGCTCGATCGGTTATTAATGGTGCAGCATCAACAGTGTGAGTGTGACCACCCCCAGCGGCGCTGCCCAGTTTGTCGGAAGCCTCATCATGTACGTAGGCGCAGAAGCACAAGTTGATGGATATGCCCAGTTTTGTCTGAAACCGCATGGCGGGGATGACACCCTGCTGCTTTCAAGTGGTGTTGGAACAGTGACCAACGTTGTCCAGTTTCAGTTTGTCTCAAGCCTCATGTACGCCATGCGCGCGGCACTCGATCGAGTTGCAGTAGAGCTCGAGTATCCTTCGATCGACTTGCATATGCATGTACGCCACACGGCACTTGTTGCAGTAGGTCCACCCGGGCAAAGGATGTCCGGTCGGACTTACCTCAGGGACAAGGAAGTCAGGTCAGCAGCGGTTCCTAGTCAAGTCAACTACTAGAAGCTTGGGCAGGCGCTGCAGCTTGGCGAGCCGAGCAACGTTGCACGTAGGAGTCTCGCCGCGTTCCTGGCACCAATTGCGGGCATCTTCAACTTGCCCATGCCGGCTGAGCAGATGGTGCCCACCAGCGTCGGCAAAGGCTCACGGCTCGGAACGCTAGACAGCTAGAGCACGCCGACGAGGTGCTTCTGCCAGCCGGCCGCCGGCGTGCCTCTGCCCACACGATGATTATTATCTGGTCCGTGGCCACGCACTCTATGGCCCAAGCCGTGTTCGCTCGGCGCTGAGCTGCAACTCGGACGGCCGAAGCGGAGGAGCGGGGAAGCCGCCGTACGTGTTCCGCCTGACCATGATGGAACGTCTTGGGCGCAGCAGGCTCGGTAGCCGAGGAGGACCTCGCGGCGGCCAGCTCGAACCTTCGCATGGCGGGGGATGGCACTGTCATGGTGGGACAGTTGAGACAGTAAAAGGTTTGTCCCCTGCGCTGATTAAAGGCTCGGACTTAAAGGAATATCCGCTGCGATCACTTTGGCTAAATACTGTAGATATACCAGACCGTACCAATGCAAATCGACGCTGCAGTCGCGGCATTCAATATCCGCTGGCTCCGCAACGCCCCTTCGCCTCGTGAAAGTTCGGATGGTGACACACATGGTACTTGGTGTTCTCGTCATTTGCGGACCCTGACGAGGTCGCAAAGGATGAACTCCACATGTATCAGAGACCTCACCTCCGTGAGGGCGTTCATCATGCAGATAACAAGAGTGCAGTGTTGGAGGATGGCATCGGGCGGTCTGAGCCATTTCGCCCAGGCCTTGAGTCAGCACGGGTTCGCTGGAGGCCCAGGTGAGGCGCTTGGCAATGGGGAGGTTAGGCCGCGAGGTGGTGACGCTAGCCCAGGCTTGCTGGACGTGGTGGCGGAACGATTCGTAACGAACCAAATGGTTGTTGAATGGGAAGGTGGCAGGGCGGGGGATCTTGGTGGTGGCGGTGAGCAAGATGGGGACGTGGTCGGAGGCCGGCGAGTCCCAGCTGGCAGGGTAGAAGCTGGGGAGGGCAGTGCCAAACGCGTTGTTGATGAGGAACCTGTCGAGGTTTGTTTGCTAGGATAGGGAGGCGCTGGCGGTTGGACCAGGTGAAGCGCCGGTCCGGGAGCGGGAGCTCTTCGAGCGCTAGGCGCCAGATGGAGTCATTAAAATCGCCGACAAAGATGTGGTCGAAGTTCGTGTTCGAGCGCTCGCTCAGGTCCCGTATGAGATTGATATCGCCATGGAGGACCCAAGGGACGGAGACATCGATGTATGCAGCTTCGTCCTCTAGCTCGGCCAAGAAGGCCTGGTGGTCGGTAGGGACACACGGGCCGTAGACATTGGTGATTTGGAGCCGGAGGTTGGAGCCAACGGCGCAGCTGTGGGGGGCCGGCAGGGGCCACGGCCACCCCCAACTTCAGAAAAAATTGCAGAGTATATGGCCGTATTGCTGTATCTAGGCCCATCTAGCCCAACTCAGAAGCTGGCCCAATCCTCTCTTCGTATCACCGATCCAACCAGCTACCAGCAGGAACAAGTGATCGGTCCCTCACGGTTCCTTCGACTGGAAGCCGCACCGCGTTCCTTCGACTGCAAGCGCCGCGAGCGAGTCAGCGAGAGCTTTGAGCGCGAAAGCCAAAAACAGACGCGAAAGGCAAAACGCGAGCCGCGAGCGCGTCCAGCGAGTTCGAGGTCGAGGAGTCCCGGACGGATGGACGACAGCTCCGATTCCAGGCCGCCATTACCGGAGGCAGAGGCTGCGATTTCTTCGGATGGTCGCGCCCGTCAGCAGCAGCAGGTAATTTCCAGTTTCTTTTCCGCCCCCAAACTCGAATCTTGTTTCTACTTTGAAAGTTCTATAATATATGTGCACATGGTTCTGTGAATTATTAGACTATGGTGTGAATTAGAAAAAAATTTCCAACCAAAACACAATCATTGTTCATGTCTAGTGAACGACTGGCCCCCCCTGCATTTCTCGTCCAGCTCCGCCACTGGTTGGAGCTCCTCGCCGCAAGGCAAGCCGTGAGTGTGTGTTCGGATTGACGAGAGCTGGTGCACTCCAGGAGCGCCAGATCCCAGGCGGTTAGCAGACTGCCGGAAGCACCATGTGAGGGGGCGAAGAGGCAATCCATCGCGAGGCGCGACGGGAGGCATGTGCGACGACCATAATGGAGGCTTAGAACTACAAGGGAAATCACTTGGATACTCATCATAAGATTCAACCATTGGAAATCAATCACGATTGAGGCATGCCACACAAGGAAGCCCGCATATAGTTACTGAAAATGAACATGGTGATGTCTTTTCTCAATCAAATATTAAGATACTATGGCAAACTACTTTTTAAGATTCGAAGTATATGGCAAATACTATCCAATCTCTTAAGATAAGGGTCTTGAATTTGATTAAAAACAATAATTTCTGACATAACGGAAATACAAACTACTTTTTCTAGTCAGTGTAGGCATGGGCACTCTTAAACGACCTCATCGGGTTTTAAGTGGATGAACATTTACACTTGGGATCAGAAGTCATCAATTCAGGCATAAAATGTTCTTGGATCAGTCAAATAACAACATAAGTCATCAGTACAGGCATTAAAACAATAGTCTTGGGTTCATTATCAAACAAGGCACAAACGATTCCATTGTTTTCCTCAATCGAAATTGCTCCTAAATTCAAATGAGCAGTCCATTGTTGCGCATATCATCGTCTCCTTAGCATCCTGCTCGCGTTGCTAGCCGGCAATCGCCACCTGGACGGCAGACGACGTTCACCGTCGATCCAAGGTCTGGCCTGGCCACCGCTGTGAAATCGACTCCGGGCGGCGGGAGCTTCGCGAACAGGAACTCCTTAATATTTTCCAAGGTTCCCGCGTCGTAAGGATTGGGCGCGTGACGGTCCTTGCGACTCTCATAGCTCGTCTGCAAAAAAATCGAGGGTGAGTGCATTGGCTTTGTTATTGGTCACGAGAACAGGTAATGTGCTGCTTGCACAACCAGCTTTTCTACAAGTACCAGTAGTTCAATTCAATTTGATCACGCTGCAAGTACAAAATGAAGAAAAGCTATGACTGAAGGCTCTTCTTTTCTAGAGTCTTATATCCAGGTGAGATACAGATGAGTAAAATGTACTGTAACAATCAAGGTTTTAAATAGCAAGCTAAGTCTTTTATGGAAGCTATTTCAATTTGCAGCTTTGTAAAAAAATCAGTTAATTACGCATAGTATCATGGAATCTAGGAGAACATTTTGTCCATACCCGTTACTTCATAGTAATTTGATTAATCAATATACTCATGGTCATGGTCATAATTAGCATTCATATTCATTCAACATTCAAACAGCTTAACAATGGTTAAGTGGTTCACTAAATCATTCATTGAAGTAAAGAACATAAACAAGAAGCAGACATGGATTATAGTAGTAGAGGAAATGATTAATACTTTGTATTGATCTGAATTCACACCTGCTAAAAACATTTTGCAGCTATGCCCAACAAATATCGGTGTTTAGCGGAGCTAAAGAGTCCTTAGCGGGAATAGCCGTACAATTGGTAATATCATAAAATAAAAAAAGCTATAATAGGCTATTTAAAACATTGGTAATGGAAGTTACATGTAATACATGCGCATACCTTGTTGTTGGCTATAAAAAATGCATTGCAGGCTAGAAGCCACGCAAGAAAACTGACAACCAAGAAGCAGAGTGCCGCAAAAGCATACGTGCCAGGAAAATAGACCAGGCCACGGAAAAAACCCTTCTCGATAGAATCCAAGTTGGCTCTTATTCTTAGTATCGTGAAGGGAAACATGAATGTGTATAATACCAGTGCAAAGAACAAAAACAGCAAGTAGAGCTTGTAGTTTCTCTGCAGATGTATGAAAAATTGCCACGCATTAGTTTCGTCTGTGGCCATTAATTAAAGTAGTTGTCTCAATGGTATCATTACGTACCAGTCCTATGCACTGGCTTATCCAGCTGCAGTGGTGGTCGAACTTTTCGACGCAGTTGTTGCAGATGGCGCAATGGGAGCTTCTGGGCGGTCGAGAGATGTTGCAGACCCGGCAAAACCTGAGCCTTGTTTCGACACCATTGACGCTTGTGAAGCGACGGAGTGTTCTTGGTGTTGTGGTCGCTCCGGCTTCTTCTAAAGGCGAAACCTGGTTTCTTGATATAATTCCAGGGTCTCTCATTGCCGTTAATAGGAGAGTAGCAGTCGCCTGTATGATGAAAAAATGGACAGAGTGCTAGCATTACTTGGTGGCGCTGATCATCACTATCTGCTACGGTAGTTCAACATTCTAGTAACATATAGAGTAACAACGGCTGTGTTGAAATTTGGATTATACTTACAGTTGTTGCTAGGATTAGGGAGATCACTGCAATCAGAGTTGGATGTGTGGATGATGACCCTGCCACAATGTAGGTCAAGAAAAACCATTCAGAAAGAGAACCTGCCATTGCTGTCAGGATGAGCCCAATGGGGTTAGGTCCGCAAATCACACGACCATCAAAGAAAAACACCTGCGAAAAATATCAGCCGTTAGCATTAATTATTACAAAATGCGAAATCAAACATAGTCTTCGTCAACATACTGAAACTGCAAAAGAATCTACAATTAGGCGTGGTTGATGTTTACGCACACCGGAGAATCATACATGTACTATTCCTGTGAGTATGAAGGATTTTCATGAAAATTGGTGGACAACAGGGGTCTTTTCCACTAATCTAATGTTTTGCTGTGCTGGCGTGGTGCCTTTGGAAGACCAGAAATAAAATAGTGATGGAGACGAAATAGATGTGTCAACTGATTAAATTTTATACAAAATCTTCTTTGCCTTACAGAATGTGAAATTAAGCATCGCTTCTAACTGTTGGGTGGAGGTTGAATGGTTTGTGGAGCTTAGAAGGAATATTGGATCTAGACTAGATAAATGAGTAGCAACAATTGCTTTGCTTGAGCTTCTAAAGGAGGTACAGCTAAATGAGCAACCAGATCAGATTAAATGGGTTCTGGACAGGACTGGGATGTGTACTCTACTAGGTCGATGTATAGACATCTAAGCTTTTGGGGTGTGAAAGCTACAAGGATGCAGAATATTTGGAAGAATAGGTTGGCTTTGAAACTGAAAATTTTTATGTGGCTTGCTATGCACAATAAATTACAAACAGGGGGTGCAAACAAAGAAAATGAGGTGGAAGGGGAATAAAAAACTGTATTCTTTGTGGAGTCCCTGAAACCACTGACCATGTTCTTCTTGATTGCTTAATTAAAAACTCGTTTCGTTTGGGCATGTATTAAAGAATCGATGGGGTGGGATAGATGTCCTGTGAGTATGAAGGATTTTCATGAAAATTGGGGGTCAACAGGGGTCTTTTCCACTAATCTAATGTTTTGCTGTGCTGGCGTGGTGCCTTTGGAAGACCAGAAATAGATTGGTGATGGAGAAGAAATTAGATGTGCCAACTGATCAGATTTTGTACGAAATCTTATTTGCCTTACAGAAGGGGCGAGTGCTGCTCAGGAAGTGCTGGATACCGAGACTGCAAAAGAATCTACAATGGAGCGTGGCTGATGTTTACGCACACTCGAGAACAACATGCATGTACACTATTCGTCGGATCAAATCATTAGCAAAACTAAAAAGCCAGATGCAGCGGTAGAGAGAGTGATGCTTACATTTTTCCCTGGCCAGGCGTGGTGCACCCTTGCCGGCGGTGGCGGCGAAACCGGCGGCTCTGGGGCGGGTAGCGCCTGGAGCAGGCTTGCTTGAGCGATCCAAGACTGGTCCAACTCTGTCCCGGGTCAAGGATGGCGGAAACAGCGGTGATCGGGTTGCAAGTTGCAGAGGAGGAAGAAGAACCCGCAGTTCCCGTGCCGGCCCCATGGTGGTGGATCTGTTGCTCTGGATCGGAGGAGTGCGCCATGGGCAGTCGTCTTGCGGGGGAAGAGATGTGGGAAGAGCGGGGGATGATGGCGAGCGATTTAAGCAAACTGCCGAGGCGCCGGCGAGGAGGACGATGGCGAGCGAGGAATTGCTTTTGTGAGCAAACTGCCCAGGCGCCGCGCGATACAGAGCAGTTATGAGATGGAATTTCCGAAAGCAAGCGCCTATATATGGACTCGTCCCAAATGCGGCCCAAGCGAGCCCACGAGCGCCAACCGCCGCGCGAGAAAAAGAAAAAGTAACGTGGCGGTCAAGTTGTTTCCGAAAGCGCGCGTCCTATTCCGATCCGACCCGGAGTTGGACTGGCACGTATAAATCCGTCCGAGTCCGACACCCCTGCTCATCTCATCTTCACTTGCTTTCTCCCTTTCGCACAATCCTTCCTCCTCCTTGGACGTGCCCTGCCCTAGCTACATACTCCTGCAAAGAGGTTGACACCATGCCCTCCATGACTGTGCAGTCCGCCGCCATCCGCCGGCTCCGTCGCGAGCACGAGGCCGCCCGGATGAAGGCAGCCGTCGCGCCGGCCGGGGCCATCTCCAAGAAACCAGCTGCTGCTGATGAGCCGCTTGTTGCTGCTGCCGAGATGAAGAAGAGCTTCTGCGTGGGCACGAAGGTGCGCGTGCGCACGCCGACGAGGCTGCTGCGCCCGGGCCGTTACGTCGTCTTCTGGCTCCACGCTGTCGTCGTCGACGCCGGCGACGAGGAAGACGGCCACATCAAAGTCACCTACTGCGACAGCGACTACGAGCACCCGGACAGCGATCCCATGGGCGTCGTGCGCGTCCTCAAGAAGGACGTCAAGAATATGGTGCAGCGCGCCGCCACGTCCGCCGGCACCGGCTCTTCCGACGTCACCACCAGCCACTCCGCCGCTGCCAACTCATCATCGTCACAGGGAAGACGCCGGCCAACCACCGGCGGGAAGACGCCGGCAGTGCTGAAGAAGATTGAGGAGGCCATGCATTTGATCGAGTCCGAGGACAGCCTGGACCCTGGACTCCATCAGCTGGTAGTTGGTTTTGGATGTAGTCTGTGTAGAGATTATTGTGATCGATCACTGGCTGCATCAATTGCCAGGTTGTATTTGTCATGTAAACAGTTAGAAACGTTGCACCTATCTCGGGATGGCATACGTACGTACTTATGTAAAATCTTTCCAGCTGTTCTGTAATAATGTTCGCTCTAGCTTATGCAACAGAATAAGAAGCTCACGTATATATGATGCAAACTAGTACACTGTACTTACCTAGCTGCCACCGGCATACACTGTACTTACCTAGCTTCCACCGGCGAGAGATCGAGCACAGCAAATTAGCCTCAAGCACGAACACGTCTGCGCAGCACCAAAGCGTACATCCGCGTGTACGTCGACGACGCGCGTTCAGGTCCTTAACGGCAACGCACGTCGTAATACCTCTGCTAGAGCAGGAACAACCCTCAATAATCTGTGTCATGGCTGTCGTGTCTAAAGAAGGAACGTTCTGATGTGAAACCCGTGCTTTCAATGTATTTTTTTAAAAAAAATTATGCGATTCGACGATGATCTGAGTCCAAATCGTTAATGTATCAGCAAAATTTGCTTGTTAGACAGGCCGAATCATTTTGCTCCTCTCGTGTTCAGATGACGAAACTGACAGGATCCGTAAATCAGAGTCCGAAAGCGCGCCTCCGATTCCGAACTGGAACTCGGCAACAACTTCGGCTGTTGGACTCGTACTCGGATTTTCACGCATATGTATCCGACGCCGGCTCACACCCCGTACGTTCTCCATCCAGATTGCTCTGTCTCTCTTTCGCGCAAGCAATTCTGCTTGGACGAATCCTTGGGCTGCCGCGCAGCACCATGCCCACCGCGACGGCGCAGTCCGCCGCCATGCACAAGCTCCGCCGCGACCTCGAGGCCCGCCGGATGAGAGCAGCCCTCGCGCCAGCCGGAGGCGTCGTCGCCAAGAGACCGTCTGCGCCGCCGCTCTCCTCATCAGCACCGGCGCCGACGTCATCGCTCGCCACGCCCACGCGCACGCCCACGTCGCGTTTCAGCAAGGGCGCGCACGTGCGCGTGCGCACGCGGGTGGGGACCATGCGCACGGGGCAGGGCCTGGTGCTGTGGCTCAGCGCCGTCGTCGTCTCCGCCGCGGACGAGGAGGACGACGGCTGCCTCGGCGTGGTCTACACGCACTACAAGAACCCGCGCAGCGGCGGCGGCCCCTTCTGCCCGGTGCGTGTCCCCAAGCGCGACGTCAGGAACATGCCGCCGCCGCCCGCCGCCCTGGTCGACACCGACGTCAGCCACTATGCCCGCCCGCCGTCACAGGGTACGGGCGCCGCTCCTCTACGTCGTCCCACCGTCGCCGGGAAGAAGCCGTCGTTGCTGAAGAAGATGGAGGGGAGATGCGGCGCAAGTCCGACGCCCTCCTGGCCTCGTGCCGGTAGTTGGGTTAATTCTTGATTGGGCGTACAAGATGGTGACGACCGCTCTGGTCATCTGACTTCCTACTTCCAGCGGTATTTCTTTCTTCTTGGATCTCCGTGGATCTCCGGGAAAGAAACTGCCAAGTTGCTTGGAGCAGGTTGCGAGCTGCCAAGTTGGCGTTGCGCGCATAAAAGGAAAATTGCCAAGGCACGGATGATGCAAGCATGGATGCAACCAAAGAAAGTCCTCGCGTAGGCTGATTAGAGCAACTCCAGCAATGACACCTAAATCAGGGCTCCTAAATCCAATTCAAAAGCTAGGCCCCATGTTTGAGATCTAAAAAACTTGATCCCAACTACAACAGAAACTCCAACCCATGAGCCCCTAAATCATGGGCCCCACGCGTCAGTGTCATGCCCACTGTCTTCTTCCTCCTATCCCCTCCTCGGGCAGGCAGCAAGGTTTATCCGACGGCGGGGCAGGGTGAACCGGGCAGTTGGCCGCGCCGCTCGGTGGCTCGACAGCAGCAAGCGTGGTCGCGTCGCGGACCAGGAATAGCGGTGGCCGACGCCAACGCCACCTTTGTCGGGCATCCATGGCTTTCGCTCTCCAAGGTTGCGTCTTGGGGGCCGTTGGCCGAGGGGAAGAGGAGGCTGGCATGCCCGCGGCGACGCAGCGCGCCGCCGCGGCGGCCGGACAGCGGTAGGCGGCGGGTCCATGGCCGGTCGCCTGGAGGTGGTGAAGGGCGGCGAAGGGCCGCGGGCAGCAGTGGTGAAGGGTGTGTGGCTCTGCCTTTTTCGCGAGGTCGGCGGCGCGGGCCAGCAGCAAGATCTGGCGTGTCGGCCGACGTGGGCGCGCGGCCCTGAGGTGAGAGGCGCGGCGGCCGGGATGTGGGAGGCGCGCCGGCCGGTAGGGAGGAGGCGAGTGGCGACCAGTTCCTGGAGTTTCGGCGCGGCATGCTGGGAGAGGCGGCGATGGCGGCGCGCCGGATGGGAGAAGGTGGCGGCGCGCTGTCTCGGAGGAGGGGACGGAGGTGTGGGACGTCGGGACGAGAGAGAGAGAGAAGAAAAGTGGAAAAAAAAAAAGAAAAAGGGAAAAAATGTGGGCCCCATAGCTAGCTGTGATTTAGGAGGAGGAAAGAGCCCTCCTATTTCGAGGGGTTGGAGGGAGGATTTAGGAGGACAGCTAATTTAAGAGCCCATTTAAGAGGATTGTTGGAGTGGTTTTTTTACCAAACTCCTAAAATTTAGAATTGGAGGCTGTTTAGGGAGATTACTGGAGTTGCTCTTACGGACCGGTGTAGACGTTGTATTTTTGGCAACCAAAGCACTATTAATCATCAATAAGCGTAAATTAACCTATGGACCATCGTGTCGAGGCGCCCGAGCTCCGGCACCCTGTCCAGCAGTAGACCTCAAGCGTGCGACGATGCCGAGCTGGTGGCGCCCGCAGCAGACCTCAAGCACGAGGACGCCGAAAGCGAAGACGTCGGTGGCCGGTGTTGCCTTGCCCGTGCGCCAGAGCTCCGGAGTCCCAGCGACGCGCGTGGTCTTGGGGTCAACGCCATGGTCGTACAGCCTCACCTGGCCAAAGTCGTTGAGCCTGGCATTCATGTCGCCGTCGAGGAGCACGTTGCCCGTCTGACATCTCGGTGCACGACGACCTGGTTCCAGTCCTCGTGAAGGTAGAGCAGGCCCGACGCGACGCCTTTGATGATTCGGAACCTCTAGGTCGTAGAGGTACTTGTCGAGGCTGCCGTTGGGCATGAAGTCGTAGACCAGGACGGACCCGGCAGTAGCCGCGCAGCTGCACCAGGTTTCTGTGCAGAAACCGGCCGACGGTCACCACCTCGGCCATGAATTTCCGTGATTCCCTGCCTCGACCCTCGCGACACCTTCTTCACCGCGACCTCCATCTTGGACTCCAGAACGCCCCTGTACACCCTCCCAAAACCGCCGACGCCGAGCAGCGGATCGTCGTGGAACCCGTCGGTGGCGTGCACCAGGTCCTCGTATGAGAAGCTGCGTGGCACCGTCAGGGTCTCCAACTCTTCCTTGACTTGCGCGTATGTGAACTCCTCTTATTTATTGGCTTCAGTTGAATGCGCAAAATTAAGCTAAAGCATGAAGTACATGTATATATATATATATCCCATACATTCACTTATACTCAAGCAATTTGGATCAAAATCATGTTTCTTTGAGTGTAAAAGCATATAAATTAACACCAAACACATATTCCATTTTCTTTTTTCAATTTTTTTTAAACAACTTAAATTATTAAGAAAATTTTCTTTCTATATACATGTTTGAATGCCCAGCTAATGCATCCTGGGTCCGCCACTACCGCCGCTTCTGTATGAACACGACGGCGACAGTTGCCAAGGCGAAGACGAGCACTACTGCAGACGCTACAATCAATCTTCAGCTCCAGCGTCTTGGACCGCGGCGTGGGGAACGTACAGGGTGGAGATGTTGAGCGCGGGGGCGGCGCCGTTCAGCTTGAAGCTCCAGCCGAGCACGTAGTGGTGGGACAAAAGGATGCTGCCGATCGTTGACGTCGATGCCGACGTGGTTGTCACTCATGTCGTCGAACTCGACAGCGAACAGGTGGTTGCTGGCGTGGCCGTTGTTGCAGGAGTTGGCGAGGCCCATGAACCTGCACGCACGGCTGCGCGGAGGGGAAGTGGTTTCTGCTAAGAGCGACCAAGAACGCCATGCCGTGGCTGCTGAGGTTATCGATCGCGCCAACGATGCCGAGGACGAAGGTCGTGGAGAAGGACGCCATGGCCGTGCTGTGGAACTGGAGCGGAGCCAGGTAGAAGGCGTGGCCCTTTATGTGGGTGGAGCCTGTTGGTGCACGCGGCGCTGATCGAGAAGTCGCGCGAGTTGAGTGGTTCCTCAAACTGATGCAGTTTTTGCAGATTCAAACCATCAACCTTTGGATTTTTTAAAAGGGGAAACGTTAGATTTTTTAGACCTGCTCTCCTAGTATTTTAGTGTGCTTTTTTTCGAAACACATGATGTTTACCGAGCTATTTTTATTCTTTACCGGGTTGAAACATAATCGGGCTATACAATTTTCTTGTTTACTGGGTCATTTTCGTACCTTATCGTGCTATGACTTAACCGGGTCGTTTTATTTTATGTATATTAGGTCATTTTCGGGCTTTACCAGGCTAACAAGAAATTGGGCTGCACCATTGTCATGTTTCTTGGGCCATTTAGTATGGCCTACATGCATTTGTGACCAAATTGTTTTGTCGTTGTCTACTACAGTGCTCCATCCTATTTTATGATGATGTATATCATCACTAGAAAACAATTCAGATTTGTCATAAGTGATTTTTTGTGACGTTAACAATATAAAAGCCATAAAACGTGCTGAATAGTGATGTTTTTAGTTTTTGTCACTAGAGTTATGTCACAGAATATCGGATTTCTTATAGTGCATCCGCCATGCCCCAGCCAGTTTGTATCAAAAATGTATAAAACTCATCGTCATCTCACTCCATCTCATCTACAATTGTCATATTATCTCCTCCACAATCAACTATCATTGTGTCACGGAAATCTTCCACCCTTTCAGGACCGAAAGTGCAATATGGAGCAGTAGTCATCTTCACACCCACGCTATGGTGCAAGGCAAACCACGTCATTTCGCTCAAAATTGATACTCGACGCACCAATACTTTGACATTCCATAAGTAAAACATGGCCAAATTGACGTTGCAAGCCCATTGATATAAGATAATTTGTTATAACACACTCCAAAAATATGGTTTTGAGTATAACACACCATAAAAGTAGAAATTAAGTGAGACACACTACAAACTTATGGATATCAATTGCAGCACACTAAAGGGGAAACAATATTTTAAAAAATTTAGCTGCATGCTCAAAATACGTTTACAAGCTAAAACTTTGCATAAAGATACATTGTTACATTCTCTATCTATCTACCTATGTATTTTTTTCCAAAATTTTCTCTAATATTTAAATACCTTTTTATTGAGAATATTTATTTTGTAAGTCAATCTATATGAATAGTTGACTACGGAAAAAGATAGAGAATGTAACAATGTATTTTTATGCAAAGTTTCAACTTGTAACATATTTTGTCCCTCTCCATTAGTGTGCTGCAACTAATATCCACAACTTTATAGTGTGCTCCACCTAATTTTGATTTTTGCAGTGTGTTGTATCCGAAACCATCATTTTGGATTGTGGCACAACAAATTTCCCGTGATATAAATTGCTTCTAAGGTTTACTGCTCCTTAGCTCTACGAGTTCCCATTTCCATGACCCTTTAACTTTTTTTAGGAATCATAACTTCCACTACCAATCGAACCCTAAAGGATTCACATATCTATATACTGAAAAGTACTCAAATTACCCTATAATCACATTATTGTAGGTCCCCTTTTCCATAAAAAATTATAAAACTCAATGCACCTGACATCCTTGATTATGAAAAATTATATACCTTAATTAGAAACATTCATTATCTACTCATTTGTACTTTTCAAATACTCCTAAATTATTTGTTTATAATGCTCATATGTATATAACGTTATGAACTAAGCATATGATTTTATCATGTATTTGAATGTGTACATTAATTACATAAAATGAAGTATATTCTTTTATTATACCACACAATAAATAATCTAGATTTATGCATCCAAATTAGCAAGATTACAACCAAAAGAAAAGAAAAAATTCCTCCGGTTGACAGCTGCAGGTGACGTCCGCCTACACCAGCACTCGCACCGTGCTCTAGCCGCGCCCTGTTAGCCTCAAACCCCGGCCAAGGCCGCACCGCGGTCGCTTCTTCCCGAGCCTGAACCCTGCCCGCCTCCGTAGCCGGTCTAGGCCCTGCCGCCTCTGCTCCTTGCCCGACAGTGCCAGGCCGCCAAGAACCTGCTCGCCGTTGCCGCATCCCCTCGCTCTCTCTTTCTCATTCTCTCCAAAGGGTGTGTTCGTTTCCTGGGGTCTAAAATTTATAGTTGTCACATAAAAAAAAATCTTTAGAGTCACAGGCGGGCAGGGTGGCCAGAAAGGGAGTCATGGGTAGGGACGGAGGCCCTAACCGATAGGCCTATCGGTCGCGTACAGAACGACAGGTCCTGTCGGGTACCGCGCGTCCCGACTGCTGATGATGAGGCCTAGCCTATTTGGCACGGCAGGACTGATTAGGGTTAGTCGGTTCTTGCGCGACCGATTAGTCCCTAGTCAGGTATTACTCGACCGACTGGCGTCTACTTTTGCAATTTTTTTTGAATTACAGCTCCTGCAGTTTTCTATTGAATTAATATTATAAAAAACCTCATTGCTTGAATTGCCTAGCTGGCTGGAGTACATCGCTGATCCTTGCCAGGTACTAGGTTGTATTTTCATGTAACAATCGTCATAGGTACGAATCTTCTATAATACGATGGCCACTGCCGAGCTTTCACTGGCATCGACAATTCAGTCACCAGAGTATAGACGAGCACCCGTGCGCCAACACTCACGGCGCGAAAGCACCGCCGGAGCCTGGAATGCTGTGCCCGTGCACCGGCTGTGGCTGCGTCGGTGTTTCAGCGCTTTCCCGAGGAAGAGGCTGATGCCTGACGCAGCAGCATTTGGCAATGGCAGATAAGTGAGAACCTCTTGCTGTAGCAGCATTGTTGGTTGTCTTACTTGCGCTTGGTGGCAGAGGCGAGCAAAGACGCTACGGGTCCCGCTGATTTTAGATCGGAAATGGAAAACAGAAAACACTGATCAGTCGAACAACAAAGGGAGGGGAAAAAATCTCATCATTCGGTCTCTCTAGATGGATAGACAAATCAACACCACAAGGGACATCATCCCTATCAAGTAGCAACGTGTCTTCCAAGAGAACACTGTGATCCATTGCTTTGAACTTTATCATGTGAGCCCTTTTCATATCAACAAGCGTATCCACACGAGACTCTGACTTTTAACTGAACCAGCATCCTCTGCAACAAGTGAGGGGCGTGCTGTGCTTTCTATTGTGTTCTTTTCACGCAAAGATATGAAACTGTCTTTAATTCAGAGTTGAGTCTTGTGCGACTCCATCAAAAAAAAATATAGTGTTCTCCAAAATGTTTCCTTTAGGATAAGCTCAGTTAACCATAATTTTAGTAAGTCATACTAGTATAATCTAGTAAAATGGGTTGCACATTTTTAGCTTCTTGAAAATAAGGATGTTTTTTTTATTGAAATTTGCTTTTCTCATTCAAATCAATATAGTACAACATTATTGTCACCAACAACAAGAATGTCAAATATAGATTAGATCCATATGAAAGTCAGATATGCCTTAAAGATAAAACTTTTTATTTTGTATCTAAAATTGGTTGTAATTATTATTAAATACAATATAAACAACACAATATCCTTTGTAGAATTTTGTTTTATTAATTAATTTCGAAGATTTATGCATACAAACTTCAACACATGTTTGCCCATGAGTATTAGCATTATGTCTAGCAATTGGATAATTAGTTTTATAAATAAAGTAAAAGTTGGCCAAATGTCCATGTAGGCATTCGATCCCTGCTGTAGATAATGACTTCAAAGAAAAGACATGTTGTTATAACATATATACTAAATATTATATTAGTTCCAACATCAAAAGAATGAGTGATGTAAGATCAATAGATCTAAATTTGTGATTGGTAGTTTTGTTTATTTTATTTGATCAATCACATGTATATTTACAAAATTGCTTATGCACACTAAATTTTTTTATAATAATAAAGGTTTGTTGGCTTCCTTAAAACATTCTAGATATTTTCTTTCATTGTTTGGAAAAAAGTCTTTTCTAAAGACAAGGCAAGTACCACAAAATTGGTTAAAATTTTGGAGCCATCATATTTGTAGAATCACTCTATGATTAGAAGTTATGGTTAGTAGATAAGACAATAGGCAAGGATCATAAGGGAGTGTAAATAGGAGGCTAGAATTTTTGTTGTAGTGTTGTGAGGACAAAGCAGAGAGCTATGGATCTTAGAAGGGGATTTGCGTTAGTCTTATTGGGAGAGATGACGAGATTGAAGTGGGAAGAAGATGACTTAAATGGGTAAAATCTACAAAGAGTTCATTTGAATGACACATGAAGAAATGTAAAAAAATGCATTTGAGAGAAATAAAATTAGTTGTATTGTGGAGAAAGGCATATGTCATGGTTGAACATGTGTGATTGTACTACGCCAAATAACTGGAATGCACCACCGGAAGGACGGGTGATGGTTCATGTGGATGCAGCCATCTTATCTAATTGGAGGCTCCTTTTGAGACCTCCACATTAATCGAAGAAAAATCTTAGAAATTCTCACAATAAAGCAAAACATCTGGCCATCCAATCTGCGACAAGACAAACAATGGCCATTTGATCTATTATTAATCTAAATTACCCACTCTGCCATTATGAGATCTACCAAAAATACGTGTAACGCCAATTATTATGACATAACTCCCGTGATCCCATCTATGTCATGTAAGTCCCTTGGCAATAAAAAAAAGGAAAGAAAGAGGCTCTATCGATCTATGACATAACTCCCTTACCAAGGAAAAAAAGGAAAGAAAGGGGCTAGATCCATCTCATGACGATTCGATGCCGAAGTTGTGTTAGATCTTACGACGGCGGCTGTGTCAACATGAATTCGTTGGAATCGTGGACAAACTGACAAAGCGTCCTTGGCTGCATCATGGCACAAGCGTTGGGCGGCAAAAGGCTATCCAGCTTGATGGAAACCCTTGCACTGCTGTGCCAAGATACCTTTGATATCTGGCTACACAGGTTGAGTTAACTCCAGGCAGTTCAGATGTGTATTTAATTAGAGTAGTGGAAAGAAGATCGGCAGTCCGGCGTCTTCCCACGACGCAAGCTGGATCATGTCGTTTAGTGTCCATTGAAAGTTGAAAAAAGAAGCAGCATAAAGGAGGCACGCAACAAGGCAACATTGTGGATAGGCAAAGAGACGGCATGATAGTCTAAGAGCTCTAAGATAGCAGAAGCCAAAGGATGCATCTTCCTATGCTACGTTACGCATAGTATTAGTTTAGTTGCCGTCGAAACTAAGGAGCAGTAAGAAAATCTGTTATGTGTCGACAAATAAGGAGCAACGCACCATCGCCAATCATATACATACTCAAGGTGTGGCCTCCTTTTCTTTTCTAAGTTGTAGTTATGAGCAGGAGTCATATGATTTTGGTTAGGGAACGTTCTTTTGATATATAATAATGCTAAGCTTGATTGGTAAATATAACGGATCTCCTCCAAAGAAAAATGACGATTACAACTGACAAGATATGGAGCCATCTAGAAAAGATAACCAGCTTGAACGAATTAGGTACCTGCTGAATCATCAAATAACACTATTGTTCTTCTTTCAAAACAGACTATTCCTAGCAAATACTTCAATGCAATTTCTTCCCTTGGCGAATAATTCTATATAGTTTTAATTGAACATCATCTTCCAATTTATCCAATAGCTACCAATACAGCTGTAAGTATAAAAAAGAATTTCATGCATGAACTAGAAACTTATTGACGAAAACAACAATTATGTGGTCCAAATTTATTATTATTATTATTGCAGGCAACCTGGAGATTCTTCACCATGACTCCATCACTGGACAGGCGGTCACCGGCCCAATAAAACAGTGTAGAAGAGAAGAGTAACAGAGAAACCTCTCTACATTAATCTGAGTACATCTCAGTTAGTCCTTTCAATTGGGTTCCTTCATTTTCATATACCCAAATATATCTTGGGCAAGAATGGGACAACCAACATATGTTTGTCTCCCATTAAATTTTCAGTAATGATTTTAGTGAAGCATAGAAATAAAAGGGTTTTTTAGGGTGTGTTCGTTTCCTGGGGTCTAAACTTTAGAGCTGTCACATCAAAAAAATCTTACTATTTAGAAGTACTAAATAAAGTTTAATTATAAAATAAATTATAGGCCCCTAGACTAATTTACGAGACGAATCTAATGAGGTTAATTAAGTCATGATTAGAAGACGGTTACTGTAGCATCACTTTAGCAAAACCTAAATTAATTAAGCTCATTAGATTCATCTCGAAAATTAGCACCAATCTGTCAATAGGGTTTTGTCATTAAATTAATCGAAATATTCAAAATAGTAAGATTCTCTTTGATGTGACAGTGCTAAATTTTAGAGGGCAGGAAATGAACAGGGCCTTAGTTTCCAAAGCAAGTGACAGCTACCACTATCCATTTTCCCCCTCTAAACTACTCCCTCCTTCCCATTATATAGTGCATATTTGCCTCAGGCCCAAAGACCAAGAAGAGGCAAATGTACCATTTAAAATGCCATTTAATTAGTATTGGAAGTAATCCCAAAACACTTCATTGGTTGTTGCTCTCTCATATGCATCTCCCCAGCCAACTACTAACTATTGCATTAATTAAATAGTGAGACAAATTTTTACATGCCCAAGGGATGAGGAAGATGAATGTTGTCAAAGATAAATACATATTATAACTTAAATTTTTTTTTGCTTCTTTGTAATATGCTTTATATTATGGGAAGGAGGGAGTATAAGCTTTAGGAAGAAAAAAACAATTTGATAGTCCAAGTATTTTATTGTATTTTCCCAGGACAACAATTATATGGTCCAAATTATTTGTTACATTTTTTACAGCAACCTGGAGATTCTTCAGCATGGCTCCATCATTGGACAGGCTGTTACCGGCCTAATAAAACAATGTTGAACATAGAAACCTCTCTACATTAATCTGACTACATCTCGGTTGGCCTTTCAATCGGGTTCCTTCATTTTCAAATATTATCTACATATCTTTTAAAAGTGCAACCCACTAACTCGCATTAACTACTATTTCTCTCAACTCTCATGTAGTCACATCATCCTGTTTGTTTAAACCGTAGGATCATAGCATCTTGGTTTGATCTATCCGTCCATCTCTTACATAGCACTTTGAAACATGTCCACTATCTTATGTTTTAGTGAATACCATTATTCTCCACCAACATGCATGCAGATAATTCAATACATACGGAAAAAAAAACTGTTGTCACTAAACTGTCATCCACGTTCCACAATAAGAAAATCATTAATAAACGGATGTTTCTTCTCCTATTTCTTTATACTATCCAAAACGTTTTATGTCCATCCACCTCTCCAGATACGTTAGAACCTTAACACAACTGGATGCCATATTTGTTGCTCACCTTTGGCCAACTTTAATATTGAAAACTGCTGTGCTGGGTTGGGTTTAATATATATACCACGCAGTGCACCCATGACACCATGGAAGGACAATCATGGAGCCTCGGCCCTAAGCAACACCATCAAAAATTCATTTTCATTTGCAGATTTCACCTCCCGAGAAGAATGCAATAATGAGAATACTGTATCATGTCCTCGGATCTTGCCGTTAAACCCATCTTCACAACATTAGCAGCTGCAATTTTATGTCCACCAAACTTTACTGTGGAGAAGAATGCAATGGGCAATCTCCGTGTCGCCTGTCCTTTGCTCTTGCCGTTTTGATCCCATCTTCATCTGAGCCATGGCATATGAATTTTGTACTCTTGGTTGTTGTAGTCCTTCCACTCCACGCTTGGTTAATATTTGTATGAACTACATATCAGTGTGTAGCTAAGTTTTAATTTTTGAATGATTAGTTTCTATATTTGTGTGAGCAAATGCTTGGATGGATTTTTCTTTGCCTCGAGTGCCCATTTGGTTTAGAGATGCATTTCCACACCCACGTACAATGAGTTCAAATCATATAGAGTTAGATGTTCCTAGCACACTGCTTTCGATAGATACTTTTGCATGAAACTATTGATATTGACGTCCATCATCTTTGCCACTAACATTTTACTGTAGTTCTATGTAGGGTGAAATAATATAAATGCTAACTGTTTTGAAAAATATTGAAAACCAGCACTTAGTTTTTAAGTCATTGATATTGTTAGATTTGGACAAAAGAAATATTGTAATCTCAAATAATTATACAGTGGTTTTATTTTTAATCCATACTATTTACCATCTTAACAACTCCTATTTTTTCTATAAAATTCTATGCATACTAAAAAAAATTTATATATTTATTCAAAGATCACTTTAAATTCCCGCAGCAACGCGCGGGGTGGACATCTAGTTTATTTTATTTTCCGAGGCTACCTGGATATTCTTCCGAAATGGCTCGGTCACTGGACAAGAGGTCACTAGCCCAAAAAAATAATGCTGAAGAGAAGATGAGTAACGTATAAACCTCTCCACATTATTAATCCGACCATATCTCAGTTAGTCCTTTAAGTTGGGTTCCTTTATTTTTCATATACCTACTATATATATCTTAGGCAACAATATGACAACCAACATATGTTTTCCTTTCTTCTATTATTATCGAAGAATTTAGGGAAGAAGCATAGAAAGGGATCCTTTCAAAGTTAAAAAATCTTTACAAACAAGTCACTATATATGTGAAACATATGAGCACAGTTAGTGTATGTAATACACATCTCTATGTGTAAAATTCTTTTATTCATCACAAAAAATTTTACTTTTGTTCCTCTCCTTCAATTAAAAAAATTGAGGTTTGTTCCTTGGTAATATTGGTATCATCAACCTTGAAATGATAGTTAGTGCTTATTGGCGTGAGCTTATTCCATATGGAATCTTAGATTAACCATGGGTGTTAATTTTCTTCTTGAGTACATTCCTCTAATTTCGAATATATTAATATACCTGAAATTTGGACCAAGTAAAATCTGTTGTAACAAAACAAATAATCTACAATAAGTACTGTTATATATTCCCTCATATAATGTTCCGGAACATGATATATGTATCGTTATCAACATGTGCAATTGTCCAGGAAGCCTATTTTTTTCATTAATACTTGACTAAAATAAAGGATGTATAGGAACAGAAACATTTCCTAAAGGCAAGGTCTAATTACTAATGTCTTCTACCATTGAAATTTGTAAGTAGAAACGAAAAATCTCTATTATATTTGATCCGGGAAATGTACACTCAATGTAAATTAGCAATGTAATAAAATTTAATATAAACAAAATATAAATTGAAATATTCTCAAGAAGTTTTATTTATATATTCCATACATAATATATTTATATATAGTTGAATTAAGGACAACATTTTCATTCCCTACTATTAATACAAAAGAGTGATTCACAAAAAATGTTTATTGTTTATAAGTTTACAATGTTAACATTAAAATGAAAAATATTTCCAATGAAGAAAAAAATAAATCTTATTTGGAGGTAGAAAAAAGTAATATTAAGTATTTGATATATTTGTTACTAAATTGCTAGCCCGTGCAGGCGCACGGTTGATAGTCTAGTGGTCGAAAATGCTAAATAAATGGTAGTTGGCATTGTGGTTAGAAACCAGAGTGACAATTTCTTGGATGCATGTAAACAAGGATTGGACAGAATCCTCTCAACCTTGAGCTGGCATAATCGATTACCTCTCTCGCTAGCAAACTAAAGTCAACTAGCATAAATCACTCCTACACTGAAATCATCATGAGGGATATTGTCGGTGTGTGAGTACACCTCCAAATGGAGGCCTGTCAAGGCTCCCTTGGTTTAGGCTCGGGGAAGAACGGATCTGCTCGCGTTTAGTGTGTGTGATTCAAACGAGCAAGGAACACGGGATTTACCCGGGTTCGGGCCGCAAAGCGCGTAACACCCTACGTCCTGCTCTTTGTGTGTTAAAAAGAGAGTCCTCCATTACATGGGGGTATCCCCTCCTTTTATAGGGCAAGGAGGGGAGCACTATGCAAGTACCCGGGGGTACCCGGACACCCGTAGGGGTCCGGTCTCCCTTGCATGTTCCGACATGATCCCGACATAAATCCGTTGCAATCTTTGTCTCTTGGTTCGCGTTCCCAATCTCTTCCTTCCTATTGGCCCGGTGCCCTCCCGGCACCGTAGTGGCGCGGGTTCCCGAGACGCGGCGCACGGGGAAGACGCGCGCACGTCTTGTCGGGCCGCGGCGTCGCCGAAGGCCATCGAGTGCCGCATTAACTCCGGGTAGTTGGGGCGCCGGAGGAAACTACCACGAAGCTTCGTCCTGTCTCCGGCGCCCCCACTCCTCCGGCTTCCGCGGGACTCGTGGGCTTCGTGGCTTGTGGCTTCGTGGACTTCGTGGCGTCGTGGGCCTCCTCCTCGTTCGTGGGCCGGAAGCGGCCCGTACGCGGTTAGGGGACCCCGATCCCCCTACACCGACAGGAGCCCCCGGCCCCGACCGGCTGTCCCGCGGGGTCGGAGCAGGGATTGGGGCCACCCGCCGCCGTCCCGTGATGTGTGGGTAGCTCCGGGCGCAGCTTTCGGAGGAGCGGAACCGCTTGGACTACCGGGGCACGACTGCCCCGAGGCGTCGCGTCGCTTCGGCTCGCACGCCGTGGGCCCGCCTCGGCGTCTCGCGCTCAAGTAGTGGGAGAGCCGGTTGCTCAGGGCACGTCTCCCACTTCGCCCTTTGCTTCCTGTCTTCTCGGCTTCTCTCTCGCCGCTGCGCTCCCTTCGCCTTCCTTCTCGTCGATCCGCGCCGCCGCTCCCGTCGCCGTCGTCACGCGCCGTCAAGATGGGCCGCGGAAGATCCTCCCCCGTCGCAGCAGCTCGCGTGCGCGCTCGCCGTCGGCGGACACCCCGCCAACGGCGCAGCTTGCCCGACGCTAGGGTAGACATGTCGCGGCTCTCGCCCTTCCTCGCCGGTGGACGGCGACAGGGCCGTTCGTGTCGGGGGCCTTTGCCGCCGCCGACCGGAGGGCTGGAGATCCTCCACTTCGTGACCTTCGTCGTCGCCGGCGCCGTTCCCCCGCCTTCTCCTATTTCTTCCCGGAGGTGCTTCGGGAATATGGGATCCGCATGGCGCACCTCACGCCTAACGCGGTCGCGGCGCCGGCCGTGTTCGCCCACCTGTGCGAGGGATTCGTGGGGGTGCAGCCGTGCTTCCCCATCTTCCGGCGTTACTTCAAGATGACGCTCACCAACGCGTCGGAGGTGATTGGGTGCGTCCGGCTGACCGCCCGGCCCGACAGCGGGTACATCGAGTACTCGCCCAGCAGCAAGGTGGAGGCGTGGAAGAGGGCTTGGTTCACGGTGCCGTACGAGAAGGATCTTCGCCGCCTCCGCGTCCCGCCGGTCCCAGCCCAGCATTTGGCCGTCCGGGACGCCGTGCCCCGACTTCCCGAGGGCATGATGCCCGTGGTCGACCGGATCGCGGCGCTCGCCGCGGCCGGCCCGACTTCGCGCGGGGTGGTGCACGACTTCCTCGAGCGCAACATCGCACCCCTCCGCCGGAGATCGGTCCCGTCGTGGCTGTACCGGGACTTCAACTTCGCCGGCCGTACGCGCACGGGGCGGGCTCCGACCTGCCCGAGGCCGCGGCGCGTTCGCCTACTCGACGCCGACCGGGAAGAAGTGGCCCGACTCCTTCACGTACCCGGAAGGCGCCGAGCCCCTCCATCGGTCGGCGAACAAACAAGCCGTTCTTGACAGTATGCCCGGCCGGGGCCGCTCGGGTTTCTCGGCGCGAACCCGGCTCCCGCCCCGGCCTCCGGTACCCGGGGCCGTACCCTCCTCCGACCCGGGTGCGGCGGTCGCCCCCGGAGGTGCTTCCGGGGCTCCGGGTGGCAGCTCCGGCGCTGCGAGGCCTGCCCCGAGCGCGCGGGACAAAGGCAAGGGGAAGAGGTCTCCATCGCCCCCTCCTCCGACTCTTCCGGGCCCGCCTCCGCACCACGAAAGCGGGCCCGGCAGGCCTCGCCGTCGCCGGTGACGGGGCCGCTCCGCCGGAGGGGTCTCCTGTAGCCGCGCCGGTGCAAGCGGCCGGGTGGACACGCGACGGTAGGCCGTTTCCTCTATTTTTTATTTAAGCTGCGTGCTCGGTATGCTGCGCTTCGTCTCATCGTAGGTTGATGGTTGCGGGATGTGTTCGATTTGCCTTTGTCTGCAGGATCGTCCGGATCGAGCTGGACCCGGACTTGGTCCCTTTGCATCCCAAGGCGGCCGGTGCGGCTCCGATGGCCGGGGCGGAGGATGACACGGTAGGGGCACCGGGTGCCCCCGAAGAGATGGTCGCAAGTGCCCCGGAGGAAAGGGTCTCGGGTGCCCCCAAGGAAGGGGTCGCGGATAGTCCCGCGGGGGTGGCCGCGGATGCCGCCGGAGAGGAAGCCGCGGCCACTCACGAGGAGGTGGCTGCGGACGCCACCGAGGAGGAGGCAGCGGGTATTTCGCCGGCGAGGAGGATGCGCGCGCCCTGCCGGAGAGGGGACCGCGGGTACCTCGGCCGGAGCTAACCTCGGCCGGGCGTCACCTTCTCCCGTCGGAGGCGTGCCGGCGCCTTCCCGATCGGCGCTGCCGGCGTCCGCCACGGTCTTCCGCTCCGAGCCGGGTGCCGGTGCCGCCAGCCCTATAGTGCTCGGAGGGGAACGACTCCCCTCCACGCGCTCGGTCGGAGCCGGGTGTGGTGGCCGGCGGAGACGCGTCGTCGACCGCCGCCGCCGGTAGGAGTCGTGGGCGCGCCGGACGCGGCCGGAGTGGGTCACCTTCGGGTCACTCTAGCGGTGCTGGTCGCCACCGGATTGGCGATGTGATCGGGGAGGCCACCCGGTCGCTTCTTGCCATGAAGGCGGCCGTGGAGGAGGCGGACGCGTCCCCGGAGGACCGGGAGGCTGCGCCGGCCGAGCGCGAGGCGGAGGTGGCGGAGGCGCGGCGATCTCTCGGAGACGGCGGTGAAGCCGGCCCAGCAGCAATATCGGCGCCGCATGGAAGAAATCCGGCGCGAGCTGGACCAAGCTGCCGGCGTCGGTGACCGGGCCGCCGATAAGCTGCGTGAAGCGAAGGCCCGCGAGGCTGAAAGCGTGCACCGCCTCGAAAGCGTCTTGGAGCGGGAGCGTGCCGTGCAGCCTCGCGGCGCGCAGCTAGAGGAGGCGGAGGCCCGGATGGAACTCCGCGAGGCGATCGTGACTCGTCGCGAGGTGACCTTGGCCGCCCGCGAGAAGGAGCCGAAGGAGCGGGCCAGCGCGCTTGCCCTTCGGGAGGCTGCACCGGGCGAACGGGAGCAGGCCGTCGGAGCGGTCGAGGCGCGGGTGCAGCGCGCCGGTGACTCCTTGGTCGCCCGAGAGGCGGCGCTTAGGGGCGCGAGGGCGCCCCGGCTTCCCGGGAGGAGCAGGTCCGGCTTCGTGAAAACGAGGCCGCCGTCCGCAGGGAGGCCTTGGAGACGGAGGCGGCCCGTCCGGCTCGGGTGGAGGAGCAGGTCCGCGGCCTCGCCGACGGGCCGGCGCATCGCATCCGCGAGGAGGCCGTCGCCGAGGCCCGAAGGCCTTCTCCGTCCAGCCGAAGGCGATGGAGAAGAGCCGGGATGGGTACCGCCGGCAAGCCGAGCGGTTGGAGGCTCGGCCGAAGAAGCCGGGTCGCGGCTCTTCCGCCGCCGCCGACGGTGATGATCTCCGGCGGCAGCTCGCGGAAGCGCAGTCCCGGCTCGAGGAGTCCGAGCTTCGGCGCGTTGAGCCGAGCGAGCGGGCGACCGAGCCGGCCACGGCGGTGCGGACGCAAACGGAGATCGCCGCCGAGGTGCACCGGGCCGTTTCGTCGGCGTTATTCCATGCGGGGCTGCCTCGTCTTCCGGAGCCTCTTGACCGCGGCCCGAGTGGGTATGCGTACGCCATGCGGGGGTGGTTGACTCCCCGAGCAGCCCGAACACCCGGGTGGCGGAGGTTCCGGAGGATGAGGGGCGGCAAACCATAGCCGCGGCCCCGGAGGAGGTCCCGGCGAACGCCCTGGTCCTTGTACTCGGGTTCCCTCTCGCTGGCCGTGGTCAACGGCGATGTCCCTGCGGGCGAGCATGCCACGGCTAAGGCGCAAGCTCGTGCCGTCGCGCGCGCCTTCGCGGAGAGCTTCAAGCGCGGCTAAGTGCTGGCTTCCTCCGCCTGCGTGCGGCTTCCCGGCGCCCGTGCCCTCGCTTTATGTTGTTTTTACTTTGCGCTGTTTATGTTAAACTCTGTGTTCCCGTGTGCACAGAAAAAATTCAAGTTTAACTTATCTTTGTCAATGTACAGCACAAGCCCACTGTTGTATTTGAATGTTCCGCGTGTATCGTGTAGTCGTAGGCCATCCGGAATTTCGCGGCGACGCTTTTAGTATGACTTGATACGCGCGATTGTGAACCAAACATGGCCTTCCGGCTCTCAACCAAGTTGTAGACCTTTGTTACCCATCGAGGATGGGAACTAGGACTTGGATATGCGTGACGGCAATCCTGCGAGAGGAAAAAGAAGAAAAGAAGCGCCTAGGCGCTGTTTTTATTCAAAGCACGCTAGTACAAGGGCCTTGGCGACCGTGGCCGTGGCGATGGGACTTCCGGTACTATCCGGGACCATTGGCTGCAGAATATTCTAAGGGTAGAATTTCTTTAGGTGCTCAATGTTCCAAGCGCTTGGTTCCGGGTACCCGTCCTCCGACTCCGAGCGAACGCATCCCGGCGATCGACGGCGGTGACGAGGAAGGGCCCTTCCCACATGGGAGTTAGCTTGTCCTTGCCTTCGCGCGTCCGAGCCCGTCGGAGGACGAGGTCTCCCGTTTGCAACTCCCGGGGACGCACACGCCGCCGGTGGTAGCGGCGCAAGCCCCGGAGGTACCTCGCGCTTCGCAGTAGTACTCGGCGTCTTGCCTCCTCGAGGAGGTCGATGTCGTCGTGCCGCCGGGTGACTTGGTCGGCTTCGTCGAATGCGGCGACTCGGGGGCTATTGAACCGGATCTCCGTGGGTAGCACCGCCTCCGCACCGTACACGAGGAAAAGGGCGTTTCGCCCGTGGCTCGACTCGCCGTGGTGCGCAGGGACCAGAGCACGGATTGGATCTCGCTTACCCACTTGGAGCCCTTCTTCTTCGGCGGGTCAAACGACCTTGTTTTTAAACCCTTAAGGATTTCTCCATTGGCGCGTTCGACTTGGCCGTTGCTCGTGGGTGGGCCCTTGAGGCAAAACAGATCCGGGTGCCGAGGGAGTCACGATAGGCTGCGAATGCGTGACTCGTGAACCGAGTCCCGTTGTCGGTGATAATCCGCTGCGGCACTCCGAATCTTGCAATGACATTCTTCATGAACTTGACCGCCGAGTTTTGGTCTATCTTTGTCACGGCTTCAGCTTCCACCCACTTTGTGAACTTATCGATGGCCACATATAGCCACCTGTACCCACCCGGGCAAGTAGGAAATGGCCCTACAATGTCCAAACCCCAAACCGCGAACGGCCAGGATAATGGAATTGTTTGAAGGGCTTGAGCGGGCAGGTGCGTCCGCTTGGCGTGAAACCGGCACGCCTTGCATTGTTGCACCAGCCCGGTGGCGTCCTGGAGGGCCGTCGGCCGCAGTAACCCTGCCGAAAGGCTTTCCCGACCAGCGTGCGGGGAGCGTGGTGGCTGCCGCACTCGCCCTCGTGGATCTCAACGAGTATGTCGTTGCCTTCTTCCGTCTTTACGCACTTCGACAGAACACCATTGGCGCCGCGCCCGTACGACTCGTCATCGACGATGGTGTATCTCTTGGCTTGGCGGGCTAGGCGTTCCGCTTCCGTGTCGTCTTCCGGAAGGATGTCGTCCCGCAGGTACCCGAGGATGTCGTCCATCCAGCAGGTGTCCCGGGGCTCGTTGGCAAGCGCTTCTTCGCTATTCTCGCGTGTGCTGCAGGTCCTGCGGGTGCGCTTGCGCTTTGTTGTTGCTCGTTCGGAGCTCGGTCGGCGTCGAGGCCGAAGGGGATGACAGGATCTCCATGAACGTCCCGGTGGGGTCGGAGCTCGAGTGGAGGCCACCCGGGATAGCTCGTCGGCAATGTGATTGTCGCCTCGAGGCACGTGAAGCACCTCGAGGCCATTGAACTTCTTTTCCATGCGCCCGATCGCCGCAAGATATGCAGCCATCTCGCGGGTCATTGCACCGGTATTCCTTAGATACCTGGTTGACTACCGCTTGCGAGTCTCCTTGGCGAGGAGGCGCGTGACGCCGAGGTCGGCCGCGATCCGCAACCCCGCCAGGAGAGCTTCGTATTCTGCCATGTTGTTGGTGCACCGGAAGTGTAGCTGGACCGCGTAGCGCAGCTCGTCGCCGGTTGGGGACAGCAGCAGCACTCCTGCTCCCGCACCGTTGAGGGTGAGGGAGCCATCGAAGAACATCGTCCAAAAGTCGCCCGGCGCGTCGCATCGCTGCACCCGGGTGCTAAGTTCTTCCCGCTCGATCTCTCGGGGTGGGCGTCCACTCGGCGATGAACTCGGCTAGAGCCCGGCTCTTGATGATGTTTGTGCCGAGGAAGGACAAGTCGAACTCCCCAGCCTCCACGGCCCACTTGGCCACTCGTCCTGGCCGCTTCCCCGTTGCGCAGTATGGTCTCCAACGGTGCTGTAGTTACCACCCGGACGGGGTGGCCTTGAAAGTAGTGCCTCGGCTTCCGGGACGCAATGAGCACCGTGTAGAGCATCTTCCGTACCGTGGGTACCGGGTCTTGGCGTCTCGTAGGACCTCGCCGATGAAATAGACCGGGCGCCGGATGCGCCGGCGCTCGGCTCGGCCTCCGGGGGTGCAGGTCCCAACTCGCTCTCGCTCGTGGTGATAGTCGGGGCCGAAGCCCCCGGGTGATGCAGCGTCGGTACAGGTCTGTCGCCGGGCGTGGTTGGCGCAGATCCCGCCCCGCCCTCAATGCGAGACATGGTCGGAGCCGGAGCCCCCGGTGGGGTGGGATCGGCGCGTCCGTCTTTGCCTTTCCGGTCGTGGTCCCGGCTTCACCCAAATCACGCGACGAGGTCGGAGCCGGAGCCCCGGGTGAAGCCGGGGAGCCGCGCCGTCCGCAGTAGTTGCTGCAGATCCCGCCCCGCCCTCAATGCGAGACGTGGTCGGAGCCGGAGCCCCGGGTGGGGTGGGATCGCGCGTTCGTCTTTGCCTTTCCGGCCGTGGTCCCGGCTTCACCCAAATCACGCGACGAGGTCGGAGCCGGAGCCCCCGGTGAAGCCGGGGAGCCGCGCCGTCCGCAGATGGTTGTTGCGCTTGGGATCGTCCCGGGTGCCCCACCCGGGCAGGCCGGAGCGGCCGCATCGCGCGTCCCGTCGTGAGCGAGAGCGTTCGTAGCACCCGGTGCTCCAGCCCTCGCGAGTTGGTCGCGGGTGGAGCCCCCGGGTTTGGTCGGTCCGCCGCCTTCGAGCCGTCAAGGCACCCGCGCTTGCGGGCTCGCCGAGAGCCGCGTGGTGCCTGTTCTAGCCGCTCGACCACCGGAGCCGCGCTAACCACCTGCGGGTTAGCCGCTATGTACAGGAGCAGCGGCTCACCCGGTTCCGGGCGACTAAAACGGGCGCAGAAGACAGGTAGCGCTTGAGGTCTTGTAGAGCTTCGTCGCCTTCCCGGTCCACTCGAATTTGTCCGTCCTCTTCATCGGCTTGAACAGCGGGAGAGCGCGTTCGCCTAGGCGTGAAATGAACCGGCCAAGGGCCGCCATGCTCCCGGCCAGGCGCCGCACGTCCTTGAGCCGCCTCGGGGGCGGATTTCTTCGATGGCCCGGATCTTCTCCGGGTTTGCTTCGATCCCGCGGTGCGAGACCAGGAAGCCGAGTAGCTTCCCCGCCGGTACGCCGAAGACGCACTTCTCCGGGTTGAGCTTCACCCGGTTGCGGCGCAGGTTGGAGAAGGTCTCCTCTAAGTCGAACAGGAGAGATGGTGCCTTGCGGCTCTTAATAACCAAGTCGTCCACGTAAGCCTCCACGTTCCTCCCGATTTGCGAGTCCAGGGTTAAGCGCATGGCCCGCCGGAACGTGGGGCCTGCGTTTTTGAGACCAAAAGGCATGCTCACGTAGCAAAGCTCCCTCGCGGGAGTCATGAAAGCGGTCTTCTCCTCGTCCTCCTTAGCCATACAGATTTGATGGTACCCGGAGTACGCATCTAACATGCAAAGCAGGTCGCAGCCGCCGTGGAGTCTACTACGTAGTCTATCCGAGGCAGCGGGAACGGATCCTTCGGGCAAGCCTTGTTCAGTGTCGGTGTAGTCCACGCACATCCGCATCTTGCCGTTACTCTTGGGCACAACCACCGGATTGGCGAGCCACGTCGGGTGCGTGACTTCCCGGATGAACTTGGCCTCCAAAAGCCTCTTGACTTCGGCCCGGATGAAGTCCTCGCGCTCGTGGGCTTGGCGCCTCGCCCGTTGCTTCACGGGTCTTGCGACGGGGTCGACCTTGAGTTGGTGCTCAATCATCCTCTCGGGTATGCCCGGCATGTCCGAGGGATGCCAGGCAAAGATGTCGCTGTTTGCTTGGAGGAAGGTGATGAGCGCGAGTTCCTATTTCGGATCGAGGTCACCACCGATGGTGGTGGTTTTGTCCTCCGAGCCCCCGAGCGAGATCTTCTTGGTAGACACTTCTCCCGGAGCCGACAGCTTCGCCCGTTTGGGGCCGGATCGCGCAGCGGGCTTCTCCAGGACGTCGCATGCTCTCTTCATGCCGGTATCTTCTTCCGCCGCCATCTCGGCAGCCAAGATGTCCTCGAGGCACGCCACTGCCTTGATGGCATCCGCCCTCTCCACGATGACACCTTTCGGGCCCGGCATCTTCGGCGTGAGGAACGCATGATGCGGGATGGCCATGAACCGGTTGATGCCGGGTCTCCCAATGATGGCGTTGTAGGGGAGGCCGATGTCCGCAACGTCGAAGAGGAGTTTCTCCGTGCGGAAGTTGTCCCGGGTGCCGAAGGTGACCGGGAGCTCAACCCTACGCAAGGGGCGGGAGCTACCCGGAGCACCCCGACGAAAGGGCGCGAAGGCTGCAGCTCGGCGCGTGCCCACCGCAGGGAATCGTAGACCTTTGGGGTGATGAGGTTGAGGCTTGCGCCTCCATCGATGAGGGTGCGTCCCACCTTCTTGTTGCGGATGGTGGGCGACACGACCAGGGGGATCTTCCCCTTGGTGTTGTCCGGGCCCACCATGTCGCTCTTGTCGAAGGTGATGGGGACGTCGGCCCACTTCAGCAGGGGAGCCGCGGCCTTGCCTTCGGTGATTGCGAGGACCTCACGGCGAAAGCGCTTGGCCTCGCCCTTGGACGCGAAGCTCGAGGAGCCCCCGCCGATCACGGCGATGGAATCGTCCGCGCTCCGGTACGCCTCAACTTCCTCTTTCTCTTCCTCTTTCTCCTTCTCGGCCTTCTCGGCCTTCTCGGCCGCCCGCCGCTCGTCGCGCCGCCGGATACTCGCTCTGGATGTAGCGGCACTCCGACCGGTCGTGGTCGTTGGTGCGGTGGAAGTAGCACGCGAAGGTTCCCGGGGATTTAATCGGCGATTTGCCGGTACCCGCGGGAGGTGGGCGTCGCGTCCCCTTGGGGGACGGGCCTCCCGCCGCAGGCACTTCTTCCGCCTTGCGCTTGCGCGCGAGGTTCTTCTTCTCGCTTCTTGGAGAGGGTGCCCCCGGACTTGGGAGAGGAGGTACCCGGGTTGGACTTGGCCGGCGGGTCGTGCCACGCTTGGGCCTCCCGGCGACGGGCGCACCTGTCGGCCGCTCGGAAGAGGTCCGTGACCGTCTCCGCCGGTGTACGCCCACTCGCCCGGGATGTCCTTGTCTCGGACGCCGTGGCGAAGGCGGAGAGCACCCGGGAGGGGTCGATGCGCGGGATGGTGTTGCGGACCTGGCCGAAGCGCTGCATGAACGCTCGCAGCGTCTCGCCCGGCTTCCGGACGATGCGGTCGAGGTCGATCCGGCTCCCCGGACGCTTCGCCGTTCCTTGGAAGTTGGCCATGAACTCCCGGCACAAACTCTTCCAGGACCCGATAGACTCCGGCGCCAGGTTCATGAACCATGACCGAGCCGAGTCCTTGAGAGCCGGTGGAAGTAGTTGGCCATGATGTCTTCCGAGCCACCGGCGGCCTTGACGGCGGTGGAGTAGATCCGTAAGAACTCGTCGGGGGAGCAGTGCCGTCGTACCTCTCGGGGAGGTCCGGCGGAACTTGCCGGGCCACGTGACGTCGCGCGAGCGCTCGAGAGGGCCGCGCAACCCCCAAGGAAAGAAGGGTCGAGCTCCTTTCTCTTGCGCTGGGTTGGCGCTCCGGGGACGTCTCCGCTTCCGGCCGTCGCGGTCGTGGGCGGAGGTGCGCTCACGCTCGCGTCCGCGCCGCGCGAGCGCTCGATGCCGACACGTGCGTCCTCCCCTCACGGCGGCGCCCGCCGAGGTCGTTGCGCAGGTCGCGGTGCCCCCGCCCCGTGGGGAGTGGACGGAGAGCGAAGCCGCCGGCGGTTGCGCGTCCTTGGCGCGGCGGTCGTTGTCGGTCGGTGGCCGCCGCGGTTGGCGCGACGGTCCCGCTCGGCGCTTGGCTCGCGCCGTATCCGAGGAGTTTACCCACTCCGGTGAGCCACTCCCTTGCTTGCTCTCCCCCGCCGTCCCGCCGGCGGGTTGTCGAGCATGGTCTTCACGGCGGTTAGGGGGTCATCCCCTCTTCTTCCTGGAAGAGGCGACGCGCGGTGGCGCGCTCGGACGGAGGCGGCGTGGCGGCTTGGGCGCGGCCGTCGGCGCCGCGCCGGCCCTCTCGCAGCACGCTCCGCTGCCGATGCGCCGGGACGGTTGTCACGGGCGGAGCGGCCCGCGTGACGACGGTCGCGGCGACGGCGCCCGGTGGACGCCTCGGCCGGAGACGCTATCCTCCGTTCGCGACGTGCTCGCAGACCTCCGCATGGTGTGAAGCAAGATTTCGCAGCGCGAAGCGAGATCTACGATCCTCCCCTTCCCGGCGCGCCAAATGTCGGTGTGTGAGTACACCTCCAAATGGGGGCCTGTCAAGGCTCCCTTGGTTTAGGCTCGGGGAAGAACGGATCTGCTCGCGTTTAGTGTGTGTGATTCAAACGAGCAAGGAACACGGGATTTACCCAGGTTCGGGCCGCAAAGCGCGTAACACCCTACGTCCTGCTCTTTGTGTGTTAAAAGAGAGTCCTCCATTACATGGGGGTATCCCCTCCTTTTATAGGGCAAGGAGGGGAGCACTATGCAAGTACTCGGGGGTACCCGGACACCCGGTAGGGGTCCGGTCTCCCCTTGCATGTTCCGACATGATCCCGACATAAATCCGTTGCAATCTTTGTCTCTTGGTTCGCGTTCCCAATCTCTTCCTTCCTATTGGCCCAGTGCCCTCCTGGCACTCGTAGTGGCGCGGGTTCCCGAGACGCGGCGCACGGGGAAGACGCGCGCACGTCTTGTCGGGCCGCGGCGTCGCCGAAGGCCATCGAGTGCCGCATTAACTCCGGGTAGTTGGGGCGCCGGAGGAAACTACCACGAAGCTTCGTCCTGTCTCCGGCGCCCCCACTCCTCCGGCTTCCGCGGGACTCGTGGGCTTCGTGGCTTGTGGCTTCGTGGACTTCGTGGCGTCGTGGGCCTCCTCCTCGTTCGTGGGCCGGAAGCGGCCCCGATCCCCCTACACCGACAGATATTAAGCAGGTGGCTCATGACTCTGCTATCACTTTTTCTTTCATGCATGTTAGCACAATCTATGATCATGTAGCTCATGTTCTTGGTAAGTCAATCTATCGCTTGTTTGAATTGATCTGGCATCATGTACCTACACAGTTTCTCTGGATTGACCTTGTTGTAATGGTCGGTGTTTAAATTAACGAAAAGGTTTCTATTACTCTACTATCTAGGTTTAAGGGAAAGCATGAGTTTTTGGTGGTATGGAAAGTTTTGCCGAACTAATTTTTGCATTCTCGAATTGTTCAGAGATACATAGTTTGGTAGCATTGACGGTTCACCTTCTAGAACTTGAATTTTTCTTTCCACATGTTTGTAATTGGCTAACTGAAGCATGTAGTAGTACCGAGCAGAGTGGCCTTTCAAAAGAATGAACGTCAAACTTTGGAACGGATCAGAGGTCCACACAAGTGAATCGATGCACCACATGTGTATTTGTCTTTGGAGAACCATCACTACTATACACGGCATACAAATGCAAGACTCGATGATGTACATGTACATCGTCGAAACGGCCCACCATATGTACGCCCGGCGATCGTGGTCGGGTTGAGCGCTTGAGCGTCAACTAGCAGAAGGGCCAAAATGACTTATATTTGTGATACAGAGGGAAGGGAGTACAGAAAATAACACATGATTAATGAGAAATACACATTTTTTAATTGGACAATAGCATGGATTGAGTCTTCTAGTACTCTATGCACTTCATCTTGCAGGTTCACCCGTGCGGGCAAAAAGGAACGGACGGTGCGCGCTCAGGTGCCTCGAGGTTATGTAGCTTTCTATATGATCAATTGAAGGTGTTGGTCACACGTGAGTAACAAGATGATGCACGGCCAACCAACTCTCTAGAAAATGGTGATCTGCTGTGTTACACGACCTGGCGCGCGCGTAGTATTCCGACCCGGAGTTGGACTCGCACGAGTAATAAATCTGTCAGAGATGCCTCTGTTCATGCCCAGTTCTATCGATGCGCAGGGTGTGTTCGTTTCCTGGGGTCTAAATTTTAGAGCTGTCACATCAAAAAGAATTTTATTATTTAAGAGTATTAAATAAAGTTTAATTATAAAACAAATTACAGGTCCGTAGATTTACGAGACGAATCTAATGAGGTTAATTAAGTCGTGATTAGAAGACGGTTACTGTAGCATCACTTTAACAAAATATAGATTAATTAAGCTCATTAGATTCATCTCGAAAATTAGCACCAATCTGTCAATAGGGTTTTGTCTTTAAATTGATCGAAATATTTATAAATAATAAGATTCTCTTTGATGTGACAGTGCTAAATTTTAGAGGAGGAAACGAACACACCAGTTGCTTTCTCTCTTTCTCGCACAATTTTCTGGGCCTGCCCTAGGAACAGAGCTCATCGGTTATCGAGAGCCATTCTGTATTCGGGTGTGTTCGTTTCCTGGGGTCTAAATTTTAGAGCTCTCACATCAAAAAGAATCTAACTATTTATGAGTATTAAATAAAGTTTAATTATAAAATAAATTACAGACCCCTAGACTAATTTACGAGACGAATCTAATGAGGTTAATTAAGTCATGATTAGAAGACGGTTACGTAGCATCACTTTAGCAAAACATAAATTAATTAAGCTCATTAGATTCATCTCGAAAATTAGCACCAATCTGTCAATAGGGTTTTGTCATTAAATTGATCGAAATATTCATAAATAATAAGATTCTCTTTAATGTGATAGTGCTAAATTTTAGAGGGCAGGAAACGAACAGGGCCTTCTTTCAGAGAGGCAAGACAGACAGCGGAGAGGGAAGGTAGCAAAAGCGCTCCGGGCCAGCACTGAACGTGAACGGTGTCAGCTCGGGCAGCACCAGTGACGGGCGATTTGAGGTCTAGCAATGGTGTTATCTGGAGCACGAGGTACACGTGTAGTACCAACATCACCACCACTCTTCAGTACAAATTGATTGGCACAAGTCTTTGGTGTCCTGTTTCTTGTTCCTGCATATAGGGTCGAGCTCAGCTAGCTATGGAAATGTCAGGTCATCCCTGTCAATTCAAAAATTGGCAGCTTCAGTATAGGAGAAAGTAAGTGAAATACTAACATCAGAAGTCATCAATTCAGGCATAAAAAGGACTGGGATCAGTCAAATAACATCACAAGTCATCAATTGAGACGTAAACGAAGTCTTTGGTTCATTATCAAACTAGGCACAAACGATTCCATCGTCTTCCACAAGCAAAAATACTCCTAAATTCAAATGAGCAGTCCATTGTTGCGCATATCATTGTGTCCTTAGCATCCTGCTCGCGTTGCTAGCCGGCAAGCGCCACCTGGAGGGCAGACGACGTTCGCCGTCGATCCATGGTCTAACCCCGCCACCGCTCTGAAATCAACTCCAGGCGGCGGGAGCTTGGCGAACAGGAACTCCTTAATATTTTCCAGGATTCCTTCATCGTAAGGATTGGGCGCGTGACGTCCCTTGCGACTCTCATAGCTCGTCTGCACAAAAGTTGAGGGTGAGTGCATTGGCTTTGTCATTGGTCATGAAAACAGGTATTGTGTTGCCTGCACAACCAGCTTTTCTACAAGTAAGTACCACTAGTTCAATTCAATTTAATCACGCTGCAAGTACAAAATGAAGAAAAGCTCTATGACTGAAGGCTCGTCTTAATTTGCTAGAGTCTTGATATCCAGGTCAGATAACCGGTGAGTAAAATGTAACAATCAACGTTTTAAATAGGAAGCTAAGTCATTTATGGAAGCTATTTCATTTTGCAGCTTTGTAAAAAATTCAGTTAATTACGCGCAATATCATGGAATCTATGAGAACATTTTGCCCATGTCCGTTACTTCATGGTATTTCAATTAATCAATATAATCATGGTTAGGATCATAATCAACATTCATATTCATTCGACATTAAACAATCAACAGCTCAACAATAATTAAGTGGTTCATTAAATCATTCATTGAAGTAAAGAACATACACAACAGGCAGACATGGATTCTAGTAGTAGAGGAAATAATTAATACTTGCCTTGATCTGAATTCACCCATGCTAAAAACATTTTTCCCAACAGCGTTGTTTAGCAAAGGTAAAGAGTCCTTAGCAGAAATAGCCGAACAATTGGTAATATCATAAAAGAAAAAAAAGCTATAACAGGACATTGGTAATGGAAGTCATATGTACATACCTTGTTGTTGGCTATAAGGAATGCATTGAAGGCTAGAAGCCACGCAAGCAAACTGACAACCAAGAACCAGAGTGCCGCAAAAGCATACGTGCCAGGAAAATAGACCAGGCCACGGAAAAAACCCTTCTCGATAGAATCCAAGTTGGCTCTTATTCTTAGTATCGTGAAGGGAAACATGAATGTGTATAATACCAGTGCAAAGAACAAAAACAACAAGTAGAGCTTGTAGTTTCTCTGCAGACATATGGAAAATTGCCACGCATTAGTTTCTTCCGTGGCCATTAATTTAAGTAGTTGTCTCAATGGTATCATTACGTACCAGTCCTATGCACTGGCTCATCCAGCTGCAGTGGTGGTCGAACTTTTCGACGCAGTTGTCGCAGATGGCGCAGTGAGAGCTTCTGGGCGGGCGAGAGATGTTACAGACCCGGCAAAACCTGAGCCTTGTTTCGACACCATTGACGCTTGCGAAGCGACGGAGTGTTCTTGGTGCTGTGGTCGCTCCGGCTTCTTCTAAAGGCGAAACCTGGTTTCTTGATATAATTCCAGGGTCTCTCATTGCCGTTAATAGGAGAGTAGCAGTCGCCTGTATGATGAAAAAATGGACAGAGTGCTAGCATTACTTGGTGGCACTGATCATCACTATGGCTAATCATCTCTATCTGCTACAGTAATTCAACATTCTAGTAACATATAGAGTAACAAGGGCTGTGTTGAAATTTGGATTATACTTACAGTTGTCGCTAGGATCAGGGAGATCACTGCAATCAGGGTTGGATGTGTCGATGACGATCCTGCCACAATGTAGGTCAAGAAAAACCATTCAGAAAGAGAACCTGTCATTGCTGTCAGGATGAGCCCAATGAGGTTAGGTCCGCAGATCACATGGCCATCAAAGAAAAACACCTGCAAAAAATATCAACCGTTGGCATTAATTATTACAAAATTTGAAATCAAACATCGCCTTCTCCAACACACTGAAACTGCAAAAGAATCTACAATCTGGCGTGGTTGATGTTTACGCACACAGGAGAATCATACATGTACCTATTCCTGTGAGTATGAAGGATTTTCATGAAAATTGGGGGTCAACAAGGGTCTTTTCCACTAATCTAATATTTTGCTATGCTGTCGTGGTGCCTTTGGAAGACCAGAAATAAAATGGTGATGGAGAACAAATAGATGTGTCAACTGGTCAAGTTTTATACAAAATCTTCTTTGCCATACAGAAAGGGCGAGTGCTGGTCAAGCAAAAGGGTCAGGAACTGACCAAATTGAGCGTGGCTGATCTTTACGCACACAAGAGAACAACATGCATGTACACTATTCCTCCGATCAAATTCTCAGCAAAACTAAAATGCGAGATGCAACGGTACTTACATTTTTCCCTGGCCAGGCGTGGTGCACCCTTGCCGGCGGTGGCGGCGAAACCGGCGGCTCTGGCGGCGGGTAGCGCCTGGAGCAGGCTTTGCTTGAGCGATCCAAGACTGGTCCAACTGTGTCCCGGGTCAAGGATGGCAGAAACAGCGGTGATCGGGTTGCAAGTTGCAGAGGAGGAAGAAGAACCGGCAGTTCCCGTGCCAGCCCCATGGTGGTGGATCTGTTGCTCAGGATCGGAGGAGTGCGCCATGGGTTGCTCTCTCTATGGTCTTCCGGGGGATCGGGACGGAAGAGATGTGGGAGCGGGATGATGGCGAGCGATTGAAGCAAACTGCCAAGGCGCCGGCGAGGAGGATGGTGGCGAAGGAGGAATTGCTTTTGTGAGCAAACTGCCGAGGCGCCGCGCGATAGAGAGCAGTTATATGAGATTTCCGAAAGCAAGCGCCTATATATGGACTCGTCCCAAATATAACGCGGCCCAAAGGAGCCCACGAGCGCGAACCGCCGCGCGAGAAAAAAGTAACGTGGCGGTCAAGTTGTTTCCGAAAGCGCGCGCGTCCTAGTTATTCCGATCCGACCCGGACTTGGACTGGCACGTATAAATCTGTCCGACGCCCCCTGCTCATCTCATCTCCACTTCCTTTCTCCCTTTCGCACAATCCTTCCTCCTCCTTGGACGTTCCCTGCCCTAGCTACATACTCCTGCAAAGAGGTTCCTCGATTCCAGCAGCCAGCCACCATGCCGTCCATGACGGTGCAGTCCGCCGCCATCCGCCGGCTCCGTCGCGAGCACGAGGCTGCCCGGATGAAGACAGCCCTCGCGCCGGCCGGGGGCATCTCGAAGAAACCAGCTGCTGCTGATGAGCCGCTTGTCGTTGCTGCCGAGATCAAGAAGAGCTTCTGCGTGGGCACGAAGGTGCGCGTGCGCACGCCGACGAGGCTGCTGCGCCCGGGCCGTTACCTCGTCTTCTGGCTCCACGCTGTCGTCGTCGACGCCGGCGACGAGGAAGACGGGCACATCAAAGTCATCTACTGCGACTGTGACTACGAGCACCCGGACAGCGACCCGTTCGGCGTCGTGCGCGTCCTCAAGAAGGACGTCAAGAACATGGTGCACCGCGCCACCGCGTCCGCCGGCACCGGCTCTTCTGACGTCACCACCAGCCACTCCGCCGCTGCCAGCTCATCATCTTCACAGGGACAGGGTGATTCCGCTACCCTACGGCGGCCAACCACCGGCGGGAAGACGCCGTCGGTGCTGAAGAAGATTGAGGAGGCCATGCATCTCATCGAGTCCGAGGACAGCCTGGACTCCATCAGCTGGTAGTTGGTTTTGGATGTAGGTTTGCCGGGGCCATGCCGCTCCTTGATTAACTGCCGTCTTTGGGTAGTTAATTAGACCGGTTGTATTGTCATGTACTACTCTTCATATGTATGTTGAACTTCTTTTTTTGAATGAAAGTATGTTGAACTTCTGCATGTGTACTACTGTCTCTGGCCATCTCTCGTATGTTTTGAATGGCGGATTGTAAAATCTTTTGTGCTACAATTGTAATAAGGTTCTCATACAAAAAGCTTTTGCAAGAACAAAAAAAGAATAGGAGCTAACACATTATGATTTGCATGGTTCAGTTTCTAGTAATAGTGTGGTGTGCCAAATATAAATCGTCTTATTAATTGTTCGCAGAATGTTCATAATCGAATTCTCCACGATAAATAAGTTGGCCGACGCCCCTTCTCGATCTCCACCCGGGCACCATGCCCACCGTGGCGGTGCAGTCCCCGCCGCATGAAGGTGGCCGTCGCGTTGGCAGGAGGCGTAGCCTGGAAACCGTCGCCGCCTGCACGCTTCGCGGTCAGTGACGTCCACGCGCCGCCGTCGCCTTCGCTACATCCATACCGTTTGCCAGTATCAAGAGCGCTCCTTCTCTTGAACTTGAACAAGGGTGCGCCGGTGGGGACGATGCGCACGGGGCAGGGCCTAGTGTTGTGGCTCAGCGCCCTCGTGCCGGGAAGCAGCCATCGTTGCTGAAGAAGATGTGCAGCAGGAGATGCGATGCAGGTCCGACGTCATCCGATCCTGAGACCCTCCTGGCGGTATAGTTTTGTGTTCATCATACTGGGCATACATCTGACTTCCAGCGGTGTTTCTTGTCCATGTGGATATAAAATTCTCCAAAGTTATAAAAAAAATTTGTCTGTAGGGCCTCTACTACTGGGCAGCCACTACTAACCAGCGTTCATAAGCAAGCACAGCCCGTCGACCGGGCCCACCACTACTAGCATGGGTTTCATAAGCAGACCCAGGTTCGGCCGGCCCGGACCTGGCGGCCTACTGGCCTATGCGCATGTATCAGTAACGTCAAGAGGGGAAGGGCGGCCGCGCTTTAAGCTGGGCGTGGCCGCCCTGGCTGGCCGATGTGGTATTAATCTTTGCCGTGTGCCCTGGGCGAGGCACACACAAACAGGGCCACGTGCCGCGCACAAGCTGGACGCGTCGTCAGGCCGCTTCGTGCGCGCCGTTAGACGCTCGCGCTCTGTCAACGTTCGCCGTGTGCTCCCGCGCTGGCACACGGCGAACATTATCATTGCCGTGTGCGCGTACACCGGCACACGGCGAACAGGATTTCTGCCGTGTGCCGTGCTCACGACACACTGCGAAATATATGTTTGCCGTGTGTCGCGCGGTGACACACGGCAAAGGTCGATCTGTGCCGTGTGCTTATTTTGTACCGTGTGTGCTTGTCTTGGCGCACGGTGAAATGTTAGTGTACGCCGTGTGCCCGACAAACGGCACACGGCGAAGTTTCCTGCACACGGAAAACTTGGTCTTTCCCGTAGTGGATGCAATACAGTGCTTCTCTGATAGAGGAAGGATGCAACTCATGGCGGGGAACGACCACAATTACGAAGAGTGATCCTTGGCGTGTGTGTCCGTCTAATAAGTGTCGAACTGACACACGCGGTATCCATGCATTATTGCTTACGAACTAGCTAGCTAGAGCTCGGTCTAGCTACTACTAGTAACATTACGACCTACTGATAAACCCGGAATGAACATCGCGGAACCCCCTCCACTAGTAGGAGAAAATCCATTTTAGAGCGTCTGCATTCTTCCTCCTATTGCTACGACGCGAGGACCGCCCAGCCACGGACGACGGCGAGGTGGTACCACCCGCCGGCACCTCGTCCACGATTGTTGTTACCTGGTCGGTCGCCACGCGCACGATCGCCGAGCTGTCCTCCGGCGGCCACCCGCAGTCGTACACGACGTCGAGGAAGCCGCGTTCCGCGTGTACGACGGAGACGACCACGGCCCCGAGCGTGAACTCGCGGACGGTGCCCGAGGGCGCGGTCACCGGCGTGCGGACGAGCACCCGCGCGCCGACCCTCGCCTGCGGCGGGCGGTGGCGCCTAGTGCAGTGCGTGCTGCGACGACGATGGAGCGTTGTGGCCGGCGCAGGCTCGTCGGCGGTCGTCGACCTTGCGGCGGCGGCGGCCACCTTGAACCTTCGCATGGCGGCGGACGGCACGGTAATGGTGGGCATGGTGGCGGCGGGGAATGGAAGGCGCGATCGAGTTTCCATGGCAATGGCCGCGCGCTTGCTCTCTTTATAGCGGGTCTCCGGTCACAGTGCATGCGGCGGGAAGCTTTTGGGCGAAGCCAACGCGAATAGGACATGCGCGCACGGGAACCGAGCTACTTCTGGCTGCAAAAGGTAAAGGCACCTGCTGCCACATTGCCAGTAGCCGGCGGGTCCCTGCCGCAGGTGCAAGGCTCTGGGACAGATGGACAATTCTCACAATCCCAATCCCGATCCCGATCGACTCATCACTGGAAGCACAACAGCGCCAACAGCCCCTCCCAGTTTCGGTCAGTTTGTCTGCAGCGCCTCACGCGGCACTGCTGGAGTTGCAGGAGTAGTATGCTGCGAATAGCATGCATATATGTAGGCCACGCCGCACTCGAGTTGCAGTATCTCGAGGGATAAATATGCTCCGACTGGCCGGTGGTCGACCCTACTTAGGCCCTGCTCGTTTCCTATCCTCTAAAATTTAGCACTGTCACATTAAAAAGAATCTTATTATTTATGAATATTTCGATTAATTTAATGACAAAACCCTATTGACAGATTGGTACTAATTTTCGAGATGAATCTAATGAACTTAATTAATTTATGTTTTGCTAAAGTGATGCTACAGTAACCATCTTCTAATCATGACTTAATTAAGCTCATTAGATTCGTCTTGTAAATTAGTCTAGAGATCTGTAATTTATTTTATAATTAAACTTTATTTAGTACTACTAAATAGTAAGATTCTTTTTGATGTGATAGCTATAAAATTTAGACCCTCGAAACGAACACACCCTTACTTCACGTTCAAGTGGTCAAGTCAACAGCGGGTCCTAGTCAAGTCAACTCTTTTTTTTTTGGAGAATACTAATTTTGCCATGGACGTTTTGAGCACAAACCTCGCTTATCATCCTATCTGCAGTGAAAGCTTCGCTCAGTCCATGTAACCGACTTTAATTCCATAGATACTATGTACTCCCTCCGTCCTCGAAATAGTTGTCGCTTTTGACTTCGATTATCACGTTTGACCTTCCGTTTTATTTAAATTTTTTCCCAACCATTTAAAGAAATATATCATAATTAAAGTATCACTAATACTAAAATATATTATAAAAAGTAAAATTCTGTTTATATAAAAAATTTAAATAAAACGAATGGTCAAACATGAGATCTAAAAGTCAAAAGCGAAAACTATTTGGGGACGAAGGGAGTAGACAGCAACGACGTGCGCAGCAACCATCTCCTGACAGGTGACACCAAAGTAGCAGTGTAGTAGTAGCAGATGGCCCGATATGTGTACTAGTACCTCAGCAAAAGGGCTGCGGCCACAGAACTAGTACGAAACTGAAGGAATTGGCCGGCCCGGCACTCCGGCCAGCAGCAACGTCCCTGCCGCGTCTTCCGGCAAGCCGGCCACTCGCCCGGCTCAAGCTGCAGCTACCGCGGCCGACCGGTAACTCGCCGGCCGAGCAGCGTTGTGCGTGGGAGTGGCCGCGCGCTTTCATGGCAGCGGCGGGCATCTTCAACCTGCGCATGCATGGCGGCGGACAGCGCACGCGGTCACGGTGCCCAGCGTCCGCAAAAGGCGAGCGACATCAGGAGAACACGGCTCGAACGCTAGGCGCCGGCTATAGAGCAGACGAGCCGCTGAGGAGCACCCCTGCTGCCCACCCGATTTATGTTGGGCTTTCCTTCACGCAAATATGATGCGTATGCATGGACGATCGATGGCCTCACTGGTCTAGTGTATGTAGTAGCAAGATTCTCTTTCTACGTACGACGCGACGCCCGGGTGTAGGCCGATGAGGTGCTGCTGCCAGCCACCGGCGGCGTGCCTCTGCCCACCGTGATTATCTGGTCTGTGGCCACGTGCACTATGCATGGCCGAGGTGTCCTCCGATCCGCCGGCGGCCAGTTGCAGTCGTACACCACCGCGTGTGTTCGACGGAGACGACCTCGTCGCTGAGCTTGACGGTACGGCGGCCGAAGCGGGAGAGCGGTGGTGCCTACTGCAGTCTGCAACATGGCTCGATCGTGCGGTCGCGGCCGTGCTCTGCGTGACGATGGAGCGTCGTGGGCGTCCAAACTTGCGGCGGCCATATTCAACCTTCGCATGGCACACAAGAGCATACGCGGGCGGCACTCAAGAGTTGCAGTAGCTAGCTCTACGTTAAAATACGCTCCGTCGGGTTGAAGCAACAAGTCAAGTCAACATCTGAGGTGTCAAGTCAACGCAGCCGGGGAGTCCAGTCCATTTGCAGCACAAGCCTGTTGCATCTGTAGCGAAGAAAGCTTCGTTCGTTCGATACCCATCCATCCGTGGACCGCAACGACGACGCGTGCGCGGCAACAATCTCCCGAAAAGCGACGCACCAGCCTCGTCGAGCAAATTAAGTTGGTATTACGAGCTCCAAAATGTGGCAATAATAATGTGCAGCTGGATCCAGAAGCCGGACGAGCAGGTGTCCGTACTAGCAGGTGCCTCACACTAGTATGCCTGACACGAGGACGACACGACGATGGCAGACGCAGCGGCGGGTTCGCGTCCACGGTGCTCTTCCTTACCTTTACGGAGACACTCCCCCTCTCCCGTGCAGTGCAGTGCAGCGAGCAGGGAGACGCCACAACCCCTCGAGAACAGCAACGAACCTTGCGTACACGCGGTCCCACATGCATGTACGTCAACACTAGTGCTAGGTTATCCCCGTCCCGATTTCTAGTACACTCCAGTCTCCGATCGACTCTCCGGTGCCTCTAGTGGCTATAGCATGCAATGGTGCATTTGCAAGAGAGTGATTCTATATAGAAGCGGTCGTGCAGGCTCAGGCTCCTTGCAAAAGTCATTAGTACAGTATCCAGGGAAACAAAATGTATTGTCGTCCCACGCTGCTAGAATTTCATTAACTTGAAGCACACAGAAGCAGCTGACACGAGTACTCCTTCGTTACGAATTTGTTGTCGTTAGGACAGCAAGATTAGAAATTGAACTAATCCTGTTGTCCTAACGACGGCAAATTCGTAATGAAGGAGTATATATTAACCAGAGAGGATGAACCCAGCTAGGGCACTACGTACGTACACTGAACTACGGATGAACCACGGCACCGAATGCGCATGCAGGGACCCACGCTGCACGGCTAGTAAGAGAAAAAGAATTTTCGAGCGTTCATCAGCCCCTTTCTCCTACTGCTACGACGCCGCCGACGACGCCAAGCCGCCGCCGGCACGCCTACAACGGTCGTTACCAGCTGGTCCGCGGCCACCCGCACGACCGCCGACGCGTCCTCCGGCGGCCACCCGCAGTCGTAGACGACGTCGACGAAGCCGCGTTCCGCGTGCGCGACGGAGACGACCACGGCGCCGAGCGTGAAGTCGCGGACGGTGCCCGACGGCGCGGTCACCGGCGTGCGGACGAGCACCCGCGCGCCGACGACCCTCGCGGCGGCCGAAGCGGAGGAGGACCGGGGAAGCAGCCGTGGGCGGTGGCGCCTGCTGCCGCGCGTGTCGCCGCCCTGTTCCGCCTGACGATGAAGCAGCGCGGCAGGCTCCGTGGCCGAGGAGGACCTCGCAGCGGCGGCGGCCAGCTTGAACCTTCGCATGGCGGGGGAAGGCACCGTCATGGTGGGCATTGTGGCGGCAAATGGCAATGGCGCTGCCGCACTCTCTTGCATTGCATTGCCTGCGGAGGCTGCTTTATAGCCAGTGTCCGCCGGGTCCGGTGAGCGGCGGAAGCGGCCGGGCAGCAGCAATGGGCCGGGGCGGAGCCAAAGTTCATATGCTCAGCAGGAGCGGCAATAATTCCGATTGGGCCCCTCTCGGCGTTCGAAACTCCTCTGCAGCTGTATTATTTGGTGCCAGAGATGCTCCCTGCCGCTGCTGCAAGGCTCCGTACGTCAATTGAGGAACCGCTGGTGCAGGAGCAAACTCCTGGTCTCCTCCTGACGATGAGCGGCAGGGAAAAGCTACTGTTACTCGTGCATGGCAGCCCAAGTTATTACAGTAGTACCGTTTTTTATACGCTCCAGCCGTGCAAGCCGGAAGACTCACCGTACCCATACGCTAAGCTGCCTCAATGACTCCTGTAGTAAATATAGCAACGACACGTGTAGCAGCAAGCATCTCCGGACACCATGTCGCCTCCTGCCTGGTAGCAGGAAACGCAGCATGTGTACGGGTTCCACACTCTGCCTATACTGTACCGTGCATTTTGCTCGGCGCCGTACGTCGTCCTCCCCAGCTCCGTCCTCGATCACGCCGGCCGGTACGGTGGTGTCTCGCTCGGCGCCGTACGTCGTCCTGCAGGCTGGCTGTAAACTAGAAGCATGCATTGTGTGCAGCTCGTCCGGTTCATTTACAGGAACAAACAGAAGCTAGGCCCCAGACTGCTGCCGCGTGGAGCTAGCTGTCATCCATCCGACTTATATGCGTGAATTGTTTTATCTTGCAGCCAGGTGACGGCAATTTGATCCATTCATCGACTAGGTACATAGCCATTGCAAATGAAGATAATCTAGGCGGAGCCAACGGCAGACATTCCTTGAAGCTTCTATCATCGGAGATGGTGCAGAGGGGAACGGAGGAAGTTGGTGTCGGAGGCGGCGGCAGCAATAGTCCCGGTCCTGACTCCCGGTAGTCATGGTAGGGAGCTACGAGCGGTCGAGCTGGCATCGCTGGGAGCCGAGAAAGTTATATTGCCGCTGTCGAGGCGGCAAAAATCCACAGCAGGTTCGCACAACGAGAGTTCACGGGCGGGCCGCGCCAATTTTTTTCCGCAGCAACTGTGAAAAGTATTAATTGGAAGAAAGCCGTTTGCTTTTCAAACTTTGGATACAGGCATGCCAATGCTGGCTTGTTCTGTTGACGAGAAGTGTACTGAGAGAGCACGATTACCCATTCCGTTTTGTCGTAGTGTTAATTAGTCCCTGCAGAAGTATTAGAAGAGTACCGAGAGAGCAGGATACTCAGATATCATGAAGCGACATATGTGCCAGGCGATCTCAGTACTGGTTTGCCATGCACACTTCTTAGGGTGTATTCGTTTTCTGAGGTCTAAATTTTAGAGCTGTCACATCAAAAAAAAATTTATTATTTAAGAGTATTAAATAAAATTTAATTATAAAACAAATTACAGGACCCTAGACTAATTTACGAGACGAATCTAATGAGGTTAATTAAGTCGTGATTAGAATATGGTTACTGTAGCATCACTTTAGCAAAATATAGATTAAGGTGCGTTCGTTTCCTAGGGTCTAAATTTTAGAGCTGTCACATTAAAAAGAATCTTATTATTTAAGAGTATTAAATAAAGTTTAATTATAAAATAATTAGAGGCCCCTAGACTAATTTACTGAGACGAATCTAATGATGTTAATTAAGTCGTGATTAGAAGACGGTTACTGTAGCATCACTTTAGCAAAATATAGATTAAGTAAGCTCATTAGATTCATCTCGAAAATTAGCACCAATCTGTCAATAGGGTTTTGTCATTAAATTGATCGAAATATTCATAAATAATAAAATTCTCTTTGATGTGACAGATACTAAATTTTAGAGGAGGAAACGAACACACCCTTAGTTAAGCTCATTAGATTCATCTCAAAAATTAGAACCAATCTATCAATAGGATTTTGTCATTAAATTGATCAAAATATTTATAAATAATAAGATTCTCTTTGATGTGACAGTGCTAAATTTTAAAGGGGAGGAAACGAACACATCCTTACATTATAAAGTTTTCTGGAGTACAGAGAACTGCGCCATTTGTGACAGCATCAAACCGACCACCAGTTCTTATTAGTACATGCAGTAATAACATCTTCGAGAACACATCGAAGGGGGAATATTATACTGTAGGTACTATCGTCCCTACTGTGAGAAAATCCATTTCCGAGCGCCTACACTACTCATTTTCCTCCGACGCGAGGGCTGCACGGAGGAGAGACGGAGCGATCATCGAGGGTTGTGTTGTGGGTTCATCACGATGATCTGCTTTACCGCCACGCGCACCGCAGCCGAGGGGCCGTTGGCCGGGCGGCCACCTGCAGTCGTACACTACCTCGAGGTAGCTGTCGCCGTCTACGACGGAGACGGCCACGGCGCTGAGCGTGAACTCGCGGACGAGCCCCGAGGGCGCGGTCACCGGCGTGCGCACGAGCACCCGCGCGCCGGTCCACGTCGCGGCGGTCATGTTCCCGTCCGCCGCAGACGAGGCAGCTGATGACGGCGTCGGCGGCGCGTGGACCTCGTCCGCCGTAGTTGTACCGGCTCGGCGGCGCTTGCCCGCCTTGCCGGCTAAGGAGACGAGGAAGGATGAACGGCATGCGCCGTGTGTCGTTGCTGGGCGAAGGAGCGCAGGCTCCAGCGGAGGGGACGCGGCCGCGGCTGCTGCGGCAGCCAGCTTAAACCTGCGCATGGCTTCGGACGGCACCGTCATGGTGGGCATTGTGGCCGGCCGTGAAGGCCAGAAGAATGTGAGGACTGAGATGTGAGGCGCTGCACACACACAGGCACACTGTTATTTATACAAAAGCCGGTCTGGTTCTGTGTAGCAAGTTAGCAACAGGGCGGATTGGAGGGCAGGGCAGGTTGCGCTCCGTGGCGTGCGGCGGAAGCAAAGCGGAAAGCCGGCGTCCAAGGGGATTTCGCGGACTGCCGCTGCAAAGGGGGCTGTCGGACACACGGGGGACTGGCTACTCTGCTGAATCAAAAAAGAATTTAGATAATACTGAATAAAAAATATGTAAGACCATCGTCTCCAAGCGGTGCATACAAATTTGGCCACGTAGACGCAATGGCATGTGGGTGAAGGAGCAGCTGACGATGTCGTCACCGACATGCTGGTGTCGTCCTCCTTCGAGCAACGACCGGAACATCGAGATGACGGCACATGACAGTCGCCGTAGCTGGTGCTGTGCTAGCTCGGTGGGGACTGGGGGCAGTGCACACGGCCACGGACCTAATAAGGGAGGGGAGGGGGAGGTTGGGGACTGGAGCCGGCTATAGGTGGAGATGTCGGCGCTCGCTAGCATGACCGACGACGACCTACATGAGCGGGAAGAGGGGAGGTTAGCGGCGGTGCATTACGGACGGTCAGGACGAAACTAGGCAAACGGTCACAAGGTTGGGCGCTGGAGGTGTGCTCACACACCGACATTAATGTGGGCCTGTAAAGGCTCCCTTCGGATAGGATCGGGAAGGTCGGATTTACTTCGTCTAGCATGGAAGATGGACAAACGAAGAACACAAAGGTTTTCCCGGGTTCGGGCCGCAAGAGATGCGTAATACCCTACGTCCTGCTTGAGTGTATTGCTTGTTGGCTTGTCCTTTACAATGAGGGCGCCCTCCCCTTTTATAGAGGGAGGAGAGGAGCACTGTACAAGTACCGGAGGGGTACCCGGACACCCAGGGGGTCCGGTCCCTCCTCGAGGCGTTCCGACAGGATCCCGACAAGGATCCGTTACAATCCCTTTGTTAGATTTGGACTCCAAGCATCTTCTCTCCGATTGGTCCCGAGTCTCCCGGCACTCGTAGCGGCGTGGCTTCCCGAGATACGGCGCATGGGGAAGGCGCGCGCACGTCCCGTCGGGTTGTGACCGTCGCCGCAGGCACTTGAGTGCCGCATTAACTCCGGGTGGTTGCGACGCCGAGGAAGCTACCGGAAGCTTCCTACCCCCGACGCTCCCACTCCCCGGCTTTTGCGGGCCTTGTGGACTTCGTGGCTTCGTGGGCTTCCTTGCCCTGCGGCCTTCGTCTTCGTTCGTGGGCCGAAAGCGGCCCACGCGCGGTTAGGGGACCCCCAATCCCCCTACACCGACAGGAGCCCCGGCCCCGATCCACCGGCCCGCGGGGTCGGAGCAGGGATTGGGGCCACTCGTCGGCGCCCGGCGTCGTTGGGTCACTTCATGGCGCGGTTCGCGAGGAGGGGTGCCGCTTGGGCTGCCGAAGCGCGCACGCTCCGGTACGGCGCGTCGCTTCGGTTCGCGTGAGGTGGGCCCGTCCGGAACCTGCGCTTAAGTACCGAGGCGGCTGGTTGCTCGGGGCACGTCTCGCACTCCGCCTTTCGCCTCCTCGTCTCCTCAACTCCTCTCTTCTGCTCTCCTCTTCGTCTTCCCTTTCCACCATTCCGCGCCGCCGCTTCGCCGCCGTCGTTCCCTGCTGCTAGGATGGCCCGCGCGAAGTCCCTCGCCGTGGTGGCTCGCGCACGCGCTCGCCGTCGACGGACGCGCCGCCAATGGTCCAGTTGCCCGACCCTCGGGTCGAGATGACGCGGCTTTCGCCATTTCTTCCGGTGGATGGTGATAAGGGCGTCCGCGTTGGGGGCCCTGCCGCCGCCGACCGGCGGACTGGAAATCCTTCATTTCTTGTCTTTCATCGTCGCCGGCGCCGTTCCCCCGCCTTCTCCGACTTCTTCCTGGAGGTGCTTCGGGCGTACGGGATCCGCATGGCGCACCTTACGCCGAATGCGGTCGCGGCGCTGGCCGTGTTCGCTCATTTGTGCGAAGGTGATGTAAACAAGGGTGGCCGATCTTCCGAAAGGTTCGGTGAACTCTCGTTTTGGTGGAGACTTGACACAATTCGATCCGGCTTCCGAACAACACGATCCGAAACCCCGCAATCGCAGCACCACGTCTCCTAAGGTTATCAACCGTGCAAGCACGATTGACCTCGCCCGAAGGCTAATCCTTGCCTGCGAAACGAAGAACACAAGCAAGAACACAAGAGAATGCAACACAATTTGCAGATATACGATTAAACTCATAAGTTGGGGTCTCACAAACCGATGAATCGGCGAAACTGTTCTTGACAGAAATAATCTAAGCAAAACCCGAACCCTAATGGTGCGGCGGCTACTGTTTATAAAGGCTCTAGGGTCGTGGCAAGACCCCTGGACGCACCCCTAATGGGCTCATACTGGATACAAGGCCCAAAGGCCAAAAACGGTGGCGCAACACCGAGACAGATTCTGGACGTTAACTTGTTTCGATGATTCCCGAGGACTCCGGATGAATTTTGACATGAAACCGGTGCCATTGGAAAGGTTATCAAATTATCTTTCCATCCATATAAAGAACGTCCAAAACCGAGCTCGTATGCGACCTGGGCGACCGTTTTACTGTTGGTTGTTTCTGGACTCCGAATCTGACTTGATCCCGACTTGAATTGGCCCTCCATCTTGACTTGGACGTCTTTGCTGATCATGTCCGACTCCTAGCCCTTCTCCACCTCCCCCATGGTCCTCTCCAATGTTCCTAATCACAATTAATTCATTAGGTAGCAATATATTCTCAAATATACATAAAGGAACTATTAAAAACGAGCTCACCCGTAAGTTCGACGGTGCTCTAGTTATCATTAAACCATGCATGTGCAGCGGAGGAGTGTTGGTTGTATCCGAGAGTGTGATGTCCTCATCATCCTCCCCTTCTTGAATTTGAGTGGTCCTCGACTCAAGCTCACCTCTTTTTTCTTAATATTTTTATTACATTGGCGTAGGAACGTGCTTACCTTATACCCAACTTCAATGGTCATATCTAGAGCTTTCATGCTCTCATCGGAAGGATTCGTGGGGGTGTAGCCGTGCTTCCCCATCTTCCAACGCTACTTCAAGATGACGCTCACCAACGCTGCGGAGGTGATCGGATGCGTTCGGTTGACCGCCCGGGCCGACAGCGGGTACATCGAGTACTCGCCCAGCAATAAGGTGGAGGGGTGGAAGAAGGCCCGGTTCGTAGTGCCGTACGAGAAGGACTTCCGCCGCCTCCGCGTCCCGCCGGTCCCGGCCCAACACTTGGCCATCCGGGATTCCGTGCCCCGTCTTCCCGATGGCATGATGCCGGTGGTCGACCGGATCGCGGCGCTCGCCGCGGCTGGCCTGACTTCGCACGGGGTGGTGCATGACTTCCTCGAGCGCAACATCGCGCCCTTCGCCGGAGATCGCTCCCGTCATGGCTGTACCGGGACTTCAACTTCACCGGCCGCACTCGTACGGGGCGGGCTCGGATCTACCCGACGCCTCGAAGCGGTTCGCCTACTCCACGCTGACCGGGAAGAAGTGGCCCGCCTCCTTCGCGTACCGGTGGGTGCCGGGCCTCTTCATCGGTCGGCGAACAAACGCGCCATCCTCGACGAGCATGCCCCGGGCTGGGACCGCTTGGGTTCCTCGACGCGGCTCCGGCTCCTACTCCCGGTCTCCGGGTACCGGAGTCACACCTCCTTCCAACCCGGGCGCGGCGGTCACCCCCGGGGGTGCCTCCGGAGCTCCGGGTGTCGGCCCCGGCGGCTGCGAGGCCGGCCCCGAGTACGCGCGACAAGGGCAAGGGGAAAAGGTCTCCGTCGCCGCCCTCCTCCGATTCCTCCGGGCCCGCCTGCTTTCCACGGAAGCGGGCCCGACGAGCCTCGCCGGCACCGAGTGACGGGGGCCGCTCCACGGAGAAGCCCCCGCAGCCCGCACCGGTGCAAGCGACCGTGTGGACACGCGACGGTAGAAAGCTTCTCTCTCGTTCGTTTAAGTCGTGAGCCGAATGGACTGCGAACGGGCTCGATCCGCTTTGACTATATGGGCATCCGGATCGAGTTGGACCCGGACTTGGTCCCTCCGAATCCCAAGATCTCCGGTGCCTCCGCACCGAATTTGGAGGCAAGCCCCGTCACCGTTGAGGTCGAAGCGCCCGGGCGGAGGCCGACGTAGAGGCGGCTGCGGGTGCCCCCGAGGAGAGGGTTGCGGGTGCCCTCGAGGAGGGGACCGCTGCTCCCGAAGAGGAGGTCGCGGGTGCTCCCGCGAGAGGAGGTTGCGGGTGCTCCCGAAGAGGGGGTAGCGGGTGTCCGTGCGGAGGAGGCCGCAGGCATTCCCACGGAGGAGGCCGCGGGTGATTCCGAGGAGGGGGTCGCGGGTGCCTCTGCCGACGAGGGCCACGCTCGGCCGTCAACTCCTCCGGTTGGCGACTTGCTGGAGCTGCCGGCTACTTTCTCGGTTGGCGCCTCTAAGCGCCCGCCCCGGGCTCCGTTCCCCGGCCGGGTACTAGCGCCGCCGCTCCTATAGTGTTGGAGGGGAACGATTCCCCTCCACATGCCCGGTCGGAGCCGGGAGCGGTGGCCGGTGGAGACACCTCGTCGACGGCCGCCGCCGTAAGGGGCCGTGGGCGCGCTAGACGCGGCCGGAGCGCGTCGCCAATGAGTCGCTCGGGTGGTCCGGCGCGCCCCGCATTGGCGACGTTCTTGGGGAGGTGACCCGGTCGCTCGCCGCGGTAAAGACGGCCATGGAGGAGACGGACGCGTCCCTGGAGGACCGCGAGATCGCGGTGAGCCGGCCGCGAGGCCGAAGTGGCGGAGGCCAAGAAGGCCCCGGAGACCGTGGTGAAGCTTGCCCGGCAGCAGCACGAACGCCGCATGGAAGAGGTCCAGCGAGGAGCGGCTAGCGCCGCCGGCATTGCGGAGGAGGCCGGCGATAAGCTGCGGGAGGCGGAGGCGAAGCTCCGTGACGCCATCGACCGCGAGGAGGAGAGCATCAACCGTCTCCGCGGTGTCGTGGCCCGGGAGCGGGATGCCGAACTCCGCGACGCGCAGCCGGAGGAGGCCGGCGCTGCTGTGGCGATCCGCGAGGATGCCTTGACGCGGCGTGAGACGGCCGCCGTGGCGATCCGCGAGGATGCCTTGACGCGGCGTGAGACGGCCGCGGTGGCCCGGGAGGCCGAGCCGAAGCGGCGGGCGGATGAGCTTACTCTCCGGAAGGTGGCGTTGGCCGATTGAGAGCGCCAATTGACCGCCGGGAGCAGGCCTCCGTGGCCGCGGAGCGAGCTCCGCCGCCTCCGTGATTCCGTGGGCTCCGGGAGGCGCGGTTGAAGCACCGCGAGGATGCCCTTGCCACCCGGGATGAGCAGGTGCTTCTTCCTGAAAACGAGGTCGCCGTTCGGCGGGAGGCCCTGGAGGCGGAGATCGGTCGCCTCACCGAGACCGAGCAAAGCATCCGTGGCACCGCCGGTGAGGTGGCGCAACGCGTGCGCCGAGAAACGCTCGAGGAGGCCCGGAAAACCTTCGAGTCCGAGCTTAAGGCGGCGGAGAGGGTCCGGGACGACTACCGTCGTCGCGTTGAACTGCTGGAGGCCCGGGCGAAGAAGTCCGGTCGCGGTGCTTCGCCGCGTCCGGCGGCGATGAGCTGAAGGCGCAGCTCGAAGAGGCGCGGTCCCGGCTCGGGCAGTCCGAGGTTCGGCGCGTCGAGCTGAGCGAGCGGGTGACGGAGCTGAACTCTGCGGCGCGGGTGCAGGCTGAAATTGCTGCCGATGTGCACAAGGAGGTCTCCTCGGCGCTGTTCGAGCTAGGCCTGTCCCGGCTTCCGAGCCCATCGACCGCGGCGCGGCCGGGTACGCGTTCGCCATGCGGGGAGTGGTCAACTCTCTGCGCGAGCCGAGGACTCGTGTAGCGGAGCTCATGGAGGAGGAAGGGCGGCAAACCATAGCCGCGGCCCTGGAGGAGGTGCTCGACGAATGCCCCGGTGCTGGTGCCGGGTTCCCACTCCTGGCCGTGGTGAATGGCGATGTCCCCGCGAGGCGAGCACGCCGTGGCAAAGGCGCAGGCTCGCGCCGTTGCTCAAGCCTTCGTCGAGAGCTTCAAGCGGGGCTGAGTGCCCGCTTCCTCCACTCGCGAGTGGCTTATCGGCGCCTGTGCCTCTTTTTTTTTTGTTAAATTTGTTTTCTCGCATGCAAGACTCGGTTATCCTTCAATTTCGGAGCGTTAAAGAAGCGCTTAAATCAAGTGTTTCCCCTCTGTTGGTTGTGATTGTCGCCATGCGTCGCTTAGCTTTAGGCCCTTGGTAGTTTGTCGTTTCGCTAGAGCGAGACTTCCGCCACCCGTGCCTCAACCGAGCGTGAACGCCTCTCGGCTTCCGCCTTAGTCATTGTTTTTCTTACCCGAATGAGAGACTTAAGGACTCGAACGGATTTAAGCGAGCAACCCTGCGGATGGTAGGAAAGAGAGCGACAAAGCGCTGTTCATTATATTAAGTCGTTAGTACAAAAGCCTTGGCGTCTGCGGCCTTGGCGATGCGGCTTCCGGGTACTACCGGGACCATTGGATACGAGAATATTCTAAGGATACAATTTCTTGAGATGCTCAATGTTCCGGGCGCTCGGTTCGGGTATCCGTCCTCCGACTCCGAGCGAACCGACCCGGGCGCGTGACGGCGGTGACGACGAAGGGCCCTTCCCACATGGGGGTTAGCTTGTCCTTGCCCTCGCGCGTCCGAGCCCGCCGGAGGACGAGATCTCCCGCTTGCAACTCCCGCGGGCGTACGCGTCGCCGGTGGTAGCGGCGTAAGCCCTGGAGGTATCTCGCGTTGCGTAGCGGTACCCGCCGCCTTGCCTCTTCGAGGAGGTCGATGTCGTCGAGCCGCCGGGTGTCTTGGTCGGCTTCATCAAACGCGGCGACTCGGGGGCTGTTGAACAGGGTCTCCGTTGGTAGCACCGCCTCCGCGCCGTACACGAGGAAGAAAGGCGTTTCGCCCGTAGCTCGACTCGTCTGTAGTGCGGAGGGACCAAAGCACGGATTGGATCTCCGTTACCTACTTTGCGCCTTTTTTCTTCAACGGGTCAAAGGATCTTGTCTTCAAACCCTTGAGGATTTCTCCGTTGGCGCGTTCGACTTGGTCGTTGCTTTGCGGGTGGGCTCTTGAGGCGAAACAAATCCGGGTGCCAAGGGTTTCACAATATGCCGCGAACGCATGGCTCGTGAATTGAGTCCCGTTGTCCGTGATGATCCGTTGTGGCACCCCGAACCTTGCCGTTATGTTTTTCATAAACTTGACGGCCGAGTTCTGGTCGATCTTCGTCACCGCTTCGGCCTCCACCCATTTCGTGAACTTGTCAATGGCCACGTATAGCCATTTGTATCCACCCGGAGCGGTCGGAAATGGCCCCACGATGTCCAAACCCCAAATCGCGAACGGCCGGGACGGTGGAATCGTTTGGAGGGCTTGAGCGGGTAGGTGCGTTTGCTTGGCGTAGAAGCGGCATGCCTTGCATTGTTGCACCAGCCTGGTGGCGTCCTCGAGGGCTGTCGGCCGGTAGTAGCCTTGCCGAAAAACTTTCCCAACCGGCGTGCGGGGAGCATGGTGACTCCCGCACTCACCCTCGTGGATCTCAACGAGTATGTCGTTGCCTTCTTCCGTTGTCACACACTTCGGCAGAATGCCGCTTGCCCCGCGCTTGTACAAGTTGCCATCGACGATGGCATATCGCTTTGCTTGGCGGGCGAGGCGTTCCGCGTCCGTATCGTCTTCCGGAAGGATGTCGTCACGCAGTACCCGATGATGTCGCGCATCCAGCTGGTGTCCTGCGGCTCGGTGGCAAGCGCTTCTTCGCTATTCTGCGTGTGCTGCAGATCCTGCGGGTGCGCTTGCGCTTTGTTGTCGCTGTCCGGAGCTCGGTCGGCGTCGGAGGCCGAAGGGGATGTCGGGATCTCCCTGAACGTCCGGGTGGGACCGAAGCTCGAGTGGAGGCCACCCGGGACGGTTCGTCGGCAATGTGGTTGTCGCCCCTGGGTACATGAAGCACCTCGAGGCCGTCAAATTTCTTCTCCATCCGCCCGACCGCTGCGAGGTATGCGGCCATTTGCGGGTCGTTGCACTTGTTATTCCTTGGAGACTTGGTTGACGACAAGTTGCGAGTCCCCCTTGGCCAAGAGGCGCCGGACGCCTAGATCGGCAGCCATTCGCAACCCTGCCAAGAGTGCCTCGTACTCCGCCATGTTGTTCGTGCATCGGAAGTGCAGCTGGACTACGTAGCGTAGCTCGTCGCCGGTTGGTGACAACGGGAGCACCCCTACCCTCGCGCCATTGAGTGTGAGGGAGCCGTCGAAGGACATTGTCTAGTGGTCGCCGGGTGCGTCGTGCGGCTGCACCCGGGTGCTCAATTCGTCGCGCTCGACCTCGGGGGTGGGTGTCCACTCAGCCACGAACTCGGCTAGAGCCCGGCTCTTTATGATGTGCGTGCTGAGGAAGGTCAAGTCGAACTCTCCCGGCTCCACGGCCCATTTAGCCACCCGTCCGGTTGCTTCCCTGTTGCGGAGGATGGTCTCCGGCGGCGCCGTCGTCACCACCCGAATGGGATGGCCTTGGAAGTAGTGTCGCAGCTTCGGGATCCGATAAGTACCGCGTAGAGCATCTTCCGGTGCTGCGGGTACCGGGTCTTCGCGTCCGTAGGACTTCGGCGATGAAATACACCGGCCGTTGGATGAGCCGCGTGCGGGGCTCCGGTTCCGGTGGAGCGGATCCTACTTCGCCCTCGTTCGTTGTAGTTGCCGGGGCCGGAGCCCGGGTGGGGCGGGTACGCCTCACCCCCTTCTGCCGGATTGGCCGCGGCTTCCGCTTCGGTTGTCCCTTCGAGGATGGTCGGAGCCGGAGCCCCGAGCGAAGTGGGAAAGCCGTGGCGCCGATGTCGGAGGTAGTCGGGGCGGATCCCACTCCACCTATGTCCTGGAGCGTGGTCGGAGCCGGAGCCCCGGGTGGGGTGGGACCAACGCGCCCGCTGCAGCTTCTCCGTCCGTGGCCTCGGCTTCACCCAAATGTAGCGACGAGGTCGGAGCCGGTGAGCCAGGCCTGGAGTCGCGCGCTGGTCGCACCGAGTGGTCCACCCGGAGAAGCCGAGGTGTCCGTGTCACAAGCCGTGTTGCGAGTGGAGGCCGCAGCCCCGGGTGGTGCGGGGATCTCGAGCCGGCCGGGGCCGTAGCCCCAGAGCCCGTCGGGGCCGCTGCCTCCGCGCCATCGAGGCGTCGACGTTTGCCAACTCGTCGTGAGTTGTGAGGCGCTTGTTCCGGGCGCTCAACTACCGGGGCCGCGCCGACCACTGCGGGTTAGCTGCTATGTACAATAGCAATGGCTCACCCGGCTCCGGGCGACCAAAACGGGTGCCGAGGACAGGTAGCGCTTGAGATCCTGCGGTGCTTCGTCGGCCTCCTGCGTCCATTGGAACTTGTCCGCCCTCTTCATTAATTCGAACAAGGGAGAGCCCGCTCACCCGGGCGCGAAATGAATCGGCCAAGGGCCGCCATGCTCCCAGCCAAGCGCCGTGCATCCTTGAGTCGCTTTGGGGGCGGATCGGCTCGATGGCCGGATCTTCTCCGGGTTCGCTTCAATCCCGCGGTGCGAGACCAAGAAGCCGAGTAGCTTTCCTGCGGGTACCCCGAAGACACACTTCTCCGGGTTGAGCTTCACGCGGTTGCGGCGCAGATTGGAGAAGGTCTCCTCTAAGTCGAATAGGAGGGAAGGCGCCTTGCGACTCTTAACGACTAGGTCGTCGACATACGCCTCCACATTCCTCCCGATCTGCGACTCCGGGGTGAGGCGCATGGCTCGTTGGAACGTGGGGCCTGCGTTTCTCGGACCAAAAGGCATGCTCATGTAGCAAAAGCTCCCTGCGGGAGTCATAAAGCAGTCTTTTCCTCATCCTCCTTCGCCATACAAATTTGATGGTACCGGAGTACGCATCCAACATACAAAGCAGGTCGCGGCCTGCGGTGGAATCTACTACGGAGTCTATCCGGGGCAGCGGGAACGGGTCCTTCGGGCATGCCTTGTTCGGATCGGTGTAGTCCACGCACATCCGCATCTTGCCGTTGTTCTTGGGCACCACCACGGGATTGGCCAGCCACGTGGGATGCGTGACCTCCCGATGAATCCGGCTTCCGAGGAGCCTCTTGACTTCGGCTACGATGAATTCTTCACGCTCGGGGGCTTGGCGCCTCGCCCGTTGCTTCACGGGTCTCGCGGTGGGATCGACCTTGAGTTGGTGCTCAATCACCTTCCTTGGTATGCCCGGCATGTCCGAAGGATGCCGAGGCAAACACATCGCTATTCGCTCGGAGGAAGGCGATGAGCGCGAGTTCCTATTTCGGGTCGAGGTTGCCACCGATGGTGGTGGTCTTGTCCTCCGAGCCCCCGAGTGCAATCTTCTTGGTGGAGACCTCCCCGGGTGCCGAGAGCTTGGGACGCTCGGAGCCGGATTGTGCAGCGGGCTTCTCCGGGGTGCCGCGCGCCCTCTTCCCGCCGGTGTCCTCCTCTGCCGCCATCTCGGCCGCCAAGATGTCCTCGAGGCAAGCCATCGCCTTGACGGCATCCGCCCTCTCCACGATGACACCCTTGGGACCCGGCATCTTCGAGCGTGAGGAACGCGTGGTGCGGGATGGCCATGAATTGGTTTATGCCGGGTCTCCGAATGATGGCGTTGTAGGGGAGACCGATGTCGGCGACGTCGAAGAGGAGCTTCTCCGTGCGGAAGTTGCTCCGGGTGCCAAAGGTAACCGGGAGCTCGATCCTGCCCAAGGGCGGGAGCTACCGGGAGCACACCGGAGAAAGGGCGCGAGGGCTGCAGCTCGGCACGCGCCCATTACGGGAGTCGTAGACCTTCGGGGTGATGAGGTTGAGGCTCGCGCCTCCGTCGATGAGGGTGCGCCCCACCTTCTTGTTGCGGATGGTGGGCGACACGACCGGAGGGATCTTGCCCTTGGTGTTGTCCGGACCCACCATGTCGCTCTCGTCGAAGGTGATGGGGACGTCCGCCCACTTCGACGAGAGGGCCGAGGTCTTGCCCTCGGTGATTGCGAGCACTTCCCGACGGAGACGCTTGGCCTCGCCTTTGGACGCGAAGGCGGAGGAGCCACCGATGATGACGGCGATGGAGTCGTCCGCGCTCCGGTACGCCTCGACTTCTTCCTTCTCCCTCTCTTTCTCCTTCTCGGTCTTCTCGGCTGCGCGCCGCTCGTCGCGCCGCTTGATGCTCGCTTAGATGTAGCGGCACTGCGATCGGTCATGATCGTTGGTGCGGTGGAAGTAGCACGCGAACGTTCCGGGGACTTGGGCGGCGACTTGCCGGCACCCGTGGAGGGCGGCTGTCGCGCTCCCCGGGAGACGGGCCCCGGCCGCGGCTATCTCCTCCGCCCTGCGCTTGCGCGCAAGGTTCTTCTTCCGGTTCTTGGAGAGGGTGCCCTCGGGCTTGGGAGAGGAGGTACCGGGTTGGACTTCGCGAGGCGGGTCGTGCCACGCTTGGGCTTCCTGGCGACGGGCGCACTTGTTGGCCAAGCGGAAGAGGTCGCGTGACCGTCTCCGGCTGGTGTACGCCCAACTCACCCGGGATGTCCTTGTCTCGGACGCCGTGGCGAAGGCGGAGAGTACCGGGAGGGGTCGATGCGCGGGATGGTGTTGCGAACTTGGTCGAAACGCTGCATGAACGCTCGCGGCGTCTCGCCCGGCTACGGACGATGCGGTCCGGGTCGATCCGGCTTCCGGACGCTTCGCCGTCCCCGGAAGTTGGCCATGAACTCCCGGCACAAGCTCTTCCGAGAGCCGATGGACTCCGGCGCCGGGTTCATGAACCATGACCGAGCCGAGTCCTTGAGGGTCGGTGGAAGTAGTTGGCCATGATGTCCTCCGAGCCGCCGGCGGCTTTGACGGCGGTGGAGTAGATCCGTAGGAACTCGTCGGGGGAGCGGTGCCGTCGTACCTCTCTGGAAGGTCCGGACGGAAATTGCTGGGCCACGTGACGCTACGCGAGCGCTTCGAGAGGGCCGCGCAGCCCCCGAGGAGCGAGGGGTCGAGCTCCTTTATCTTACGCTTGGGGTGGTGCTCGGGGACGTCTCCGCGTCCGTGCCGTCGTCGTTGTGGGCGGAGGTGCGCTCACGCTCGCGTCCCCGCTCGCGCGAGCGCTCGATGCCTCGCGGCGGCGTCGTTAAGGTCGTTGCGCAGGTCACGGCGCCCGCACTCGCGGAGAGTGGACGGAGAGCGAAGCCGCCGGCGGGCGCGTGTCCTCGGCGCGGTTGGCGCGGCGGTTGTTGTTGGTCGGTGGCTGCGGCGGTTGGCGTGACGGTCCCGCTCGGCGCCCGGCCTGCGCCGTGTCCGGGAGCTTACCTACTCCGGTGAGCCACTCTCTCGCCTGCTCTCCCCGCCGATCCCGCCGGCGGGTTGTTGAGCATGGTCTTCACAGCGGTCAAGGGGTCGTCCCCTCTTCTCCCCGGAAGAGGCGACGCACGATGGCGCGTTCGGACGCGAGCGGCGTGACGGCTCGGGCGTCGCGGTCGGCGTCATGCTGGTCCTCTGCTGCATGCTCGGCCGCCGAGGTGCCGGGACGGTCGCCGTGAGCGAGCGGCCCGCGCGACGACGGTTACGGCGCCGACGCCTTGTGGACGCTCGGCTGGAGACACTCGTCTTCCGTCCGCGGCGTGTCCGTGGACCTCCGCATGGTTGTGTGGAGGTTCCGCAGCGCGAAGCGAAATCTACGACACCTTCCCCTACCGGCGCGTCAAATGTCGGTGTGTGAGCACACCTCCAAATGGGGGCCTGTCAAGGCTCCCTTCGGATAGGATCGGGGAAGGTCGGATTTACTTCGTCTAGCACGGAAGATGGACAAACGAAGAACACAAAGGTTTTCCCGAGGTTCGGGCCGCAAGAGATGCGTAATACCCTACGTCCTGCTTGAGTGTATTGCTTGTTGGCTTGTCCTTTACAATGAGGGCGCCCTCCCCTTTTGTAGAGGGAGGAGAGGAGCACTCGTACAAGTACCGGAGGGTACCCGGACACCCGGGGGGTCCGGTCCCTCCTCGAGGCGTTCCGACAGGATCCCGACAAGGATCCGTTACAATCCCTTTGTTAGATTTGGACTCCAAGCATCTTCTCTCCGATTGGTCCCGAGTCCCCCGGCACTCGTAGCGGCGTGGCTTCCCGAGATGCGGCGCATGGGGAAGGCGCGCGCACGTCCCGTCGGGTTGCGACCGTCGCCGCGAGCACTTGAGTGCCGCATTAACTCCGGGTGGTTGGGGCGCCGAGGAAGCTACCGGGAAGCTTCCTACCCCCGACGCTCCCACTCCCCGGCTTTTGCGGGCCTTGTGAACTTCGTGGCTTCGTGGGCTTCCTTGCCCTGCGGCCTTCGTCTTCGTTCGTGAGCCGAAAGCGGCCCACGCGCGGTTAGGGGGACCCCAATCCCCCTACACCGACAGGCGCATAAAAGGGTCAAGGGAGAAGAGAGGAAAATATAGGGAAAAAAAGGAAAAAACATAGATAAAAAGGTAGAACCCATGTTTGGGAGGGTAGATGAGAGACTCCCATTCCCTTAGTCTTGAGGGTGAAACTTGGGATCACATGCAAAATAGCAGCCTGAGTAGAGACACTGCCGTGCCACACTGGTTTAATTCAACTTTTTGTATTAGCTCATAAAATAAAGACCGATTAAAAGGCACCCACTTGAGTTCCTTCCCTCTTGATTCAAAAATTTTAGCAGTCGGATGATTTCTATACCGACGTGTTTTCACCGTTCGATCATTTTATTGTGGAAAATGCAATGCAATGGTTAGCGTTGGTTCTAAGCTGCTCTGCCTGCGGCAAGGTTGGCGTAGGCGTTACGCACGATGTGGCATGCGAGCCCCCTTGCGCGTGGGCTCGATCTGCACTGGCCGGCCATGCTCCCCGCGTTGAATTGACGCATACTAGTGACAGTCCACACAGGAATTTGAGTGCAGTCCCTACACGACTACTCGAGTCAAATAGTTTGTAGCTGTATTTTGGTTCAAAGGACGCCGATATGACTATATGAGCGCCATAAACGTGACAGTGATGATTTAATCCGTAAAAGCCATGTTTTGTTTGACCAGAATAATTCGTTGCGAACTCAGGACACAGTTTAACTTTCCAAAAAAATGTGCACCAACTACGCTAGAAGGAGGGCTTGAACCTCCGACCTTGTGGTTAACAGCCACACGCTCTAACCAACTGAGCTATTCCAGCAGATGTTGGCACGGTTACGGCTAATGATCTTAATAGCTCATAAGTAGGAAACCAAAAAGGAAATGCAAAACCTGGTGCCACAAAAAATAAAAGCATCATATAAAGCGTGTGTGGTAGGCTACATTTGAGCATTGCCATTATACTTTTTTATTACAACTAAAATTTTCAATAGTATAAATAATATATGAGATTAATATTTTCATACACCAATAATATTTTCAGTCAAACATAAATATTTTGCACAATACACAACGCATACATAAATATTTAGCATACATGAATAGATCCAAACAGTCATAGACTACACATTAATATTTTGAATTTAAGTTAGCATTATGTTTAACCTTGGTGTACAGAATAGAGAATATTTCTCATCATACATAACAATTAAACGTACATGCATACATTCATACATCCATGAGATACTTGTAGGTCAGGCATTTTATCAAACAGCTTCCGTGCAAGACTGAGCTTACCACCACAAGACACATGCCAACGATGGTCTTGAGTTGCGTTGGTGCATTGGTCTGCTGCCTCATCGTGCATCAAGCTCGAAGGACATCGCAGCTTGCGCGCATTTGTGCATCTACCTACAGGACACCACAGCCATGCAACAGTTGCATGGTCGCTTCAGCCTTTGTCAACGCTCGCCTCTGTGTCGCTATAGAGGAGCAATGCGAAGTCAGCTTCGAGGTCCAATGTCGCGCTCGCTGCTAAGCTGCGTCGCATCGCGTGCCTCGCTGGATCGCGTCATTCCGCCCAAGCTCGACGTCTCCCGGTGTTGCTGCAACCCGTAGCGCGGGCAGCGGCGGTGGCCACCACCTGCGGCATCGCCAGCGCCGGCGATGGTAGCGGCGGCGGGGAACAACGCGAGCACGAGTTGTGTGCTGCTTCTGTTTTTTTCTTCTATTCTAGCGCTGTTAGTGCAGGGGTACTTTGGGTACTACTAAATTTACAAACGGCGTGATGCAACAGTTTTGGACAATCTGATGATGTGGTTGTTGAAAAAGGGTAAATAAGGGATCCATTATTAAGTTCTGGGTATGGAAGGGAAATTGGAATCCAAGAGCATCTCCAACAATTCCCAATAATTTTACTCCAAAAAACTGGTTTTAGAGAGTTGCTATATCTATTGAGAGTAAAAAGAAGACATGCACTCCAACCGTTCCCAACAGTCGTTTCCTAAATAGTTCAAATATCCTTTAGGAAGTAAGAATTAGGTGGCTAAATGTCGCAACCTTTAAGCTATGAGTTGGGAGTTGGTAAATTTAGCATCCTCATATAGGGAACGGTTAGAGAATGATTTTTATTAATCACATCCTAAATTTCCATTTAGCAACCTCATTTAGGGAATGGTTGAAGATGCTCTAAAATAAGGGATAAGAACTTAAAACAGGGACAAATAAGGTATTAACTCTAAAAACCACATAGGGAAGCTGACAAGTTCTGCAGTTTGGGCAACCAGTAATACTTGGCGTATAACGTTGAAAACCTAAAAGTGTATCGAGATCACAAGTGAAGCAGACATAGGGTGCCCGCTGATGGGTCAAGTAAAAAAATTAAATTCCACTTCACATTTTTTAAGTATAGATAATAACAAAATTAATAGCATAGGGGTATCCATGTAAAACAAATAAATTCCACTTCACAGTAAAGGAAATCACAAAAAAAACATTGCTTTCCACTCCTCTCTTTTATCTATATATGTAATTGTATTATTCATCGAGCTGTTTGTGACATTACCGGTGTAAATACTTTTGATCTGCCGTGCTAAGCCGGCTCGTGCCGTGCCGGTTTGGGTGGCCCGGATGTTCAAAGAAATCCTATACGGAGAGATTGCTCGACAGGAGGTGATGAATCGATGCGTGTTTGAGATTCGTGCGCCTTCCGTCGAGCGAGTCATGATGATGCCTACGCGAGCAAGAAGAGGGCGAGGTGGCAAGGACGAGCCGGTGGTGGGCGTGGTGGCTATGCGGGTGGCGCCACAAGACGAGTGAGGGTGTCGCCGGAGGTCGAATGTCACCTAGAGAGGGTGAATATGCGATAATCCCCGAAAATCATTTAATTTAACAATTTAGTGACACATGAAGGATTGTCCGATTACAATCTAATGCTATTCAGAGCTAGGTGCAAGCACCTAGACAGAAAAGAAAACAACAACAAAAAAGGCACTAGCTAGCAAGCCTCCTACACAGGTGGATCTACGAAAAGGAGAGCTATAACATGCAAGGTAAAACTAACCAAGCAAGCATACATGCAGGAATTAAACAACAAGCAAGAGAGACAAAGAGACACAACGATTTTTCACCGAAGTTCAATTCCACCAAGGAACCTACGTCTCCGTTAAGAAATTCACAAAGGACCGGGTCTCTTTCAACCCGAAACCTCTCCAAGCAGCCACCAAGGCAAAGGTTGAAATCCACTAACGAACTCCACGAAGGGAAGGACAAATACAACAACTCGAGTCCCAACCACAAGCTTGGGAGCTCTCCGGATGACGCGTAATTGTCTAGGTAGTGAATCCTCAAGAGCAACAAACACACAAGCGTCGACGCTGAGGATAAACCAAGTGCTCTTGTAAAGAGGATGTAGCTCAATCAAATCTCCTTAATCTTCTCTCAAATCCACCAAGGATTTGAAGTATGAACCAAGAGAGGATGAGGGGTGTACTCGGGTGAGTCGAGAATCTATTTTCAAGTTATGGGAGTTGCCAACCGGTCAAAAGAGGTGGGATCTTCTTTTATAGCCGTGGCTTGAAAAAGAGCCGGTGGGCTCAATCATTGTCGGACATTGTACGACTCTGCGATGTGATGGGCTCTCGATTCCGATAGACAAACTCGATGAATGTCGGATAATGTTCGAGTGATTGCTTAGTTGTACATTGTCCGACTTCTAGAGTTTTCGAGGTAGTGCAGATCCGTGGAGTCCGACGGATTATTTGATTGGATCGACTCCACGGTATTTGCACATTGCGCATGTCTCATGAGTCCGACTCTATTATCCGATCGAGTTGGACAATCGACTCTAGGAATTTTGGTAACGTGGTTTTGGCTCTGGAGTCCGACTCCAATGTCCGACTCCTTTTAATTTGAAACGATTTTTTATTTTGAGTGGGAATTTTGAGCACTTGGTTTCTCACACTTATTTCTTTTGTGATCCTCTTAATAGTAGGTGATTCCTATACTCAAGATATAGAGGAAAAACTCTAAGACTTTCTCTTGAGCATAGATTATCCTCTTTTCCATGTTTCCAACTCTATTCGTTCTTCACCACTTCCTTTATGTGTTTCTTTGCTTTCAAACACATTTGAATTATAATTTACGTACATGCTCATTAGAAACATTAGTCCTCTTTAATTGTATTGATGTCAATAACTCAAAACCATAGTTAGGGGCCTATATGCACTTTTAGAGTGGAGGCGGTGGGCGGTGGTGTCACGGGAGATCAAAGTTAGGGTGTCGGGTTGTCGCGTTGCGCGGTGGGGGCTAGGGTTCCGACGAGTTTCGTTACGATTTTTATGAGCTTTACATCCTTTAGACCCGGAAGGGAGGGCTCCTCGACGACAGATCCGACACGGCGGTGGGCGACGGTGCGGCGAGGCGCCGATGACGTTGTCGGAGTCGCGGGTGGACGACCGGAGGTGGATGGGGCATGGCGAGTCGTGGCGGTGAGTGCGAGTGACGCAACAAGGCAACGCGACGCCGCCACCACTAGAGGTGGTGGTTAGGGATGAGTGGTGGTGGACCGTCATGAGGAAGAAGAAGGTGAGAGGCCATGGGCCGGCTTAGTGCGAGCCATAGGCCTATTGATTGCCCGAGGAGGTCCCGAATATTCAGCTATATTTACAAAAACCCTATATGTAGCGACACTACATGTAGCGCGTAGCGCGGTCCACGTTCGCCATCTCACGGTTTTATTTTGGTATCCTAATTTTAAAATACATTTCCTTTTAAATGGAAACTCCATTTTTGAATCTGTTTTCACTATTGTGTTTGTTATAATTAATTCTCACATGAATATTTTTTATTTATTTTTTAAAAAATTCAAATTTTGACTAAAACGAGGCGAGCGAGCGAATCACATGGGAGGAAATTCCAAGAGTCCTTTTTTTAGTTTGATTTTTCTTTCCGTTTTAGTCAATCGAATGGGGCGAGGCGAAAGGAAAAATGGTAAAGGCGCAAAAACGTCATTTCACATCAGCTTGACATGTCATCTATCTATGTGGCATAAAAAGTTATTTATGTGACACTAGAGTCCTATTTTATTAAAAAAGTTTTAGAAATAGCCTATTTTATTAAGAAGATCTAGGAGAGGCCTATTTTATTAAGTTACATGCGGAAAGAGCCTATTTTTGTTAGTAAATGGTATATACTACCTCTGTCCGTAAATATAAGCATTTGTTGACTTTTAGATATGAGTTTGACCACTCGTCTTATTTTAAAAAAAATTATTAAAAATTTGTTAATTTTGTTAGAATTTACTTTATTCCTAGATATATTTGAAGTACGTCTATTTTATTTTTATATTTACATAAATATTTTGAATAAGACGAATGGTCAAATGGAAAATCGAAAAGTCAACAAATCCTTACATTCTTAGATCGGAGGGAGTATGATGATAAGTAGAGTCTGCTAGTAAATTTGAAAAAGCCACAACTGTTTTATCAAGCGACTTTCAACCTTTTTACAACTCATAACTCACAAATTGCTTTTTCACAACCCACCGTCCACAGTAGCTTTTTCCACGGCCACGGCCTAACCAAACACGAGAACCCTAAGGGTGTGTTTGGTTAGACTGTGGCTATGGCAAAAGCTGTTGTGAAGCTGTGAACTGTGGAAAAAGCAAATGTGAGTTATGAGTCGTAAAAATTGAAAGCCGTTTGGTAAAACGGTTGTGGCTTTTCAAATTTACTAGCGGACTCTACTTATCATCATATATATCATTATATATACATACATATATACATACAAATATATGTATAATATATTTTATATTTATTTATATCATATATAATATAACATATATACATGTATATAAATAAATAGATAAATATATATATACACATATAAGAATAAAAAAAAATTTATACATATAAATATATATATACATATATTTATTTATTTACATGTATCTTATATATATAATATATAAATAAATAAATAAACACACAATATTTATATAAGATATATGTATATAAATAAATAAAAGTCATATAACATATATGTTACATGTATATATATAGATACATATACATATGTAGGTAATTTCTTCAAACTTGTGAAAACCAAAGCCACACAAAAAACACCTCCACACCTGCTTTCAGAAATGAACTAAGAAAAGCTGCTTTTAAATTTGATTTTTATTGATGATCAACCCCTTTAGTAGAGACTACTGACTTTTTGAAAAACCAAAACCAGAAAACTCCCAAGCAAACACAGCCCTAAATCTCCCGTTCCCAGCAAGGCGGGCCACATCGGCGCCACAGGCACCGGCGGAGCCAGGCAGCTAGCAGCCGGCGCACGGCCGCACGCGCGGCCAGAACGGGCACAAGCCTTCTGCCTCCTCCTCCCGGTGAGAGGTCAGTTCTCTTCCCCAGTTCTCAAATCCAACTCCTTCCTTTTGTAGTTGACAGTTAAGCAGGATGTAGCGGGGATGGTTCGATCCCTGCGCTGGGGACGTGGGCGGGGACGGTCTGACAAAGAGATTTCATCCCAATGGGGAGGAGATAGGCGGGATCGATCGGCCTCGCGTGCGCGAGGATCTGCCTCCTCTCAGCGCACCCGCCGTCCTCTCTCACTGGCCCGTGGGCCAGGATACTGTTTTTCTTCCTCCTCCCGACGTTTGACAGCGCGCTCCGTTAGCCGTCGTCGATCTCCGTCATCAGTGCCGTAGAATCCTTTAGTGCTCCTGCGATTGAGCCCCGGAGATAGGGGCCTCCGCTAACGTTTGGTACTGCCCTACCTCGCTCTTTTGCTCAGTTCACCTCTGAGTGCGGTGCTGCCTCAGTTCCCTGCAACTACAAACGAGGAGCAGAAGAACGAGTTGAACTATTTAAGTGATTTTTCCAGGAGCATTTAAGTTTTTTTTTCCTATCATATATAGGACTTTTGTGCCCTTTACTATTGTCGTTCACATTACTTTGGGCTCACAAATAAAGTTGACATTTTTTATTGAGAAGAGGTCTAAAATGGACTTTGGAAGGGCTTATCCAAGTGTGAAAAATGTGATTTGTATCAAATTTTGTATTTGCAAAACAAAGCCTATTGCTTATTCATTTGTGTTTCGTACAACATTTCATAGGCTGTGAATTCCATGTTAAAATGAATTAGTTTATTTTCCTGAAATTTTTATGTATTGACATTTATTATATTTAAAGAACTCTGAAGCCAAACTAGTAAAAATTTGGTAGGTACCCAAACTTCGCCCTGGCTAAAAAGTTATTGCACCGTGTTTCGTAGGATGTGAGTACATCAATTGTTTCCTACTTTCCTGTCCCATGATGGACTTTTCTACCCAGAAATGTGATTCTTACTAGAAAATCAAATAGCATGGATGCATGTTATTTGATCTACCAAATATATTTGTACCTCATGATAAGCCCATTGCCTGACTTTAAAAAGTGCGAGTTATAACTACTGGCAGAATTTCTAATAAGACTGGTAGAATGGTTAGGATATTTTACTGTAGAATTTCCATGCTTCATGTTTGATCTCAGGAACTTACAGTTTTTGTTTTTGAGTGCAGATGATAGACATGGTTACTGCAGTTGAAGAGCTTAGTGGGCTAACTTCAAAGGAACTTGGTGATATGCTGAGGGAATCAGATAACTTTGTTTTGCAGTCCAAAACAGAAGATGGAGGTTCAAAGCAGGTATTCAGTGTTTACATATGTTTTGATGCTTTTTTTTCACTGACACTTGTCCGTTGTAGGTGGACATGGAGAAACTCGTATCCTTGCTTCCTCTTCATCTCCTTGCTGTATGCTTGGAGCTTGGGCAAAGCTCAGATTTGACATATGTGCTTCGTGGCATGCGCTTTTTGCATAGTTTGTCTGATCTAGCAACTCGTCATAATAGACTGGAGCAGGTTACTTCTTTCATTATGTTGCACTAGTTTCACATATTATTATATCATCTTATCTTTTATCTTTCTTCTTCTTTATGATTTTCTGTGATAACTTTGTTATATCCTGTAATGATATTTAGCCTGTGGATGACATCACAACATTTTGCTATCATATTCTTGTTGTTTTAGCCAAAGTATGAGCACTTAGCCTGACGCATATTTATTTTCTTATAGCTTCTTCTGGACGATGTGAAATTATCTGAACAAGTCTTGGACCTGATATTCTTCCTTCTTACTATTCTTGCACATCAGAAGAAGGTTTCAACCAGCTCAATCAAAATATTTATTCAATCCTATGTGCTGATCCCCTATACATGATGATTTGACACTAATGCTGGTAACGGTATCGTTTTTAATCAGGAAAATCGTGTTGGTGCTGCTCCACTTGTACATGCGTCACTTGTAGCAGCAAATCTTCATATGTTGACAAGTTACTTTTCTTCCCAGTGGCATGAACTTGTCCATATTCTGCTTGCACATCCAAAGGTAAACGTATGCTTCATAGGGCCATTCCTCATTCCTCAATAGTTTGTGCTGTATTTTGCTTGTCTCTAGAACATTTGTCCACTCTTTTCTTAAGCAAAATCAATTTTATTCGCCGAAGTTATTTTTCTTTTATTTTGGTTCTTGTCTTCTTGACATGTGCAGCATGATCAAGTGTTATTATTGATGTTCCATTCGAAATTCATTTCTACTATCTCTGTGTGATGTTTTGCGGTTCTGTCAGATTGTATTCACCGTACTGTTTGTAAATCCTGAACTTGCAGGATTAGTAAGTTGAGCAGTTGAGACTACTTTGCTTCATTGGAATTATTCTGCTCTGCTGCTTGTAGAATATATGCCAACAGAACCTATAGCTCGCACTATCTCATTGTTCATAATAGCAATGTTTTTGGAACTTGCTTTTCTGGCTGGGCTATATCACATGGTACTATAGGATGGCATTTGGGGCTTTTTTTTCTGTTTATGTGAAATATAGTTTATGCTATTATTTTATGCTGGGGTAGTGCCCAAAATATGTTCTTTATGTTCAATTATACTGGTTAGAATGTGCTTATTCTTGCATTTATGTTCAGTTATAATATGTTCTCTATTTTTTTCTGAGTATTTGTCTTTTCTGTAGCACTTTGTGCACGTCCTGATTAACAACAGCATTCTGTAGTTGCATGCTATCCAGTATTATTCGAATCTGATCGTAAAAGATATCTTATTCAGTCTAATGATCTTTATACTGACATCTGCATGGTCAGGTTGACATCTTCATGGATGTGGCTTTCGAAAGTTTGCATGAAGATGTGAGACTGTTGAGTCTCAGGCTATCATCAATGGGCCTTGGTACCTTTCATGCTAGTATGTTGGAATGTCGACTCACTCACTTTATCTGCCAACAGTGTGAAGCATCATTGCAGTTTCTTTTATTTCTGAGCCAACAGAAGTTGTTTCGGGATCGTATTTTAAGAAACAAGGTCTTGTCTATCCTTTGTGGCATCATTTCATTATGCTATTTAGGAACCAAGAATAGTGTGTTCCTTTTCTTTTATGACTTGGGATGAGATCAGTAGTTGTTAATGCATATTGATTTTGTCCTCTATATCAGTGATATTATAGTTTGCATGTCACCATATTGCTAGTTCTTTCTGAGCTTATAAGTTGCATGAAATAGGTTAAAGGGAAACTGTGTTACCTTGTGTATATGAAACAATATGTACATGTTTTTGGTAAATGCTGCATTTTCTGCATTTATATTGAGGAAAAAGAAAATAGCAGGGAACTCAAACATGTGTGCTTGGGTACTGCTCCATGTTACATGTTGCTCTTGGAAGCTGACGTCTTGAAATTTAACTACCTGCAGGAACTCTCTAGAAATGGAGGCATATTGTCACTTTCACGCACTATATTAAAATTAACTGTTCCTGAATGTTTGAAGGAATCAACAGATATCGTTGCCTCCATTTCCAGACTGAAGGCAAAGATTCTTTCTATTGTAAGTAACCCATGGGCTCATCGTGCATGATGTGGTTATTCAATTAGTGTACTGCATACTTAGTTTCTATTAGATTATTTACTAATTAAAGTTTTGATACAAAACAATTTTCTAGCTGTTGCAACTATGTGAAGCTGAAAGTGTCTCTTACCTTGATGAAGTTGCCACTTCCCCAAAAAGCATGCAACTGGGGCATACCTTGGCTCTAGAGGTTAGTTAACCTATGTCAATTCCGATTCCCAGAAAAATGTTACTCTGGTTCTGCTGTTACTGGGAATTACAATCAATTACTCAAAAAATTAGTATGCATGATTATTTCAGGTTCTTGATTTGCTGAAGACTGCATTTGGAAAAAAACAAAAACTTAATGCTGATTCTCATGATAAGAGTTACCCCATGGGCACTGTGCTTATTAGTGCACTGCGTCTTGTTGATGTGTTTTCTGATGATTCAAACTTCAGATCTTCCTTTATGACAAACACGGTAAATTTTTTTGCTGAGTGACTTATTTTGTCACCTTTTCCAGATCTTGCTTTTTCTTTATCAACTGAATGAACTGTTTTTGAAGCTTACTATTACCTAGAACCCAAGGTAATATATTATCTTGTTCCTTTTTTTATCTCTTTTGCAGGTTCCCTTTTTGACCCAGATTCTAGCAATTCCTCACGATGAGTTCATTTTGAATTGGTGCTGTGTCAATCTAGCTGCCATTGAAGAAGATGCTAATTTAGATTATGACCCATTTAGTGCAGCTGAGGTGGCACTGTTAGCTTCTAATGATATGTTGACTGAAGCTAAAGCTAACTATTCATGCCACTTTCGCATTGGCAGCATGCCTTCTATAGTATACGCACAGACAAGAACATCATGTGTTGTGAAGATAATAGCAAATTTACATGTTTTTGTTCCGCACATTTGTGAAGGTTAGACAATTCTCACTTGTTATGAATAATTATGCTAATTTGAGAACATTAAAAAAATTCTGTTCTCATGTCCACAGAGCAAGAAAGAGACCTTTTTCTTCTGAAATTTCAGAAGTACCTGGTGTCAGAGGATCCTAAACCATCAGTGAATCACCAAGCTTCTGCTGATCTTAAGGCCACTACAGTCTGCAGAAACTTGGGTAAAGATAGCTGTGATATTTTGGTCATATGTTGTGTTTAATTACATTGTATGTCAAACCTCTTCTCTTTTGATTGTACAGGATCTTTGTCCGATTATGCTAAATCATTGATTCCTAACTTGTTAAATGAGGAAGATGTGCAATTACTAAGGTATTTCTATGTTTTCACTATGTGTGATGAAGCATTTTTTTTGTTGTATACCTGAATATTTGTATGCAGCATTTGATTTAGTTTAATTTTCCTTTTGGCAGTGATTTTTCTGGAAAGCTGCAATCGTGGTGTAAATCACAAGTTGAACTGGGAATTATTCAGGTTTGTTTTCAACACGCAATAAGTACAGGAATTAGAGAGCCATCAACAATACTAAAGCATTAAGTTTTCTTTCTTTGCTCATAATTGTTGATTCCTTGGATTCTTGCATTCAGTGGTATTTATAGCAGTCAGATGATTCTTTTGTCAATGTCTGTTCAACTGATGAATGTTTTAGATGAAAGACCCATAGGGTCCTGCTTTAATTGAAAGCAAACAGTTTGTTTTCCTGGGGTTACCGGCGTACAAAGTTTAGCGCATACATCCACCAAACAAGACTCTGCTCGCAGGCACCATTCTCAGTCAGACGATTACAAAATACAAAGCATGCTTCCTAACACCATCGTTCACCCTACTCCTTCTCTTGGGGCCATCTTCAGGTTGCTTCTTTGTGCTAGGTCAGACGCACAGTCCGTGATCTTTGCCCTCGCTTCCCCATTGCTGAGAATACTCCATTTCTGCAATAGTACAATCAACTTTGGCATTAGAGATTCAGGGTTAGCTATAATAATCTCTCTGAAAATATAGTCATTTCTAGTTAGCCATGTTGCCCAGCATGTTGCTGCCATGATCATGGCTATTAGCCACTGGTCCTTCCTTCTACCTTTCCAAAATGCCTCAATATTGGCATTTGAAATGTTTTTTGGGATTGTTTGCCATCCTAAATACTCTCTAAGTTCACACCACAGTCATCTTGCTACCGCACACTCAAACAGGATGTGTGATGGTGATTCCACCTGACCACACATTTCCATTTCTTCGAGCCTTTCCATCCTAAAAGAACTGTAGTATTCTTCTACATGCCTCTTTATTTCCTCTTGGTCTGTCAGTGTTTTGTCTCCATCTTCTAACTGTGTGATTTCGCACTTTCTTCTCCTGCCATTAACTACCTTGTGAAAGAAACCTGTGTTTGAGTCACCTTTCAGCAGCCATGTCTCTCCACCTCTTCTTTGCCACTTTATTTCTTCATGAGTAAATCTGTTCCAATTTCACCTCTAGGTTATATGTGTCTTGTCATTCTTCATTAAGGCCAACTGTGTCTGCTTTTCTATCCATTTCTTTCAGTCTATCTATTAAAATCTGTTTCTCCTTTTTTATAGCACTGTCTCTATTTTTACCCCATCCTTTACAGAATTTTCTAATTTCTGATACACATTGCTTCCAGTAATCTAAAATATAGTCAGTCTCTCTGGCTGGCCATTTTTCTAAGAGTAGTAATCTAAAATATTGTCAGTCTCTCTTGGGTTAGCCAATCCATTTCAAGCCTGAAAATGTAACTTCTCTCTATATTATTTACTCCTGAATCAACAATAATTGGTGTGTGATCAGATCCCACTCTTGATCTAGCTGATATTCTTGGATACTTGTCTTCCCAGTCCATGGTAATAAACACTCTATCCAGATTACACATGGTTGGATTTTGCTGTTTATGTGTCCACGTATATGGGGTGTGTATGGTGAGCAATTTGTTCACCAAACTTTGCCACACCAAATATTTTGGCATGCCAGTCTTTTCGGCTAGTGTTTGGTTGCCTACCACAACTATGGTTTGCCACATGAGTACCCTACATGTCATAGACGCATGTTTGGTGAACAAATTGCTCACCATACTTTTTGGCAAACTTTGGCAAACATGTGTGGCAACATTTGGCTATCAACCAAACAAGCCCATGTAACCCCCACCCCCCTCTGTGTACCTCTCTTATCCCAGAGTCACTTATGAATACATTGACAGTTTCCATCCATGGCACATTTACAACTGATGAATGTCTCATCATGGAATATTTCAGGTGGTCCAAAATGTTACTTCATCAGAAATCAAGGAAGACATGCATCCTGTGCAACAGCCCTTGGCAACACAGGCGAGCGCTCAGGACTCCGGTATGAGTATCCTTCCAAAGGTAAATACATAGTTGACTAGATCAGCTAAACTTACTAGCCTCTGGCTTCATATTGTACCAGTCTCTAATCAGAAGTTGATGCAAAAAGATTGAGCAGAGTATGGAATTGTCTATGCCAACACCCTTGATAAAGCAAGAGGAAACTACTAAGGATGAGACTCCAAGAAATGGTGCTGCTACGGATGGTGGTCTTCTGCAGAATGCAGTTGGTCAAGACCTAGTTCATCTTGGTGTTGCGAGAACAAGTGCAGGCTATGTGGCTGCTTCAAATTCTATTAGTACAGGGAACCAGCACATCAAAATGGATCTCGATCCAGCATCCAGCAGTGTGGAGCATTTCAAAACACCAGAACTCACAAAAGAAAGTGGTCTCCAGGATGATGAGAAAGGAGAGGCTAATATGTATGATGAGAGACAGCCTAGAAGAAGGAAGCGAACCATTATGAATGACGAACAGATTAATGAAATAGAGAAGGCTCTAGTAGATGAACCTGAGATGCACAAGAACACACCTTTGTTGCAGATATGGTCAGAGAAGTTGAGTTTGCAGGTATATGCCCTTTCACTTGGGTATTCCCTTGTTAGGTCTAACTACTGTTCTTGCATGTCTCACGCAAGCATATGATTTTTACTTTTGTAGGGTTCAGAGATTACACCAACACAACTTAAAAACTGGTACGACCAATCTTATCTACTTATTTGTTCCTTCAGAAAGAGCTTTTTATTTATAATAACTCTTGCTAATTGTCTTTTTTATTTTGAGTATAGGTTGAACAATAGGAAAGCCAAGCTTGCTCGTATTGCAAAAGAACGAGTAGCGCCATATGAGGGTGAGATTGCTGATAAGCCATCTACGCCGGCTACTCCTCATCTTGGGGACTCCTCTGAAAGTGCCAGCGAGGATACCTATTTGCCACCAACAAGGGTAATGACTGCATTAGGGATATCCAAAGGCAGCAGACTGGTTAGCCCTGACAGCAGTGAGCTAAGCCGTCCTCTCACAAGATCGTTCTCACTCGAGCCTGGCCGTATTGTTTTGCTGATGGATAGTGATGGGATGGAAGTTGGCAGGGGGAAGATCTCCCTGCTCGAGGGCAGGGCGCAAGAGAAGAGTCTGGTGGAGAGCCGTTTCTGTTTTGTTGATGTCACCGAGCTTAAGGTTGAGAAATGGAGGGAACTTCCCTACCCGACGGCGGTGTCCGGAAGGACGTTCCAAGAGGCAGAATCAAGGAACGGTGGTGTGATGAGGGTAGCTTGGGATGTGTCCAGGCTATCAGGTGTGGTTTAGTAAGTAACGAAACTCTGTTTAGGGTAGGCAGGACATAGAAAAGATGAGAACCAAAAAAGTTCCTGACCATGGGTCTTCCGAGATGACCATGGTCGGTCGGAGCGATTTTAGAGCCAAGTCAGATGGAACTCCTGTCTCAGATTAAGCTAACTATCATTATGTAGTACAAATGTATCATGTTAATGTGTGTTGGCTTCAGCCTGCAACAAATTCAGCTCTGGTATATCTCAGATGTTTCCACGCTGGATGGATGCGTAGATCTCTGATAGTAAATCGGCTGGCAAGTACTAAGATATACGAATTATCTTGTGTTTTGACAAGATGCACGGCCTGTTGTGTGCGGCGCTCGTGCTTCACATTAGGCAGCATCTGGCCGTCTACCCCGTGCGAGAATGTCACTTAATTTGAGACAAATTCTTCAAATCATAAAAACGTTAGCTATTTGAGAATAGAGATCAGAGTAGGGAACAAATTTAAATTCTTGGTTACACTTGGTGTAGTCTGTGACACTGCATTACCGGAAATTACTAATCGAAGCCATGTGCAAACTGGGTCTTGCGAGAAGCTCTGGCCGATGGCGAACCTTCACAAAGTTTTCGTGCATTGCCTCCTACTTGCAAATCCGCCGTGTCGCGAGCACGAACCACGCTCTCTCAGTCCCCGGCAGCGTTCCTCGTCACGAGTTCCTTCCGCGTTCCTTTTCATCCACGGAGATCGAAGAAGAAAGAAATACCGCTGGAAGTGGGAAGTCAGATGACCACGTAAGTCACGATCTGTACGCCCAATCAAGAAATAACCCAACTACCGGCAGGAGGCCAGGATGGCGTCGGACTTGCGCCGCATCTCCCCTCCATCTTCTTGAGCAACGACGGCTTCTTCCCGGCGACGGTGGGACGACGTAGAGGAGCGGCGCCCGTACCCTGTGACGGCGGGCAGGCAGAGTGGCCGACGTCGGTGTCGATCACGGCGGCGCGCGGCGACGGGGGCATGTTCCTGACGTCGCGCTTGGGGACACGCACCGGGCAGAAGGGGTCGCCGCCGCTGCTAAGCGGGTTCTTGTAGTGCGTGTAGACCACGCCGAGGCAGCCGTCGTCCTCCTCGTCCGCGGCGGAGACGACGACGGCGCTGAGCCACAGCACCAGGCCCTGCCCCGTGCGCATGGTCCCCACCCGCGTGCGCACGCGCACGTGCGCGCCCTTGCTGAAACGCGGCGTGGGCGTGGGCGTGTGCGTGGCGAGCGACGACGCCGGCGCCGGTGCTGATGAGGAGAGCGGCGGCGCAGATGGTCTCTTGGCGACGACGCCTCCGGCCGGCGCGAGGGCTGCTCTCATCCGGCGGGCCTCGAGGTCGCGGCGGAGCTTGCGCATGGCGGCGGACGGCGCCGTCGCGGTGGGCATGGTGCGCGGCCGCCCAAGGATCCGGACTCTGAACAAGAGCACGTCGTCCAAGCAGAATTGCTTGCGCGAAAGAGAGACAGAGCAATCTGTATCGAGAACGTACGGGGTGTGAGCCGGCGTCGGATACATATGCGTGAAAATCCGAGTACGAGTCCAACAGCCGAAGTTGTTCCAGTTCGGAATCGGAGGCGCGCTTTCGGACTCCGAACAAGTACCCCTAGCTAGCGGCGGTACGGTAGTGACTCTGTTTTACGGGATCCTTTCAGTTTCGTCATCTGAACACGAGAGGAGCAAAATGATTCGGCCTGTCTAACAAGCAAATGTTGCTGATACATTAACGATTTCGACTCAGATCATCGTCGATTCACATAATTTTTTTTAAAAAAATACATTGAAAGCATGGGTTTCACATCAGAACGTTCCTTCTTTGGACGCGGCTAGCAGCAACGGCGGCGTGCGCGGCGGCGTGCGTGGGCGGCGGCGCGCGCGGCTAGCAGCAACGGCGACGTGCACGACGGCAAGCGCAGCGGCGTGCGTGTGCGGCAGCTCGCGTGGCTAGCTTAGCCCGTGTTGTTGGTGTTTAAAAGGAAAAGAACGGGGAGGCGAAGGGTGGCACACGCAGCTCGATAGGCCCCGGGGAGGAGAAAGATAGTGGGGAATTGAGTTGACCGCCTGAGAACTAGTGTAATGCATGGGTAAAAACGTTTAAAATGGAGATAAAATCCCAGGACTACTTCCTTTGTGAAATTGAATAATTTGCTATAAATACTTCCTTTTCAGAACCGGAGGGAGTACGTATTATTGAGGGTTGAGGTATTACGATGTGCGTGGCCGTTAAGGACCTGAACGCACGTCATCGACGTCGACCCGCCTCCGTGGGCCGTTAATTTGCTGTGCTCGATCTCTCGCCGGTGGAAGCTAGGTAAGTACAGTGTATGCCGGTGGCAGCTAGGTAAGTACAGTGTACTAGTTTGCATATATACGTGACCTTTTTAGGATGTGTTTGGCACGGTTTATACATAAAGTGCTTATAGTGCTTATAGTGCTTATGGTGCTTATAGTGCTTATTGCCGTTTGACAAAACTGCTTATGCTTATCTATCAAAACTGCTTATTCACACACATAAGCACTATAAGCTACGTTTTGCTGCTTCACTCAAAGTCCTTATGCTAGTACAAAATTAAAAAGTGCTTATAGGTGCTTATACACATAAGCAGTTTTGCTATTTTGCTGTTTGGCACTTCAAAGTGCTTATTGAGCATAAGCAGTTTCAATAAGCACTTTTATAAACCGTGCCAAACGCACCCTTATTCGATATTATTCTGTTGCATAAGCTAGCGAACATTATTACAGAACAGTTGGAAAGATTTTACATTAAGTACGTATGCCATCCCGAGATAGGTGCAACGTTTCTAACTGTTTACATGACAATACAACCTGGCAATTGATGCAGCCAGTATCGCGCGGCGCCTGGGCAGTTTGCTCGCAAAAGCAATTCCTCGCTCGCCATCATCCTCCTCGCCGGCGCCTCGGCAGTTTGCTTCAATCGCTCGCCATCATCCCCCGCTCTTCCCACATCTCTTCCGTCCCGATCCCCCAGAAGACCATAGAGAAAGCAACCCATGGCGCACTCCTCCGATCCAAAGCAACAGATCCACCACCATGGGGCCAGCACGGGAACTGCCGGTTCTTCCTCCTCCTCTGCAACTTGCAACCCGATCACCGCTGTTTCTGCCATCCTTGACCCGGGAGGTTGGACTAGCCTTGGATCGCTGAAGCAAGCCTGCTCCAGGCGCTACCCGCCAGAGCCGCCGGTTTCGCCGCCACCGCCGGCAAGGGTGCACCACGCCTGGCCAGGGAAAAATGTAAGCATCACTCTCTACCCCTGCATCTCGCCTTTTAGTTTTGCTGATGATTTGATCCGACGAATAGTGTACATGCATGTTGTTCTCGAGTGTGCGTAAACATCAGCCACGCTCCATTGTAGATTCTTTTGCAGTCTCGGTATCCAGCACTTCCTGAGCAGCACTCGCCCTTTCCGTAAGGCAAATAAGATTTCGTATAAAATCTGATCAGTTGGCACATCTAATTTCTTCTCCATCACCAATTTATTTCTGGTCTTCCAAAGGCACCACGCCAGCACAGCAAAACATTAGATTAGTGGAAAAGACCCCTGTTGACCCCCAATTTTCATGAAAATCCTTCATACTCACGGGAATAGTACAGGTATGATTCTCCAGTGTGCGTAAACATCAGCCACGCCTAATTGTGGATTCTTTTGCAGTTTCAGTATGTTGGAGAAGACTATGTTTGATTTCGCATTTTGTAATAATTAATGCTAACGGTTGATATTTTTCGCAGGTGTTTTTCTTTGATGGTCGTGTGATCTGCGGACCTAACCCAGTTGGGCTCATCCTGACAGCAATGACAGGTTCTCTTTCGGAATGGTTTTTCTTGACTTACATTGTGGTAGGGTCGTCATTGACATATCCAACCCTGATCACAGTGATCTCCCTGATCCTAGCGACAACTGTAAGTAGAATCCAAATTTCATCACAACCCTTGTTACTCTACATGTTACTAGAATGTTGAATTACCGTAGCAGATAGAGATGATTAGCCATAGTGATGATCAGCGCCACCAAGTAATGCTAGCACTCTGTCCATTTTTTCATCATACAGGCGACTGCTACTCTCCTATTAACGGCAATGAGAGACCCTGGAATTATATCAAGAAACCAGGTTTCGCCTTTAGAAGAAGCCGGAGCGACCGCAGCACCAAGAACACTCCGTCGCTTCGCAAGCGTCAATGGTGTCGAAACAAGGCTCAGGTTTTGCCGGGTCTGCAACATCTCTCGCCCGCCCAGAAGCTCTCACTGCGCCATCTGCGACAACTGCGTCGAGAAGTTCGACCACCACTGCAGCTGGATATGCCAATGCATAGGACTGGTACGTAATGATACCATCGAGACAACTACTTTAATTAATGGCCACGGAAGAAACTAATGTGTGGCAATTTTCCATACTTCTGCAGAGAAACTATAGGCTCTACTTGCTGTTTTTATTCTTTGCATTGGCATTATACACATTCATGTTTCCCTTCACGATACTAAGAATAAGAGCCAACTTGGATTCAATCGAGAAGGGATTTTTCCGTGGCCTGGTCTATTTTCCCGGCACGTATGCTTTTGCGGCACTCTGCTTCTTGGTTGTCAGTTTGCTTGCGTGGCTTCTAGCCTTTAATGCATTCCTTATAGCCAACAACAAGGTATGTACATGTGACTTCCATTACCAATGTCCTGTTATAGCTTTTTTCTTCTTTTATGATATTACCAATTGTTCGGCTATTCCCGCTAAGGACTCTTTAGCTTTGCTAAACAACACTATTGGGAAAAATGTTTTTAGCATGGGTGAATTCAGATCAAGGCAAGTATTAATTATTTCCTCTACTACTAGAATCCATGTCTGCTTGTTGCGTATGCTCTTTACTTCAATGAATGATTTAATGAACCACTTAATCATTGTTGAGCTGTTGATTGTTTAATGTTGAATGAATATGAATGTCGATTATGATCCTAACCATGATTATATTGATTAATTGAAATACCATGAAGTAACGGACATGGACAAAATGTTCTCATAGATTCCATGATATTGCGCATAATTAACTGATTTTTTTTTACAAAGCTGCAAAATGAAATAGCTTCCATAAATGACTTAGCTTGCTATTTAAAACGTTGATTGTTACATTTTACTCACTGGTTATCTGACCTGGATATCAAGACTCTAGCAAATTAAGACGAGCCTTCAGTCATAGAGCTTTTCTTCATTTTCTACTTGCAGCGTGATTAAATTGAATTGAACGGGTGGTACTTACTTGTAGAAAAGCTGGTTGTGCAGGCAACACACTACCTGTTTTCATGACCAATGACAAAGCCAATGCACTCACCCTCAACTTTTGTGCAGACGAGCTATGAGAGTCGCAAGGGACGTCACGCGCCCAATCCTTACGACGAAGGAATCCTGGAAAATATTAAGGAGTTCCTGTTCGCCAAGCTCCCGCCGCCTGGAGTTGATTTCAGAGCCGTGGCGGGGTCAGACCATGGATCGACGGCGAACGTCGTCTGCCCTCCAGGTGGCGCTTGCCGGCTAGCAACGCGAGCAGGATGCTAAGGAGACAATGATATGCGCAACAATGGACTGCTCATTTGAATTTAGGAGTATTTTTGCTTGTGGAAGACGATGGAATCGTTTGTGCCTAGTTTGATAATGAACCAAAGACTTCGTTTATGTCTCAATTGATGACTTGTGATGTTATTTGACCGATCCCAATCCTTTTTATGCCTGAATTGATGACTTCTGATGTTAGTATTTCACTTACTTTCTCCTATACTGAAGCTGCCAAGTTTTGAATTGACAGGGATGACCTGACATTTCCATACTACGAAAAACTCGTGCTCTCCCTTATACTTAGATAGTAGAGAGTAATAGGCACCTTTTAATTAATTTAAACATCGACCATTACAACAAGGTCAATCCAGAGAAACTGTGTAGGTACATGATGCCAGATCAATTCAAACAAGCGATAGATTGACTTAGCAAGAACATGAGCTACATGATCACAGATTCTGCTAACATGCATGAAAGAAAAAGTGATAGCAGAGTCATGAGCCACCTGCTTAATATCCCTCATGATGATTTCAGTGTAGGAGTGATTCATGCTAGTTGACTTTAGTTTGCTAGCGAGAGAGGCAATTGATTATGCGAGCTCAAGGTCAAGAGGATTTTGTCCAATCCTTGTTTACATGCATCCAAGAAATTGTCACTCTGGTTTCTAACCACAATGCCAACTACCATTTATTAGCATTTTCGAACATGGCTGCATCCACATCAACCATCACCTGTCCTTCGGGTGATGCATTCCAGTTATTTGGCGTAGTACAATCACACACCACAATACAACTAATTTTATTTCTCTCAAGTGCATTTTTTACATTTCTTCATGTGTCATTCCAATGAACTCTTTGTAGATTTTACCCATTTAAGTCATCTTCTTACCACTTTAATCTCATCTTCTCTCCTAACAAAACTAACACAAATCCCCTTCTAAGATCCATAGCTCTATCCTTTGTCCTCACAACACTACAACAAAATTTCTAGCCTCCTATTTACACTCCCTTATGATCCTTGCCTATTGTCTTCTCTACTAACCATAACTTCTAATCATAGAGTGATTCTACAACTATGATGGCTCCAAAATTTTAACCAAGTTTGTGGTACTTGCCTTGTCTTTAGAAAAGACTTTGTTTTTTTCAAAGAATGAAATAAAATATCTAGAATGTTTTAAGGAAGCCAACAAACCTTTATTATTATAAAATAATCTAGTGTGCATAAGCAATTTTGTAAATATACATGCGATTGATCAAATAAAATAAACAAAACTACCAATCACAATTTTAGATCTATTTATCTTATATCACTCATTATTTTCATGTAGGAACTAATATAAAATATAATATATGTTTGTCGAATATAATTGTATATAAGATTTACTATATATGTTATCACAACATGTCTTTTCTTTGAAGTCATTATCTTCAGCATGTATCAAATGCCTACATGGACATTTGGCCAACTTTTACTTTATTTATAAAACTAATTATCTAGTTGCTAGACATAATGCTAATACTCGTGGGCAAACATGTGTTGAAGTTTATATGCACAAATCTTCAAAATTAATTAATAATATAACAATCTAAAAAGGATATTGTGTCGTTTAAATTGTATTTAATAATAATTACAACCTATTTTAGATACAACATAAAAAGCTTTATCTTTAAGGCATATCTGACTTTCATATGGATCTAATCTATATTTGACATTCTTGTTGTTGGTGACAATAATGTTGTACTATATTGATTTGAATGAGAAAAGCAAATTTCAATAAAAAAACATCCTTGTTTTCAAGAAGCTGAAAATGTGCAACCCATTTTACTAGATTATTCTAGTATGACTTACTAAAACTATGGTTAACTGAGCCTATCCTAAAGGAAACATTTTGGAGAACACTATAATTTTTTTTGGATGGAGTAGCACAATACTCAACTCTGAATTAAAGACAGTTTCATATCTTTGCGTGAAAAGAACACAATAGAAAGCACAGCACGCCCCTCACTTGTTGCAGAGGATGTTGCAGAGGATGCTGGTTCAGTTAAAAATCAGAGTCTCGTGTGGATACGCTTGTTGATATGAAAAGGGCTCACATGATAAAGTTCAAAGCAATGGATCACAGTGTTCTCTTGGAAGACACGTTGCTACTTGATAGGGATGATGTCCCTTGTGGTGTTGATTTGTCTATCCGTCTAGAGAGACCGAATGATGAGATTTTTTCCCTCCCTTTGTTGTTCGACTGATCAGTGTTTTCTCTTTTCCATTTCCGATCTAAAATCAGCGGGACCCGTAGCGTCTTTGCTCGCCTCTGCCACCAAGCGCAAGTGACAACCAACAATGCTGCTACAGCGAGAGGTTCTCGCTTATCTGCCATTGCCAAATGCTGCTGCGTCAGGCATCAGCCTCTTCCTCGGGAAAGCGCTGAAACACCGACGCAGCCACAGCTGGTGCACGGGCACAACATTCCAGGCTCCGGCGGTGCTTTCGCGCCGTGAGTGTTGGCGCACTGGTGCTCGTCTATACTCTGGTGACTGAATTGTCGATGCCAGTGAAAGCACAGCAGTGGGCCACCGTATTATAGAAGATTCGTACCTATGACGACTGGTACATGAAAACACAACCTAGTACCTGGCAAGGATCAGCGATGTACTCCAGTCAGCTAGGCAATTCAAGCAATGAGGTTTTTTTATAATATTAATTCAATAGAAAACTACAGGAGCTGTAATTCAAAAAAAAATTGCAAAAGTAGACGCCAGTCGGTCGAGTAATACCCGACTAGGGACTAATCGGTCACGCAAGAACCGACTATACCTAATCGGTCCTGCCGTGCCCAATAGGCTAGGCCTCATCATCAGCAGTCGGGACGCACGGTACCTGTCGTTCTGTACGCGACCGATAGGCCTATTGTTTAGGGCCTCCGTCCCTACCCATGACTCCCTTTATGGCCACCCTGCCCGCCTGTGACTCCAAAGACGGAGTTTGGAGAGAATGAGAGAAAGAGAGCGAGGGGATGCGGCAACGGCGAGCAGGTTCTTGGCGGCCTGGCACTGTCGGGCAAGGAGCAGAGGCGGCAGGGCCTAGACCGGCTACAAAGGCGGGCAGGGTTCAGGCTCGGGAAGAAGCGACCGCGGCGCGGCCTTGGCCGGGGTTTGAGGCTGGCAGGGCGCGGCTAGAGCACGCTGCGAGTGCTGGTGTAGGCGGACGTCACCTGCAGCTGTCAGTCGGAGGAATTTTTCTTTTCTTTTGGTTGTAATCTTGCTAATTTGGATGCATAAATCTAGATTATTTATTGTGTGGTATAATAAAAGAATATACTTCATTTTATGTAATTAATGTACGCATTCAAATACATGATAAAATCATATGCTTAGTTCATAATGTTATATAAATATGATCACTATAAACAAATAATTTAGGAGTATTTGAAAAGTACAAATGAGTAGATAATGAATGTTTCTAATTAAGGTATATAATTTTTCATAATCAAGGATGTCAGGTGCATTGAGTTTTATAATTTTTTATGGAAAAGGGCACCTACAATAATGTGATTATAGGGTAATTTGAGTACTTTTCAGTATAGATATGTGAATCCTTTAGGGTTCGATTGGTAGTGAAAGTTATGATTCCTAAAAAAAGTTAAAGGGTCATGGAAATGGGAACTCGTAGAGCTAAGGAGCAGTAAACCTTAGACGCAATTTATATCACGGGAAAATTTGTTGTGCCACAATCCAAAATGATTGTTTCGGATACAACACATGGCAAAAATCAAAATTAGGTGGAGCACACTATAAAGTTGTGGATATTAGCTGCAACACACTAATGGAGCGGGAAATGATATTTTCAACAAAAAAATTATCTGCGTACTCAAAATACGTTACAAGTTGAAACTTTGCATAAAAATACATTGTGCATTCTCTAAAAAATTTTATTCAACTATTCATATAGATTGACTTACAAAATAAATATTCTCAATAAAAAGGTATTTAAATATTAGAGAAAAAATTTGGAAAAAAATACATAGATAGATAGATAGAGAATATAACAATGTATCTTTATGCAAAGTTTTAGCTTATAAACGTATTTTGAGCATGCAGCTAAAATTTTTAAGAATATTGTTTCCCCTTTAGTGTGCTGCAACTGATATCCATAAGTTTGTAGTGTGTCTCACTTAATTTCTACTTTTATGGTGTGTTATACCCAAAACCATGTTTTTGGAGTGTGTTATAACAAATTATCTTATATCAATGGGCTTGCAACGTCAATTTGGCCATGTTTTACTTATGGAATGTCAAAGTATTGGTGCGTCGAGTACCGATTTTGAGTGAAATGACGTGGTTGTTGAAAATGACCTCACAAACAATGAAAACATTGTTGCCTTGCACCATAGCGTGGATGTGAAGATGACTACTGCTCCATATTGCACTTTCGGTCCTGAAAGGGTGGAAGATTCCCGTGACACAATGATAGTTGATTGTGGAGGGGATAATAAGACAATTGTAGATGAGATGGAGTGGGATGACGAAAAGTTTTATACATTTTTTTTGATACAAACTGGCTAGGGCATGGCGGATGCACTATAAGAAATCCGATATTCTGTGACATAACTCTAGCACATTTTATGCCTTTTATATTGTTAACGTCACAAAAAATCACTTATGACAAATCTGAATTGTTTTCTAGTGATGATATATATCATCATAAAATAGGATGGAGCACTGTAATAGACAACGACAAAACAATTTGGTCACAAATGCATCTAGGCCATACTAAATGGCCCAAGAAACATGACGATGGTGCAGCCCAATTTCTTCTTAGCCTGGTAAAGCCTGAAAATGACCCAATATACATAAAATTAAACGACCCGGTTAATTCATAGCACGATAAGGCACGAAAATGACCCAGTAAACAAGAAAAATTGTATGACCCGATTATGTTTCAACCCGGTAAAGAATAAAAATAGCTCGGTAAACATCATGTGTTTTGAAAAAAAGCTCACTAAAATATTAGGAGAGCAGGTCTAAAAAATCTAACATTTCCCCTTTTACAAAATCCAAAGGTTGATGGTTTGAATCTGCAAAAAATGCATCAGTTTGAGGAACCACTCAACTCGCGCGACTTCTCGATCAGCGCCTCGTGCACCAACAGGCTCCACCCACGTAAAGGGCCACGCCTTCTACCCGGCTCCGCTCCAGTTCCACAGCACGGCCATGGCGTCCTTCTCCACGACCTTCGTCCTCGGCATCGTTGGCGCGATCGACAACCTCAGCAGCCACGGCATGGCGTTCTTGGTCGCTCTTAGCAGAAACCACTTCCCCTCCGCGCAGCCGTGCGGGTTCATGGGCCTCGCCAACTCCACCAACAACGGAGACGCCAGCAACCACCTGTTCGCTGTCGAGTTCGACGACATGAGTGCCAACCACGTCGGCATGGACGCCAACGATCGGCAGCATCCTTTTGTCCCACCACTACGTGCTCGGCTGGAGCTTCAAAATGAACGGCGCCGCCCCCGCGCTCAACATCTCCACCCTGCCGGTAACGTTCCCCACGCCGCGGTCCAAGACGCTGGAGCTGGAGATTGTAGCGTCTGCAGCAGTAGTGCTCGTCTTCGCCTTGGCAGCCGTCGCCGTCGTGTTCATACGGAAGCGGCGCACATATATACGCGCAAGTCAAGGAAGAGTTGGAGACCCTGACGGTGCCACCCAGCTTCTCATACAGGGACTTGGTGCACGCCACCGACGGGTACCACGACGATCGGCTGCTCGGCGTCGGCGGCTTCGGGAGGGTGTACAGGGGCGTACTGGAGTCCAAGATGGAGGTCGCGGTGAAGAAGGTGTCGCGAGGGTCGAGGCAGGGAATCACGGAAATTCATGGCCGAGGTGGTCACCATCGGCCGGTTTCTCTGCACCGAAACCGCCGGGTCGAGGATCCATGCTTGCATCATCAGGGCCTTGGCAATTTTCCTTTTATGCGCGCAACGCCAGCTTGGCAGCTCGCAACCTGCTCCAAGCAACTTGGCAGCTTCTTTCCCGGAGATCCACGGAGATCCAAGAAGAAAGAAATACCGCTGGAAGTGGGAAGTCAGATGACCAGAGCGGTCGTCACCATCTGTACGCCCAGTCAAGAAATAACCCAACTACCGGCAGTCAAGAAATACATTGAAACCATGGGTTTCACATCAGAACGTTCCTTATTGAGGAATGTTCTCGCTAGCAGAGGTATTACCATGTGCTCGCCTCCGTGGGCCGGAGAACTACACGTGCATGTACGCTTTGGTGCTGCGCAGACGTGTTCGTGCTTGAGGTTAATTTGCTGCGCTCGATCTCCCGCCGGTGGAAGCTAGGTAAGTACTACTCCCTTACTAAATTGTTATCGCCGTTGACTTTTTTGTTAAGTTTGACCATTTGTCTTATTCAAATAAAGTTTAACAAATGTCATATATTTTGTTGGAATATGTTTTATCACTAAAAAAACTTGAAATGTAGCATATTACTTGTTGTATTTGAAGAAATTTTTTGAATAAGACGAATGGTCAAACGCCACGAAAAAAGTCAATGAGCGACAACAATTTAGTAAAGGAGGGAGTACAGTGTATGCCGGTGGCAGCTAGGTAAGTACAGTGTACTAGTTTGCATATATACGTGAGCTTCTTATTCGATATTATTCTGTTGCATAAGCTAGCGAACATTATTACAGAACAGTTGGAAAGATTTTACATTAAGTACGTATGCCATCCCGAGATAGGTGCAACGTTTCTAACTGTTTACATGACAATACAACCTGGCATAAGGATCACAGAGGCGTGCTCGATTCAGAGCTGGGCAATTGATGCAGCCAGTGATCGATCACAAGAGTATCACAATAATCAACTACGACCAGCTGATGGAGTCCAGGCTGTCCTCGGACTCGATGAGGTGCATGGCCTCCTCAATCTTCTTCAGCACCAACGGCGTCTTCCCGCCGGTGGTTGGCCGCCGTAGAGGAGCCGCGTCGCCCTGCCCCTGTGACAATGATGAGTGGGCAGCGGCGGAGTGGCTGACGTCAGAAGAACCCGTGCTAGCGGACGCGGCGGCGCGCTGCACCATGTTCTTGACGTCCTTCCTGAGGACGCGCACGACGCCCGTGGGGTCGCTGTCCGGGTGCTCGTAGTCGCAGTCGCAGTAGACGACTTTGATGTGGCCGTCTTCCTCCTTGCCGGCGTCGACGACGACAGCGTGGAGCCAGAAGACGAGGTAACGGCCCGGGCGCAGCAGCCTCGTCGGCGTGCGCACGCGCACCTTGGTGCCCACGCAGAAGTTGACTGGTGATGATGGGTTCTTCTTGATCTCGGCAGCAACAACGATAAGCGGCTCATCAGCAGCAGCAGGTTTCTTGGCGACGCCTCCTGCCGGCGCGAGGGCTGTCTTCATCCGGGCAGCCTCGTGCTCGCGACGGAGCCGGCGGATGGCGGCGGACTGCACCGTCATGGACGGCATGGTGGCTGGCTGCTGGAATCGAGGAACCTCTTTGCAGGAGTATGTAGCTAGGGCAGGGCACGTCCAAGAAGGAGGGTTGTGCGAAAGTGAGAAAGCAAGTGGACATGAGATGAGCAGGGGGCATCGGACAGATTTATACGTGCGAGTCCAACTCCGGGTCGGATCGGAATAGGACGCGCGGTTTCGGAAACAACTTGACCGCCACGTTACTTTTTTCTCGCGCGGCGGTTCGCGCTCGTGGGCTCCATATATAGGCGCTTGCTTTCGGAAATTCCATCTCATAACTGCTCTGTATCGCGCGGCGCCTGGGCAGTTTGCTCGCAAAAGCAATTCCTCGCTCGCCATCATCCTCCTCGCCGGCGCCTCGGCAGTTTGCTTCAATCGCTCGCCATCATCCCCCGCTCTTCCCACATCTCTTCCGTCCCGATCCCCCAGAAGACCATAGAGAAAGCAACCCATGGCGCACTCCTCCGATCCAAAGCAACAGATCCACCACCATGGGGCCAGCACGGGAACTGCCGGTTCTTCCTCCTCCTCTGCAACTTGCAACCCGATCACCGCTGTTTCTGCCATCCTTGACCCGGGAGGTTGGACTAGCCTTGGATCGCTGAAGCAAGCCTGCTCCAGGCGCTACCCGCCAGAGCCGCCGGTTTCGCCGCCACCGCCGGCAAGGGTGCACCACGCCTGGCCAGGGAAAAATGTAAGCATCACTCTCTACCCCTGCATCTCGCCTTTTAGTTTTGCTGATGATTTGATCCGACGAATAGTGTACATGCATGTTGTTCTCGAGTGTGCGTAAACATCAGCCACGCTCCATTGTAGATTCTTTTGCAGTCTCGGTATCCAGCACTTCCTGAGCAGCACTCGCCCTTTCCGTAAGGCAAATAAGATTTCGTATAAAATCTGATCAGTTGGCACATCTAATTTCTTCTCCATCACCAATTTATTTCTGGTCTTCCAAAGGCACCACGCCAGCACAGCAAAACATTAGATTAGTGGAAAAGACCCCTGTTGACCCCCAATTTTCATGAAAATCCTTCATACTCACGGGAATAGTACAGGTATGATTCTCCAGTGTGCGTAAACATCAGCCACACCTAATTGTGGATTCTTTTGCAGTTTCAGTATGTTGGAGAAGACTATGTTTGATTTCGCATTTTGTAATAATTAATGCTAACGGTTGATATTTTTCGCAGGTGTTTTTCTTTGATGGTCGTGTGATCTGCGGACCTAACCCAGTTGGGCTCATCCTGACAGCAATGACAGGTTCTCTTTCGGAATGGTTTTTCTTGACTTACATTGTGGCAGGGTCGTCATTGACATATCCAACCCTGATCACAGTGATCTCCCTGATCCTAGCGACAACTGTAAGTAGAATCCAAATTTCATCACAACCCTTGTTACTCTACATGTTACTAGAATGTTGAATTACCGTAGCAGATAGAGATGATTAGCCATAGTGATGATCAGCGCCACCAAGTAATGCTAGCACTCTGTCCATTTTTTTCATCATACAGGCGACTGCTACTCTCCTATTAACGGCAATGAGAGACCCTGGAATTATATCAAGAAACCAGGTTTCGCCTTTAGAAGAAGCCGGAGCGACGGCAGCACCAAGAACACTCCGTCGCTTCGCAAGCGTCAATGGTGTCGAAACAAGGCTCAGGTTTTGTCGGGTCTGCAACATTTCTCGCCCGCCCGAAGCTCTCACTGTGGTATCTGCGACAACTGCGTCGAAAAGTTCGACCACCGTTGACGTCAAAAGTCGCCGACACACCACTGTCCGGAGAGTCCACCGAAACCCCAGCTGATGCGGGGTCCTGTGCTCCCAACAGACTGGCTCAGCTCGCCGATGTTCGTGTGCGCCGGTGCGTGCCGGATGGTTTTCCTGCAAACCAACAAAGACAATAAAAGGTGTAAAGTTCCAGGTCATCGGCCCGGATAGACCGATGTGCAGTCATGGCCGATCACGGCGTAAGATAGACAAAATCGGCCATGAACAGAGAATAGCACGGCCCATCCATTTATGTATTAAATGCCAGGCGAACGAACCGTGAGTACGAACGATACGAAATCGGCCGATGCTATAACATGCGATCGGTGATCGACAACCGATTTCGTCGGTAAACGACCAAATCATTAAGACTTTACAGGGATGTATTATCGAGTAAAATGTAAACAAAACAATTATTAATGAGATATAATTGGTTTGGTAGCAAGAGGATAGTTTAATCATCAATCGGATCCATGAATCGGCCGATCGGGTATGCGGCCGATTTTGCTATTGATTAAAACAATGAGTTATTCAGATCTACCCAAATGTATACTGATAATCAATAAAATCATACTAATAACTCGGGTTCAAAAGCAGGTTTAACAGATTTGGCACCAATTAAACATAAGACAACTTAATGAACGTGATAAGCAATCGGCTAAACACTCCGAAAGAACGAGTAAGACAAATACAGCCACACAGATCCCAAATCGACCAGCCGCTCCAACAGGACAAGTCAAGCGATGGCACGCGGCTGGACCAGATCTAACGACCGCGCACGCCCGGCCGATTCAGGACAAGCACAATCATAAACGTCTTAACTATGAAAGTAAGTCTACACCCTAGCCAATCGGCTGCATGCGCCTAGGACAAGTCAACTATCGCAAAAGCAAACGCAGGACACATCAACCGAATCTGCACGATCGAATTGGCCAAGATGTAGAAGAATTCTCATAGCGGCTACCGTGACTCGAACGACCAAATCCGAGCCAATCGGCGTCGTAAGCAAAAGCTGGAACGGGGAGGCGGGACAAGTCAAACTACCTCCACCACGAGCCCGGACCAGGTCAACTTGACTCATCCCGGCCGATACTCACTACGCCGACTAGAAACAGATCTAGTCGCCGGATAAATAGCAATTAAGCCATCTAATTACGAACAATGCGCCGAAAATTAGACAACATAATTACCTTATCAAGCCAACGTGTCGTCGACCGGAGCCCCGAAGATCCCCGCGAAAACGAGTAAAGACTTGACAGAAAATTAGGGTTTGGCGATGCGCCGAAAATTGTATTGGATGTGAATCGAGTTTACATGTTACATCCGAGTATGTATTTATACTCGGCAAAAAGAACCCTATTCGGACCCTCTTCGAGCCGATTTCCTAACCGATTAGAATCCTTCTTCCAAAACTAAACTATTATTTCTATTTTTACAACGTGGGCCGGGCCCATTAATGTTATGCTCTTCCGTTGGCGTCCGCGCACGATTCCCGGAAGGGAAGTCCCCCTTTACTCGCCCAAGCGGCCGTCGGCCTTCCGCCCACCGGCCCTCTTTGACCTGTAGTCGCCGACAATGGGTCCCTTGGTCAAAAACCGGCGTCAACACATGTCCCCCGGTCCGGGGTATGCAACGCATGCGTCGGACTGATTTATCCTCTTTTATTGCGCCGGTTTTACTGCCCGTCACCTCTCCATAAAAGCCGGGGTCACCCCGGTCATTTCCCATCTGTTTCTTCTCCTTTGGCTTTCATCTTCCTCTCGCTCTAGCGACCTTTGCCCTTTTCGAGCCTTTTCAACTTCTCACCGCGCCGCCGTCGCTTTCTCTTCTCCGGCGACCATGAATCCCACCGTCGTTGCTGCTGCGGCCGCCGCCGCCGGCCCCGTCGTCGCCACCACCAACGCCGTTCCGGAGGTAATGTACATTCGGGCATCCCTCTTTTCTACTTTTGCAATCTTCTTCGTGTTCTTGTTCTTGTTCATTTTCACGATCTATCCTTTTTTTCCGTTTTGTTTCTCATTTTAGTTTTATTCCTTGTTTTTAGGAGATCCGGAACCAAATCGCCATCCCTTCTAACATCCCGACCCATTTTTTCTTGGGCCCCATGGGCGATCCGGACCCCACGGATCTTATCTCGTGCCGAAACGAACCGGGTCCCGTTTCGGCAACAATCTCCATTATCGGCCGAGTGGTCCGAGTAGTTTTAGGTCATGGCCGACTCCTGTTGCGGGGTGGCGGGATTGGTATAACCGGGTATCGGCTGCTCATCAACAAGTTTGGGCCGATATCGGCATTGCCCATGCCATCAAACTTTCTCCGGCCGACCACCACAAAAACGAACCTTTGCCGGCGGCCGCTTCCTATCTCTCGGTCGGATGCCCTGAATCGCTTCATGTTCGGGCACGGCCCGGCTACCATGACCCTTCTAGACATGGTCATGTTGGCCGATTTGAATATCACGGCGGAGGCCACTCCGGACGCCATCCGCATCAAGTCCACCCACCGGATCAATCCCAAGGAAACCAGGGGTTGGAAGGTCTATATCCGGACCTACAACAAGGGGCACGGCTCGGTCGACCGCCGCGAGCACGTTGCCTTTCTTAACATGTGGCTTGACCACTTTTTCTTTTGTGGGGTCAGCGTGAGCCCCACAAACAACTTCTCGCCGATAGCCGATAGACTGGTCGACGGCTATGCCCTTCCTATGGGCAAATATCTTTTAGGATCGGCGTACCTCCTTCTTCACCAAGTTTCGGTGGAGTTGCGCTTCGGCCGATCGGTTAAGAATCTAGGCGGCCCTTGGTGGTTTATCCAAATGTGGTTGTCCCTTCACACCACCAAGGCCATTGATCCGGACCTCGGCGTCCTCACCTTCCCCGGCAACCATGCAGAATCGGCCACGCCCCGATCCAGCCGTTGTATTTCCTTCGGGGAGGCGCTATCCATGGCACCGGGGGCGGCCATGTCGGATAACACTCGGCATATTGGTTCGCCGCCCTTTATAAGGGCCTCAACAATGAAAGTACGGATTGGTATCCGTACATCGACTTCTTCGAGAAGGGGTTTGATACCCCTTTTCCGATCGACCCCACCTTCCCAACGGCCGACGGGGAGGCGGTCAAAATCTTCACCACCTGCCTCCGTCCCCGTCTCGCTGCCGACGGGACTCGCTGCCGGGAGCAAGGCGCTCTGCTCCTACGAGTTCTACCACCCGTCGGTGGCGGCTCGTCAATTCGGCTTCGGCCGCTTGCCCCCGACCTCTTCTACGTGGGGCAAATAAAAGCGCGGGCTACCGTCGACAACGCCGTCCAATGGAACCGGCTCGTCGGCCTCACCGCCGATGTCGTCATCGGCGACTTAGCCGGATTTTCCCGGCGCCCCGGAGCACCCGCCTTTTCGACCGCCGGTGGGGTGAGTGGAACCGGCACCTCCGCAGCCGGAACACCGCTTCATTCTTCTCCGGCTTAGTCCCGAGCGAGGCCTTCGCCGAGGTATGTGTAGCCGATTTATTTCCATAGAGCCGATTTTGTAAATGAAATTGGCCACTCTTAATGTTCACCCTTGTATATTCCTTTTCGATCGGACACGGAGGAGCCGCCGACCCGAGTATCGGTGGTCGGCCGATCGTGTACATGATGCCGAGCCCAATTGCTCCAAACATCGGCTTCACCGATCGTACTCCTGCCCAAGCTTTTGGGTCAATGCTTCGAGGGCACCAACTGCCCGTAAGGCCAAGACTAAAACGGCCGCCATCGGAAAGAGGAAGGCTAATGCGCCGGCCGCAAGGCCGATTCAAGCCCCGAAGCGCCATCGCGCGCCGCTAAAGCAGCCTGCGCGCCCGTCCGACCCGGATTACTTCAGCGAACCATCTCCGCCGCGTCAGGTCGTTATTGCATAATCGCCGATTCCCTCTTTACTTTACATAGTCTAACCACGAGTTCTTCGCAGGAATCGGCGGTTCTTCCTCCTCGGGCCCGGACACCAACGCCCGATAGGCCGATCCGCCTATCAACTCCTCCCCGGGCCAGGACGCCGACACCCGAAAGGCCGATCCCCGTAGCTCCGGAACCGGCGGTTGTACCAAGCCAGGCCGATCCAAACCTTGCAGAGAGCTCAACTCGTTTGGATCGGCTCGCGTCTTCCGAGGTCGCCGCTGAAACCGACCAAGCCGGCCGCGCGTCGCCCGCGGCTTCTCCCAAAGGCACCGCTGCCGACGAAGAATCGGTCGGCCAGGAACCGCCCGCGGCTTCTCCCGTAGGCACCGCTGCCAATGAATCTACCGAGGAGCCCGCCGATACCGAACAAGCTCGCCTTGTGCTCGATGCCGCCTCCGAAGACGTCGTTGGCGAAGAGGAATCGGCCGGCCGAGAGCTGATCGGGACAAACGAACCTCGTGGGTTCAATGGCGCAGCCAATAGACGTCCGGCCGCTCCGCATCGACGCTTCGCAGGTTTGTTTTTACTATCTCCTTTTTATTTTCTTGATTTGCTTCGATTATTAACTTCACTTTATTTTTCCTTGGTATTCCAGTGCGCTCGGCTTTCCTCGTCCTGCGCCGATTTTGATATCCGCTTCCGGTCTTACCACCGTGAACGAAATCGCGCGCGAGCTCGAGGCCTCTTCGGTCGATTGCCCGGTGGCCGACGCTCACCCCATAAGGGCCCGGTACTTGGAGGTTCGGACGGAGCTCCCGGAGGATGTGCGCGATGCTCGCACCGTGTGGCGTACATGGAGTACCGGCAAATGGACTTCACTCGTGCCCGGCGGCGTCCGGCTCGCCACGCGGAGCAGCAGCAAGCGGCGTTGCTCGCCGAGAACTCCATCAAGCGCTCCGAGGAGGAGGCCCGGAAGACCCAAGAGATGCAAGAGCAACTCTCAAATCGGCAGGATGAACTGCAGGCAATCAACCAGGAGATTGCCGATTTGAGAGCATCGCCGGCTCTCAAGGAGGAGGCGGCGACGGCCTTGGAAGCTACCATTGCACAGCTGTCGGCTGATGTGGCGGCTCAACAGGAGACGACGGCCGAAGCAATTCAAACGGCCGAGAAGATGGTCGCTGCGGCGCAGGCCGATGTCGGCCCCGTCGAGGATGACCTCTTGGTCATGGCCAATCTCGACTCCATGCTGGCCCGCGCACTATCTCGCCGTCCAAGATTTCTTGTCTCGCGCCGAGGCCGTCAATTATGCTTAAATGTAACATGTTCTTGAACAAAATTTTGGTTGTAAACATTTTTTGCACTAAGGGTGATATACAATCATATCGGCCATCCGAAGACGATGTTCAAACATCGGCTAATTTATCAGCGATTTCCTCTGTTTTACTCTTATATTTTTTGGGCTAAGTGCGATACTCTCGTATCGGCCGTCTCAAGGCGATGTGCATCGACATCGGCTGTAGTCTTTTTAGGCCGAACACTATGAGTTAATCCAAATACTAGGATAATACTGCTTCAAATATTTTCCATTAAGTGCTCGGCCGAACTCTTCCCCTTCTAACTCTTTTAAAATATATGCATTACCCGGTGCCGATCGGCTAATCAAATAAGGTCCTTCCCAATTAGGCGACCATTTACCAAACCGATTGTCCTTTACGCCGATCGGCATCCGAAGCTTCCGGACCAAATCGCCCTCTTTAAACTGTTTCTGCACAACCTTCTTATCATAATGGCGGGCGACCCTTGCTTTATTCTGCTCTATTTTCTCCAATGCATCCAGCCGATTTTGTACTACATCTTCTAATTCATCCATCATCAATCCGTAGTACTCGATCGGCCGAAAGTTTTTGTTGCAATTCAATCCTTCCGGAGCCGATAGCTGTCTCCCATGGCAGTACGGCTTCGTGCCCATATACCAACCGATACGGCGCAACTTGCATGGCTCCATGCCGTGACATACGATAAGCCCACAAAGCGTCCATCAATTTCATGTGCCACTTACGAGGATACTCTTGTATTTTCCGCTTGATTAACTTGATCGGACTCTTATTCGCCGCTTCGACTTGTCCATTGGCTTGGGCATAATATGGTGATGAATTAATTAACTTAATTCCCATCTCATCAGCAAAAATTTGAAATTCGTCCGACGTGAATACTGATCCTTGATCTGTTGTGATTGTCTCTGGAATTCCAAATCTATAAATAATATGCTCCTTAACAAACGTTATCACGTCGGCCGTCGAAACTCTACGATAGGGTGCCGCTTCAACCCACTTTGTGAAGTAATCTGTAGCTACCAATATGTATTGATGTCCTTTGCTTGATGCTGGATTTATCTGGCCGATCATATCCATGGCCCAGCCTCCGAACGGCCAAGGTTTGATTACCGGATTCATAGCCGACGCAGGCGCCCTCGTATAGGTCCAAATTTCTGGCAATCTTGGCAACTTTTATAATACTTGAAACAATCGGCCAACATTGTCGGCCAGTAATAACCAGCTCGCCTTAGCAGCCACTTCATCTTATGGGCCGATTGATGCGTTCCGCAAATTCCATCATGTACTTCGCTCATCACCACTTTCGCCTCGGTGTCATTAATACACTTGAGAAGCACCCCATCAATTGTCTTGAAAAATAGTTGATCATCCAACGAACATGCTTCGTAGCTTTATATCTTATCTTCTTATCTCGTAGGTTGGGATGGATTGCTCAAAAATTTTCGAATTTCCGTACGCCAATCGGCTTCTTCAATATCGGCTATCTCTAAGCTGTTTTCGGCGAGCCGATATCCGGATGCTAACCGAGCCAAGTTATTTGCTTCAAAATTCTGCTCTCTTGGTATATGGCTGACTTTAACACACTTGAACCTTTTCATTAACTTCGACACTTTCCATGATATTGCAACAATATTTCATCTTTACACTCATACTCATCGGCCAGCTGACTCACAACCAACAAGGAATCTCCGAAAATTTCCACAAAATCAGCCCCGGCATCGATGAGTAATTCCAACCCTTTTAACACTCGCCTCATATTCGACTTGGTTGTTGGTGTACGCCTCTACTGTAATAGAGTATCCACGTACTCGCCCCGAGGCGACACAACGACCAAGCCGATTCCACTTCCTTCCTTGCAAATCGAACCATCAAAGAACACCGTCCATGGTACCGGTTCAATATACCCGCCGAGTGTTCACCGTGTTGCACTACTAGATCAGCCAATACTTGTGCTTTTACTGCTTTGGCCGATTCATAACCTAAATCAAACTCCGCAATTGCCAACATCCATTTGCCCAACCGGCCTTTGGGGACCGGAGCCGATAGCATATACTTTACGACATCGGCCCGGCAAACGACAAGTACACTCTTCGGCCAACGAGATAATGCCTTAATTTTGTGCATGAAAAATACAAACAGAGACATAACCTTTCCACCTCCGAATACCGTGTTTCTGCATCAATCAATTTGCGGCTGAGATAAAATATGACCCGCTCTTTTCCCTCCTGTTCTTGAGTCAATGCTGAGCCGATGCACCTATCATCGGCCGATAAATATAACTTAAAGGGTGTGCCCGACTTTGGCGGAACCATTACCGGTGGGGACACCAAATACTTCTTAATATCTTCTAAAGCGTTTTGATGGATCGGCTCCCACCGAAACTCTTGATTGGCCTTGAGCTTCAACAATGGCGTGAACACATCAAGTCGGCCGGACAAGTTTGAGATAAATCGCCCGATAAAATTAATCTTGCCGATCGAGGATCGGAGTTTCGCCTTGTTCGTCGGCGGTTCCAACTTTCCGATAGAATCAATACTCTTAGGGCCGACTTCAATTCCCTTTTCATGCACAATAAACCCCGGAAATTGTCCAATTGAGACGCCAAACGCACACTTGAGCGGGTTCATCTTTAGGCCGTATTGTCTTGTTCTCTTCAACACTTCTCCGAGATCAGCCACATGACTTCCAACCGATTTTGATTTCACCATGACATCATCAATATAAATTTCCACCAATCGGCCGATCAAATCGTGATATATAAAATTCATGGCCCTTTGATACGTAGCACCAGCATTTTTTAGTCCGAAGGTCATGACAACCCACTCATATAGTCCCAATGCTCCGGGGCATCCGAATGCCGTCTTCGATATATCTTCCTCGGCCATAAAAATCTGATTATACCCAGCATTTCCATCCATAAAGCTCAAAATCTTGTTGCCGGCGGCTGCATCAACCAACAAATCGGCGTTTGGCATTGGATACTCATCTTTCGGAGTTGCCTTATTCAAATTTCTGAAGTCAATGCAGACCCGCATCTTTCCATTTTTCTTCTCCACCGGCACAATACTAGAAACCCATTCCGCATATCGGCATGGCCTGATGAAGCCGGCTTCATACAATCTAATAATCTCTTCTTTGACGGCTTCATAATACCTAGGGTCAATTTTCCAAGCCCCCGCTTATATGGTCGATATCCGGGTTTAGTGGGCAACCGATGTTTAACAATCGATCGGTCGAGTCCAGGCATCTCACTATAATCCCAAGCAAAACAATCTTTAAATTCTTCCAATAAGGCCACTAATTCATCTCTTACTTCCTTACACAATTTCTTGCTAATATATGTCGGCCGAGGCTTGTCTCCATCCCCTATATCTACTTCTTCTAACTCGTCGGCTGACACAAAACCGTGGCCTAATTTCCCGTCTTCCGTTTCATCAATCGGCCGACCCACCATGTCTTCGGTGTGTATACCGATCGGCCGATTGTCCGTCGATTCTCCTATGGGGCCCATCGGAGCAGCCGGGGGTACCTGACCCCCGGTTACAATAACTCCGTCATCCGTGATGTTTATGGCTTCCGCATCCCAATACGTGCCCGATAAACAAGGCAAGCTCTCTAGACCGGCAAACTCGAAATCGGCGGTTGCAATGGTTACAGAACTTATCGGCCCGCACGATTTCGACCTTGTTGCCAACCCATTGAATCAAACACTGGTGCATAGTTGATGGGATGCAACAATTAGCATGAATCCAGTCTCTCCCCAATAAAGTGGTGTATGCACCCTTCCCATCGATGATAAAAAAGGTGGTGGGTATGGTTTTGCTGCCCACGAGTGATCTCCATTATTGCGGCCCCACGCACATCTTGGCTTCTCCCGCTATAATCCTTGAGCGTCGGATTAGCCCTCATCATTTCTTCCGGTGTCTTCCCGAGCTTGCGGTATGTAGTAATCGGCATGACATTAACCGCCGCTCCTCCGTCGACCAACATTTTCCTCATCGACGACCCATTGACATAGCCGCTAATGTATAATGCCTTGAGATGCAAATGATCGTAGTTGACCGGCTTATCAAATACTGCCGACTCCGGCGTCCACGGAATCTCCGAAGTCTCCCCAACCGGTTCTTCTTCAGCCGAATTTTCATCGGCCGATCCGACAATCCTAGGCATCAATGACATCATATTCACCGTGGCTTCAGCTGGACCACCTGAGACTGCACCTTTGGCCTCCATTGCTTCTTGGGCTTTGGCTCATCATCTTGGTCATCTCCGTAATGCCGTCCACCCTTGATTTCCCGACAACGCATTCTTTGAAGCCTTCTCTTTTGGGTTTTGTTGAACAAACCACCGGGCACCACCGACCTTCGCTCTCGGTTTGATCACCTCTCGAGTCTTCACGGTATTGGTAATCGAACTCTTCTTCATCATTGATTGGCCCTAGTCGATCGTGAACGGAGGTTCTCTTTGGCACTATATATCTTCGTTCCTCATATCTCGCGATCGTAGCCGATCGCTCCTCTCGGGGGCCGATTGTTGAGACTCATAGTTGCGACCAATCGGCCGTCCTTGGTAACTTGACGACCCGACATCACGATACTCTTCCCGGCCAGCGCACTCCGGACAGTTCTCGATAGATGGAAGCTTCATGTTTCGGTCCCAGCAGATCGAAAGAAAGGACAATCCCAGTGTGGGTCGAAATCTTCTCGGCGGATCACGCTTTGCTCGTACCGCCGACTTTGACCGATAGACTCTTGTTCATGTGGTACTTGATCTCTTTCTTCCCTTTCCCTCTTCCTCTCATATCGGCGTATGAAACCAGCTGATCCACCACCGATGGTATTGATGTACATCGTATTAGCAGGAAAAGGGTGTCCATCAACATTCATCTTCTTCTTCACATCAGCCTGCTCGCAATATCCCACTCGTCAACCGCCTTCCGGATCTCATCCCTCATAGCATAACAATCAACAGTGTTATGATGTGAATTTCCATGCCACTTGCACCACTTAGCCATTTTCTTCAACTCCTCCGGCGTAGGAATCTTGTGATGAGGGGAAAGCTGGATTTTCTTTTCCCGTAGTAGCTGATCAAATATTTCGTCGGCCTTAGATAAATCAAAATCATATTTTCTCTCCTTAGGATTGACATGCGAGAGAGAATATCGGCCGTTTGTTATTAGTCCATTCAACTGCATTAATTCCCTCCTCATCATCTTCACCGTCGAAATCAGCATAAGCTACCCGATACCGCCGATTCCTGGTGAGCTGGAGATTTTCTTCCTGGCCGATTGCCCTGCGTGTTAGCTGTGCCAGCCCATCAAACTCATGTGGGGTAAACTTTTCTTTGATATTGGAGAATAGCCCCGCGTAAGCAATCTCGGCCAATTGTTGCTCTGTCAGATTCAGATTATAACATCGTCCTCTTAGAGTCCTGAACCGCTGTATATAATCGGTCACCGATTCCCCGATTTCTGTTTCATCGCCATTAAATCGGACAAACTAAGCTCGGTAATGCCCGTGAAGAAGTACGAGTGAAACCTTTTCTCCGGATCAGCCCAACTCTGAATAGAACCAGGCGACAGTCGAAGCAAACCATGAAAAGGCCGATCCGGACAACGACAGTGGGAATAGCCTAACCCTCAAAGCCTCCCGAGTAGACGCCTCACCAAGCTGTGCGTCATATCGGCCGATGTGCTCCATAGTTGATGTGTTATCTTGTCCGAGAAAACTTGGAAAACTCAGGAATTTTATACTTATTGGGTAAAGCCACGGAATCCATCCGGTCAGGGTAAGGTCGCCGATATAATGCACTTTTCTCTTTGGGCTTCAAGTCGAACCGATCCTTCATCATATCGGCGATCTTAGCCATGAGGCTATTCATATCATTGGGCCCAGCAGCTGCTGATCCGGCCCCTGTCATATAAGCGGTGTTGGGCTGTCCCCAGTCGGATGTATTAATCGGCCACTCCCGGAAATCCCGGTGCCAATAGCCGGGAACGATGTACCGCGGAGCAACCCCATAATTCACGGCCGATTGAATCGGCCGTCCGATCATGAATCCCTGTTCCCCAGCCGATACGATTGGTCGTGGAATGCCGGATATCAGCCGCACTATAGTGGGTGAGTTCTCAATCCTACTCGGGCCGGTATTTGGTACGTAGAAGAAATTGGGCTGCTGTGCTATCTGCGGGACCGCTGTCACATTGGTTGCTGCTCCTAACTCGGAAGTCGGCTGTTGTACATCTTGTCCGTCACCTTCCTCCATTACCGACTTCTTGGGGTCACTGTCACCCTCCTTGCCCGGCTGGGTTGCACTGGTACTTGCATTTGCATTGTCTTTGCCAGGCCATAGGTGAGGTGGCATGCCGTACGGGGCTGAAACCTTACTTGTGGTGCGGCGGTCCGAAGGCTAATTCCCCGACTCGACCGTACGAGAGTGCCGGAAGGCTGCGTGTATGCAGGTCCGGAATACCCTTCGATGAACAGCCTGCCATCAATTGTATCCTTGATCAAATTCCCGATGGTGTTGGTCAATACGCCCGATTGATTGATTAGGGCCCGATGAACGGACGTGTTGACCATATCACCGAGTTGGTTGGCATCCGGCAGTTTCGGGCTTTGATTTGGTCTAGTTCTTCCGGATGCAGAATCCGAGGGAAGTCCCCTTTGTGGCCACCCCGCCACGTGTTACTCGTCAGTGGCCCGAAAGTACTTCTTCATTGCTTCGGCCAGGTATTCTTGGTACTGCAGCTTTTGTTCTGTCGTCATCTTTCCCCAGTGCCGAAATTCCGTTATCATCGGAAATCTCTCCATGCCCTTTGCCATCCGTCCTGAGAGGAACCGGAACCAAAATCGGCCGATTCTCAGCATCAACCATTGGTGTTCCATCCTCCCCGACAGCTCGTATGTATGACATCTTGGTTGCTTTTGTCCCACCGGCGTGCCAAAAAGTGTGTTGACGTCAAAAGTCGCCGACACACCACCGTCCGGAGAGTCCACCGAAACCCCACTGATGCGGGGTCCTGTGCTCCCAACAGATCGGCTCAGCTCGCCGATGTTCGTGTGCGCCGGTGCGTGCCGGATGGTTTTCCTGCAAACCAACAAAGACAATAAAAGGTGTAAAGTTCCAGGTCATCGGCCCGGATAGACCGATGTGCGATCATGGCCGATCACGGCGTAAGATAGACAAAATCGGCCATGAACGAGAGAATAGCACGGTCCATCCATTTATGTATTAAATGCCAGGCGAACGAACCGTGGTACGAACGATACGAAATCGGCCGATGCTATAACATGCGATCGGTGATCGACAATCGATTTCGTCGGTAAACGACCAAATCATTAAGACTTTACAGGGATGTATTATCGAGTAAAATGTAAACAAAACAATTATTAATGAGATATAATTGGTTTGGTAGCAAGAGGATAGTTTAATCATCAATCAGATCCATGAATCGGCCGATCGGGTATGCGGCCGATTTTGCTATTGATTAAAACAATGAGTTATTCAGATCTACCCAAATGTATACCGATAATCAATAAAATCATACTAATAACTCGGGTTCAAAAGCAGGTTTAACAGATTTGGCACCAATTAAACATAAGACAGACTTAATGAACGTGATAAGCAATCGGCTAAACACTCCGAAAGAACAAGTAAGACAAATACAGCCACACAGATCCCAAATCGACCAGCCGCTCCAACAGGACAAGTCAACCGATGGCACGCGGCTGGACCAGATCTAACGGCCGCGCACGCCCGGCCGATTCAGGACAAGCACAATCATAAACGTCTTAACTATGAAAGTAAGTCTACACCCTAGCCAATCGGCTGCATGCGCCTAGGACAAGTCAACTATCGCAAAAGCAAACGCAGGACACGTCAACCGAATCTGCACGATCGAATTGGCCAAGATGTAGAAGAATTCTCATAGCGGCTACCGTGACTCGAACGACCAAATCCGAGCCAATCGGCGTCGTAAGCAAAAGCTGGAACGGGGAGGCAGGACAAGTCAAACTACCTCCACCACGAGCCCGGACCAGGTCAACTTGACTCATCCCGGCCGATACTCACTACGCCGACTAGAAACAGATCTAGTCGCCGGATAAATAGCAATTAAGCCATCTAATTACGAACAATGCGCCGAAAATTAGACAACATAATTACCTTATCAAGCCAACGTGTCGTCGACCGGAGCCCCGAAGATCCCGCGCGAAAACAGTAAAGACTTGACGAGAAAATTAGGGTTTGGCGATGCGCCGAAAATTGTATTGGATGTGAATCGAGTTTACATGTTACATCCGAGTATGTATTTATACTCGGCAAAAAGAACCCTATTCGGACCCTCTTCGAGCCGATTTCCTAACCGATTAGAATCTTTCTTCCAAAACTAAACTATTATTTCTATTTTTACAACGTGGGCCAGGCCCATTAATGTTATGCTCTTCTGTTGGCGTCCGCGCACGATTCCCGGAAGGGAAGTCCCCCTTTACTCGCCCAAGCGGCCGTCGGCCTTCTGCCCACCGGCCCTCTTTGACCTGTAGTCGTCGACAATAGGTCCCTTGGTCAAAAACCGGCGTCAACAACCACCACTGCAGCTGGATAAGCCGAGTGCATAGGACTGGTACGTAATGATACCATTGAAACAACTACTTTAATTAATGGCCACGGAAGAAACTAATGCGTGGCAATTTTCCATACTTCTGCAGAGAAACTACAGGCTTTACTTTCTGTTTTTGTTCTCTGCATTGGTATTATACACATTCATGTTTCCCTTCACGATAATAAGAATAAGAGCCAACTTGGTTTCTATCGAGAAGGGATTTTTCCGTGGCCTGGTCTATTTTCCTGGCACGTATGCTTTTGCGGCACTCTGCTTCTTGGTTGTATGTTTGCTTGCGTGGCTTCTAGCCTTCAATGCATTCCTTATAGCCAACAACAAGGTATGTACATGTGACTTCCATTACCAATGTTTTAAATAGCCTGTTATAGCTTTTTTTCTTTTATGATATTACCAATTGTTCGGCTATTCCCGCTAAGGAGTCTTTAGCTTTGCTAAACAACGCTATTGGGCAAAATGTTTTTAGCATGGGTGAATTCAGATCAAGGCAAGTATTCATTATTTCCTCTACTACTAGAATCCATGTCTGCCTGTTGTGTATGTTCTTCACTTCAATGAATGATTTAATGAACCACTTAATCATTGTTGAGCTGTTGATTGTTTAATGTTGAATGAATATGAATGTCGATTATGATCCTAACCATGATTATATTGATTAATTGAAATACCATGAAGTAACGGACATGGACAAAATGTTCTCATAGATTCCATGATATTGCGCATAATTAACTGATTTTTTTTTACAAAGCTGCAAAATGAAATAGCTTCCATAAATGACTTAGCTTGCTATTTAAAACGTTGATTGTTACATTTTACTCACTGGTTATCTGACCTGGATATCAAGACTCTAGCAAATTAAGACGAGCCTTCAGTCATAGAGCTTTTCTTCATTTTCTACTTGCAGCGTGATTAAATTGAATTGAACGGGTGGTACTTACTTGTAGAAAAGCTGGTTGTGCAGGCAACACACTACCTGTTTTCATGACCAATGACAAAGCCAATGCACTCACCCTCAACTTTTGTGCAGACGAGCTATGAGAGTCGCAAGGGACGTCACGCGTCCAATCCTTACGACGAAGGAATCCTGGAAAATATTAAGGAGTTCCTGTTCGCCAAGCTCCCGCCGCCTGGAGTAGATTTCAGAGCGGTGGCGGGGTCAGACCATGGATCGACGGCGGACGTCGTCTGCCCTCCAGGTGGCGCTTGCCGGCTAGCAACGCGAGCAGGATGCTAAGGAGACAATGATATGCACAACAATGGATTGCTCATTTGAATTTAGGAGTATTTTCGCTTGTGGAAGACGATGGAATCGTCTGTGCCTAGTTTGATAATGAACCCAGGACTTCTTTTATGTCTGAATTGATGACATGTGATGTTATTTGACTGGTTCCAGACCTTTTTATGCCTGAATTGATGACTTGTGATGTTAGTATTTCACTTAGGGCCTGTTCGTTTCCCCCTATCTAATTTTTAGAGGGGTCAAATCAAAGAGAATTTTATCATTTTGGAGTACTAAATAAAGTCTAATCTCGAAACTAATTGCAGACCCTCCTATCTAATTCACAAGACGAATCCAACGAGGGTAATTATGGTGTTATTAGAAGATGTTTACTGTAGCATCACTGTAGCAAAACATAGATTAATTAGGATCATTAGATTCGTCTCGCAAATTAGAGGGGGATCGCGACATTGGTTTTGTTATTAAATTAATAAAAGTACTACTAAATAGTAAGATTCTCTTTGATGTGACAGTATCTAAATTTTAGAGGGTGGAAACGAACGGGGCCTTATACTTTCTCCTATACTGAACCTGCCAAATTTTGAAATGACAGGGATGACCCGACATTTCCATAGCTAGCTGAGCTCTATCCTATATGCAGGAACAAGAAACAGGACACCAAGACTCGTTGTACTGAAGAGTGGTGGTGGTGGTGGTGGTACTACACGTGTACCCCGTGCTCCAGATAACACCACTGCTAGACCTCAAATGGCGCGTCACTCGTGCTGCCCGAGCTGACACCGTTCACGTTCAGCGCTGGCTCGGAGGGATTCACATCCTCTGCATTGGTTCAGTCCATGCAGAGGATTCCTTTTCCTGGCATTAGCTCCAATCTAGACCGTCCAAACTAGAACGGAGGGTTGAGGATTATTACCATATTTCCAATAAAAAATAGGAGGCCCCACAGGGTATATTCCTCATCTCCTTCGTCTCGCATTCGTCTCCTTCAACGCAGGTGAATCCATGGTGGCCGCACGCACTAGGATGAGGCTGCCTCTTTCGCCACCGTATGAGCTCCTCCTGCCTTCTCTCATGGACGGCACCTCAACCACCCTCCGTCTCGTCCCTTTCCCCTTCCTCTCCAAGCTATAGTCAAAGGCCGCACCTTTCTTCCCCACCGTGGAGGGTAGCGCGACTGGTCGTCTCCTCAGGATACAGTTGTTGGTGAGTCGACGGCGTCGGGCGACATCGCAGGGAGACTCTTCATTCCCTCGGCGTGCGAGCTCACGTGGGAGCTTCAGTGCTCCTCCTCGAAAGTAGGAGTTGTCGTCACCCAGTCCACAGGATTCTGGGAGCTCGTCGCTGCTCAGGTCGCTCAATCGGTCAAGGAAAAGGAACCAGTTGCCCCTTCCCTCCACTGCACCCAGCTTCTGTATTACTAGTCTGATTTCTCCGTTCTAGCTAGCTTCGAGTCTTCGAGAGATTTCCTATTAGCCTGGTTCAACCATATACGACAAACTGAGAACTTGGTGGTGGTAGTTTCAGTCCGCCAAGGATGGACGATGAGCAAGGTTCAAGGCCTCGATGTTGCATGGCCTGCTTCGTTTTTTTTCTCCGGCGAGCGCCGCGGAAGCCAGCAGGTGAGGCCGTGGCCTCCATCCATCTGGTGGGCGCGCGCATGAGTGCGAACTTCGACGGGCATGTCAGCGACTATTGGTCCGGGCTCCGGCGAGCAGACAGGCAGGCGCGATTGTGTACTCCAGCATAGCAGGTTGACGGGTGGGCGCAGGTTGCGAACTCCGGCGAGAGAGCGGCTATTCGGCCGATGGGAACGGTGGGCTGCGAGCCTGCGACTCTTGCCGTGCGAAGAGGAAGAGCAGTGGGCCCTTTGTAAATTTTTTAATCTGTATCGATCCTGGCCCTTAATCTGAGAACAAATGGTTCGGATATCACCTAATGCCAGAGAGAGACTTCTCTACATTGACAACAGTAATGCAGGTGATATGGATCCGGCTCGGAGCGCTTCTGCTACCTTCCCTCACCGCTCTGTCTTGGCTCTCTGAAGAATACAAATGGCTCTCGATAACATTTTGCCCCGGCACGCAACTGGCTTCCCTCCTTGCAGACAGGAATCTGGGAGATGCCTGCATCGCAGCAGGCGAATCTGAATCTGAAGTTGGCGTCGCGCGTTGCTTCTTGCCGCCCAATCATCGGCCTCCGCATCCCTCGTCTTGTCACCCTATCCATTGATCCAGCGCTGCACTTGTCCTGACCTGGCTACTCTATGGTGTGTTGCATGGTGATGTCGTCGTTCCATGGTCAAGGGTGTGTTCGTTTCCTGCGCTCTAAAATTTAGCACTATCACATCAAAAAGAATCTTACTATTTAAGAATATTTCGATCAATTTAATGATAAAACCTTTTGACAGATTGGTGCTAATTTTCGAGATGAATCTAATGAGCTTAATTAATCTATGTTTTGCTAAAGTGATGCTACAGTAACCGTCTTCTAATCACGACTTAATTAACCTTATTAGATTCGTCTCGTGAATTAGTCTAGGGGTCTGTAATTTATTTTATAATTAAATTTTATTTAGTACTCTAAATAGTAAGATTCTTTTTAATGTGACAACTATAAATTTTAAACCCCAGGAAACGAACACACCCTAAATGCCATTCGATGGGTTTCTCGACTTTGGTATGTTCGTTTTCTGGGGTCTAAACTTTAGAGCTGTCACATCAAAAAGAATCTTATTATTTAGAATTACTAAATAAAGTTTAATTATAAAATAAATTACAGGTCCCTAGACTAATTTACGAGACGAATCTAATGAGGTTAATTAAGTGGTGATTAGAAGATAGTTACTGTAGCATCACTTTAACAAAACATAGATTAATTAAGCTCATTAGATTCATCTCGAAAATTAACACCAATCCCTCAAAGGGTTTTGTCATTAAATTGATCGAAATATTCATAAATAGTAAGATTCTTTTTGATGTGACAGATGCTAAATTTTAGAGGGAGAAACGAACAGGGTAATGTTTCCCTTACCAATTCGAGTATGCTATATCGTTCTTTTTATTCCGAAGTGTAAAGATTCATCCACCTAAAACCTGAGGTGGTTTAAGAGTGCCCATGCCGAAACCGTACCAGAAAAGGTAGGTGTAGGCTGTATTTCCCTCACGTCAGATTTTTTTAATATAAAATTCAAGAAACTTATTTGAAGTGGTTGGCTGATAATATCTTGATATTTGATTAAGAAAGGGCATTACCACCCTACTATATGTTCATTCTCAGTAACTATGTGTGACGACATGCCTCAATCATAATTGATTTGCAATGGTTGAATCTTATGATGACTACTCAAGCCATTGTCCTTGTAGTTGTAAACCTCCAATACGGTGTTAGCACTTGCCAAACTCCCTATGGATTCACACTAGTAAAGTATGGTGGCGTTGTACGAAAACCCAGCACCAAAGCATTGAATTGATGGCGAAGGTGAAACCACCCGTGGGTCTGCTGGTCAGTGCGCGGCACTCTTGTCCCCGTGCGCGCGCCTGTGACAAATATGCGTGCACTGCCACTGCCGAGCGCACTCCAACTTCAGTGCCAAGTGCGCAAAAACAAAAAAAAAAAGCTCTCTCTCTTTCTCCCTCCCTCCCTCTCGTTCCTTCCAGTCTCCCACTCCCGGCCCAGCGCGGTGATCGGCCGATCCATGGCCGGAGTGCAGGAAGAGGAGTTCGACGAGGGGGAGGTGTGGGACGTGCTGCAGGATCCGGCAGCAGGCACGGAGGCGCCGCGCACCATCATCGCCACTCCGCCGAGGAACAACGGCCGGGGCAAGAAGGACGTGTCCGCGGCGAGCAGGCTGGCGTCGGCGCCGGTGGCCATCCCGGTCGCCGGCGGCGGCTCGCTATCCAGGCGACGCGGCGGCGACGACGAGGACGACGAGGACGCGGGCGAGATGCTGCCGCCGCACGAGTGGCTGGCGCGCAAGATGGAGCGGATGGGCGGCGTGTCGGCGCCGGCGTCGCCGCCGCCGGAGGCGTGCGGCCGGAGGAGCAAGGGGAGGGAGATGAGGAAGGTCCGGGACGCCGTGCTCCCGAAGACGGCCTTCTCCGAGCAGTAGGTAGGTAGGTGCGGTAGGGTCTCATCAAGCACGCATGCCACTCGTACTACGTGGCTCAAGCTAGACGAAGACGGTGTCAATGCAATGCAGAGAGTTCTGCAAGCATGTGAGTGTACAACAAGCTCTCGGTAGCAGTAGCTAGTACCGGCAGTGTATTAGGAGTAGAAAAGTCTGCATTTATCGCATTATCGGTGGCAGGATTAGGTGTGAGCATCGATCGATCGCCTGTTGTTGATCATGCGTTTTGATGTAACATTTTGGTGGATGTGCAAGCTAACTAGGTAGAGTAGCTAGCTCTACCTAGAGCTCTCCTTTTGTTGGTTACATCATGTAATGAGGAGTCCGTGTGATGACGTGTGTACCGTGTAACCGCATGACGTGTGTTATATGCATCCCTTGTGCATGTGCACCTTCTCTCTCTGCGTATCTGACCTGATCTTATCTGCTCCTTATTCTCTTGGCTTGGTCTTTTCTGTTCTGTCCGGTTGAGACAATGGTCCATACATATCACTTCAGAGTTACCCCATATAGTTTTCACTTGACTCTATTTTATAATGATTTTTTAGAGGGCTTCAGCTTACAGTTTCTTGATTGCAGCTCGCTTTCTGTCCTAATATTTCTAAAGTACTATTATCATAATGCGGCTTTATTTTCAGGTGCCTTTATTTTTAAGTGTTTCATAAGGGGTGGTGCAGGGCTAAGAAAGACCACCTGGACCATTATTTCCTCTTCTTTCAAAGTGACATGGCCAGGCAGCTAACTCCGGTTTTTAGGAGGCGGTGGCCATTGTGCAAGGCAAAAATGTCAGTTTCTAATCATTGGTTTCATATCCTTATTTCATCTAAAACTCCTGATTTTGGTAGGCAGTTATCATCCTAACCTGTCTAGAATTTTCAGCCCTTAACAGGGCCCAGGCATATACAACACTTAAAAACAAGCCACGTGGACCTATTACAAGTGCCAAAACTGGAAAAACAAATATGACAGTTAGCCTTTTGTTTTTTGATAAAAAAATATGGCATTTAGCTTCGTGAAGGAAAAATCGAGAAGCTGATTGGGCCAGATAGAATGGGCCGCCACATATGGACATGAAGTATCACCTGGTCGCTCACAGGCCATGAGCCCATTTGAGGCCCACGCTTACTCTCCATGTACGGAAGAATTCTGTCAGGTAGGTTTCGCTAGAAAAAAGGTTCCAAAGAATAGGTTTTCAAAAGAATTCCAAATTATTGAGCTAAAAAAAGAATTCTAAATTATGCTAAAAATAGAATTCCAGATTGTTTTTTTCGGGATAATTCCATATTGTTTAGAATACATGTAGATGTTCCTATATGAGAGTACATGTGTTTATAGAGATGTCTAGAGTAAACTAAAAGATATATTATGCTTTCTAGCTGAGGTAACAGGGATCATGAAATCTAGCTCATGAAAAATCACGTAGCTATAGCCTATAGGCTTATAGCAATAAGAACTACGGATAAATTTATATTTTGTGTCATGATGATTTTCAACACACAGGTCGCGCTTCAATGCATAATGATGCTATCCAAAAACGCACAGAAAAAAATGTATGTAAGGAAAAAGGTCTGTATTGTATTTACAGCGTGCAATACAAGAAGGATTTATTTTATTTTTTCTTTTCTTTGCGAATGCATAATAGAATTTTTTTTAGTCCAACCAGAACTAAGTGGGCCCCGCGGATAAAATCCCTCAAGAAAGCCTCAATAAATAGCGGCAACACGGCACCCTTCGCGAACCCTACCACGAGTTCCCCCTTCTGGTTGCTTCCGCCGATCGACTTCTCCAGTTCTCCCCACGACCCGATCGATTTGTCCCAGCTGCGTCCTTCGATTGGTGAGCTCCTCGATTTCCTCACCCCAATAGCGGTCGGAATTCCAGAGAGCTTTCGGTTGTTGTTCGTCAATTTGGTTCAGTGATATGTTTGATTGGTCCGATTCGATCTGACCTGTCCCTAATCGTTTTATTCACAGGTTGTGTGAACTTTCATGGCCAAGCTAAGTTCCTTCAAGATGGAACATCCTATAGGTTGGTTTGATTCTTATTTCCTTACTTATGTATTGTCAATTTGATATGAAATTAAGGTCCCTGTTCGTTGCATCGAATTGTTTATATGGTATTGGGCATGTGGTTGGATGGATTATGGTAGATTGGATCGAACTCGTTCTTGTAAGAGTAGAAATCGTGAAACTCTTTTCTTAAATTTCTTGTCAAGAAGTAGATTAATCAACTAATCGCAGAAGGGCTTTCACGAAAATTAGTTTTATACATTTGTGCGATGAGTGGGTCTATAGTCAAGCTACATTATCAACAGAGTTTTCTCTTACCTACTAGATATGTGTTGACTTTTAGCTGCCGCTTGATTGAGGAATTTTGTTTCTATCTTCGGTTTTCTGTTTGATACGTAAAGTTGGGTTTTGGATAAAACTATACCACTCCTGTATTCAGTGAACAATTTTTTGAGGTCCTTTGTTGAGATGTGTGCTCTCATGAAGAAGATTTGCCGTATACCACTTTGTTAATTTATTGTTTGTCGCTGCCCTTTCAAGCTTGTTTGGATAGTGAATAACACTTCTGCCTGCTGTGCTGTGTATCATATAATTCCAGATTCCAATTTGTCATTGGACGACGCGATGTGTTGCAGTATTTATAGAACCTTAGAATTTAGATCTGTCTCATCCCTTTTTGAGTTAACTCCATTTTTGTTTTAAACTAGGTAGCTTGCTTTGCATAAACCTGTGACTTTCTGTTGTGTGATATTCATCTTTTATATGTGGTAACTAAATAATTCATGGATTTTTTAGCCAGTTGTGGCAGCAGTAGCAAAACTACAGCTAGCTATAGTAATTTGTGGGGTTATAACTTAGTAAGACTGGCACATTGACTTAATCGTTCATGTATTCTATTGATTCAACACATCATTGCTTGTCTTTTGCATAGACATTATTTGAAATATTTGTATGTTGGACAGACATCTGAACTTCGTCCTGGACTCAATTTGTCATTTTACGGCTATGGCTCTTGGTTCCGATTTCTTGAGTTTTACAGAGACTTCATCGTGCAATGGTTCTTAATCCTTATTTCTTAAAATTTTACAGACAGGAGGCAAGAAGAATCCTCTAAGATCAGGGATAAGTACCCTGACAGAGTTCCGGTGAGATTTCTTCATGCATGCTCTTTTGCATGTATGTGAATGCATGCAATTGCTCATTTTTTTTTTTATAATTTCAGGTGATTGTTGAGAAAGCTGGCAAGAGTGATGTCCCAGACATAGACAAAAAGAAGTAAGTTTTGTAAAATCCTATGCTTTGGCTTGAACCTAATCTCGCATATTTGGTATTGCTATAATGTTTAACTTCTGATCCTTATTATGCAGGTACCTTGTCCCCGCTGACCTCACTGTTGGCCAATTTGTCTATGTGGTTAGGAAGAGGATCAAGCTTAGCCCAGAGAAAGCCATCTTCATCTTTGTGAAGAACACCCTGCCGCCTAATGGTATAAGCAAATCATTCTCAATATGTTTGTTATTTGACTATGTTTTCCTTCCTGGTTGTGTCTCTGATCCCAATACTCTCATTTGCAGCCTCTCTTATGTCTGCGATCTATGAGGAGCACAAGGACGAGGACGGTTTCCTCTACATGACTTACAGTGGCGAGAACACGTTTGGGTCTGCATAATGAGCTTGCCCCTGCCACTGTAAATAAAACAAGCAATGATCAGGCTGCCGTCTTAAGCCTTGTACATACACGTGGTCTCCAGCGTGCTGCTGCCGGGGTGCTTCTTATGGTTTAGTAGGCGTCCTTTTAGTTTTTAAGTTTGTGGAATTCAGAGAAGCGTTCTTTAAAACTGATACATTTACATAATTCAAGTATCTTCCGTTGCCATTATGTGTCTTCCTATTGAAATTTGCCTGAACTCATCTTTATGCATTTTTGGTTGGTTCGTTACTTTTTTTGTCCGGTGGATTTGTCCAAATCTGCTTCAGCCAGTCGGCGGAAACTAAAGTTGCCGATCCCAATGAAACTGTAGTTCGCTCCTGAAACTGTCGTTATTCCTTTACATATCGAGTGGTTTGTGGCGCATATATAATTGCACTTTTGGTGAACACGCGGCAAGCTTCGATGCAATTATACGTTATGATGCTGTTATGTAATCATGTGTTTTGGCAATCAGTCAGCACTGCCATCCATGCGACGTGCTCTACCAGCCACGCGCGAAACACAGATGATGCTGTGCTGCGATCTATTCGTCAGTCAAAAGGAATGCAGGATTTGTGCATCCCAGATAGTATCTTGGAAGGCCTCTTTTTTTTTTTTTGATAAAGTTTGTGCTTGTATTCATTAGTAACAGATTACAAACACGGGAATGCAAGCATTCCTAGAACAAAGCACCTCTGATTGGGTGTGGATTACAACGCTCCAAACGAGCAAAGTACATATTGCACATAAGATAGCTGCTACTAACGGACCGGCTGCTGTAGTGTCGTCAGGAGGGCCTCGCTTACAATAAGCATGAGGTTGGTCGAGGGTCGATGTGTCAGCAGGATTCATCATCGTCGGTGAGGTATTTATTTGTGGTTCACCCGGATGCATATGGTAGACAACATCCACACCTCCGGTCGACAACACTTCGGTAGCCGGACATACCAAATCAAGACGCCGTCGGTCGAGACACCCGTAGCGGTCGTCGTCTTTCAAGACTCGAGTACGGAATGCCGAGGTCGACTGCGTAGATTCAGATACCGTCGGTGGGAGCTTACGGTGAAGTCCTTTGTACTCTGCAAAGAGCGAAGTCAATATGGCATAATTATCGGAGACATGTAATAGGGCTCGCCACGCAGCGGATGAGTGGACAGCACCGGTGGAACCGGGCCGTAGATGGCCCAAGGGACTCGGACACCGACGGGCCCAACACAAGCTGGCCTCGGGGGCCTCCCACGGCGGCGCCGAGGTCGGCCACCGAGAGAGCGGAAGCCTTCCGTTCGACGAGGGGGCCTCCCGCGACGGCGGCGGCCGTGAGGCCCAAAGGAGCGAGGCGCGCGCCTTCTCGGCTGGAGCCTCGGGGATCCGGGAGAGCGGCGGCGACTCGCATGCTCAATGGCGGCGGAATGGAGGGGGCCGCAGATCCAGAGCACGGGACCGTCGGAGTGGGCTCGGGGCTGCTGGATGTGGTGAAGGGACCCCGGATTCGACGGTGGTTGGGTCGGGTAGGGCGGTGAGATGGGGGTGTGGACGTCTAGGCGGACACGGGACACGACGGCGCCGGCGGGGCTTGATCCGAGCACAGCGTCACCGGATCCCACCCCGTGGGACGCGGATCCGACGACGAGCACCCGAGAGAACGCCCGAGCACCGGCGATGGGGATGGGGGCGACGACGAGGGAGGAAGCGCTGCTGCTTTATTGAAGGCCCTCTCCGACCCGAGGATAGCACCATAGTAGCCGGCGACGACGAGCAGCAGCTGCTGTGCCGACGACCATGAATGGAAAGAGGTGGAGAAGGGCCCGGCGGCATGGAGCCCAAGGATTCATCTGCCAAAGCCAAGCCTAAACTACTAAACTACTAAAATCTACGGGAGGAGGGGGCTTCCCTCTCCTTTCGCCGCCGGCAAGGACGCCGGAGGGAGGGGAGGGAGCCCTGCGGCGGCGGCGGCGGAGGAACCCTAGCGCGCTAGGTTGGGGAGGACACCGGAAGGCCTCTTTAGAGTCTTAGAGATAACCTCCTTGGCGAGCAATTTAGTCATGCGTGTTCATTTGAAGCTGGGAACATTGGCGGTGAAGCCTAACTGAACTCATGAAAAGCTCTGAAGATCCCGAAGTTGTTGTGGGTGCTTGTTTTGGTCTGTTGCTGTGTTGAGGAACTCGTAAAATTTACTAGTACTTCTTAATTAACATTGGCTCAAACAAACCAATTGAGCTGGCCTTCGTAGGCGTGTTCTGTAGATGGCCTTGGGTAATTGCAGTTGGACAGGGCGCAGGCACCGGGGACCTCTTCTCCCTCGCCAGAATTAACAATCGCCATGGGCACGGCCGTGCCGCGTCTTATCTCTTTCTCGGAACAGTGATACTCGCTAGTAGTACACGCTTGACCGTTAGGATCTTCTGTGTCAAACAGTATGCTGTCATTCTAGAGCAAAGCCTAAGTATCTAATGTTCTAGCAAAAATTATACTTGGAAGACATACGATTTCAAGGAAGCAATGATCAGTTGAGCACATGATCTAATGTCCAAACCAACTGTACCAAAGCTGTTGGTTTGATGCAATTCGTCAGATCAATATTAGAAGCCATCAACACCAATTGTATCAAAATTGTTAGTTTGATGCAATTTCTTAGATCAATGTGTTAAAAGCCATCAACGGTGGCTATCGAAAACAATTCCTTAGTTCTATCGAAAACAATTCCTTAGTAGCAAGTTTCCGGAATCAATTGATGGACCTCACTACAGCGATTTTTTATATAAATTGCCTTCTAAGTTTGATGATTATAAGTTTTAGCAGTTTTATTGAACTTATTACTTTTAGCGTGCCGTAGACTATGAGTGCGACGCAGAGGTAGCAAGCACGTTTGTATGACTGAACACAGAGCTGAAGCGGTAGAATATCCAGGGTGTGCGAAGTGAGGCGGGTGCACAGTGCAGTGGGGAGTGCAGACAAGGCCGGTCCCTGGCCTCGTGCTCGTGCACCATCCGTCTCCGGCCCCGATGCAATATTATGCCTCTGTTTCTGTTTCCCCACAAGTATTCTATCCCGGCCATTCATGTCAAGGATTTTTTGTTAACTCAATGTTAACCTATCTTGCTGGCTGCTACCGTCCGTGGCAGCCACACTTCCTCCATAGCACAACCTTGGAGTTGAGTTTCCAGCTGACCGTTCCAGTAACCATCGATCTCACCACGAACTTACATCACATTGTGGTGGTGAGCTTGCTCCTCGCAGTGGCAGTGGCACCGGCCTACTAGGACTGTAATGATGGTGAAGCGGCAAGGATAAATCATTGCGACTACGAGGCTTTCTCGCCGAATCAATTCTGCGGCAGCTGTAACTACGTTTATTCCTTTTGCAGCGTCTTTTACCCCCTTTTCTTGCTACACTACATCTGGTAATGCAGCCGCTCGCTTCCGACTGCGGCCGGTTGGCGTGTTTAGCCGATCGCATCTGTTGCCGGTGTCGGCGAGAGTTCGTGACCACCTTGAAATCCGATGCCACGTCGACACGATCACCGCCATCACAGGACACGACGGCATTCATGGGCATGGAGTGGTCCGGTCCGCGGCGATGATGGCGACGGAGAGAGAGAGCAGCAGCGTCCCCGTCACAGGTGACTCCCACTTTCGCTGCAGCCGACCGGCTCGTGGGCCCGGAGTTAACAGCAGCGGGAGCGGGGCCCACAGGCCACCAAACCAAAGCTGTTCCGTTCGTTCGTTCGTCCTAGGCCGGGGGAGCCGGAGCGGAGGGAAGGAGGTGTAAGACTATCCCCACTCGTACTCTAAATTCATCTTCTAAACAGAATATTTTATCCTAGTCGAGTAAGATTCTCTTTTTTATATTCGGTTTCACTGCACCCATTCATACTCTATATTCATCCTCCATATCAACTATTCAACATCTCCAACAACCAACTCCTTTCATCTCTCCCTATTTTTCTTTTTTCACTTCTTTATCTTTTATAACTAATTTAACAATCATTTTTATTAAATAATAGTAGTTTTTTCTTTTCCTTTTTCTCTTTTTTTCTTTTCTTCTTTTCTCTTTTTTCTTTTCCCTTTTTCTCTCCCTTCTTCTCTCCTCCCACCTCGCACCCACTTCTTCCCCACCGTCACCACCTGCTCCTCCTTCCCCCTTGCGCCGCCGCCGCCACACCTCCTCCCCAACGCGCGCGCCCCACCTCCTCCCCGACGCGCGCCGCCGCCGGCCCCGCCTCCCCGCCACCCGGCCTCGCCTCGGCTGGAGCCTCGCTACCCCCGCCTCCATCGTGCCGCGTGCGACGCCGCCGGGGCCCGCCTCCTTCTCTCTCTTCCCGGCGGCGGCGGCGCCGCGGGCGAGCGGAGAGCAACCGGAGCCGCCGCCGGCCATCCTCCTCCACGCACCCGCTGCCGACCGGAGCTCGTTGCCAAACGGGTCCACCTCCTTCCTCTAGCCGGATCCAAGCACGGGAGAGCGGATCCCGACCTCCTTCGGCCGGATCCGAGGCGGCGCGCGGACGTGGAGCCGGATCTTGCCGGCGCGAGTGGAGCAGGGTGAGGAGGACCGGATCCCGACCCCCTTCCTCCGCAGCCGACGACCTGTGGCGACGATGAGCTCTAGCCGGCGGTCGATGGCGCCCCTCCTCTTCCTCCCCTCCTCGCGGCTCTCTCTTCCCCAAATCCGGTCGCCACGGAGCTCATCGGCGGCGGCTACGGTGGCTCGGTGGCGATGGATTCTTGCGGCGCGGCGAGCTCCGCCACCCGGGTGGTTGGGATGGCGCGAGGGCGTGCGGACCCCATGCCACGTTGGCAGGTTGCGCTCGTTCGCTACGAACGCTTGATTTGCAGGAGCCCGGCACGAACGCTTGTCTTGCGGACGACTTACAGTCCTACGGTGCAGCACTTTTTCCGCTACCTGGGTACTAAGTACCGGGTACCGGACACCGGTGCGGATAGTCTAAAGGATTTCAATACGAAAAAGAAAAGAGGATGAAGAAAAGGCAAAGCGGTGACCCTTCTGATGATCTGATCCGCCCCAAATCCAGACGCCACGCATCCCATGAAAGGAGATCTCATGGAGAATCAGGTCATGTTCGTTCACAGGCCGGTCTCGTTCAAAGCCGGACGGAGGAGACGCGAGATACTCGTCGTACGCACCCAAAAAAAAGGCAAAGCGAAAGCGACGCTCGGCTGACAGAGAAAGTAAAGAGAGGCTCACGGTTTCGGCGTGAGCCGCCTCCACCTAATCCAGCGTTGCTCACGGTCCGCTCGCTCTCACCAAGTCACCAGAAACGGATCACTGTGTGCTATGGCCAATATAATAGCCAAACGGACTCAAATATTGACAAAAAAAATTATCTTTGTTAGTGCGTTCATTCTTGGAATGTTATTTGTGGTGATTTGCGAGAGGTTAGTGAAGAATCAACGGGCTCTTCGTCCTCCATCTCGATGCAGAGAAAGAAAAAGGAAGGTAAAAAAAGTAAAAGGAGGAGCAAGCAGGCGGTTGCTGACCAGAATCAGGAGAGCGAAAAATAACCAAAAGAAAAGGAGATACTGCAGGGCATTGCTGGATCCGGCCCAGCCCGCCCCCGGCTCGGCTCGGCCCCACTCCATAAAAGCTCGATTTTGTCGTACTGCTCAGCACAGCCCATGGTAGTACTAGTATAGTGTAGTGCCTCGAAGTACTCTACTGGTGGTTGTGGGGAGTATATTTTGACTCCTTTTACGATGTACTACTGGCGTTTCATGTTTATCCTTACTGTGATAGCAAATCCGTTGCGTCATCTCAAAGAAGACAAAAAAACTCATTGCACTAGTTCCAGAAATATAAGCATTCATTGACTTTTAGAGATCATGTTTAATTACTCGTTTTATTTAAAGAATTTGTACAAATATATAAATAAATAAATCACATTTAAAATATATCTAAAAATAAATTAAATTATTATAAAATAAATAAATATTTTACAAATATTTTGAATAAGACAAGTGGTCAAACAGGAGGTTTAAATGTCAGCGAATACTTAAGAAGTAGTAGTACTTTATTTTCGGACAATCCAACAATCAGTTGACTCGCACGTCATGTTGCTAGAGTGTCATCGATGTCACCATCGCAGACACCGGTCAGCCTTTTTTTCCCTCAACTTTGTGCAAGTTCCCTTGACCTGGAGGAGCTTTCAGTCAATTTTTTTTGGAGGGGCTAGTATGCCTACGCAGGGCGTGTGTCAGTCTTTGACCTGGGCTAAAATCTTGTGCAGTTCTCTTCTCAGACAAGAGGTAATCCACATTTTCTTGCTAGCTACTTTAGCTGACTTCTAAATTACACCGGAAGGAAATGGCTAAGTTGGTACCTCATCCCATTAAAGTTTGATAATATTAGAGCAGCAAGTCGAGCTTCAACACTTGGCGATACCATTTGCTCAATGATCTCAAAGATTTGATCAACCAAAGTCCGCGTTATTTTTTGGTCTCTAATGTGTAGTCCATGTGTCGTGAGAGTTATGTGGTAGTGGTCTCATTTCTAGCTTTTTATAGTTTAACATGTGTAGGTACACAATTGGCTCCCCTATATTTTCATCATTACTTGAACTCGGTCTATGTCTCACTCAAACATCCAATAGCAGGTTATCAAAAAAAAAATCCAATAGCAGTACAAATTCCAACTAAATATTTATTTTGCATTTCAGAGCATTTCTAGACTGATTCCAAAGGCTACGGCAACATCACTTTCGTTATATGTAGAGGTTGACGCACATTCATACACCTTGTGCAACTTATAGGAAGGTGTAAGAGGGCACATCTTCAACAAATGCATGATATGGACTATTTTACATATAAGAAATTACATCAATTTTATCTTGAGTTTGATTTATCTATAACAAAAGGAGCAATGTTTTACCAGAGCTAAGAACAGATTTTCGATTGACCAAGAATTAAAATAATATTTTTACAGCATTTAAACTAACTAAGATCCATACACATTTAGTTTTTTTTTTTTGAGAGGGTATAATTGATGAACACTTAACACAGTGGACCATGCTAAAATCACTGATACGGACAGGCCCGGCCCGGCCCGGCCCATGCCTCGGTCCCCCATCTCTTTCCTTTCTTCTTCCCCACCTCAGCAACGGCCGCACATTTCCCCACTCCACACCACCGCGCCGCACTAGACCGAACTCGGCAGCTGAGTTCGGAACCCAAGAAACCGCGAGAATCCCAATCTCAGCTCCAAGAACTCTCACTCCCCAACAGGCAATGCCGGTTCAGGACCCCTCCTCCGCGCCCTCCGCCGCAGCCGCCGGCGGCGGAGCGCGGCCGAAGCGCACGTCGTCGGCGCCGATCCGGCCGTCCGACTACGCGCACAGCCCGGCTCACCACTGCGTCGCGCTGCGTGACGCTGCGGGGCTGTCCGCCATCCTAGCGGGTCTCCCCCGCTCGCGCACCCGTCCCGCGTCCTCACCGCCGCCGACGCCGCCCGTGAGGCCCGCCTCGCGTCATCCGTCTCCGCAGCGCTCGACCGCCGCGACGTCCCCGGCGGCGACACAGCACTCCACCTCGCGGTCCGGCTACGCCTCGCCTCCCTTACGTCCGCGCTCGCCGCCGCCGGCGCGGACCCCACCCTCCAGAACCACGCGGGGTGGACCCCACTCCAGGAGGCGCTGTGCCTGGGATGCCGTGACATCGCGGCCTGCCTCCTCCGGGCCCACCGCCTCGCCGCGTGGGCCAAGCTCCGGCGCCGGGCCCCCGCCCTCTCCGCCGCGCTCCGCGGGGTCCAGGACTTCTACCTCGAGGTGGACTTCCACTTCGAGAGCTCCGTCGTGCCGCTCCTCTCGCGCGCCGCGCCGTCGGACACCTACCGCATCTGGAAGCGCGGCGCTGACCTGCGCGCGGACACCACGCTCGCCGGCTTCGACGGCCTCCGCATCCGCCGCGCCGACCACTCGTTCCTTTTCTTCGGCGAGGAGGCCAGCGCCGGCGGCCGCCGCCTGCCCCCAGGCTCTCTGCTCGTGCTCCACCGCGGCAAGCGAGAGGTGCACGACGCGTTCGCGGCGGCGGCGAACGCCGGCGACGAGGACGCCGCCACATCCGACGCGGCGGCCTACCGCCCGGGGCTCAACATCTCCGCCGCGAGACTCGTGCCGAGGACCACGTGGCTTAGGAAGGAGAAGACGGAGAACGTGGGGGAGTGGAAGGCGCGGGTGTTCGATGTCCACAATGTCGTCTTCTCCTTCCGCACCCTCAAGGCTGCGGCCACCGGGCGTACTAAGGATTTCACCTTTGATTTCACCGGAGACGAGGGGGACGAGGACGACGACGAGTTCCTACCGCTGGAGATTCGGGACGACGACGAGGACGGTGACTTCTTGGTCGCGGACATTCCGCCACCAACGGCGCGCCGCAGCTGCTATGTGCCCGGCCGGCGCAGCGTGGCGGGGCCTCCCTCGCAAATGGGGACCCCGCAGAGGCGGAGGAATAGCGTGGACGTGCCCCGACGGCTGCCGCCGTGCGCGTCTGTTGGGCGGGGCGAGGACGGCATTTTTGGCCGGCACGCAGGATCCACCGGGGGAGCAAAGTGGAAGGAGGAGGAGACGGTGAAGACACTGCGACCGTCTGTTTGGCTCACTGAGGATTTCCCGCTCAGCGTCGACGAGTTCCTGCCGCTGCTGGATATCCTGGCCAGCCGTGTTCGCGCTGTGCGCCGCCTCCGTGAGCTCCTCACCACCAAGTTCCCACCAGGGACCTTTCCTGTGAAGGTAACCATCTCTGATTTTGCTCTCCTCAGTCCCCACTCAGTAAAATAGAATTGTGTAAAGTTCATTGAAGTTTCACTGCTTGCCCAATTCTGCTGAGAATTGGTGAAGTTTGGGGATTTTAGCGAACCGACTGTGTCAAATTATTGTAATGGTAAGGAACTAGCTAGGCGCTAGCACAACTGACGAATGAACAGAGTTTCAGGTGATCTTTCTGCTATATTGTCTTCAATCAAGGGAGTTTTATGCATTGTGATTTTGAGATTTTCAGTTGCTACAATGGGTACAATTTAACTCTGATAATAGCAATGAAGTAGGAGATCGAAGCAAAATTGTGGTGTCTATTGGGCTGGAACATGTGGAGAATTGTACAGTACTAGTAGTTTCAACGGTTCTTCACTGTTTAGTGTTACAGGACAGTACTACAAAGCTGAGTAAATGTGAGACAAACATTGAGGAAAATTTTAAGGGAATTTACTCAGTGCAGGTGCTTATCTGCATAGGGCATGGTGGTACAAAGGCAAGTAGGAGTAGTACTTTCTGGTTTGATGAATGCTAAGGGAATCTCTGGGATCAAAGAAGGCAGATAGGAATAGCTGTCTTGGGATGCTAGAAAGTAGAAACTGGTTCACAGCATAGAGCACTTCAAGGTTCTCCATGGTTCACATTCACAGAAATGGTTTTCATTGGACTGCACACACCATTGCTTGCTGAAATTGCGCACCATTTTGCTTATATTTTGCACTACTATTCTTGGAATTAGTTTAGTGCTTGTGACTCAAACCAACCACAGCTGATGCCATGTATTTTTGCTGTTCATACAGGTTGCTATCCCCGTTGTTCCGACTGTGAGGGTGGTGATCACGTTCACCAAGTTTGTTCCTCTTATCGAGCCGGAGGAGTTCTTTACGCCGATGTCCAGCCCCAGCCTCCTTGCGAGCCCAGGGCCAGGAAGCATCATGGGTAAACCTGACACCCACAAGAGCTATCTGAAGTGGAGCTCGAAGAGCTCCAGATCAAAACCAGTGAATCTGTCGCAGGTTGCAGACAATGCTGACCCCTTCACCGTCCCCAGCGACTACACCTGGGTTAACAGCCTTGGGTCCAAAAACGATAAGAAGTCATCCAAGACTAAGAAAGGCAAAGGCAAAGAGACCTAGTCACCGATCCAGGGGTGTCCAATTAGTGAAAGCCATGAAAAAGCCATCACCCAGAATCTGTAATTACTGCCTCAGATATCTAGATTAGGGCTTGTAATTGTGACGAAAAGAGTGATTTTAGCTGCCAAGGACAGGGATTAGATTGTTGAACTAGGTCTGCCATTTCCTTTCACCTGTGTTCCTCTTTGCACCGATTGCTCAGCAATGGGTTGTAAAACTGTAGTACTAGCAAAATGCAAGAATTCGTCTGTTACTCTTTTCATATCTGCTGCACATACATCCTCTCCTGTACCTTTCTAGTTTCTGCAAAAAGTTTTAGTATGAAAGAACAAGACATTGGAGAATCGCTGGGAACAGGTGATATGAACTGTTTCGGTCGAAAGGCCTCCATTGTTGTACCGCTTCATATGGAATTCTAGTGCGCCTCAAAGTACAAAGGTTGCATGAGATTTGACCATGAAAGCAGGGAACGGGGAATGGGATGTTGCTGGGATCGATGAGCCGATGGTTCCTTTGCTAGTGCTGGCTTATGATGGCTACGGGCTACTGCTAAAGATGTTTGCATGCAATCCCTGTGTTTCGTGTCTGCACTTTGCAGGGCAGAATCATCGGCCTACATGCAGGCTTTACCGTGCATGGCTGGGCACAAACATTCCCCCTCCCTGTGTGAGAATGGCAACGAAAATTTTTCGCCTGGAACTCATGCTGGGCTCAGGCCACGGTTTCTCCTGCAATAGAAATTTGGAAAGTTCTATTGAGCATATAGGAAGTGAAACAAGTATTCCAGTTCTGGGAAGCTTCTTGAGCAACATACCTTGACCAACTCTGGGACCACAACTTGAGGTGAAGAGACGGTAAGTCGTATGTGAGGAATGGGAAAATTATATGTTAGGATTTTGCAACTTTTATACGTATTTTGTTATATAATAAAAGACAATGTATGCTATGAGAAGCTATGTTCGGTATGCGAACTATGAGAATTCAAATCTGAGTTAGTCTTAATCAAGAATAGCAATTTTTATGGCCAACTCGAAGCCGATTTCCTTTCCTAAGAAAGGCAAACACTATGGAACATCATACAACGGCAGTTATATTCCCATGGGGAACCGTCGGCAGTTTTGTGGCTGCTGTAGATGACGTCGGCAGTTTTGTGGCTGCTGTAGATGCAAACGAGCGTTTCTCTTCTTCTTAAAGTGAGAGAGCAACCCCCTGCTCATTTTTCGGGGAAAAAATATGCAAATGAACGAAATATATGAAATATGAAAGATATTTTACACACCTAGGATCCGAAGTTGGTGTCCTGCCGCCGAACTCCAAAGGTTTCCTCAGAACCCAATGGTGATTAGCAGTTTCATGCTGCCTGGACCCACCTGTAAGTGACTCGTCCTAGAAACCCAACATGTTTGCAGTGTGCTAGTACTACTCTACTGAAGATTTTTTGACTGCTTGACCATCAAATCGCTCGAGTACACACAATGTGCGAGAGAGACACACTCAATTCAGCAGACACTAGACCGCTACGGTCAACCGGACCGGTCTTGTTTGGAGCTTTGCACGAGAATTCAGCATCTCCGCCAGGATCGGTTCCGCTTTTGAACCTCACGTCTTTTGGACGTAACCTCATGGCACGCAGAAAAGATGATGCGATCGCGATGCCTGTGCAAGCTCAGTTTCTTCGTGCTGATGCACGAGAATTTTTGTCCCTTTCAACGCAGCAAAAAAGTGACGCCTGCGTACATATATCGTCAGTCTTCATATATGGTTCCATGAAGTGTAGTGATCTGGAACGCCACACAAGCAATATCTTCGAGCCAATTTCACAGTTTTTACTCGTGAACCTTCTTGATTGTACCACTGGTAAATAACGTGTGTGGCGCCGGGCACATATAGCACCATTGTTCTTTGCCTTAGCTTTTCGCATGCTTCCAGGACGTTTCTGCGAAGCTCATCGTGCACGCACCATGGCTGCCGATGAGGCGGTGGTCGTCGCCGGGACCGTTCTCTGCCGATGGTCACGGAACGGCGACGTGGGCACAGCTCGCTCGCGGACTAATCGCGAGTTCGTGTATAGTGGGGTGCCAGCTCCAGCTGGCGTTTAACATGTGGCTAACGCGTCCACGTGGCGCACGGTGGGCGGGCATCTGTGCTCGCGTGGCGCTGCGCGGCTCAGCTGGAACGATAATGGCGCTGGAACGCGGGAGGATGCATGCCTCGGAGCTAGCTAGATGCGACGTTGTGCCTGGCGAGGCGCCGGGGCACACAACGGTCATGTATGTGCTTTAATTTGCGTGCCGTTTCCATCTAAAAACGAGTACTATAGTATTTTGTTTGAAGAAATCAGATTTATATCCTTTTTGTCATGGGAAAAATAAATAAAGCTGGCAAGTACTAGCTCATGTATACCGCACACCCTGTCACCTGGGGCCTGGCGAAGAAGACTCGAAAACGATGAGGATGGGCGGGCAATTGTGAGTCACTAGCTATAGTGGAAAGCAGATCGAGAAGCAGACAAAAATTTGTAGGAACGCATCCCCCGAATTTGCGTCAAAAGCTCATGCATGGCCAACAATTGAAACGAGACCCTACAAGAGGAAACTGCGCAACACCTCATAGCGCCGTGGTTAAGAATTTCCGAGCATTCACCTCACACAGCTATCGTCCCTGGACTCTCATCTCTGTGCGCCCATGGCCAGAGCCGTGATGCTGCCCTGCCGCTTATCCGGTCACCACGAGACCAAACCGGCCACGACAACCGGCACGACAGGTAAGGATCCTCGCTGTTTAACGGACGCGTGAAAATGCACGGAATCCAGGGCAACGCCGAGCCGTCGTAAAGTTTGATTTGTTGCGCAAATTATCATAATTTTGTAAGCTCGACGGTAAAACCTGCTCCTTGTTGTGTCTCGGCTCTCGACCCCGCGTCGCTCCCACACAGGAGACACGGGCAGCGCCCAAACTTAGCACCGTGGGGCTTTCCCGTCTCCCCCTCCTCCACCTACCGCTGCCCGAGTGAGCTGTCGGCCAAAGCTGCGCGCCGTCACCATGAAGGCGGTGACAGCAGACGGATCTAGAGTGGCTGCATAGACGCTCGACAAGGGATGGAGGCACGACTGACGGCGGCGCGTTGTTGATCGTGTAGGGCGGGGACGTGCACGCATTTATGATGCAATGACCGATGTGACAAGACTGGCTCGGTGTGAGGCGGTGCGACGGGGTGTCCAGGATGGGGTTGCGAGCTACTTCGGAGATGTCGAGTCTAACAAAAATCGGGAGAAATCATGCATAGTGTCCACCATACCAACAACAACGATTTCTTGGGCTTCGCTCTCCTTGTTGAAGGTATTTCCAAGGTGTAGATTTCCATCTCCGCAGTCTCATGGGGAAAACCCGGATCCGCCTCGCCGGATTAGATGGTGCCGATGTATAAACATCATGACCTTCCTGAAGCCACCATCTTGGAGCAACCTCTAACCTTGCGATATCCTCGTCGTGTTTGTTGTGTGTGTTTATGTCGGTGTGTTGTTTGTCGTGTGTGTGTGTGCCATGGTGTTTGTTTGTTTTGTCGGGACCATTACGAGTTCTTATCATATTTTCTTCTTAATATTATGAAGCACAATTCTTCTACGTTTTGGAGAAAAAAATAATTTTATAATCTCTAAAAGCTAAGTATTTGGAAAGAAAAACCGCTACGAAGAGAGAGAGAGAGAGAGAGAATAAAATCGTGTTTGGTTCAAGAATGGTGATCAAACACAATTGTAAATAGAACATGCTGGTATTGTAATCAAACTATCAAAAACCTTGGTTTCTACTCCGTAATGGAAACATAATAAGCGAAGGGGACAACAGATGTCGACTTAGGAATGGAACAACAACACAATTGACGTCGATCACCTTAGTGTAACCGGGATATGAACGCCCTCGCATCCGCTCTTGTTCTAGACGGAGGAGGACCTGCACTTTGTGGCCTGGAGAAGGTTGGTAAGGATGGGGCCATGGTATCGTCCAGATTGAGCTCGTGATCTCTTTTTCATTCCTAATCCACCGCCATTAACGTCTAGCCACGAGACAATTTAGTAAAGCGGTTCGAAGAGCAGCAATAGTGATCAACAAGCATGCGAGAGTGGGGCGACATGATCGTATCATCGATACTAGGCAGGGAGGAGGGATTCAGATTTACATTACATGGTATCCGATTACGATTACGAACAACCTCCAATCAAACACATATAAACAATTTCACTTACCTTTCGCAATCTGATTATGATACAAATCCCCGAACCAAACACTTTGATATGCCCCATCAGCGGGAAGGAAAAAATGAACTGTATTAAAGTTGAGGTAGCCATTTTATTCGATTTTATAATTGAGGAATCAAAACATATTAACATAACTTTCGCAATAGTTTGAGGAGGCAAATCAAACTTCTTGGAACATGCTTATGGGCCAAAACAACTTCAATAACAGCCCAAGACAAACCCAGCCCAAACACCCCAAAATTCAAACCATCCCGCTGGTATAAATCACCCAGGCTCCTTTCTTGTGCTCAAAAAAAAAAAACCAGGCTCCTTTCCAAAAAGAAATGCCATAATAATCGGTAAAACAAAACGTCCCTCCTAACCCACTCGCCGGGCCCAGCCGTCAGCCTAACGAATTCGTAACGACGCATCCCACGCGGCCCCACAACCCCCACTCCTGCCACCATTTTTTATACCCGGCCAAACCTCGTCGCCCCCCTCCTCCAACGTCTCTCTAGCTTGCAGCAATCACAATCGCAATCGCATTCACACCGCCTCCTTCCCCGGCGATCTAGGGTTTGGCTGGTCAGGCTCCGGCGATGGAGGCGCTCTCGCTCATTGATGTATCTGCTGAGGACGATCTTTTCCTCGGCCTCGCCTCCCCGCCGGCGCTGGCGCAGCCGCCGGACCGCGAACCGCCCCGCGCAGGTGAGCAAACTAGCCACTCGATTCTCTTTCCACCGCCATTTTGGGAGCTGCGTATGGGGGATTTGAGTGTCGAGGGCATTGGTCGGTGCCCCTTATGGTTGCGAATTTCGGGATCTGATGACGGGGCTCCATTTGTAGGTTTTCGGGTGGGCGCCGTGGAGGCGGCTGCTGAGTTGGGTCCCCCGACCATTCTACCGCGGCGGACGGCCGGACTGCGGATCTGGACGGCGTGACAGAGGATCACACAGCACCCGAGCTAGCCGAGTCCCCCAAGCAGCGAAAGGCCAAGACGGGCGTCAACCTCCGGAAGAGCTTGGCTTGGGACAGCGCCTTCTTCACTAGTGAAGGTTGGCATATTTTATCCTGATTCCTAGAATCGTGAATCGGATCTTGCTTTCATGTAATTTTAGCCTTCCAGGTTAGATTTTGGTGTTCTGATTTACGCATAGGGCTCATAAGCTTTAACTGTCTCCCTCTTTGTATCGAAATGGTTGATTGCCGCTTGTTCATATTCACTAGTAGAGGCAGGTTGCTTTATCCCTAGCTGTACCCATATATTAACTAGCCAAATCACTCGTTTCTCTAATAGCTACTGCTTTCTAGAGTTGTATGTCCTGATATATACCTAGAAGAAAGAAGTCTTGGATTTTACATTCCCTGTTTCCAGTTGAAATTATTGCTGTCGTTGCTTATTATAGTAGAACTGCATTTTTTCTGATGCAGATAGCTAATGGCTCTTAACATTTCCGGATGATCTGAGCAGGTGTTTTGGATACTGAGGAGCTGGCCATTGTAAACAGCACCTTTCGCAAGACCCAGGGTTCCAGGCTGCCTGGAATAATAGAGGAGAGCAGAATATCGTGGGAATCAACAACTTCCACTCTGGAAAGCGAAAGCTTGGCGATGGAAAGTATCGAGACAGAACTGTTTGACAATGTCCGTGCTTCCATTCAGAGATCACTTGGCAAACCCAATAAAGCTACAACCGGACCTCCTGTTGGCTCAAAACCACCCAGGGCAACAGCAAATGCTCCTCGTGTTGCAGGTATCAGGTGTTGAACATAGGCGTTATGTGCTACATATGCTCTAGAACTGTCTAGCAAACTTTGCCTTCTGTTTGTAACTGATAATCATTTTCATTGCTCCTTCTAGCAAAAAAGGGGTTGACCGGATGCTACAGAATAAGGTATGTTTAATCACTTAATCATTGATTTAATCTCTGTTTCAGTAGTCAGTGACCATCACTAGCTGGCATTTCAGATAAGGGCCCCTGTTTCAACAAGCCAAGGAGTTGGTGGCAAACATAGGCCCCAAGTCACCTCAAAAGAGCCTACAGCTGCAAGAATGGTATTTCTCAGGCTACTAATCCTCCGTAATCATGAGCTTTTCTGTAGTCTCATCTTTCATCCCGAATTGGATATTTGGTTTCAAAATTTAGTGTATTGCTAATGATGTATCCGGACTTTGCAATTCGACTGAAATCCTTGTGTAGGACCATGTAGGCATCATTTTTTCAAAGAACTAAATTGCTAGTTTGCTACTAATAAAACTGAAGTAATGGTATGTTGAAGCTATGAACTGATGTTATTATCAGTACTCATGAACTCTTATGTAGTTTATGTTTCATAAGTTATTGGAGGTTTGTTAAAAAGTTATTGTCGGCTATAGGAGAGTCTAGGCTTCATTATCGTGTTCTCGTGACAAAGACTTACTAATTCTGTTTTTTTATTGAGGTTGTTGAGGCAACACTTTTAGTTGAAAAACAAACTAGAAATGTTGTCCTAATGTCAATAATTTAAAACCAAAGGGAGTAATATTTTACCGCTTTTAAAACTGAAATTATGGACCTGCATGTGGAATCAAATCCAAGTATCTATGACTGCCGCTTGTTCTTGCTCGTGAAGCTTATGTAATTTCACCAGGGACAAAATCCCAATAATATGTTTGCTTGCTTAATAGAAGTTACTCGTGCAATATTCTGAAATGTTGATTGCATTTAGTTTTAAAGTTTCAATTTTTCTTTTTTCTTTTTGCTTAACAAGACTCCGCCTCAAGATGGAGAAGCAAAACCATCTTCAAGACCTCCGAGGGCTTTGCCAAGAGTTGCTACAATGAGGTCATCGACTAACACATCTATAGGTTCAGGAATTTCAGACAAAAGAAGCAGCACTGGTGCGTTAATTGACACATAATTTGTTCTGCCATAATGTTCGTAAAGCAGGCCTGATTTGTGTTTCCTCTTTCAGGGGGTGTTAGTAACAGACAGGCAGTTGTTAAATCTGCCAATGCTTCAGCTGGTGTGCGACCTGGTGGGGTGATGAAATCCAGTTCAGTACCCAAAATGGGTGCCTTACCTCCATCAACCACCAAGCAAGATACAAAAAACAAATCAACAACTTTAAGCAATACAAAAAAGACAGCTCAAAGGATCCCTATTCGCCCATCATCAAAATCTGATTGCGGCAAAACTAACCCAACAAGATCAACAGGAAACAAGATCCCAGCTAGGGTTCGCAATGACCGTGCATCGCCGACCATTTCACCTAACAGCTCTATAGACAGCATGAGTTCTGTGATATCTGCAGCTTCGACAGCTTCTACTGTAGGGAAGATGAGCCATACATCCGAGACCTTTAGTTCACTGTCTGCTTCACTGTCCCCCTCCATCAGAAAGAGCAATGATCACCCCCAAACCACAAAATTTAGGACTCCCATTTTCACAGGCGGGCAGTCTTCAGGAACAGAAGCTTCTGGGGATAGTTCAGCTATTGCAGACACAACTGACAAAGGAAAAGTTTCTAAGCCAACAGGGCTACGAAGGCCTAATCCAAAGAAAGGATATTTTGATTCTGTACGTGCATTTTACTTTGATGCTCTTTTCCTGTGAAATAATGTTGATGTCCCTTATTGATGATCATCTAACACTATTGACATATATAATTTCAGGAGAAATCAACTGAACAATTGCAGTCCTCTAAGATCCAGCAGTTGCTGCCTATGACGCCAAAATCTAAACTGTCTTCTACTCAGACGACGAGGACAACAGAATCTTCCTTTAGTAAACAAGAACCAAAACCCACTGCAACACCTGAGGAAAGTGGTGCTCCCAAGAGTAGGGTAGTGGAATCATTGTCTGTCAAAGTTGCACAGATGGATGCAGTGCCTTTTAACGTGGCAGAACCTGAAGCTTGCACTGACCAGACTGGCCTTGTTGTGGCCCAACCTGAAGCTGTATGTGCATTTTGTTTTCTATATTCTCTTGATACAATGTGAATCTTTTTTATGTGCTTCTAACAATTTTTCATGTATCCCTTCAGGAGAAATCAGTTGTCCAAACTGTTAGTACACAAGTGCATCTGCAACCGATGGAGATTAAGTGTCCTCTAATTGCCACGCCAAACACTCAGCAATCTTGTACGGAGACCATTATTCTTACAACAGCATCGAATAGTCAAAATGAATCAAAATCAACAGCAGTGTCTCTTGATGAAATAATTGCTTCCACAAGTGAGACAGTGCCTCTCAAAGTTGCACAAACAAAAGTTGAGCCTAGCCCAGTTGCAGAGATGGAAACTTTTGCTTCCACAAGTGAGGCGTTAAAGGTAGCTGAACCTGAGGCATGCTCACAGGAGACTGTCCGAGTTGTGGCTGAACATGAAGCTGTATGTTCATTTCATTTCTATGTTCTTTGTGTTGGGACTGTCCTTTCTTGATACACTTTGACAATATTACCTTTTATTTCTTCAGGAGAAATCAGTTGACAAAAACATTGGTGTACAGGTGCAAGAAGGGCAGCCCATGAAGACCCAGCTTTCTCTGCTTGGGACATCAAACTTTCAGCTTTCTACTCAGACTGTGAACTCTGCAGCATCTACCTTGAATCAACAGGAATTAAGACCTGCTTTGAAAAGCAAAGAAGAGAAGGTAGTGGTTCAAAAAGTTCTAAAAGCAGTAGCAGAACCTTTTGAAGTCACTGATCTCAATGTTGTGAAAGCGGAAACAGTAAAGGTAGTCGAAAGTGAAGCATTCATGCACCAGACCGGTCCACTGGTGACCACCACAGATGCATCAAAGGAGAACATTCCAGCTTTGCACCAAAATGTCCAACCTAAGGACGATGAGAGTTCATTATCTGTTGAGCTGTTGATCCAGAAGCTGTCATCCGTTTCCCTTGGGCCAGCCCCTGACATGACATCTTGACATGACAGACAACGGGGTTCGCATCGTATGCAGTTGCTGGTAGTTTCTGCTCAGACCCTTATTATGGGAAGGCAACAATAGCAGTTGCCCTATGTTCCCTTTTCTGCTGCTTCGAAAGCGTTACAAGTGTAAAATCGTTTTGCACAGGGCCTAGTAAGATTGTAGTAAAGCTGAAAATCTGGTGTGTGTTTGCCTGAATTCTACAAAGCATTAGTATAATGGTTCTTGAGCCTTAGTAATAGGAAGTACTACATATGTAATGGATTGGTTTCTGAAACTATATCTATCATTGTATTTGCATCTCTTGCTGATTGTCTAAAATAATTATAAATGTATCAATCCAATCCTAATGGTGTGGCAACATCCGAGATCCCCACTCCCCAGACATGAATCTTGGGACTGGCTCTTTGTGGAAAATAATTTAAGATAGTAGGGAGCCTATCTTAAATCTGTTGCCACCCACGGTATCTTCTCTCTTTCTGGGGAGATTTTCAGTGCACATAAAATTTGGGTGCAATTATGCAAACACACAATTTCATCCATATCATGATTTCCTTGTTCCTTCCATGATCCCACATGTGCTACTTTGAAAACACTTTTCCAATTGTCTATCTTTATTTTGAAAATATTTGGAAGGAATTGTAGGTTTGCACCATTGCAACTAAATTACTTGTGACTAGCCGAGCGAGAGGTGAAGTGTTGGCTGAGGGAATACTTCCCTCCCTCTCCTCCGCCTCAGCTTCTAGGTTGATAAGAGCATCTCCAACAGCTACCAATAATTTTACTCCCAAAAGACTGGTTTTAGCGAGTTGTTATATCTATTGGGAGTAAAAAAAAGGCATGCACTCCAACCGTTTCCAATAATAGTTTACTAAATAGTTCAAATATCCTTTGGGGAGTAAGAATTAGGTGGCTAAATGTAGCAACCTTTAGGCCATGGGTTGGGAGTTGGTAAATTTAGCAACCTCATATAGGGAACTGTTGGAGAATGGTTTTTATTAATTACATCCTAAATTTCTATTTAGGAATCTCATTTAGAGAACGGTCGGAGATGCTCTAAGGTAGGCGAAACATCCATCATATTACTTGGATTTCTCACGGGAGAGAGAAAATCCTTGACATATCAAACATATTATTAATAAATTTTTAAAAATTATGAAACATGATATATGTGTAGTTGATATGGTGACAAATATGTCCGTAAAATTTCAATTTCAAAATTTACTTTATCTAAAAGATATAAATTAAAAAACTCGCATGTTTACGTACAAAATTTTGTTTGACATTTTTTTTTTATTTTGGGACAACTTTTTTCTTTTTTGAGAACGGTATTTTGGGACAACTGCGCGTATACATTGGTATATTACGGTCCAGCCGTACACAGGCCTAGAAAGGAAAGGCCAGGCCTGGCCCCAGCCCGGCCCATCCTAGTCCGCATCGACCGACTATCATTCAGGAGTGACCCCGACCCGGCCAACGTGCCTTGCCCGCGCCGCCACCCGCCTCTCCGAGGACCGGCGGCGGCTCCCCTTCCATGCCCTTATCATCCCAAGGGTGCGCGCGTGTAACACGGCGCCGAGGATCCGGTCGCGGATTGCTGAATAACCGAGTCGGATTTTGTCTCCCTCTCCTTGTCGGATTTGAAGCTGTCCACATATATTTTAATGGGGGCTGATTGCCGCAAGCATTGCTGAACTTACAGAGGAGAAGACGAGAGAAGAGCTGGGTATGGCGAACAAGAATTTGAAATGCGCGCTCCATCCGGCCTGCTGCGACCGCGCGGTCAAGCGATTCAAGCCGCAGAAGAAGCATCTCTATGTCATCGTGGATGATTGGGAGAGGGGATACAGCGTTTACAAGGTCGACGTCGAATCTTTCGACGCCTTTGATGCTGGTGCCGAGCCGGTGTCCTTCCCAGAGCCTCCGGTTACCCGCTTCGAGGCTCGTCACGGCGGCTCGTGGTATTTCGCTGGCCACGGCACCAAGATCCTTGCTATGCAGCCCTCTGGCTATCCCTCCTTCCCCGTGTTCGACACCCAGACGAGCGCTCTCTCCGTCTGCCCCTGGCCACACCGCCGCGGCAACGAGGTCACGCTCAAGCCATTCTTCGCTTCCGTTGCTGGCAACCTCTATTTGCTGAGAGGTTGTCAACTTGACTTGCTCGGCGCCGAGCCACCTCCTCCGGACAGCCCTAGCTGGAAGGATGCTGCCTGGTCTTGGAGCCGTGTCCCCTCACCTCCCCTTTCGAGGACTCCAACCGCATCGGATCCTTCGTGCTCCACCCTGATGGGCGGACACTCTTCGTCACACAGGATCAGAGCACTTTCTCCTTCGACACGGAGCGCCAGGAATGGGCATCCCATGGCAAGGGGATCTTGCCTTTCAGAGGCCAGGCTTACTTTGATAGCGAGCTGGATGCTTGGGTTGGCCTTTGCTGGCACGAGGGCGGTGGTGGCCACATCTGCTCATGTGATGTTTCACCCGTTGCTGCTGATTGCAACAGCCTTCCGTCATGGAAGCTAGGCAAGGATCAGTTGTTTGATATCACCTCTAGGAGGCACCTCGGAGCCAATCTTGTATACTTGGGCAACACCAAGTACTGCCTGATCGAGTCTTTAGCGCGTGACAATGAAGAAGATCTGCAGCGCCTCCACGAGGATGGTTACTACCCACATAACCGTATACTTGCCATCACCACATTTGGTCTGAAGTACAATAAACAAGGAGAGCTTACAACTACACAGATAAAGGCACAATCCTACAATGTGTCTGATACTCATCAGCTTCCTGAGCCGTCGAGGAAACCTGTGGCGTTCTGGATGTGAGTTGCCTGATGTGCCTTATAAATAATGTGGTCAATGTTGAGACAAAAGGATCAGGGGCCACTCCTATTAGTTTCCTTCCATGTATGGTTAGGATCCAGAGCACATTGTAATGTTCATTCTGATATATTAGATGCTTGAGTTCATGTTACTAGATATGGAAAAAATTATTAATGGCTTTTGGCTGAAATAATATGCACTGTCAAGCTTTTGATGCTATAAACCATTAGAGCCACAGTTATGCATGTCTTACAAGTAGGGCAGCAGTAAAAAAAAGGTTTATACTTGCATGTTTCTAAGTTTTCAGTGGAATGAATCCATGTATATAACTTGAAGACACATGAGTACATGTGTAATATAGTTGGCAAGTTTAAAAATATGTGCCAAGTGAAATGATCTTTGGTCCTAAACTCCAAATGTTTTTAGTTCAGAATTTTGAAGATTTATTGATTGTTGTGGAGATCGTATCTTAAGGAATTGATTTCACCCAACCTTCAGCAGGGAAAATTAATATCCTCTATGCTCTCATCATACACAACATGAAAAACACACACAAAGGCATCGTTATTTATGTAGCTGGACCAACCTACCAGTGTTTATATAATAGTTTGTTCACCTTAAAGTCTAGATAGCTATCACTTGCAACATGATTTACCAGGTCTAGAATCCTAGATTATTAGCTGTCATTTCTACCAACATTCACATGCTCATTGACATCAATATGTCCTTCCAATGCTTTTTTGAAAATTGGAAGGCAACAAGTGATTAATTACAGTTCATGTGCCTGATCCACCTCTAAGGTGGCCTGTAACGGCCCTCTTGGTCAACCTTTCTTCTTAATATAAAAAAATAAAATTGGAAGATGACACCGTTGTACTGTTCTTTTTCTGTTTGCATGCATATATATATATGCACATGCTTCATGGATCAGGAGAATTGTCTTGTATCACTTAGCCAGTATTTTCCTTTTCCTGAGCATGATGATTCCAACAACAAGTATTTATCTATTTAGTACTTGCTTCATAAGGCTATGCTAAGAGCTGAGGTCGTTGGAGGAGATGCTGAGCACTTGCAGATGTAAGGTCACTGGTTGACTGTTGGATATCTTCCCCTGATGATTTTTCTCCTATCATCCTATGTCAGGTAAGGCTTCCTTAGTCCTCTCACTAATTAAAACTCCGATGCTATTTGCAGACATAACTTCATTCATTATTCTTTATTAAAGTGTTGAATTGTATCTTTGTTTGAGCATAGTTCCGGGCGATAGGATTACAGTTCTGACATGGGTTGGAAAACTAACCAATAACTGGCATGCTGATTGTCTCCTGTTCTCCATCTCCTGGTTTCATGCTCCTAATATCCATGCTAAATGAGGATTGTCTGAAAGGTCAGATCATGAAAAAACAAACCTGAATTTCACAAACTAAAAATTCCAACAGGAACCAGACCGATTATGGAGCAGAAGGATTGAAGGAAACTAAGAAACAATAATCGAGAGCTTCAACTACATAGCGAAAGGCACAACTCTACAATGTGTCTGATGCTCATCAGCTTGCTGAGAAGTCATGGAAACTTCTTGTGTTATGCATATGAGTTACATGACGCATAAATAATGCTATCAATGGTGAGAAAAAAGTTTGACCAGGAGCCACCTTTATTCGTTTCCCACGATGTATGGTTATTCTAACTACAGCATGTCTGTAATGTAAGAGTTGTAGTGTTATATTTAATGCTGACATAAGAAATGCTTAACTTATTGTTAACAGATAAGAAACAAATCATCACTGGTCTTGTGGCTGAAATAATATGCACTATTAAATTCGTGATGTTATATGCTGTTTGACTTTTAAAGAATTGCTTCCCGTGCTGAAACCAACAGAGTAACAGTGATGCATGTCTGACCACTAGGATGGCTGTAACTGAACTTTTAGTTGCATGTTTCTCAGTTTTGAGTGGAATGAATTGATTTATATTATTTTAAGACATACTTGAGTTGGCAAGTTTCAAAATGGGAATTAAGTGAAAATGTGCTTGAACAAAGCATGAGTTGCCACTGAACTCTAGACATTTTTGGGTGCAGAAGTTTAAGATTTATATTATTGTTGTGGGGATCAGTGTTAATTGTTTGCATTTCGAGTTTGAGAAAATCTTCCTTTTTTTTTTCTTCTCATAATCCAACTTTTGGAGAGTCTAAGCGCATAGCATTGATACTGGGAGCAAGATGTGGAACAGAGGCAATCTGGTTTCTGGAAATGCGACAGTTATTGGCTAGTTATTGTCAAGTATTTTAAGTTATGACATGCCATTAAAATTTGCAGATTTATGCACTAATAATTAACTACGCTTATTATTATATATGTATGTATGCGATAATATCCTAAACTGTGCATCAATGCATAACACACTTGAAATTTTGGATATTTCATTACATACTCTATGTGGGAAGCACACTCCAACTCATTTCATGCCTTTCTTTCAAATCCCCTCTTTCATGACACTGACTGACTACATGATAGGATACTCATTTAAACTGGGTCAAACTTAGGTAGTACCGAATTTTGTTCTAATTTTGAAAGGGGGTGACCAGGTAATGCTTTTGCTTCAAAAACTATCAAGTGTTATTTCTTTTCCTTTAAAGTTGTGTATCATTGTATATTATGGAGGCAAATAAAAGTCCCAATACGTTGTCACCCGGTAACAGGTGTTCATAGCACCTGCATGTTAGCTTGCAGCTACTCTTGGGTTTGTTAGTGTCAAAAGGGAGTTGTTTACTCCTCTGGCATAAACCTAATGTCAAAACTCTAGATATACTGATATTCATCATTCTGCGGAATGATATTATATCTCTGATTGTAGGCCAATGATCTAAGACATTGAAAGGTCATCCATGGACTGACTCCTACTTTTACAGGTAAGGATCTCATGGAATTGCCCATGTGACTATTTCATATCTGCAAACTGTGGTTAGACAAAACAAAATTATCGGCCATCTGACATATTTTAGAAAAAAAGGGAACTATATTTGTTCGAGATATTTGTGGTGAAGATTACATACTTGAGCATATTCACATATGCAACCTCAAGCAAGATAAATGAACATTACAGGAAGGTGTTCATAGTCATTTCAATTATTTTTTCTCAAACTTTTGCAAATTGACTTTAATTTTGTTTTACTTAGAGATTGATGAGTTCTCGTATAGGTTGTGATAGATGCATGACTTTTGGGAAGGTATAGTGCTGAAACTTGTTCTCTTCAAAGTCACTGTTTTTTGTTTCTCCAAGCAACTATATCTTATACTGCATGCAAGCGCGCAATCAAATACTGCATGCAGCATGCCAAATCCACGTTATATTTGAAGCTTCAGTAACTCTGACTGGTGTGCAGTAAGCTGCCAAGCAATGTTACCGGATTGCAGTTCAAACTAAGTTACGCCAAGGGATGTGTGCCTTATCGAAATTATGTACTGGAAAGCTGAGAAAGGGCTTTCTTTGAATCAGCATGGTTGGATTTTTATCTGGGAATACATATTTGTGACCGCTTGGATTTTTATCCCCGTCCACCTAGTTTCTTCATAGCTTTGGCTTTTGCATGCCGAGGAAATCGAATGAGCAATGTCTCTTCATATGGTCTTGGTGTATCCAAATTAAAGCATGCAAAGCCCGCAGCAGTATAGTTTCAGTCTCATCGAAAAAGCATACGAGGGAATCAGTTGATGTGAGAATGGAAGTGTTCTCAGTCTAGAACATTGGTAAGACTGTCTATTCCATAAGTATTCTTCATGCTTTTCATTTTCTTACTGTGGATCTTCCTGGAGCGGAAATGCAAATATGTCCTGGATTTCAGCTACCGGAAACACCATGTATAAGGTGTGTCGCACTGTATTGAGTCAAGGGAGATGAAGTTCATGACTTACAATGTCTCTGTACCGACAGATGCAGGCCATCTCGGTGACCTCTTCAAGACGCATAAGCCGGAGTGCTGAACTTTATTGCCTTTCATGTAATTGAACAGACATGCAGCTACTCTTGTTCATCGTACGGATGATATGAAGGCAGCAAGGAGAGGTTCATTTCTTCAAGATTTTCGTTTGTTGAGATGCCGTACATTCTCAGAATCTTTCAGAGCTTTGGCCGGTGGTGTTACAACTATGCGCACGGACATTTCTTTGGTGGTTCCTTTTTTGTTGTGACAGATTGCAAATCAAACCTTGTTATTCCTCAAAAAGGAATATAATCTCATTTGTTTGCCTGAGGCTTCACCTTGTTTGTGCAGTGAGCAAATTCCCATTGGATGGGTTTAGCTGCTCAAAGGATGGCCATACCCGTCACTCAACCCGCTCAAAGGACCGCTTCTTACCTGCATAGCACGTCCTCCTCGGCTCAATGGGGAAGCGAAAGTCCTACTCGGTGGCAATATGCGCTGGGAAGATAGTAACATCGACTTGCTGTTCCCTCTGAGCGACTTGACTACTGCTGGTGGCTAGTCATTGCCACTTGTTTATACCAAAATTTTGTTTCACATTTTAAGAGAAATTGCGAGTCTGCCATCTTGTTCTGAAAACTGTATGCCTATTATCGCTTTTTCTTCTGTCAGGATATCTTTATTGTCTGCATCGTGTGTTACGCATGGTTGCTATTTTTTGTCACTCTTGAAACTATCCTGGTCAGCTTACAGGGATCAAGGAGTTCCTGTCAGTGGCGGATCCAGATGGAAATTGTAGGGAGCTAGACTACATACCATAGAAAATATATTAATTTTCTTATGGTATAATAAATAAATACATACATTTACGGGTGTTACCATTTTTAAAAATAAGTTATTTTGATTTACAAGCCATTACTAGTGTAGTATGACTCAAAAATATGTTGGTAGTGTTTTTTTACCTAATATGTTGGTAGTATTGGTTGACCTTTAAAAAAAGGCAGTTGCTAGTTTTTAGGCGACTGAAAGCTTGGGGCTTTCAATCACCCGGGTTTCGGATTTTGGATTTCCTACTTTTTCAGACCCTTAAGAGAAAATTGTTCATAGAAATGATAAAATATATTTTTCCTATTGAAATACATAAGATAAATTTTTAAAATATATCTTTTTTACTAAGACACTAACCCTATAAAATTTTTAAACTTCAAATCAAATCGGATCACATAAAAATATTCAGACTCGTTAACGCGCCCGAGCGGCCGCACTCAGCCGAAGCCGCGTCACGCGCCGCTGCCCCCGCCTATTGCCGTGTGACACGCGTCAACGGGAAGGTTACGGAAAATATTCTATCTATCTCCTAGACGCGGTAGAGAATTGAGAATTTTCATGTCTTTCAATTCTCGTACTCGTAATTGGAAAGTTACAGAAGGAGATCCATCATTTTGCAATGAAAACAACATAAAAAACTCTGGACAATTTCAAAATCAGACCAAGCATCTTAATACATATGCAAAAAAATTCATTATTGGCCCACCATTGATTACAAGATTTAGCTTTTATGAATCGCTATTGCTTTGATATGAATAATGGCAGTCGTTTCAGTATGTTAAGGATACAGATGTATCCACAATTCATTTAGAGTTACTTAATAGCCTATTTCTTATACTCTCTCTCTCCGTGAAATTCTCGAGCCGAAAGATGGATGCATATGCTGTGTTTCATTTTGGTAAATGATATCAATTAAATGGTATATCAATTCCATAGATTGGATATAGCAATAAATAAATCAGCAAAATTCTTTTATTTTAGATAGAAGAAACATTTCTTCTATCTAAAATAAAAGAATGTACCCTTCGGAACCTCAGTCGGGAAGGGAAAACATTAAAAAATATATATTTTTGCTCTACGTCAGTCGACTGAAAAGTCACGTTTGTTTCAGTCGGCGTCTGGTTCGTCCGATGCATGTGCGACTGAAAATGTTTTAAAAAACCATAGTATTTTTTGGAGAACTTTTTGAGTTCACGTTGCGCCAGGGAGGCCCATACATAAGGCTTTCCATCGAATGAAAAAGCCCGTGCCCAGATGTCCCGTGCAGTAGTTGGGCCCTAGTTTCCATGGTGGATCCGGTCGATTTTCACTGCTGTTGGAGTTTGGGCCCAAACAACACCTACCCGGAGGCGGCAGCGCGCCGTTCGTTTCCCGAAGTTGCGCAAAAGTAGGTCACGCGTATCGTATGCCGCGCTGTATTGTTTGCAAACATAAAAGTTAAAACCAAATGACAGAAAGGTGCCTCCTGATAATTTTAGTATAATATTTGTGCCAGAGAAAGAAGTGGATCTTGTACCAGCCAGTGGATCTTCATCTAGATAGAATGCCAACATCTTGCGCATTCAGCATTGCCAATTCCTGGCAGGCTGGCACAGATCATGAACCAGAAGATGTTTCATTCAGAAGAGGTGAAGCCGTAAAGGCCACTGCATTACTCTAACAATCTATTCAATGCTGAACCATTTACAACATACACTGTAACACTGGCCATTACAGGGGTCGCCCCCAAGAACCTACGCTACTGAATGATGTCCTAATTTCTGGTGCCAAAATTTCCACCGAAGAAAGCTGTAATAGTGTGGTCAGAGGAGCATAAAGTATTTGGGTCATGGACAGAAATGTGCTACCTACAAATATTTCGCTGCCGTTTCTCCGATTGTGAGCTCTGGTCAAAAAATCTCTGATAGACATGATTTGATTCCAAGCAGTGTTCATTCATCCATGTGTTGATATCTTTGTACAGTGGTGGGATGGTTTAAGGAATCACAATGATGGCATTTGACATGTGAATCCTCATCCGTGCCATTACCGCCAATCCATGTAAAGGATGTCCCAATGCTGTTTTCACCCTTTTTTGTGACCGAGCTCTGCATGCCTTTACATGCTTAGTGATTCTGATATACAACCTAGTGGTTTCATGTACTTCATTGCCCCTTCCCAGCTCACAATTGCAGCGCAAGATCTGGCTGTTGTGCTTCCAAATTGATGCCAGAAGACTGCCTAGCTGGTGGTGAACCTGGAGACGGGAACCCAATGTTCAAGTCCGGACGAAGTGCATCCTTGCTTGGTTTCTGTTGCAAGTGGGGAACCAGCCCTTGCCATTGTGGTTGACCTTGTGATCTCGAGAAATCTGTCTGGACATGCAACTGAGGAAATATCACCAAACCCTTGTTTTGAGCTGGGTTTTCTCTAGTTACCTGAACAGGTTGCCTAAAGAATTGAGGAACAGCACTTATTTTAGCATCATCAGAAGGGCGACCATTTCCAAATGGCAGCTTCCAACCCAAGTTACTATCAAGGTAAGTCGGGCTGACAATGGCCGGTTTGTTCTCTGAAGAAGTACCAAATGAGATCCAAGACTGAGCCCCTGGACCAGATGGAATGCTCTGGTTCTCCCGAACAACTGCTGGAAACGCTGAGAACATGTTCCGGGGAGCATCGAGTCCTCTGTTTGGTATATTTGCCTGGCCAGGCACTGCAGTTGATCCCACTGATTTTGTATGCTCACTGAAATGCTTTTGTCCGCTCACATTTATTGCAAAATTTGCAGCATTCACTGCTTGATTATTAGATATGAATCCAACACTGGTCGATGGTCCGCTTTTGTTGGATACTCCAACTTTTCCATCACCAGGCCGACCATGATAAACCCAGGCCGTTTCATTTCTGGGATGTGGAGTGGTTGCTTCTTGTGACTGGAAGAAGGGCTTAGGCTGCCCGTTCGCAGAAGGCGCATCATGCACACCAGAAACAGCACCTTTTGCGCACTCAAGCCGCTGTGGTTTTGTTTCAATTGGGATATTGTTTTTCATGATTTGCTGGGTTCTAACTGCTTCTGCTGGTTGGAAAAATGATCTGGGCTGGCCAGTAACTTTGTTCGAGGAAGGAATATCCTGCATGCCTGTAGAAGTTCCTTTGGAACAATCAGGCCTCTGCGGTTGCATTTCAAGAGGGCGGGCACTGGAAGATGAGTTACATTTTCGCATTTGCTCATTGGATCTTCTTTTAGCCTTTGCAACACTGCCAGACACTCTCTGATTCTCCTGTGGCGATAATGCATTAGTGCTCCTGTGTAAGGGTTCAGCAGTAACACCAAATATTCTTGGCTTGAATTCTGGACTTTCAAGTGGACCGGGCACTCCAACTACATTATTCCCGGTGTTTATTCGGTTAAGCAGACTCAAGCTCATATCCTTCGGATTATTCCTTTCGGTCTGTCTGAAGCCCTCATTATCTCTCGGCAGAGAAGCATTCCTTCGCACATGTCCTTCGGAGCTCTTCAGATTTCTAGATTGGCCATTCACAACAAGAACAGATGGCAACAGAGGTTCATACTCTCCAACCCAACCACGGCCATAGTTTACTTCAGCAGGCAATGCTTGCCGAATGCGCTCGGATGCAATTCTCCAGCCTTGAGCACCAAGTGAACCAGCAAAACGAGCCAGACTTCTTGCATATGCGTACTCGTGATCTGTATGAACTCCAACCTGAAAGGAAATTTAACCAGTTGAGCTAATGTGAATAAAAAAAGTTGTTCAAGAAGATCCAATAACATATTACAAATTAACATACATTAATGAGCTCTTTTGGTTCCTCAGAGAAAACATCTAAAACAGGGTCAGGTTCCAATGGAAGCTGTTCTTCGGATGCATCATAAGTTTTTCGTCTACTCTCATCAACCACAATTGACTTGTAGCTAGGCTTAGCTGAAAGATGGAAAGACAAAAGTGTCATTAGAACTCAAAAAAGAAATCTGATATGATCATTTAGTTTAGAAAAGTAATCTAATGAATTCAACTTTTAACTATGATTATGCCATTCAACCATATGAACTCGATTACATAAGCATTCAGTTATCAAATCATTGTATGCCTCAAGGACCAACTACAAATTGTAGCAGAAGCATCTGAAATGCTCAAAGGTTCCTGACATGTGAGAATAAGGGTTACTTTGGTTGCTACCCTGAGCAATCTGCCTGAGGAAAAACGGTTCCTGATCAGGCACAGTGACTTTACCTGGTCAGGCATCACATGGTTCAGATTGTTTGGTCGATGCCTCAGATGAAGATCTACTCCAGGAAACTCACTTCCTAACTCATAAAACACACTCACGACAATGCATCTTCATCACACAGGAGAACCACCACTGGAGTTTACCAGCAGCAAGCTCCAACGATGTGGTGTTGGATACGGTATACAATGGATTTTCCTATGCCCTAGGTATCCATCAGACCAACACACCAGAGTACAAATCAACAAGCTTGGCCGTAGATATAGGACGAGAAGTGACCAATAAGATATACCAGCAATCAAGGAAGTAGATCAAAGCAATTGAGGTAGGGCTCCTTGGATAGGATCAATTTACTGGTGATGTTCATGGTGTGGGATTTGAAATTGTTTGAACGCCGGTGTTCGCCTGCTGCCACTGGTGCTGTTCAGGGGATGGTGTGGCCTTGGGACCACCGCTGGTAACGAGCTGCGAGTGCAAGTGTTGGGAAGGAAATGAAATCAGGCAAAGCCAGCAAACTACGGCAGCTTGCACGGGAGCGAGGACGGTGGGACTTGGAAGAGAGAAGGGAGTGCTAGGCATGGATGGCGCTCAATTTCAGACGCCTGAGGCCTGATGGACTTGCCTGAGCAGGGAGCTTCTCAGGTTAGCAACCAAAGACTGACATCGTCTTCCAGACAAGCTCAGGCACAGGCATAACTCGGTGAGGGCAGCAACCAAACTAACCCTAAACATTCAAACACATCTGTGTATACAGTATAATGCTCATAACTTTCTTGATGTTTAGCTTCTTACGGTGATGGCATATCACATTTATCAATAACATACACTTGCTAATTCATCCAATTTAACGATATAGGTTATTGAATTCTAATTCTAATATTACAAAACACGGTCATGAAGACAAGTGTACCAGTTAGGTTTTGACTAATGGATTGCTTTCACTAAGGAATTGCTTCACGCGGACACTAATTCAGTGGAGGTAAACAGAAAACATAAAACGAAAAATATGGTACCTGAAGCGTCGTCGGTCTTCTCAGATCTGATCTCATCTTGTGGAGAACTGACATCTTTATCCAAAACCACATTGGATGTAGTACAACCTGCAGGTTCAATAGGATGAGCCTGTGATGTGCTTAAGCCATTAGAACCATCTCCAGCGGAAGCAATAGTCGCACCAGAGACATCCGAACCCAGGGCACCTTGGCTATTCACACGGACAGGCTCTGTAACAGCCTGTTCATTGCATGAATAGCCTATATCATCTTGTTCATCTCTGCAAATATGTTTCTTAGACGATTTTTTGCGGGAGTGGTCAAGGTCCTCTCTGTTTTTACCAATGGGCTTCTCAGATAACCTTTTTGTGGATACAACACCTGCATCTTCTCCATTTGTGCAAACAGAGTTCTCAACTGGATCTTTGCAGGATGAGAAATATGGATCCTCTCCATTTTCGCTAATTGGCTTCCTATCTTGTTTTTTATGGGAAGACAAGTCACTTTTTGAACTCTGCAATGCAGGTTGCTTGATTTGCTGCTTATGGAAAGAAGTGCTTTCATCGTTTTCTAATTTCCTAGAACTGACTTTCCTAGCTTGATCTTTTCGGACTGAGGAGCTCAGATTATCATCTGAATTTCTGGAAACCAATTTCTTAGCCCGCTCTTTGTGAAATGAGCAACTTAAACCTTCCTCTGAATTTCTGGAGACTGGTTTTTTAACACGTTCTTTGTGGAATACAGAGGTTTCATCTTGTGAGGTTCTGGAGATATGTTTCTTAACTTGATCTTTGAAGCTTATGTCATCTTCTGAACCTTTTGAACTGGGTCTCTTAACCTGCTCTTTGTGGGACAGGAAGCCTACATCATCTGAATACCTCAAAACAGGTTTCTTAATTGGTTCCCTAATGCAAGAGTTTGGCCTAAATTTCTGTTCACTCTTTATCTGATTTTCTGCCGGTATGCCCTCATCTCTCAATTCCTGAAACTTCTTTCTTGCCAACTCTTGTATGGAATTGGCCTGCACATACATGAATAGTGAAATGTTCATTGTGACTAGCAAAACTACAGCATTTGAATATCACTTTTCCCGGTGACTGTTTGCATACCTGTCTGAAGTAAATTGTATCAGGTGCATTGTACTGCATTGCATTGCTGCATATCAGGAAGACGTCATCCTGCAATGTAAAGAGGCATGTCATATGAAACATTTAATAGGCATATCAGATGTCCTCAGTCAAAAGGATAATGCAATTCCGAAATTACACCAGGTGTTGCCTTTTCAAGACAAATGTGTAAACAGGAAGTCAAGTCCATTGATTCAGTTCTGTTTTGACTGCTTCATTACTTGACACTTTTTCAGATATTTTATGTGAAGAGTTGATCTATGGTATTCGTTAAAAAAAACTGAGCAACCACCTCAGTCTGAGTTAGTTACCGGCTACATCCAGACTAGATCATGGACATTATGCGGCCATGAAACTGAAATGCTTGGGTGCAATAATCAGCTTGTGCAGCATGGAGACCAATGACACAACAACACTATGTAACATGGTCACAGAAAATATAAGGGCCTTGTTTCTTTTATTTTGTTAGAAACAGGCAAATGGCTGCAGTTTCTGCATGACTTGATAATACCCTCATTGGCACAAGATCTTGTGCTGCACTACTTAATCGTAAGAAAAATAAGAAACTCAACCGGAAGGGGCAATACCACCCCCAGCGACTTTCTTTTAATAGAGAAGCTCAACCTTCTCCTGTCGAGAAAAACCCTCAAAGCCTGCTTCACCCTATAGGGATGCGCAGATACTTGGTCCGGACACCATTGACCATCCTGATGACTACTGTAACTACCCCAGGTAGGAGAGCCCAAACCAGCCCACAGCCCAGATACCTAGCACCAAGCTGGCTTCGTTCCCCACTATACTTCAGTCTGCCAAAGAATATATTTTTTCTTTCCATAAATTGCACACACCTGGTCGGAAAGCCTCACCTTGGAGGCACTAACCAACTCAGCTGCTGTTGGTTTGCACGCTATTTAACCATGAACAGGCTTGATGGGGAACCAGAGGCAGCAATCAGCTCGTAGAACTATTTTGGCCCACGTAGCAACTATTATAGCACATCAAACTCAGGAAAAAAAATGATCCAGTTATGTGTCTTCTACATTTGAAATGAGATAATGTATAAGGTGCGGTGTACATCAATTTATGTAAGATAATACTAACAGTAGCTATGGAATACTTTTTCACATAGTAAATGAGCTAATGTATAAGGTGCGGTACATCAATTTATGTAAGATAATACTAACAGTAGCTGTGGAATACCTTTTCGCATAGTAAGGTAACTACACAACAAAATCATCTGAATCTTCAATCTACACAGGGCTGAGTTATCTCAATGTAATGGTCAAGTTAGACCTCTTAAATGCCAGCAAGCTTGCATCGATCTATTCTTCGGGTGTTTTCTTTGGCTTATCTTTTATAATACAATGATACTAGTGTAGCATCCTGAACGGATTCTTAAGGCCTTTGGCCAACTAGAAATGATGTATAATTTCGCAATAGGAGATAATAACAGACCATGACCATATTCTTACACCTAGAAACCATAAATACCGAGTAATGTTGAAACATTGCACCAATATTTGCACTAACATTGAAAAAAGAAGCTTACAGACAGCAAATGTCCAGCCTATTGTAGTAATACAGCAGTGGTTCAGAGTTTAGGGTTACAGGTAAAAAACTGTAAGCATTGCATGAGGCTGCAATGGTCTAACAAAAAAAATGATTACAAATTTCAGTTCACGCACATTCTAGTTAGGAATAGACAAAATACAAAAGAGGCTTTCAATATCATGGTTAGAAATGTGGTTTCAAATTTGTGATGAAATAGAGAAGTTTGTGCATTTGTCGGGCTTCGCAACAAACCTCATGAGCTATGGTGAGGTAACGTATCATGTGTTCCTTGCTGTGTTGTCGGATAGTTATAGATGGAATTCAATCAAAGACAAAAAAATGGAATGAAGTGAAAAGTGCCACTCCTCCCAACAAGATTATCCAAACGACCAGCAAATGGCAATAGAATGATCTCGGTTCTCATCATACTTTTCTAGCTAAGCATGCAACAAAAGAAAGAAAAAAAAAGCATTCTTACCTCAAACTGCTCAAATGAGCGATATACATTCCTGGCAAGCTTCCTCCTCACGGTGCCAAAATCCATTGGGTGCTCAATCACATCATGGTAGTCAGGCAACTACATCATCATCAACCACATCATCAACACTCGATAAGACAATAAGTACAGATATTAATTAGCAACTCGAACAAGCATGGCATGAAAAAACAAAGGCCCTCACCTCCTCTAGATCCACTGGCTCCGCAAACACTCCATATGTATCCTTCCTGCAGAATCGAACAGTAAAAAAGATCAAGCTCACCAAATGTTAAAGCAACAAATCCCATTTCGTGTTTTCATCAAAAGATGTGAAATACGCACTTCTGAAGCTTGTCGAGGATCATCTCCAGTGCGTTCCGGTCCGGCAGCGGAGTCGTCCGCAAAGTCCCTAGATCGAATCCAAAAGAAAGAATCAATTTTGCAGCACAAAAAGGGGGCTCGAAATCACATCACTGAGCAAGCGGAGGTCGAGCAAACAGCAAGCAAATCGAACCTGGCACCGGAAGCCGCTTCGTCCGCGGCGCGCTCGCGGCATCGCTCCTCCCACCAGCACCCTGCACGCAGAGCAGATCTGGCGTTAGCATCCAGCTGCGCAGTGAAGCAAGGACAGGCTGACGGCTAATCCGGCGTGATGTCCCACCTCTCGATGACGAGATCTGTCGCCTCGCGGATCGATCCGGCGCTTCTTGGGCGGCTTGACCTGGTCCTCGTCTCCGCTGCCGTCCTCCCGCACCTCCTCCTCCCCATCGGAGTCGTCTGAGTACGGGGGCGGAGGTGGGACCCGGCGATGGAACTGGTCCGGAGGGAGTTGGTTGAGCTTGACGACGAGCTTGAGCTTGCGCCGGCGGCGGTCAGAGGCCGAGGAAGCAACGCCGCCACCGTCACCGGAGTCGGAGCTGGACGGCTCCGGCGATGGCCTCCGCTGGCGGGGGCGGGATGGCGACGAGGACGGCGATGACGGGAATGGAAAGAAGTCGTCCACGAGAGGGCGGGAGGAGGCGACGGCGGCGCGGCGCGGGCGGAGCGAGCGTCGGGCCGGTGGCGACGGTGAGCGTCGGCGGTGGTGGGTGTGGTTGTGGAGCTGCATATGGGAGGCGCCGCTACCCCTCCGGCGCACCGGCGGGTGCCTCTCCGGGGAAGGAGACGGCGACGGCGACGGCGAGGGCGACCGCGGCATGGCAGCTGCCGTCCGCTTCTTGGCCTCCTTGGGTTTGATTAGCTTGCCTTCTCTTTCTTGCTTCGCCTTTCCTTATTTTTTTCTCTCTCTACGGCTGCTGCTTTTGTTTGTTTAATTCCATCGTTTGCGTCTGTGCGTGTCCATCTCTCTCCTCACTCTCTCTCTCTCTCCCTATCCCTATCTCTTCTCTCTCCTAGCGACTTGCACCAACCACTACGGCTATTAGTCTACTTTTGCTGCTCTCTCTCTCTCCTCCAGGAGGACGATGGGCGCGGTCCATGGAAGAGTGAAATTATTGCCGCCCACTAGTACACTGTAGGAGTATTGAATACAGATAACTTCGACCACAGATACCAATTACTACTCCTGTGATGATATTATTTAAGGATTTATAAATGTGTGACTACTTAACAACGGATAACTTCTTAAAATATTAACTTCATGCAACTTCTTGGTAATCATTTTTGCTATTCAAATGGCACCGCCAATTGGCGGAAAAATGGAACGAGTTCAAACTTAAGCTTTGGCACTGAATCAATCCTATATATATTCTAAAATGAAATTATTAGAGTACTTTTACCAACAAAGACTTGGAAAATTGTAATTAATTTTCTCTGTCCTCTTGAGCTTCAAAATCAAAAGTTGGTGTTCTATGATTCTCTTTTTGGCTTCTAATTGTTGCCAATAATTATGATACTATCATTTTTCTTTCTCCAAATGCATGGAAGTCAATTTTACTAAGTACCTAGGAAAGTTAACGTGCTAAGGAACTTTCATTATTTTCTATTTTGTATGTTGACTTTATCTCAGTTTATGTGACTCATCAGCCTTGTTTTCTTTTCATTTCTCATGTTAAATGCAACATCTCACTTCGCTCCATGCAGTTGATGCATACATGGATTTATGTCCACTAACAGGAACCACGTGTGCAAATTAATACTCTCATGCATAGCGTAAAGATATCAAGCAGTCAAGCCGAGGCTCTCATGCATAGCGTAAAGATATATGGAGTATACTAAACTATCATCAGTTCTATTGATGCCGCCAGGGCCAAGAATCAATTTAGAGTTAGTCTTTAACCACTAATGAGAGACAACCTTTAGTAAAGCTACAGAATCTATTGCCTTATGTAGTAGTACTAAGTTGTTACGAATTAAGATGGATTTGATTCTATGTATATATTTATACGATGGGAAAGATAGGTAACAGCTAGTAATTCGTTACAATAAATTTGTGTGTCTTTCACCGAATGGAATACACTGCCAAACAAAATTTTGAGTTGCCCATTTGCCGCCAAAGAGAAGTGACAGGAGATCTTAAGGGGTTCATGGGTTTTGGTCCATGGGACATGTCTACATGGGTGCTGGATCAAGTCGCTTTCACATTTCTCTCTCTTGTTATTTTTTCTCTCTGCTTTCGATCTTTTCTGACAGCACGACAATTTCTGGTCCTTTTTATATTCGATATAAATCTAATCCCGTCTTTGCCGGGGTCCAGTTTTTCTTTCCCACATGGCCTGCTAGGAGCACACGCTTTACTTTACACCAGGAAATTTTCCATGGTTTCCTTTAATTTTTTATTGCTTTCTTTAATCTTTTGTTGACTAGCGATCACATGATGTCGGTATTCAAATTCCATGTACAGTCCAAAGCAGTATCTGGCACTCAGTTTATTGCAACATGTCATTGTTTTTCAATAATCATGATTTTTAGCTGAATTCAAAGATTAACAAATCACAACTTGTGTATTAAAACCTAGATTGATTTAATATAAGTCAGCAATAATATCCTGTAGTATGGCTACAGGCAACGATGAAGTTGCACTATTAGGCATATGAGGGTAGCCCTTAGTTAGTCAAAGTTGCCTCAAATAACCCCCCAAAAAAAGAATATGCATGAGAGGGTGCCAACAATTGTATTGTGTGATATTCCTAATTAGTAGGAGCCCAAAACCGTAACTTGTACCTAGATTTGAACAAAATTCAGCTCTCTCGATTTTGTAAAGTACTTTTTCCTTTCGATCTTACATGGCTTGCTATGGTCACCCATCATACTTCACATGTTTGTTTATTGTTTAATTGAGTTATTTTTTTACCCTAGAAAATTTGAGCAAGGTGGAACTTCGATAACATAGGATTAACTCTTTTAGAAGCCAATTACATCTGGTGTTCATAAACCTCACTCTCTATATAAGCATAGGCAGATGTTTTTATACAACATGGTAAAAAGATTTGTAAGGATGTCAATAATATATCGTGTGTAACTGTATTAAGGCTATTGTGGGATTCGTCCAAAGTGTGGAAACTCATTTATTTTATCTATAAGTTAGGATTAAGATTAACCAACAACAACAAGGAAATGATTTACTAGGCCTTTAGCCATAGCTCCTTTAGTGGCACTTTGACTAGCAATGGCTGGCAATTTTTGGTGCACCTTACAGCTTTATAACAATTAAACGAAGAAAGAAAAAGCTCATAAACACTACGGGCAACTGCAAACAACACCAGTCGCCTTGGGTGTGCTGGTGCACCTGTACCACATGTGGATTTTGTTTCTGCTTTCCTCTTAATGAAATACTACCCAAGCGTGTTTAGAAAAAAATCACCTCCATGATTGTTTTGTCTTCCCAAATCCCCCGTAGTTATAAACCACACTAAAATCAATCATGCGCATGCATGCACCTAATCCAGAACAAAACACAGTGCGTTCTGATCAATTTGGTAGGACGGGTGGTTGCGCTAAAGTTAAGTACGGGGGTACTATTCTGGAGTCAAGCAGCCCTATTCAGCTTCGCTTCTCATTCTTGCCTACGCAGCCTTTTTATGTCAGCTTGGCCAGTGGCCACAGAATGACAGAACTCACCTCATTTCGTCAAATGTTTTCCGGCTGTTAGGCAATACAGTGTTTTTTTTAAAAAAAGTAGTAGTAACCTTTTTACAGAGTAGCTATCACACGAACGAACTCGGTATGGCGCCCCGGACTTGGCAATGTGGTTGTCCGGTCATATTTGCAGTTTGTTTTGTTGTTTCTGTTCCTTTGCGTACAACCCTATGCGACCCGGGTAGTACCCAAGCGAATTATTCCTCAAACCACCGGTTTTTCAACTCGAGACCGAATTAAAGATCAATTCTCCTTGCGTTCGACTCCCGTAGTTGCCACTGTTGGAAAATGGAGTGCGACGACTAGGCATCTGGAGAATGGAGGAGTGATCGAGTGCCCCGCACGCACGTGGAAGGGAAGCTCAGTGAAAAAATGGCAGCTCAAGACCGTGAGCCTTTACTACTCCAGAGTCCAGACGCGGTGAATCCGTGAATGGTCAATCACGATTTTTTTAGAGTTTGAGGGAGATAAATCTAATGGTCAATCACGATTGATGCTGGACTGGTTGATTTGCCAGTGGGTTAATACTAGTAAAAGTTTCAGTGGACTGGAGGTTAGTTGCCGAGTCTAACCATTGGCTCATGCGTTCACTACCCACAGTAGATAGAACTAGAGGTTTTACCACGGCATCATCAATTTTTCTCGAGATGAACTGGATCTGTATTTACAACTTCTACTGGCAGACTGAAACAGTGCCGTGTGGTCCGGTGGCCGGGGAGGTCCCTGTCAGGGCGCGTCAGCGGTGGGGCCCGGAGCACCACCTGTCAAGATGGCCATTGGGTGGTCGCAGCAAGCGCGCTCTCTCTTGTCCGAGAGCCGAGAGCTGCTCCTTGGACAGACAGAGTGATCCAAAATGAGATTAATCTCGCCACACTGGCATGAATTTTACTCGGATTTTAAACTTCACCAGTTCCTCAATCATACGTCGTAATGTGCACTTTTTATTAGGCATCGAGAAGTCGTTTTCGGAATTTCATTTGTACAGAAGCTTTTGACGCGGAGTGCGGGGCACATAGCAGGTCGGTGCGGGAAAGTTGCGCAAATTTTTTTCCATATATTTAGCAGTAGTACATGGCAAGGCGCTACTGAACTTTTTTTCTCGAACGATAGGCTTTATTTAGGCTTTACCTTTTTGACTATGAAAATTCCGTTTTTTTTGCTTTTTGGGAGAAAAGGCAGTACGGTAGTAGTAAGAAACCAGTTCCTTTTCTTCAAGTTCCATTGAGTGAAGTCATGGCCCACTAGTAGTGTACCAAGGTTGATGCCAACTACCTAATTCTTTGTTTTCGCCTTGCATAGTATACTATTCTCTATGTTTTTAAACACGTTGTTGTTAAGGTAAAAACAATTGTTCAAATATAGAAAATAGTTTTTTTTATAATACTAATTTAAGAGCAGGGGAACCATTGTTCAGGACAAAAATGGAAACTAGCGAACAATCTAGCTGATATTTTGTCCTGATTTCATTTTAAAGTCACCTAGAAAAGAAGAAAAAAAAGATTATACACCCTCTATCCACAAATACACTGTAAGGTTCTAGTTGATTCTGCAATGAATCTCGTAATGTTATTTTTCTGTTGTCAACAAGCGTTACAAAAAATGCTTCTGGCGGTCAATGTTATTAGAACTTTATTAATAACTTATGATAAAATCCCAGAAAGCATTGTATTTGTGGACAGATGCGAGCTAATCGCGGAAAGAAAGAATGAAGAAGCTATTATATGCGGCCAGCATCCACCCAACACGATGCCATATCGAAGTGGAGGAGTAATGTAAGCGCGCGGCACCGATGATGCTTGGAGGGAGGGAGGTGTTTTGCTCCGAGGAGTGCGGACCCAGTCATTTGATCGGTACTCAACTTTCTGTTGCCTGTCGCCGTCGCAGCAGCAGCGGTACTCTACTGCCTGTGTCTTCCATGCCTTTTTTTATGACGAACAAGGAAGATCGGGAGCGAAGGGAGAGTACAGTAGTACCGTCTCACTGGTGTGAACGACACATGCGACTAGCCGACTATGCGAGGGAAAAGGAGACGCGATGGTCAGGTCAGGTGGGACGGAAACGGAACGGAGCTCAGAATCTGCCGGAAAACGATGTGCGCGGCGGCCCTGGGAATCGGTGCTTCCGCGGCTGTCTCCTCTCCCTTCCGGCTCACGCAAACGCTCGTACTTATCCTTTAATTAAACGGCGCAATCAACGCGGATGGCCGACCCGGGGTCTGCCGCACGGACGTCAGCCGGAAGAAGCCGCACCGCACGATCGAGCTCGCGACGGATGATCAGTTGCCCGACAGGCGCTTGCGGTCTGCACTGTGCTAGCAAGTCAACCTGGTGCATCTCGCACAGCACAGCACAGGCACGACTGCTGACCTGGAGTAGTAGTGCGCCTGCCGCCTGGCCGCCTGCTGGATGATGCGGCACGTCGCTTGACGACGTAGTGGTACCATTCTTGGCAGCCTGCCTCGTGCGGTGCTTGTCATTTGGATGAAACAAAGCGGTATAATTACCGGCTGAGAGCTTGAGACAGTGAGACTTGTACATTCTCATGCTGAATGCTCGACATTCTCCAGCTGATACCGGGAAAACCGACGGATAACAGATTTACTAGAATATGTAGCTATTATTTTCCGAGTTAACCGGTCACCCTGCATCGGGACCGGCTCACACCGGTTTCTACCAGTTATGTAAACCATGGGGGTTGGTATGAATGATAGTGGAAACAACACTCTACCTGTTGTTTTGTAATATTTTTCAATTTTTTCCTTGGAAATTTTCTCAAAAAAAATCCTTAGAAATAGTGTGGCCACCTTTTCATTTTGGCTTTCTAATGCAACAAGTAAGGTAAAGGGACACACAAACTCATTATGCCTCTCCAAAAAGGAATGCAGATCCCAAACAAAAAGTAGGTAAAGGGAGAGACATTTTTGACTTTTAGTAAAGAGGGTATGAGAAACAAAAGACATTCCTCTCTCCTCGAATACAAACAGTCTAATCTTTCGAAGTCATAAACACAACCGTCTCTTCTACACGTGGCAATTCCCATTTACCTCTCCAAATTGTCTATTTGTTGTTGGAGTCATCTTGGTGTCACCTACTGTGTGTCCCAAAGCCACAAAGAGTTAGGTGAGGCCTAAGCCCAATCTCACATCTCTTTTCTCGAACCAAAAATAATATGTCATCTCCATACTAAACCACACATAATTTTTTTCGAGAACGCACTCGGGTGCGTGTTTCATTAAGAGGAGAAATAGGAGAAACTTTGTATAGCTATGACCACATATACTCATGCCTACTACGTAGGGTAGGTTACACTGGAACGCTTTCGAAGTGAAAAAAACTCGCTAAGCGACCTAAACCCCGCCTAGAACCAGGTGAATGCCATACCCCGTATGCACCTGAATAAGGCAGGACTACTGTTTTGATGCCCCTTGAAACACTCTTCGGTTTCATTCTTTTCAAATTTCCCAGTTGTTCAAAGCCATCATGGAGTCGAAACCTTTTGTCCTAGGTTTAACGATGGCTTTTCGGGACTGAATCCACCGAGTCCATCAAGTTATGATCTGCAGTTGGGATTAGGCATTGGGTCGCAGATTAATCCGAATAGTTTGAACCATTTTTCAAACCACACACAAATAGGTAAGTGTGGGTCATACAATCATATACGACATTACTAACCAAATTGATTAGGTACTCGCAAAAGAAGGATTATTTGCATAACTACTTCTTATCTTGCACGTGAACTTCATGCCACCATGAATGGACTAGCATCTAATGAGAAAACATGGGTCAAGCAACATACACGAGAGGGGTGGGTGCATATGCACCTTTAATACATACAAAAGTATTTATTTTCCCACCTTTAGAGATTTATTTTCATTTGTTGAAAGTCGCCTAGAGGGGGGGGTGAATAGGCGATTATCCTGAAAATCACTTAATTTAACAAGTTAAATACGCAGGAAAGATTTGTCCGACTCAAGTGTCCGACTATAGTAGGATAAGTCCGACTATTGACTAATATCCGACTAGAGTAGGACAAATCCGACTCCCTCGTGCGGAAAGGGGAACGGGAGTCAAGATGGACAAATCCGCGGAATTAAAACGACAAGCAAGCAGCTAGCAACACTAGAAAGCTAAGGCAACAAGGAGACAAGCAAGCAAGCCACCTATGCAAGTAAATCTAGGAATTTAAACAAGAACACCCTAGAACTATAGCACATCAATTTGCAAGAATTAAAGGGAGACACAAAGACACACGATTTTTCACCGAAGTTCGGCTCCACCAAGAAGCCTACGTCTCCGTTGAGGAGTCCACCAAGGACCGGGTTGCTCTCAACCCTAAACCTCGTCAAGCCGCCACAAAGGCCGGCTTAAAATCCACTAAGTCAAAGCTCCACGAAGGGAGGGGCAATACAAACGACCCGAGTCTCAACCACAAGCTTGGGAGCTCGCCGGGTAACGCCTAACCGTCTAGGGGATGAATCCCCAAGAGTAACAAACACAACAAGTACCGGCGATGCGAAAGAATCAAGTGCTCTTGAGATGGAGATGAAGCTCAACGATTTTCTCCTCAATCTTCTCACAAATCCACCAAGGATTGGAGTGGGGAATCAAACTTGAAGAAGAGGAGAGCTTGAGTGAGTTAGGGAGTATTTTTGAGAGTGTGGGAAGTGCCAACCGGCCAAAAGTGGACGAGGTCTACTTTTATAGCCGGGGCACTCAAAACAGCCGTTGGCTCGGATCCGACTCGGATATGTCCGGTGAGTCGGATAAATCCGACTGCTAGGGTTTCGAAAGATTGGATTTCGCTCCGGAGTCCGAGTCTTAAATCCGACATAACTCGGATAAGTCCGAGTACCCTCGTGGAGTCGGATATATCCGACCGAGTCGGATTGTCCGACTCCTAGGGTTTCAAGAAATTGGATTTCGCTCCGGAGTCCGACTCTCTGTCCGACCGAGTCGGATATGTCCGAGTCTATGTGGAATTTCTTTGGCCAGCTCTCGGAGTCCGAGTCCAATATCCGAGTGAGTCGGATATGTCCGACTCCAAATGATATTTTGTGTTTGGAATGAGTTTTGAGCACTTTCATTTTTCACACCTCACACTTGTGTGTCCCTCTTGATAGTACGGTGTTTCCTATACTCAAGACATAAATAAAAGGCTTCAAAGCTTGATCTTGAGCATGAGTGATCCATTTATCAAAACTTGCACGTATGAGAGATTATGGCCACTTCCTTTTTGTATTTCTTTGCTCTCAATTGAATTTTAGATATGCACTGCGCACAAGCTCATTTAGAATATTAGTCCTTTTTAATTGTATTGACGTCAATCACTCAAAACCATAATTAGGGGCCTAGATGCACTTTCAATCTCCCCTTTTTGGTGATTGATGACAATACAACTAAAATTCACAATTAAATGTAAAAAAAGCTTGAATAAGAGAGCAAGAAGAGGAGAGCTCCCCTAAATGTGTGCATGAGTTGAATTCAATATTTGGTCATCTTAAAACCAAAAGCACATATTAGAGAGAAAACAAGAGAGCTCCCCTAAAACCATGCATTTTGTTCACAAGGCATATAATACGAAAAGACAACAACTATGCATATGACATGTGAATCACACAAATGCAACTAGAAATTAACAAATAACAATACACCATCCATCATTCATAGAGCATAGCTTATCACATAAATAATTAAAAACGAGTTATTACAAAAAGAAGCACACCACATAGTTCATCACGAGTACAACTCAACCGTAGCAACATGACCATAAAGAAAAACAAGATACAAGAGCAACTCTCACTTGCTCTACTCACAACGGACACTCGGGAATTTTACTTCTCCCCTTTGGCATCGAAACACCAAAAGGAGGAGAGGAAGCCTACTCATCATCGCCCCAATCCTCATCGTCGTCGTCGTCATCTTCTTCTTCTTCTTCTTCTTCCACAGCGAGGCCCTTGCCTTTGGGATCCTCGGCCCCCTCCTCTTCTTCCTCTTCTTCTTCCTCGGAAGCTGCTGCCACGAGCTCATCCTCCTCATAGTGAAACCGAGTGTGAGTGGAGGTACCGGTGCTAGGGCCGGTGGGAGGCTGTGGTGAAAGCGGGACTCGAAGAGAAAGGTGGTGGTGGAAAGTAGCCAAAGTAGAGCGACTCATCCGGGGTGAATGAGTCCCAAGGATACTCAACCGGAGGAGGAGCGAGTGCGGGCTCGGAGAGGGAACTCTAGGAGAAGTGATCCGAAGATGATCAAGAATAACCTTTTGCATTGCCTTTATCACCTCATGATCTTGCTTAAGACTCGTCCACCTTGGCATCAATCCGCGGCACATGCCGAAGAGACCCTTAAGCATCTTGAAGAGAGCGCTCTTGCTCTTCGTGCTAGCACCACGACCATGGGCTCTATCCGGACGAGGAGCCGTGCTAGAGCTAGGAGCCGAAGAACGGGTCCGAGCGGGAGCAGGAGCAGCTGGAGCAAGCTGGAGGTATAGCCTCGAGATGAAGTCTTAGGAGCATTGGCCGGCATTCTAGGTCGAAGGGGTTTGTGCGTGCGATCCTTGTTGAAAGTCTTCTTGGAGATCTTCTCAATCATGCACATGACAAAAGGTGCATACACACAAGCACGTCTAGCGTCCACGGAGCGAGTGCCACATCTCATCGAAGATAAAGTCCCACACATTGAATTTCCTTTGAGTGGGCAAGATATGAAATAAATCCTTGGCATATGATGCAACATGATCTGCATTGCCACCCCTAGGAGAGAGAGTGAGGCAAAGCATCCTGTGCAAGACCACATAAAGAGGCTTGAGACCGTGAGCAAAGGGTGGCTTGCACGTGTCCTCATCCTCATACATGTACCTCATGAGCTCCGGGTTGAGAGAATCGAATCATGCAAGCGAAGATCCCTGTTCATTGTGTCCCTCAATCCAAGAATGTTTGCAAATCTATCGAAGGTACAAGAAAGCTTCTCTCCATCGGTCATCCACCAAAACCTGCCCAAGTTCTTGTCAAAAAACACGATGGAGTAGAACCGACACACTATCTCCTGGTTCCAATCATACTTGAAACACATGATCTCCTTGAGTCCATGAAACTCACACATAGCAATGACCTCATCAAACAAAGCCGTGTGCCCGCTTGACATGTAGTCCCAATCTATGTACTCGCATTGGCACTGTGGGCTTCACCTTGCTCCTGTAGGCACACATGTACCGGTCCGTGTGAAAGTGAGACCGAAACGGTTGTCTAGAGACTCCCGTTCCATGTCAAACCAGTTCACCTCTCTTGCTTCGATTGCCGCTGCCTCAGCCCTTTGATATAGTCAATCATCACACGGTCAACTCCGGGATGGACCACCACATCCCTCATCTCCTCGCGGATCTCGGTGGGTTCCTCTTCTTCCCTTGGTTGAACAATGGGAAGGCTAATGGTTCTACTCCTCTTCTTTCCGGCAATCTTTGCTCTCTTTTCCGGATGGGGGTTGGTAGAGGAACGACCCATGCCGACAAAAGATAGACAAGGGATGGTATGAGATGAATAGCATAGATATTTGAGTTTGGATAGAAGTAATGCACAATTTCGAACTTTAGTGAAAATTCTGCTGGAGTCGGATATGTCCGACCGAGTCGGATAAAATCCGACTAGTCGAGAGGAGTCGGATATATCCGACTCACTCGGACATGTCCGACCGCAACAGAATTTTTACCAAAATCGCTATTCCGCATAGATCTACCGCACATTCCTAGCCATATTGCGGTTACAGCATCTATAGCATCCTAGGAACAACATCTATGCAACATCTAGGCAGGGGAAACACTAGAGCACCTAATCCATGGAAGTTGACTTTAAATCCTAGGTGAAAAGATGGGATTAGGGGAAAAACCTTGAGGCCAACAATGGAGTCGGATAGAATCCGAGTAGGAGGAGCCTTTCCCCCACAAATCTCACCAAATCGCCGGTGGAGGAGGGAGATCGCCGGTGGAGAGCTCGCGCCGCCGTTTGGAGAGGAGAGAGAAAGTTGGAGTTTGAATGAGGGAGTTAGGGTGAAGGGGTAAGTTGGATTCGGGCTTATAGGGTAAAAATCCCGTGGAGTCGGATATGTCCGACTCCGTCGGACAATGTCCGACTCCTGAGGGATAGTCGGATAAATCCGACCGGGTCGGATAAATCCGACTCTGCGGTTTTAATCGCCTTGCGCCGAGGAGCGAAGGATCCTTCACTCTTTTCTCTCTTGATCTCAATTAAACTTAAGGACATGTGCTAAAACTTCATTGGATGTAGCCAGCTACAATCAATCACTCCAACAATGATTACATCCAAATCCGCATGATCCAAAGATCAAGAACCAAATGATTTCGAAGAACAAAACATACAAGATTTTTTTTTCAAGAATTTTATTTTTCAAAAACAATTACTCTAAGTCACAAGCAGATATGCAAGCCTTCAAGCCACATTACTAGAATCAAGAATATTTAGCTCACTCCTTAAATAACAAAAACGGTTTTCGTCTAGTGGCTTGGTGAAAAGATCGGCTAATTGTTCATCGGTTCTCACATGACTCACTTCAATATCCCCTTTGATAGAATGATATCTCAAGAAGTGATGTCTAATGTCTATGTGTTTTGTGCGCGAATGCTCAACGGGGTTGTATGCTAGCTTTATGGCACTCTCGTTGTCACATAGGAGTGGAATACGGTTCAACTTGTAACCATAGTCCCTTAGAGTTTGTTGCATCCATAATAGTTGTGCACAACAACTACCGGCTGCCACATACTCCGCTTCGGCTGTGGAAAGGGCAACGGAATTTTGTTTCTTGGATGACCATGACACTAGAGACCTACCCAAGAATTGGTAAGTCCCGGAGGTACTCTTCCTATCCACTTTGTCCCCGGCATAATCCGCATCGGAATAGCCTATTAGGTTGAACTTTGAACCCTTGGGGTACCAAAGTCCTAGGTTGGGTGTGTGCACCAAATATCTCAAGATTCTTTTAACGGCCACCATGTGGCACTCCATAGGAGCGGCTTGAAAGCGTGCACACATACACACACTAAGCATGATATCGGGCCTAGATGCACAAAGATAAAGCAAGGAGCCGATCATAGAGCGATAAACCTTTTGATCAACCGGCTTGTCTTTCTTGGTGAGGTCGAGATGGCCGTTTGTAGCCATGGGCGTCTTGGTGGGCTTTGCCTTGTCCATGTCAAACTTCTTCAATATGTCTTGAGTGTACTTGGCTTGACATAGGAAGGTGCCCTCCTTGAGTTGCTTGACTTGAAATCCTAGAAAGAATGTCAACTCTCCCATCATAGACATCTCGAACCTCTTTGTCATTATCTTGCTAAAATCATCACAAAACGTTTGATTAGTAGAGCCAAATATTATGTCATCGACATAAATTTGGCACACAAATATATCATGGTCAAAACGCTTAGTGAAGAGGGTTGCATCGGCCTTGCCCATTTCAAAACCCTTTTTCAAAAGGAAATCCCTAAGGCATTCATACCATGCTCTTGGTGCTTGTTTAAGCCCATAGAGCGCCTTATGGAGTTTGTACACGTGGTTAGGATACTTGGGGCCTTCAAAGCCCGGTGGTTGCTCCACGTACACTTCTTCCTTGATTGGTCCGTTGAGGAAAGCACTCTTCACGTCCATTTGATACAACTTGAAGTTGTGGTGAGTGGCAAAGTCAAGTAATATTCTTATTGACTCAAGCCTAGCCACGGGGGCATAGGTTTCGTCAAAATCTAATCCTTCTACTTGTGAATATCCTTTTGCCACCAATCTTGCTTTGTTCCTTGTTACAACGCCGTCTTCATTTTGCTTGTTGCGGAACACCCACTTGGTGCCCACAACATTCTTGCTTCTTGGTCTTTCTTCTAATGTCCAAACTTCATTTCTTGTGAAGTTGTTCAATTCCTCTTGCATGGCCATCACCCAATCCGAGTCCTCGAGTGCTTCTTCTACTCTAAATGGCTCCAAAGAAGAGACAAAAGAGTAATGTTCACAAAAATTGCAAACACGAGAACGAGTGATTACCCCTTTTTCTATGTCACCAAGAATTTGTTCCACGGGGTGATCACGTTGCACACTTTGGTGCACTCTTGGGTGTGGTGGATGTGAGCTTGTTTGGCCGCCGTCTTGTTCAACCTCTTGATCATGCGATGTGGGTTCATCATCTTGTGCTTGAGCATGATCTTCATTGCCAACTTCTTGATCTTGATCAACTTGATCATGATTTGTGCATGGTTGGTCTTGACTTGAGGGAGGAGGTTGATCTTGATCATCTTGCGGTTCTCGCGGTCTCACATCACCAAGTGCCATTCTCTTGATAGCTTGCCTAGGAGCTTCAACATCTGCATTGTTAATAACAACTTGCTCCCATTGAGAGCCGTTAGATTCGTCAAACGTCACGTCCCGTGAAACTTCAACACAACCGGTGGTTTTGTTAAAGACACGATAGGCGTGACAATTTGAACCATACCCAAGCAAGAAACCTTCATCAACTTTAGGGGAGAACTTTGAAGTCTTGGGTTTCTTCTTGAGCATGAAGCATTTGCTCCCAAAAACTCGAAAGTACGAGATGTTGGGCTTTTTACCGGTTAGTAGCTCGTATGGCGTTTTCCTCAAGAGTCGATGGAGATACAACCGATTTGAGGCATGGCATGCGGTGTTGATTGCTTCGGCCCAAAACCGATCGGAGGTCTTGTATTCATCAAGCATGGTTCTTGCCATCTCTATGAGAGTGCGGTTCTTTCTTTCGGCCACCCCATTTTGTTGCGGTGTGTAGGGTGCCGAAAACTCATGCTTGATGCCCTCCTCATCAAGGTACTCTTCAACTTGAGTGTTCTTGAACTCGGTACCGTTGTCGCTTCTTATGGCCTTGATCTTCACTTCAAATTCATTTTGTGCTCTTTTCAAGAATGTCTTGAGTACATCTTTCACTTCACCTTTATCACACAAAAAGAATACCCACGTGAAGCGAGAATAATCATCAACAATAACAAGTCCATATTTGTTACCGCCAATGCTTATGTAGGCGATGGGACCAAAAAGATCCATGTGTAGCATCTCCAATGGTCTTGTAGTTGTCACTATGTTCTTGGATGGGTGTGGTGCTCCAACTTGTTTTCCGGCTTGGCATGCACTACAAATTTTATTTTTCTCAAAGCAAACATCCGTTAGTCCAAGGATATGACCGCCCTTTTGGAGTTTGTGAAGATTTCTCATACCGACATGGGCTAGTCGTCTATGCCACAACCATCCCATGTCGGACTTTGCAACTTAGCATGTGTCAAGTTTGGCTTTATCCGCGGTAAAATCCACAACATAAAGCTTCCCTTTGAGCACACCCTCAAAAGCAATCGAGCCATCACTTCTCCTTGAGACAATCACACCCTTGTCGTTGAACAAGCAATCGTAACCCATTCCACAAAGTTGTGAGATAGACAACAAATTGAAGTCAACGTTATCCACAAGCATAACCTTCGAAAGTGAATGCGGAAAAGTTAAAGGAATGTTACCATATCCCAACACATAGCCTTTTCCGTTGTCTCTAAAGGTGATGTATTCATTTCTTTCTTTGCTTGGCTCGAATGACTCGAACATTTTCTTATCTCCGGTCATATGATTGGTGCATCCACTATCCACCACCCATGATGAGCCACCGGAGGAGTATTCCTACAAAACAATTTATGCTTTGTTTTTAGGTACCCAAATTTGTTTGGGTCCTCTCACATTAGTAACAAGTGCCTTGGGCACCCACACACAAGATTTGTGTGTCTTGTTGCGTGGCCCAACATATTTCGCATAGACACGACCATACTTGTTTCTCATTAGCACATAGGTCGCATCAAAATCATTAAAGAGAGCACAAGAGGGGTTAGGCACATTAGTACGCAAATCACAAATAAGAGAAGATTTGTTAGTATTCTTGATTTGCTTCTCCGTCTTGACTTGCTTCTTTTGGTGTCCACTCTCTTTGGTGAACTTGATGAATTCGGTGCCGTTCTTGTTGATTCTTGCATTGTGCTTGTCACCTTGCTTGTACCCAATGCCATCCTTCACATGTGACCGTCTCACATTGGTGTATGCACCCCTTGCATACTCGGCCTTGGCGTCATCAACGACATTCTTCTTCTTTTGTGCTTGATCTTGAAGCTCTTGCACTTGCTTCTTCAAGTCACCAATGGTCTTGATGTTTCTTGTACAAGCTTCAACATCAACCTTGAGACACCTAGAACACTCAATGCTAGTAGGGGGCAAGACGAAGATTGAGAGGAAGTAGTGTTACACTTAATTTCCTCAAATTGCACTTTAAGAGAGTTGTGATCCTTTTGCAAGTTATCACACTTCTCTTGAAGTGACACATTTGTGACTTTAAGTGTCACACTTTCATTTTCAACTATTTTTAGGGACTTCACTAAGTCCTCATTCTTCTTCCTCTCAACTTCTAGGAGCTTCTCAAGTTCAAGCACCCTTTGCTTCTCTTGAACAAGCATTTCTTCTTGTTTCTCAAGAAGCTCCTCTTGCCTCTCATTGTTCTCCTTTTCCTGCTCAATAATGTCCAACAAATCAAACATGTTAGGAATTTGAGAACTAGCATTAGTGTTTACCTTGGAGCCTTTGGCCATCATGCACTTGTGCCCGGTGTCATCTTCATCATCGGTTAAGCTTCCAAACAAGGAGGAGTTGGTCGGTGTTAGCCCTATTGCAATTGAAGCAATCCCTCCCTATTCTTCATCGGATTCCGACTCGGAGGAGGAAGATGATCCATCGGAGTTCCACTCTTGCCCAATGTGTGCTTCACCCCGACGGTACTTTCTATGCTTCTTGTACTTCTTGTCACCCTTCTTGTTTTGTTTGTTCTTGTAGTTTTTCGGACACTCCGCCATGAAGTGACCTTTGTCTCCACAAATGTAGCACTTGTTTTTGGCCTTTCTTGACTTGCTCTTGTCTTGATCATCCTTCTTGAAGCTTCTCTTTGACATGAGCTTGTTGAATCTTTTCACGAAGAGAGCCATCTCATCATCACTATTATCATCACTCTCCTCAACCACCTTCTTTTTCTTTTCTTGTTCGGCGTTGAGAGCCAAATCATTCTTGCTCCCACTAGCCTTTTCCTTGTCTCTAAGCAAAGCGTTGATTCTATTCCCTTGATCAATTTGCTGTTTTTGGGAAAGCACCTTTCCAATCACTTCATCGGTGGTAAAGTATCTAAAGCCATCTTTGTCCCTTATGTTGGACACTATGTTTGCATCCCATGCTTGCAATGCTTGTAGTAACCTTCTATTCACATCCAAGTCCAACACCTTCTCTCGCAAGTGCTCTTCTCATGTTAACTATCCTCATCATCCTATCATGGGCTTCCCTTGGCCCTTCATCCGACCTCATGACAAAGTAGTTAAACTCTTCTTTAAGCCCTTCTAGCTTAGACTCCTTCACACTATCAATGCCCTCATGAACCAATTCAAGCTTCAACCAAATTTGATGGGCATCCTCCAATCCGGTTACCTTCTCATACTCAGCGGGACTAAGTGCGGATACTAGAGCACTAGCTGCCGCCACATTGCATCTTACATTGAACAAATCTTGTGCGGTTGGTTTGCTTCTACATTCCCACAAGAATCCATTTTGAGTTACACTTCTCACATTTTGATGCATTGAGTCCAAATGTAGCAGACATCTTTGTTTTTCAATGATCAAAGTATTGACCATCAAAATATGGTAGTCTACCGGACCCTTGTCCAATATGCTCATCTCTTCCGTCATTGTAGGAGTATGGTGTTTTGTTGTAGCTTAATGGCAAAGCACTTGGCACATTTCCATCCTTGGCAATTCCTTTTCCACTTCCTTCTCCAAGCATCACCCGGTGAGTTTTCATGCCTTCCTTCACCGGTTACCTTAGGTGGTGCTTCACCACTACCACTAACGGTTGCATCTTTCTCATTTGCCATCTTTAATCTTCAAGCGGTGAGGCTTCAACGAAGATACCTGCTCCGATACCAATTGAAAGTCGCCTAGAGGGGGGGGTGAATAGGCGATTATCCCGAAAATCACTTAATTTAACAAGTTAAATACGCAGGAAAGATTTGTCCGACTCAAGTGTCCGACTATAGTAGGATAAGTCCGACTATTGACTAATATCCGACTAGAGTAGGACAAATCCGACTCCCTCGTGCGGAAAGGGGAACGGGAGTCAAGATGGACAAATCCGCGGAATTAAAACGACAAGCAAGCCGCTAGCAACACTAGAAAGCTAAGGCAACAAGGAGACAAGCAAGCAAGCCACCTATGCAAGTAAATCTAGGAATTTAAACAAGAACACCCTAGAGCTATAGCACATCAATTTGCAAGAATTAAAGGGAGACACAAAGACACACGATTTTTCACCGAAGTTCGGCTCCACCAAGAAGCCTACGTCTCCGTTGAGGAGTCCACCAAGGACCGGGTTGCTCTCAACCCTAAACCTCGTCAAGCCGCCACAAAGGCCGGCTTAAAATCCACTAAGTCAAAGCTCCACGAAGGGAGGGGCAATACAAACGACCCGAGTCTCAACCACAAGCTTGGGAGCTCGCCGGGTAACGCCTAACCGTCTAGGGGATGAATCCCCAAGAGTAACAAACACAACAAGTACCGGCGATGCGAAAGAATCAAGTGCTCTTGAGATGGAGATGAAGCTCAACGATTTTCTCCTCAATCTTCTCACAAATCCACCAAGGATTGGAGTGGGGAATCAAACTTGAAGAAGAGGAGAGCTTGAGTGAGTTGGGGAGTATTTTTGAGAGTGTGGGAAGTGCCAACCGGCCAAAAGTGGACGTAGCCGGGGCACTCAAAAGAGCCGTTGGCTCGGATCCGACTCGGATATGTCCGGGTGAGTCGGATAAATCCGACTGCTAGGGTTTCGAAAGATTGGATTTCGCTCCGGAGTCCGAGTCTTAAATCCGACATAACTCGGATAAGTCCGAGTACCCTCGTGGAGTCGGATATATCCGACCGAGTCGGATTGTCCGACTCCTATGGTTTCAAGAAATTGGATTTCGCTCCGGAGTCCGACTCTCGTCCGACCGAGTCGGATATGTCCGAGTCTATGTGGAATTTCTTTGGCCGGCTCTCGGAGTCCGAGTCCAATATCCGAGTGAGTCGGATATGTCCGACTCCAAATGATATTTTGTGTTTGGAATGAGTTTTGAGCACTTTCATTTTTCACACCTCACACTTGTGTGTCCCTCTTGATAGTACGGTGTTTCCTATACTCAAGACATAAATAAAAGGCTTCAAAGCTTGATCTTGAGCATGAGTGATCCATTTATCAAAACTTGCACGTATGAGAGATTATGGCCACTTCCTTTTTGTGTTTCTTTGCTCTCAATTGAATTTTAGATATGCACTTGCGCACAAGCTCATTTAGAATATTAGTCCTTTTTAATTGTATTGACGTCAATCACTCAAAACCATAATTAGGGGCCTAGATGCACTTTCATTTGTTCTTCCTTGTTCTTCCTCTTTTTCATCCTCATTCGTATCATCCGAACCATGGTAAGCCGCCTACGGAGATCGTGGAGGTCACCAAAGTTTACCGATTGTCGTCGAGTTTCATCGAGAGGCCGTCGTAGTTCGTCTCGGTCACTGTAGGTCACACTTGGTAGGGGGTTGCCAGGGAGATCGCGAGAAATGTTGAAGACAAAAATGTACATCATTTGGAAATGTTGATTAAAAAACAGAAAATGCTCGGCCAAGGTTTGGAAATGTTGCATCAACATTTGAAAATGTTGTTTCAAAATAGAAAATGTTCGATCAACATTAAAAAAATATTGATACTAATATTTAAAAGTTGAAATGTTTGAATTAAGTAAAAAATATTGGGTAAAAAATAATGTCCAAAATGTTTTATCAACATTTTCAAAAATACAATTGTCCAAAAATAGAAATAAACCAAAAAATAGATCGACAGCTAGAATCAACCGCCAAATTGTCAAATGCGCTGGCAGCTCCTATGACGTTAGCACCGATGGTTCCTAGGTGATGTAACAGTTCCTGGCTCCCACTGTTTTGCCTTGTTACTCGAGTTCTCATATGGCACGGCGGACACAGGCTCCCATATTATTAGGTTTTGAGAGATAAGCTATGACAAATTTGATGAATATGACAAAACATTGATAGCACAAGAGATTGTAGAGAAGGGGAAAAAGTATAATTTCTCATGGTATAGAAGGAGTTCGCTCATCAAAATCCTGTTCGCCTCCAGCAAAATGGAATTCCATACCATACCTGGTAACGTCACGGTAGACCGGTCGTGGCCTGCAATTTCAATGCGAATCGACCGACACCGCAGTTTGACGGGCGCCGTGCTGTACTGCTGCCAGTTGTTTGCTCGTCCCCGTGTGACTGACGACGGATGCTGATACGGAATAAGTACTGCACGATCGCGTCGACTTGTGCTGGCGATGGCGACGCTCGTGCGCGTCCAATTCCCAATCTGGAAATGCCGCGTTCAGGAGCTGGATCCACGAACAAGGCCCACGCTAAGCTGAGGCTGCCTGTCCCGTCTCGAGACGTGGACCAGCTGCCATCACAGGGCTGCGCATCCAGCAGGGTACTGTAGGAGATTATCGAGCAGCAGAACCAGAGCCGCCTCTTGTTTGGGAACGGAGTGTCCAGAGTCCAGTCCGTGTCGTGTCCTCTCCGCTGCAGCAGGGTTCGTGCGGCGTCGCCATGTAAAAACAGTAGCAACATCAGTCATGCATGCCTTTCGATGGATGGTCCAGCCAACCATCCACGAGCTACCTACAAAATCAGGATTTGTATCCTCTGCATTACAGGTGAAAATTCAGAGGTGCTACAGTGCCTCTGAATTTATTCACACCAAATACTAGATGGATGAAAAATCAACGGATCAGATCGAATGCTACAGTAAAATATGTACAGTAAAAATCATTTTCCTACAGTGCTGCTACAGTATATTATACTGTTCTATGAATTTATACCTTTCAACCGATTCATTGTAGCGTGAATTTTTACCTATGCCTTAGGCTACTGCAGAGAATTCGGATCCACAAAATCACCTGCCGGTGCAGAGACCCCAGCTTGACTGATGGGACGACAGGAACTGAACTCGAATATAATCTACCGGAAAACTATGGGACGACAGGAATCGCTGGCTGATGAGCTCCGGCGGATGAGCACATAGATGTCACAATTACTATCCGACGACGTACGTCACATAATCTCGACACTCCAAGCTGGAATCGGTCGCCGTAGCCCGTGCAGCTATCTTGGCAGTCAACCTGGTTGGAACGGGTGCTTGACTGATGTCGAGTTTACAACGACGGTTTATCATGTAGTACCAGTGTACCACCACCGGTCTTTGGCAATGCTAAAGGCAAAAACTGGATAACTGGCTTGTTTCAAAATTTTATTTATTTAGATGGCAACATTCAGAAATTATGTGTCAGCTATGGCCACAACTTTAAGGGAAAGAGAATCAAGTAGGGGCTCAAGTCCAATACTAAATTCCTTTTCTATCATGAACAAATCCATGCTCCTTGCTACTATCGCACGCAACTAAGGGTGTGTTCGTTTTCAGGTCTAAATTTTAGAATCTGTCACATCAAAAAGAATCTTACTATTTAGAAGTACTAAATAAAGTTTAATTATAAAATAAATTACAGGCCACTAGGCTAATTTATGAGACGAATCTAATCAGGTTAATTAAGTCATGATTAGAAGACGATTACTGTAGCATTACTTTAGCAAAACATAGATTAATTAAGCTCATTAGATTTATCTAAAAAAATAGCATCAATCTGTCGGAAGGATTTTGTCATTAAATTGATCGAAATATTTAAATAGTAAGATTCTCTTTGATGTGACGAGTGCTAAATTTTAGAGGGCAGGAAACGAAGAGGACCTAATTAAGTAAATGTCTATCAGCTGCTACCATGGAAGGCGTGTAGACATGTCTACTCAGCTACCAGCATGTAAGACGCCACGTAGACATATCATGTCACTGCCAGCGTGGTCAGCCTCACTATCAGTGATGTTTTTTGTGCCGTTATAAAACACAAATAAGTTCTGTGAAGGGACGTAGTTTCATCATAGATTTCAAGACTTTTATGACGAAACTAACGATTCGTCGTAAGCAATTAAGGGCCTGTTTGGTTGATGCCTAAGTTTAACATAACTAACCTTAGTCAAGTGTGGCTTGCCACAAAAAGTATGGTTAGTAATAAATTCTTAGCCACAAGTGTGGCAAAGTTAGACAAGAAATTAAAAGTATGACATGTGGGTCGGGATGTTAAGAAAGTGTGACTTGCCACAACTGTGGCGATGAACCAAACAGCGCCTAAGAATCGTGGCACGACTAAGCTTAGGCGTGGCAATGTTAGGCACCAACCAAACAGGCCCTAAATGTGACGCTCTATTTTTAACGAATTCAATTTCGTCACAGAACATTCCTTGTGACAAATATTAACTCTACTGTGACGAAAGTGAGACGCCATAGATGTTGGCATTTCTTCTAGTGATTTCAAACCTCTCAATAACTTTACGCCATTCACAATTCCTTAGTTTCCTACTAGGTATTTAAAAGGCATTCAAATTCCGTTTCTATAATGAAGAAATCCATGCTCATAGCTTTTTTTTTGTGGCAATCCATGCTCCTTGCTATCAGTGCACACAACTAACTAAAGGTAGATTCTCTAAAAAGATTTTTTGTTTTTACCATATCCAGGAGGTACAAGGTATCAGACGTACCATATTTTAAGCTGTTGATTTTGCTCCATCTAACGGCTCGATGCTACTAGTGCTAGTGCTCGACCTCGGTATTGGATGGAGGTTTCTAAGAAACAAGGGTATGCTCGTAATTTTCAGAGTACAAAATGTATGCCTGCCTCCGTGAAATCGACCCCACACACCCAGATTGATTGGATTACCCTTCCAACTAGGAATCCACAAGCTGCAATGTTAGAATGAACAAGGATGGTGGCAGTAGCTCCTGGCGCCACGATGTGGTCGCACCCGCGCTCGTCGGTTGTCACTTATCGAGAACCGACCTTGGTTCGTCGGGATCTCGAGACATCAATTATCACCCTCCCCAACTTCCGATGGCAAGAGGTATTGACATCGTGTAGAGCTCGTGCAACCTAACAGGTGAATGTACACCAGAAAAGACGAGAACAAGGCTAACGAGCCTCGACTAGGTGACAATCAAAATATTCCAACAAATGTGGTGGTGATGAGGACGGCGGGCGGGGATGACGAGCAGATACAAGGACGTCGGGTCATGCGATGATAGGGATGTCGCGCAGTGATGAGGACGCTTGAGGCCGTACAACATTATGTTAAAGTTTCTTTTGGAGTGGTAGTTTTTTTGTGCATGATAAGGCTACTAATAGAACATATATCACTTGAAGAAAAAGGAATATTTGTAAAGGTCACACGTTAGAGCTTGACCTATATGGCAACCAACATTGTTATATAGTGTGCATACCCAAGTCACATGATGAAAGATAGGTGAATCTACATGGGAGGGTGCATATGCACCTACACTAGCAATTTTCCTTATACTTGCACATTGTTTTATCTAAAAGTCGGTTTAAAATCCACAATAGCGACGGGTCGGGGCAACCGCCGTTGAGCTCGTGACGCTAAAGATAAAACACTGTACAGGTGATGGCAAGACTACCCGCTACTACAGTTCCAATAATCTAATATTATGTATTCTCATATCAGAAAAAATGTATTAATTATATCCCTTAGTTACCACATTCATCAAGTTGGTCCGCACGGTACCTATGAGTTTGGTTCCTTGCGATACATCAGTTCCTAGCTCTCATGATTTGACCCTCTTGCTCGAGTTGACGAGTCCACTTCTCGTATGGAACAGACAGAAGCTTCCATATAATCAGGGTGGGATTGATTTAGTTGCTGATGTAAGGAGATAAAGTAATGACGAATGTGATCAATATCACAAAAAAATTGATAGCATGAGAGATTGTAACTGAGAAGGGAAAGTATAACTTCCTATATGGTGTAGGAGTGTGCTCATCAAAATCCTGTTCACCTCCAGCAAAATGGAATTCCATACCCGGTAACTCATAGTAGACAGGTGACCTGTCCGAAAATTTTACGGCCTGTTTCGTTAACATCCAAACTTTGTCAAACCATAAGTATGACATGCCGAAAATTTGATGAACAAAACTCTCATCGAAACTTTGACAAGTTTTGGATGAAAAATGAATTAGAATCCTATTGAAAGATTATGGCATGTCGTAAGTTTGACAATCAAGCAAACAATCGTCGAGTAATTGTGGCACACCAAACTTCTGACACGACAAAGTCTGGGAGCCATCCAAACGGGCCCTGAATGCCAATCGACGGATGGGCGCCGTGCTGTACTACTGCTATTGACTGACGAATGCTGATACGGAGCGATCGCGTCGACTTGTGCTGGCGATGGCGAAGCTCGTGCGTGTCCACTTCCCAATCTGGAAAGTTTGGGAACGGAGTGTCCAGTCCGTGTCCTCTCCGCTGCAGCACGGTTCGTGCGCCCTGTAAAAACAGTAGCCACATCAGTCATGCCTTTCGATGGATGGTCCACCCGTCATCCACGACCTACCGACAAAACCACATGCCGGTGCAGAGACGGGAGACCCCAGCTTGACGCGGCAAAAATCACTGAGCAGCCCGCGGCGCCCGGCTCCTGTCGCGGAGACACCAGCCATTCGCCTTCAGTTGTGCTACCGCCGCCACCAACACACAGCTGCAAGTCGGGGAAAGGCAGGACAATACGAGGTGCCGTACGTAGCTCCGGCGGGCGGGCGGGCGGGCCGGAACAATCGCGCAGGAGCCGAACTCGAATACTACTAGAATCTGCCGGAAAACGACGGGACGAAATGAACTGAATTCAGAATTGCCAATGTGCGCGGCCTTGGGAATTGTTGGCTGATGAGCTCCGGCGGTGAGATGCGCGTCCAGGAGGACGGACAGCGCGCGCCTCGCGCAAGCCGTTAATTACTATACTCGCAAGTACGACGCGCCTGGTATCCTTAATTCTGCTTCCTGAAGAAACTGCACGAGTACGCGACGGATGAGCAGGGTGCAGGGAGATACCACTACTATCGGACGACGTACGTCACGTAACTTCGACAGTCCAAGTTGGACTCGGCCGCCGCGGCGCCGCAGCCCGTGCAGCTGACGGCAGTCAAACCACCGGGCTCGTTTTCGAATTTTATCTAGACGACAACACTCAGAAAAAGTGGGGCCCAAGCCTAATCTTAAATTCCTTTTCTATCATGAAGAAATCCATGTATTCACTTTAGTATTTCCGTACACGTTGTGTGGTGCGGCTACACCCATATCAATGCATGCATGATCGATGATGCTGTGAGTTTCCATCTTGATAAGTTTGTTTATGATTTCCATAATAATATGCTTATGATTCCAGCTCCATCATTATTGATTTTTGGTTCTGACAAAATATATGACACTAAAATTAGTCATTATTATTAAGCCTTCTATTTATCTCTTGTATTTAAGATAACTGAACTAAAAATAAATCCCAGTGTATGCGCGAAGAGACATGCACTTATTACACACAAAGGTTGACATAACTCACACCAGAAAAGGATTATAAAACTTAAACACTAACAAAAGTTCATATGCCAATAAATTATTTGTCAATTGTTGAATGTCCATCTATTACTAGCAAATACTTGCACCAATGGCTCCAAAGCATGGCTTACAATGAATCATCTCCTTGTTTTCTCTACACTTTTGTGCATGAGAATGGGTATTTCTGAAATCAATGTGACTGTCCAATCCGTAGGAATAGATCTATATCTATACCAATCCATAATTCACCAGGAGGTCGTCTGGCCCCTCGCAAGCCGTCGCCCTCCCGCTAATCCGTCGCCTTCCAGTCAGTAGGCTGGCCCCACCTGAAACCGTAGTGGGAAGCCGGGAACCCCACGTCACTGGCCCAATCTGAAACCGTAGCGATCGCAGCGTGCCTGCGTGCGATCTCCAAACACCGCACGAAACCAATCGTCGCTTAGGTCGCCATCAATCCGCACGCAAGGCGCACCCTCACGAGCCTCCACCCTCCCCGCACCGCCGCCTACATTCACGCCCCAGAACCTATCCGCACGCCAATAGCAGCAGCCTATGGGAAGTGAAGGGAGTGTCGCTCGCAGTCGCACGCCAGTGTCGAAGGAAGAGTCCTCGTCTTAGCGAGCATCCTCAACGCGCTCCCCTTCTTCACTGTCATCAACTCACGGTAATAGCAGCTTCTTCTCCTTCCTTGAGTCTCCTTCCTGGTATATGTAGGGTCTCAACTTTGGATTTGATCTGCCATTCTATGAGTCGCTTTCTTTTTGCGTAGATGGCGTGCTGACCGACCATAACTCATTGCTCATGGGATTAATTAGTTTCCTTTTTCTGTGGTTATTTCTTTCCTACTTCTAGAATTATATTGGTGCACTGAATCTTATGCTTAAGAATTGAAATTTGGTTATTCATATAGCATCTCAGGGTCATTGGCGAGTGCAAATTCAATGCAGGATCACTGGATGCTCCTTCTTGGTGACCTTGCATGAGAGCCTTCTGCTTGTTTCACACTCAATGATCCAACACACAATTTAGATGGCCAACCCTGCTATTTTATATATCTTCTAACATCTTTACTGTTAAATGGAGTACAATACACAAATATATATATTTTTAATCATAAATTGATCATTTTTCCTTCCTGGTATATGTAGGGTCTCAGCTTTGGATTTGATCTGGATGGCGTGCTGACCGACCATAACTCATTGCTCATGGGATTGATTAATTATTTTTCTGTGGTTATTTCTTTCCTACTTCTAGACTTATATTGGTGCACTGAATCTTATACTTAAGAATTGAAATTTGGTTATTCATATAGCATCTCTGGGTCATTGGAGTGCAAAGTCAATGCAGGATCACTGGATGCTCCTTTTTGGTGACCTTGCATGAGAGCCTCCTGCTTGTTTCACACTCAATGATCCAACACACAATTTAGATGGCCAACTCTGCTATTTTATATATCTTCTAACATCTTTACTGTTAAATGGAGTACAATACACAAATATATATATTTTTAATCATAAATTGATCATTTTTCCTTCCTGGTATATGTAGGGTCTCAGCTTTGGATTTGATCTGGATGGCGTGCTGACCGACCATAACTCGTTGCTCATGGGATTAATTAATTTTCTTTTTCTGTGGTTATTTCTTTCCTACTTCTAGAATTATATTGGTGCACTGAATCTTATGCTTAAGAATTGAAATTTGGTTATTCATATAGCATCTCTGGGAAATTGGCGAGTGCAAATTCAATGCAGGATCACTGGATGCTCCTTCTTGGTGACCTTGCATGAGAGCCTCCTGCTTGTTTCACACTCAATGATCCAACACACAATTTAGATGGCCAACTCTGCTATTTTATATATCTTCTAATATCTTTACTGTTAAATGGAGTACAATGGGTCATTGGCAAGTGCAAATACAATGTAGGATCACTGGACGCTCCTTCTTGGTGACCTTGCCTGCTTGTTTCACACTCAATGACCCAACACACAATTTAGATGGCCAACTCTGCTATTTTATTATATATCTTCTAATATATTTACTGTTAAATGAGGTACAATGCACAAATATATATTTTTTAATCATAAATTGATCATTTTGAAGGAAATATACACCTTCATCTTCATATATTTCTGTTGATAGAAAATGAAGGACCCTCTGGGTGTTTGCTTTCCTAGGTATATATATGCACAGGTCGTTTGGTTTAAGTACTCAACAGATTAGTGAGGCTTTGTGTGCCGATTAAATTTTCATCCGTACAATTTTAGATGTATGTCGGCAGCTGGTCAGAGCTGGACCCAACTTGCAGTTGCAGAGGCAGCTAAGTGTGGTATTTGATAATGAGGGCGCCCACACATGATTCACTTAAAATTGATTTGTTGTTCTATGCTCTAGAGTTCTGTGAGCTCCCCTTGGCCAGCAGAGGAGGAAGAACAACTTGTTGTCTCTTCAGTTTCATGCTCATGGCCATGGGGAACTTGAGCTTCATGTCAATTCTAAGGTAACCATCAAACGCAACATTACCTTTACTGAGCACTCAACCAAATTGTGCCACCCTTAGATACAAGAAACACCATTGTATAATTTAGTGGAACATATTCCTAGCCCAAATGTACAATGTAATTACCTAAAGCAATGTTATTTTTTCTGATTATTTACTGGATGTTTCAGATTTTTTTATGAATAGTGAAATTGTTTTTGTTATTTAAACTGCACAGAAGAAAAAGATACATCTTTCTCTCTATTTTATTTTTATGCAGATCAGCAATGCTGGATCAAATGCATATTCATATGAGCCACTGGTGGAGATCTCTGGCGAGGCTCTCATGTACATTTTGTCCTATCTTCTGAAGCTTGGCCAAGTACATATTTAGGAAATGTGACAAAGTTACTGTTTCTAGATTTAAACATGAACAATAATTGAGTTCAAAAGGCACTAACCAAAGATCATTTTTAGTTTCCCTATGCCATCAACTATCATAGCAGCGGGGTACCGGTGGCCAAAGGCATGCCTTCCGAATCCGATGCAAATATATACAAGATTCGATTGCACACCTGTCAGCTTTGCATGCTATTCATTTTTATTTATCTGATATGTGGGAGCTGGGGGAAATTGATATAGCTCTACCATTATCAAGGGCTTGCATATACTGTAATGCATTAGTTATTTTAAATGAATAGTAAAAAAGGTTATGAACACTACATGAAGCAATTGATGAGTGCAGCAAAGCAAATCAATTAAATAAATTATTTTTAGGCCATGATATATGATATTATATTAATATGAAAGAATGCAGATGGTGGTAATTATGGTTTCTGCCTATGCAGCATAATTTATTGTTATGATTTTTAATCTAAAACTTAATCTTTTTATTTTTTTTGAAATCTACATGATCAAAGGATCAGAAAAGTGACACTTAGTATTTCCAGATATATGAAGAAGTTTTTGATCGAAATAGAAAAATGGGCATGTTCATTTTAATACTTTGTGTTATGGTTTAGTATTTTACTGGCACCATTGGAGCCCCTTTCCCAATTAATTGAACCTTATATTTTTTATATGTGGAAATCAGGTTGTTTATAAACATCAACTTGAGCTTGAGGACAGCAAATGTAGCATTGCCTGTAGGCGCGCATGTTTGCTTCAACAAGTACGTGCATGCTTGTTCACACAATGCCTATTTGATCGATTTTATAGATCACAGGAAGACAACAGAGCATTGCCTTTTTGTCAGAATTTATATTGTCTCTCTGAATCCCTTGGAGGGTGCCTCATTATGATGTGTGTTTATATAGCTTTCTGAACAGAGCGTAGGTGTCGATTCTTGTTTACTACCTCCGTTCCACAATGTAAGCATTCTTAGAAGACAACATATCATATGAGAACCAGCTTCATGTGAGAACTATGAGAACTCAAATCTGGGCCACATGATCTTGATCCAAGGGGCGCATAGGGAGAGGTGGGAGGGGAATTTGTAAGTGTGCGGTGATTTTGCAAACCCCCTCCAACCTGATTTCATGCACCGCCATTGGATCAAGCTCATGTGGCCTGGATTTGAGTTCTCATAGTTCTCACACGAAGCTAGTTCTCATAGGATATGTTCCCTTTTTAGAATTTCGAGATAAAACTAGTCAATATGAGAATAGTCATATATACCCCTCATTCTAGACTACCTCATCAATTCCTCATCCACCCACCAACCCACCAGATTTTATCTTATCCATAGGAATACTTACATTGTGGACAAACATTTGAATGCTTCAAATGCTTACACTGTGGAATGGAGGAAGTAGAATATTATGAGGTCCAGTTGCAACAATCAAATGTTCAGAAAAAACACAGCAACAATAGTCGGTGTCGATTCTATTTCAGAATATTTAATTCCAACGAGCAATTTAACGAAGTTTACTCCATTGTGATTTAATTTGTCCTTTAGTTTTTTCATTCTTACCTCCATTGTTGGCTGCTGCAGGACAGAGGAGCAATGCTAGGATCTGGATCAGGTCTATGGTAACTTAGAAAAGTGATATTCTCCTAGTTGGTTTATGTTGTGTAGAGTTTCGATCAGTTGTTCATGAATATTTGAGTTATGCCAAGATACAGATATGGCTAGGTGAAGGCTTTGTTCGAACTTAAGATTTTCTAAAATGATTTTTGTGATTAAATTGCAGTGTATCTTGAAGTTAGATCAGGGTTCCTTTTCATTTTTCCTTTCTAATGGTATATTGTTATAGTGTTATTTCGATCCTTTATTTTCTGATTATTTTTCTTAATCCTAAAGTTTTGTTTGTTAGCTCTTGAAGAAGTTATGTGCCAGACTCCTTCATGTGGTGCTTATTATACATAATAAATTGACACCCTGCTCTATTTATCTGTTGATGTGAACTTTATCGTTTGGTTATTCAGGTGTGTTGTTCTATATTTACTGACTCGTTGGGCAATTGTAATGTGTGTTTTTCTATATTTTTATGGCTGTTTGCAAAGGGCGAGGGAGGGAGGATTGGAGAGTGGGGCGGCGACGGCTGGGTCTACTACCTGCGGCACTTGCTGCCAGCCTTCCTGTTCGCACGCTCCCGAGGTCCGCACGCACTCCCAAGTACTACGAAAAAAATAAAAAGGGTCTACGCTTCCGAGGCCAATCTCAATAGGAGTGTCATGAGCATTAAATTTACTGACATGGTATGAGAGAGAAGAGAGGAAGTGTCATGGGATGAGAGATGAGTGTTATCACCATGACCCTCCACCGGCACGGTTCTTAAGAATTTCTTCTTGGTAACTGTGCGATGACACTCTCCACTAAGACTGGCCTAAGACTGTCTCTAATGGATGTTTCAATTGGTGATTTTTCATGACCTGTAGGGGAAAATGCTGCTTTAATGTTTATGTTGTAGTTTGGGTGATCATAATTGTATAGTTTGGGTGGCCATAATTGTTGTGAGTTGTCACAGCTTGAGCATTGCTAGCAAGTAATCTACTTATTGTAATTGTAGTAGCATGAGATAATACACACACAGCAATCTAAATACATCTATGTGTTAACGCTCATAGCAACGCACGGGCACTCTGCTAGTATTTGTATAAAAAAGGAGGAATATTTGTACCGATCCCATGGTGAAGCTTTTCCTATGCGGCCACCAACATTGTTGTACCACATGTATACCAATGTCACAAGAGGAAAGATAGGTGAATCTACACGGTAGGGTGCATATGCACCTGAAATACCAATTTTCATCATCCTTCTTACTAAAATTATGTATCATGAGACCAGAAAACTATGCACACCCCAATCACATTTGTTATATATATATACATATATATACATATGCTATACTATATTAAGAGTGCAATTGTAGAATTTTGTGTTTATTGCCACATGGTTTGGTCCCTTAGAATCGAACACCTTCTCCTACGGTGATAGAAATTGTCGGTTCATCGGAGATTTTAATGTGCAAAGGGTTGGAGAATTTAGTATGCAAAGAATTTATAGAATTTAGTGCGCAAAATAGTTGTAGAATTTAATGTGGAAATGATTTGTAGAATTTGGTGTGGCCGAAGGATTTGTAAAATTTAATGTGCTCGCATGGGCCGTAGGTGGCGCGCTGGTTGGTGCAGGTGTAGAATAGCTATTCTGCACCTATTCTACACCCTAGGTGTAGAATTAAGCAAAAAGGCAAAAACCACCGTGAAATCCATATGTGGTTGTGGTCTTGGTGCCAATGGAGCGACACCTCTATTTGAGGGACACCGTGTTGTACCACTACTCCGTACTGCTGCTGATATGGAGTGGAGGGAGGGCAAGGCAGTTTCTCGTTTGGCAACGGAATGTTCATTCCATGTCAATTGTCTTGTTCGTTGCTGCACGGTGATTCCCTCCCACAGCCCCACGCAAGCTGTCGGTTACTTGCAAGTATGGTACCAGTAGTATCCTTAATTAAGATGTTTTTTTCTCGGATATGCAGAAGAGCTGCCTATCATTGCATTAAGAAAGAGAATAGATCGACGACCGTTACAACGCGAGCTGTCAAAGACAGTCGCTGGTAGCCTGGTTCGAATCTTACAATGGCGGCATAGGTTCCAGGCTACCAACAGCTGAACACCGGGAGAAAACAAGCAAACTAGCTTAAGCCTACTCTCACGGTAAGATACTACCCAAAGCAGTTGCCCCTGCTGCTGACCAGATGAAAGCCTCGTCCTCGATCTTTTTAACCACCACCTGGACAGTTGCATCGGTCTATTGGAAGACTCGACTATTCCTTTATTTCCAAATGTGCCAGGAGATTAGCAGGAACAGGGAGTCAAAACCCTTTTGAGTTGCCTTCGGCATGCCCGCTCTCATACATTCCCAAGCTTCGGCGACGTCCGGGACGTCCGTGATGAAGTGGCGCTGCAGCCGAGCCCAGGAGAGAGTGTCCCACCAAATTTGCTTAGTCGTGGGGCCAAACGAGTAGCAGATGCTCAATACTCACCTCCATCCGATTGCACATGGCGCATGTGTCATCGGCCTATAGCCCATGCCTTTTCTCGTCTCTCGGCTGTCCACATTCTGCGATGGAGGGCCAGGAAGAGGAATAACTTTACCTTGTGCGGTGCCCAGGATTTCCATTAGAGTTTGGCTCCGGCTAATAAGGTTGCACCACGGAACATGAGGTTGTAGGCCGATTTCGACGTGTATTTGTGCGATGCTGTCCACCGCCATTGGATTTGGTCCTCTACGCTCGGCTGTAGCCGCACCTCCGCAAGCGAGTCCAAAGGTGGAGGTATTGCACCGTGGCCTGGACCAAGAGCTGGCCTGTCGGGTCTTTAATCCATTATTTTGCAGTCGAGTGCCTCCCGTGCCGTCCGGCACGCTTGAGCCCTTGGGTGCACAACTCACGATAGATCCGGCACTAGCGATTGCAAAGACTTCCCATCGAGCCATCTGTCCATCCAGAACAAGCATTGTGCTCCATTGCCAATCTGAACTTCGATGGAGGCCTGAAATAGTTGTTTAACCTCGGAGTCGCAATCCAATTGAAGGGTGCTCCACGTCCCGGGCATGTCTGTTCTTTTTAACCAAAGTCAACGTAGGTGTAGGGCGGTGCCCATGCCTCCGGATCGGTGATTCCCAGTCCGCCATATTCCACCGGCCCGGTCACTCTCGGCCAAGCTAGTGTGCATTTGCCACCCAAGGCGGTGTCTTCCCCTACCCAAAAGAATCCACGACAGCTCTTGTCGATGGCTTTGATCGCCCAAGGAGAAACCTTTATGGCGATCATAGTGTGAATTGGCATTGCCGATAGAGTGGTTTTGACCAACTCAAGGTGTCCTGTCTTGTGCAGAAGTCGCCTTCTAACCTTCTCCACTAGGGGTTCCAAATTAGCTTTTCTCAATTGCGAGGTAGACAGGGGGATGCCGAGGTAGGTAATGGGGAAATCCACCACAGGACACGATAGGTACTGTTGGGCCTGCGTGATAGTCTCCGACGTGCAGCAAATTGGGGTTATGGTGCTCTTACTCATGTTGGTCTTAAACATCCAGAATCGCTGTAGTTGCCACCACATCCTGCATGGATGGAGATATGAAGAGGATCACGTCATCAGCATACAAAGAGCACTCGGTGAGCAATTGAGCAATGGCCTATCGACTGCAGTAGTCCTGTGTTGGCCGCATGAGAGAGGAGCCGGTGTAGCACATCCATGGCCAGTATGAAAACCATTGGTCACAGCGGATCACCCTGCCGTAATCCGCGCTCTACCTCAATTGGCTTCCCGGGTACGCCATTTAGCAGGACCCTTGTGGTGGACGTAGCCGGTAGCAGAGATATCCAATTTCTCCATCTTGGACCAAAGCCTCGCTGTTGGAGTGTATGCACTAAGAAGGGCCATGATACCGTATCAAAGGCCTTCGCAATATCTAATTTCAACAACAGCTTAGGGATCTTCTTTTGTTTGAACAACCTCGTTGAAGCTCGCACGAACATGAAATTATCATGAATGGACTGGCGCTGTATGAATGCATTGGTTAACATCCACTAGCGCCTCTAGTTCTGGTGCTAGACGCCGTGCCATTGTCTTTGTTAGGATCTTTGCAAAGCTATGGATTAGGCACATTGGGCGGAAATCAGCAGGTCTTTCTGCGTTCTCCTTCTTGGGCAGGAGGGTCACCAGGGCATTGTTGATGCCACGCAAACCACGTTTGTCAGCACGATTAATTGAAGGCCCTTAAGGCCAGGAGAATGTCATTCTTGATTATAGCCCATGCAGACCGATAGAACTCAGCTGTGAACCCATCTCGCCCGGGTGCTTTATCCGCTGGCAAGGCTTTGATGGCCGCCCACAATTCCTCTTCCAGGAAATCGCCTCAAGGTGTGCCAACTCAACCGGCGTAACCCCGAGCGCCTCTAGGTTGATGGCTTGTGAACGCTCAGGTTCGGTGCCCATGATTTTCTGGAAGTGGTCAAACAAAGCCTGGGCTTTATCATCATGAGTTGTTGCAATTCCATGGTCCGTTGATAGCCGTTGGATGTGATTTTTCTTTTTTTCTGTAGCTTGTGTGGGCATGGAAGAATTGCGTGCAGGCATCGCCTTCCAGCCAAGTGATTGCGACTGCATACGGGCTATGGTACGTTCAAGGGATGCCATGCCCAAGCATTTGAGTTTCAGTTCCTTTCTCAGCTGGCTTTCTTCTCGTCGATAGCACACGACGTTCCTGCGCACTGTCTAGCCAGAGGATGAGCTCTCATGCAACTAGGATCTGCAGCTTAATAGAGCCTACCTTCTTCTGCGCCCAGCTCTGTAGCTCACGGGCTATGCTTCGCAGCAGTGTGTCTAGCCTTCAAAATGGTTCCTGGGTGGGAACCGAGGACCGGAAGTCCGCTAGTCTCCGCTCCGCTCCGGAAGAAACTTCACGAATTCACGGCGGATGAGCATGCATGGACATATCACTATTATTGTCTTACCTCACGAAAGTTGGATTGACTCGTCGGCTGCGAATCACCGAGCCATCCGTTCACTATAGCAATAACTAACTATAGCCACGGTTGGGAGAGCTCTACAGCCGTGGTCTGCCTCAACCGTGTCTATGTTTTCGAGACTACGGAAAATCATCTCGTAGCCTCGAAAAACAGGTCATCCGTGGCTATAGGATGTCACTATAGCCACGATAGTTAACCGTGGCTATAGTAGTTTACTATAGCCACGGTTCACTAATCTAACCATGAATATAGCACACCACTATAGCACACCACTATAGCAACGGTTAACAAAGTGAACGTGACTATTTGTTTTTTATCTAAAAATAATAAATATGCATTACAAATAATAAATTACAATTTCATAAAATTAACCACAATTACATCACATTAACATTAACATTACAGTATTACATCACGTTAATATTTATAAATGATCATAAAATCCATCAAAGTTTTAATAATGTGCACATGAGACATGTTTTTTCAAACAAAGTCTACACTTATACGAATCTTCAACTTCATCGAGGCTCATAAGGGTGTTTCGAACCGCACCACTCGAAAAGTGCCCATGCTCCTTCGTCACTTCACTTTCCTCGTCAAAGATCCGACCACGAGGATTGATGACCTCTTTAAGCAAGAAACGACACATCCTAGCGACAATGTAGTACAGGTCGTTTGTACTCAAATGTTTTCGCACCGTCGCGAATCCTTTCTTGGAGATTTCATCCGGTATCTTTCTGTCCGATATCAATGCCTTTTCTAGACTTTGTGTTCTCTGTCAATAAATTCATGAAAGTTGGTAGATGATAGATAAAAAACAAGAATGCAAATTAAACAGAAACAGTCTTAACGTGTCTCCTCGGTGGTCTCGTGGGTGATGGCGTTCAAGTAGGATGCAGCGGAGCTCGAATACTCACATGCGTAGTATCCACGAGTGCATACTACTATTGCTTGTTTAATGCATTGTAAAATAGACGAAGTAAATAACATCACTGCCAATTTCAACCATAGGAGGATAAAAAAATTAGATGTGACGCGTGTCTTACCGGAAATTTGTGATGGAAGTAGATTTGTTTCCGAATCCTGTAACGCGCCACCTTGGGGTTCCTTACGTAGTTCAAATAAGAACTACGAGTGTTGAGAAAAGAATACTATAGCAACAAAAAATACATGGGATGAGTTTTCTTTACCATGGAGAACAAAATTCTACAAAAAAAAAAACGAGCTCAAAACCTCCCCTCCCCCGGGTTTTCATAATTTTGCCAAATTTTGGGTCCGCCACACTTCGAGTGAGCTCCTGTTCCGACCGAATGCGGCTTTTTATACTGTAAAAAACAATAACCACGGTTCACTTCTTCAACCGTGGCTATAGAGAACACTATAACCACGGTTGATAAGCAACCCGCTCTCTCTCTCTCTAGCCTTACGCAAGTGGTGGTTAATTATGCTATATCTGCAACATGCTCGATCTATATGGAGTCCGAAGCCAAAAATAGGTTACCAAACGGTGAACCAGGCGACGACCCACAAATCGGACCCCGCGACCCACAACATCCGTCGCCTCTCTCTCTTTCTCGTCAAACGCAGAAATTTGCTTCAGCCCGTAACTTAATTTGCATGACTGCAAAAGGCCAATTTTTCCTCGGAAACAAGTAGTCGAGTGGCTGTGTCACAGGCTTAAGACCGGGAAAACATCTTCTCTCGTCGGGACAGGGAGCTGACATTCCGGGCATCGCTTCCCCGTAGTAAGAGCAAATCCACAATACACCAAACAGCCTTCAATTCTAAATTTAGGAGGTTTGACAAAAATTTCATCTCCAGCAGCCCTTCTAATGGACTCTTAAATTAGACGGACTCCCAAATCCTCCTCTAACCCCAGGAAATGAGAGGGCTCATTCCCTCCTAATTTACAGCTGGCGCCCACATATTTTCTACTTTCTTTTTCCTTTTTCCTCCTCTTTTCCTATTCCCTCTCGTCTCTCTTGTCAATGTTGAGAATAAATGTGATCAACGTGTTCACACTTAGATCCTACATCACAAATGTCCACCAATCACAAGAGGTGTCTATTCACTAAGGGTCACGTCCTTTTGGACGCACTTGTTTAGGGGTGCTTCCCCCTATAAATATGTACTTGTCAACATCAATAAGAAATACTGTTCATTACTACATCTGTGTCCCCACATCTTTCTTTACACGTTATCAGCACCCTGCTCTACCCAAGAGAGAGAGAGAGAGAGAGAGAGAGAGAGAGAGAGAGACAGAGAGAGACGAGACCTCACCGGAAAACTCGTCGGAGCCTCGCCGTAACCCTAAACCGATTGTACGAGTCAATCCGATGGAGGAGGAATTATGCCTATTGGATAGTTGCACCACAAACTCTATACTTAGGGAAACAAAATATTTCCAAACCCTTACAAAGAGGCAAGGAAATGTTTTGACAATCGCTGTGCTCCGGACGAGCCACTATCACACTTCCCATAAGTACACAGATTACAATTGAGGACGCATTATTGTATCCTGATTCCACTCGTACCCTAATAAGTTTTAGAGATATCCATAAGAATGGGTTACTCGTTGAAACCCATGAGGACAACAATGAGGAATTTCTCCTCATATCAAAATCTAACGGATATGGCAAAGACATTCCGGAAAGAATACCTTCTCTACCGTCGGGATTGTACTACACATACATTAAACCCATACCGCATGTTGCGTACAATGTAATTTTCCAGAATGTGAATACATTCCAAACTTGGCATGAATGCCTTGGCCATCCCGGTATAGGGATGATGAGGAAAATTATCGACAATTGCATTGGTCATGATTTAAAAGATGCCAAATTCCCGCAATCTTCAGATTTTATATGCACCGCATGTTGCAACGGGAAAGTTGATCTTAAGACCTTCTCATCTTAAGATCCAAGCGGAACCACTTAATTAGTTCCTTGAACGCATTCAAGGTGACATATGTGGTCCCATAACTCCATCCTCTAGACCATTCAGGTACTCATGGTATTAATAGATGCATCTACACGATGGTCTCACGTGTGCCTCTTGTCTACACGTAATCATGCTTTTGCTAAAAGTATTGGTCAAATCATTAAATTAAAAGCAAGTTTTCATGAACATCGGATTAAGTCAATCCGAATGGACAATGCTGCTGAATTTTCCTCGCGTGCTTTCAATGATTATTGTATGACACAAGGAATTGAAGTCCAGCACTCTATCCCATACGCCCATACTCATCATGGCTTGGTAGAATCTCTTATCAAGAGAATCAAGCTTATAGCAAGACCAATGCTACAAAATTGCAATTTACCAACTTCATGTTGGAGTCATGCGGTCTTGCACGCTGCTGACCTAATACAGGACGTCCAACTGCATATCACAGCAACTCTCCGTTGCAACTTGTACGTGGGAATCCCCGAGTATTTCCCATCTTCGAAAGTTCGGTTGCGCTGTGTACATACCGATCTCACCACCGCAGCGTACTGTTATGGGCCCTCACAGGAAACTAGGGATCTATGTGGGATATATATCTCCATCGATCATTAAATACCTGGAGCCTCTTATGGGAGACTTATTTACAGCCCGGTACGCAGACTGCATATTCAATGAGGATCATTTCCCGGCATTAGGGGGAGATTTCAAATATCCAACAGAATGCCAGGAAATCAGCTGGGATGACCATACCATCCCATCCTCCGACCCACGTACAAAGGAAATTGTAACTTCAAGTTCGGAAGATTATTGATTTGCAACATATTGCAAACAATCTGTCATATGTGTTTACTGATTACAAAGGTATCACAAAACCTTTGAATCCTGCAAGGAATGCGCCGTAAGGAGTGGAGGTACCAAATAAAACCATTCAACTCTCTTCTTAAAATAAGAGGGGGAGAAGTACGACCACTCAGCAGGATAATGCTTTTAATAAGCATCAAAGGAAAGCGAGGAAGAAATCCTCCACATCAGTAAATGCAAGTCAACCACCGGTTGATGTACACCGCGTAAATATACAAAATTCACAACCCAACCTCATAGTGTGCACTATTAATGAGACTGGGACATTGGAATATCGTGACACTCTCGTGTTGGGAAATCATGAGACGTCACAGGAAATACAAGAAATTTCCATCAATTATACTAGTTCTAGAGAATTACATAACCGTAGATCGTCGACACCAATTTCTCAGCGAGAGGTTGCAGAAAATCTTCCGAATGATCCGGATCCTAAGACCATGGCAGAGTGTCATCGACGCTCGGACTGGAATCAGTGGGAGAAAGCAATCCAAGCTGAGTTAGCCTCACTCAAGAAAAGATAGGTATTCTCATCGGTAATACCTACACCTCCTCGAGTCTTCCCTGTAAGATTCAAATGGGTTTTCGTCCGGAAACGGAATGAAAATAATGAGGTCTGTGAGATATAAGGCAAGGCTACTCGCACAAGGGTTCACGCAGAGACCCGACGTTGATTTCAACTAGACATATTCTCCAAGTAATGAGTGGAATAACGTTTCGATACCTAATATCACCGACAAGTACAAAATCAACTTTCCATGCAGTTAATGGATGTGGTGACTGCATATTTATATGGGTCACTTGACAGATATCTACATGAAGGTTCCTGATGGAATCTCTGTACCAAATCCGAACGCAAACCGCAACATGTATTGTGTGCAACTGAAAAAGTCATTGTATGGCTTGAAACAGTAGGGAAGAATGTGGTACAACCGATCGAAGGATTTCCTTTTGAAAAAAAGGATATTCTAATAATGATGATTGCCCATGAGTATTCATAAAGAAGTCCTCTACAAGATTTTGCATTATCTCCGTGTATGTAGATGATCTTAACATCATTCGCAACACAAGAGATATTGATGAAGCGCAACCATCTAACGACGGAATTTGAGATGAAAGATTTGGGTAAAACCAAATTTTGTTTGGGTTTGCAACTCGAACATCATCCCACGGGTATTCTTGTGCACCAGTCTGCCTATATTCAGAAGATATTAATGAAATTCAATATGGACCAAGCATACCCTGCTACAACTCCTATGGTGGTTTGAGCTCTAGAAAAAGACAAAGATCCGTTCGGACCATGGGAGGAAGGGGAAGAGTTACTGGGACCGGAGGTTCCGTATCTCGGTGCCATCGGAGCACTTGTGTATCTTGCAAATTGCACCAGGCCTGATATCGCATTTGCAGTAAATCTACTAGCTAGACATAGCGCTGCACCCACCCAACGTCATTGGGTTGGAGTCAAGAATATCTTACTATATCTCCGTGGCATAATGGATCTAGGACTTTTCTTCAGGAGAAATCCAGATTCATACTTGATGGGATATACGAGATGCTGGCTATCTCGTCCGATCCACATAATGGTCGGTCTCAAACCGGCTACGTGTTTCTATACGGTGGAACTGCTATTTCATGGAAGTCCGTAAAGCAAACTCGATAGCAACGTCCACTAATAATTCCGAGATGATTGCATTATATGAAGCCTCTCGCGAATGCATATGGCTCCATAGAATGATTAACCACATACAACTCGTCATGTGGTGTTGTTGGTCCCATAGGATCACCGACCATTATCTATGAAGATAATGCTACTTGTGTTGCACGAGATGAAAACATGTTATATAAAGAGCAACATGACTAAACATTATGCTCCAAAATTGTTTTATCCCCATAAGCTTCAGCAGAATGGTGAGATAAGCATCTTGCAAACCAAATCATGTGATAACCTCGCAGATTTGTTTACTAAGTCCTACCATACTCTACATTTAAAAAATGTGTTCAAGGAGAGATTCCTCTTGAACATAAACCTGTTATCAAGCATCATATTGTCCTCTTTTTCCTATATGAGTTTTTTCTTTCAAGGTTACTCATATCAGGTTTTAATGAGGCAATATCAACACAAGGTATTATGTCTATCTCCTATTTTTCCCCACCCAGGTTTTTCAAAGGGGGTCTCAAAGACATAATAAATGTTGTAATCAATTTTTCCTATTTTTCCACTTGATTTAAGGAGTTTTTTCACAGTATATTGCTATGTATCTTCATATTTTTCCATAGGGTTTTTGGAGGAGAATTTGATGAAGTACATTGTTGATCAGTTGATCAAGGAGGAGTGTTGAGAATAAATGTGATCAACGTGTTCACACTTAGATCCTACATTACAAATCTCCACCAATCACATGAGGTGTCTATTCACTAAGGGTCACGTCCTTTTGGACACACATGTTCAGGGGTGCTTCTCCCCTATAAATATGTACTTGTCAACATCAATAAGAAATATTGTTCATTACTCCCTCCGTTCCTATATGTAAGCATTCCTAGAATCCCGAGACAGAAATAGTCAAGAGAGGAAAGGTCATATATACCCCCTCATTTTACACTACCTCATAAATTCTTCACCCACCCAACAACCCATCAATTTTTGTCCTATTCATAGGAATGCTTACATATTGGAACAAAATTTGAATCCCTAGAATGCTTATATAAAAGAATGGAGGGAGTACTATATATGTGTCCCCACATCTTTCTTTACAGATCAAGATCCAATGCAGCTCCTCCGTCGCCCAGCCACAACGAGTGCTCGCCGAAGCCCGGCCAGCCGTCGTTGCCGGGCCGCGCTGCCACTGCCCATTCGCCTAACCGCGCCACTCGCCGCTGCCCGTCGTTGCCCGATCGGCCGCCTGCCGCCACGACCTCGCGCCCAGCAGCACTCGTGTCGAGGTTCGCCCGCGTTGAGGTTCCCTCGCCGCTCGAACCGGAGTTTCCACCGGCCCATCCGCGCATCCCATCGTTGGATCCGACCGACCGCAATCGGCTCTAGCCTCGCGGCCAAATTCCGGGTGGAGCTCGCTAAGGGTCGGGACGACGATGAGGTGGTGCGCTACACGGCCACTTCAAGCGTGACGAAGGACAAGCCCGGTCCGTGAGTCGCCGCCAAGGATTCCGTCGGCCCTGCCCCCAAACTCGCGCCTTGTCACCGCTGGCCATCACGGACCAAGGCAGGCACTCAAACGGCGCTGCTCCCATCGACGCACCCGAATGGTTGTTGCCCTCTACGCGCTCGAATGGCCAGCAGGTACCAGCTGCCTGTGCGTGCAGCTTGGTAGAGAAGAAGAACAGGAGAGAGATTGACAAGCAGGACCCACAGAGTAGGAGCTCAAGAATAGGAGTCATTGCTGGAGTTGTAATCATTTTCCAGAGCCTAAATAGTAGGAGCCACCTCCTAAATGACATATAGGAGCCCGGATTTAGGAGGTGTTCCTAGAGATGCTCTAAAAGGCAAAGAAACCAGGCCGGCCTTTTGTTGTATGTATGGTCCACTGACCATCCTCGCAGTGCTAGACTTGTACTGTCGCTAAGGCAAGGGCAATACCGATGCGTCATGCCCCAACCGCCATGAACACACGTGCAGGCAAACGCAGGGTGTTCGTTCCTGCATTTTGCTTCCTGGAATTTTTCGTTCCTGCATTTTGCTTCCTGGAATTTTTTTTAATGAAGCCTTCCTGGAACTGGACTGCCACGGTACGGTACACTTTTCACTTCACCAAATTGAGTAAACAAGGTTACAGATGCTCAACTACTCCGATATGATGCAACTAAGGTCTATGGTAACAAGTCAGGAACATCCTACATTGCTATCCAACTGGTAAGAAAGCATCCTATCAACGCTTGCATGCCTTTGCCGCAAGGGTGCTAGATGTCTGACGCTACTCCTAAACTACGCTACTCCTGACTAGTGCTCAGCAACTGCTAGATCTGGAACAGAAACCTCAGGTCAGCCTCTGTAAGCTTCGACATTGCTTCTGGTGAGTCACCAACCGTGCTGCAGAGAACACCAAGGAGTCATCATATAACAAGGCAAGTGACAATGAGGCACTTAAAAAATAAGACATGCGAGATGGAAAGGAGGTAATATACCCTTCAAACACCAGTTGCTTCTTCTCTTGCAGTTGCAGTATGCGCTCTTCAACAGTGTCTTTAATCACAAACCTCATACTTCTGCAATACCACCACCGAAAGGTAGAAGTCAGAGGATAGAAGGATGTGATGTAGAGAAAACGTGCCACATGACATCACAAAATTAGGGTAGCAAGTTAAAACCTGATTGGCTTGAACTGCCCAATTCTGTGGATTCGGTCCTGTGCTTGGCTCTCTACTGCTGGATTCCACCAAGGGTCCATCAAGAAAACCTATCCAGCATAGCAAAATTACAGGACTGCAGTTAAGGAATTATTACTGTGTAAATGTCAAGGGAAAAAAATGAAGCAGCTGTGCTAAGCTCACATGTGATGCTACAGTGAGATTCAGAGCTACTCCTCCAGCTTTCAGGCTCATCAGGAAGATCCTGCAGTCTGGATCATTGGTGAAAGTATCTATGGCTCTTCCCTTCTCGGTGATATTCATGGCTCCATTAAGTTGGACACACTTGATGCCAGACTGCCAATCATATTAAATATTTCAGTCTTGGACAACCATGACTGCAAAGATTACTAAATTCTTTTCCAAACTTTACCTTCTCCAGGGAGAACTGAATCAAATCTAGGAATGAGGTAAACTGGCTGAACACAATCCCTTTGGCAGAACCATCATGCTCAATCATGTTTCTTACCTCTTCTCTCTGCATAAAGGGGAGAAAAGTTCAACAATAAATTATTTGCTCAAATTCACCTATTGGTAGTAATATATAAGTTACTTGGGTACAACACCGTGAGTCCTTGTCAAAGTATTCCTCACAAGAAAACAAGGGGTAAAGAAAAATTTCAGCACACATTCACAACAGTACCCAAAGGACAGACCCAAATGTGGTTCAATGATAGCACAGCAGACCCAAAGGAGAGAGGTAACATGATCACGAAAATGCACTGGATAGACTCCCAAGCCACGAGTGCCTTCAAGGTTGACTTCGGCAAGCCCCATGAGCTTTGAATTCTAAATAGACATGAATGAACATCCACATCGTGCCATGTGGACTTAGTCCAACAACAAGTTTAGTGTCAAAAGCATGCCAAAAATGCACTATACGATATATGTGCCAACTTGATCCAATTCAGTGGAAGTTTGGCCTGCTGGGTTCCCTTAAGAACTTAATGACATAACTTCAGCTTTCACTAAATCTATGTACATTTTTTGCTTTCTTCATCGAGATAAATATATTCAGAGCACATAAACATATTACAGTTAAGTGAAAAATAATATTAACAATAACAAGTGATCTGACATACCAATGCATCAATTTTGGTACTTGTCTTAAAATCCACGAGGCTTGCTAGTCTGCTTAATATCCCTGAGCGTTTGCGACTCTTGGCATTTGGAGTGATCTTTTCTCCTGAATTTGGTGTTGTCAAGTCCACGGTAAGTGGCTGTGAACATGATGGACATGAAACATTCCCCAGAGTTGCAGAATAGTCCATCAAACAAGTCTTGCAGAATGCATGATCGCAAGAGGTAACCTTGAAAGAAGTCATTGTGGTTAAAGAATCAATGTTATCTTTTAATCAGTGGAGAAAAAAATAGCAGACAAGCTTTACTATATATTAGTGTTATTCTTTTTGAAGGGGCGACCTACTAACCACAACATCTTCAGCCATATTATTGCATATACCACATTCTCTTTCAATTCCTTCATTTGTCAATCCTCCACGAAGTCCTGCTGTCTTAGAATATGCTACAAGGTAGGGATGATCAACCGCCTAAAAGTTTGGTGTCACAAGTAAAATGTTAACAAATATTAGGTACATGTATTGTTCTTTATGAAGCTATGCGTAGATAAAGTAGACAAATAGCATGCAAATAACTTTTTTATTGCCTCATATACGTGAAGAAGGCATATTGGGCACTCTAAGCTAAGGAAATATGTGCTCACCTGTCTCAATCTTGTGAGGAGATCAAAGATATGAGCATAATTATTCATAAGTGTTCCAGCAGCAACATACCTACAAACAAATGTGAATATTCATTATCTTTGAAAAAAAACCAAAAAGAAGAAAAAAATGGAGCATTTGGATTAGCAACTTTAACAAATGCCATCCAGAAAAATGGCATCATCACAAACTGGATGGAGCTAGTAGAAGACTTACTAGAACTCACAATTCAAACAGCTAAATTCTAGAAGTGCTAGTTTTATTAGTGAAAGAAAGGGCAAGAGAACTAAAAAAATGTTGGGCAGCAGAACTCACGAATCAAACTGCGTACAGCTTTGAGTGTACAAAGCTTCATAGAATTCCATTTCGTTCTTATCAAATGAATCCCGCCTCAATGCCACCTATCATATAACATTAAATTGCTTAATAATGTGTGCACCTGAAAAAAAGTGGATTGCAAACATTTCATGAACATTAAAGATAGGATAGAAGAACTCACAATTTTAGGTGGCATAGCAAGATCCGCAGCCCGGCCTATTTTAGTGCGCCTTAAAACTATGCCTTTCAGAACTCTCTCCTTCAGAAGAATCATAGCTTGTCGGCCCTCATCACTTGCTGAACCCCACTGTATTGGCTTTGATATGTACTGCAAAATATTGGTTCAATTAGCACACGATGTGAGAAACAAATAATGTGGAAAACTAAGGTAGTACAACAAAAGCTCACTTTATTCCACCAGCAGAAATGCCTAACAGACGAATGACCACAGTCACAAACTTTCTTCATACTGCAGGACGATGGAGATGATATGGTCAGATCCTTAATCAAAATGAAGAAATGAGAACACATAATGAGAAAAAGTACCAGCTCATAGACATTGTAATAAAACTGCTTCATTACTCTGAATTATTTGGTGGTTGCTACTTAAATATTCATTTCATTCAAATGTAAAAATTTGACTAGAATAAGTCACCTTCCTAACTAAAATTCTGCACATACCGAGTATCTAGCATCGTACAGGCACAGTCCTTGCAGAAATAGTTCGAGTAGGGAAAGATTTGCAAGAAGCGAATCTGCAAAAAACAACAGGTAAAAACTCATAATCGAGAAGTTATATATGTTTGTTTCTTCAAGCTAATACAGACCAGTGAGTAAAGTTCTCCAACACGGTTCTGCAACGGTGTCCCACTCAGTGCCCACTTGTATTCTGACTCCAATGCAAAAACAGCTCTTGCAGTATTGCATCGTCTATCTTTAATAAAGTGCGCCTGCACAAAACCATGATATTATATAAATCCATTCAAAGAAGATTTAGAATGCTATATGTTGAATTGTTAAGTAACTAATAACCATTAAAGAAAAAATAGGACAATATTACAAGCTAATGGATGTCAATATAAAGTTGTGTTTGGTGAGATCAAAAAATACTCTCCAAATTTCTTCAAGTGATATCATGATAGTTATCGAAAACTTGAGTAAAAGTCAAATCCCTTGACAAAATTTAATACATGTAGCAGGTACCAAAAAGTGAAGAAATATGGGCATCCCTTCGATGATTTAGACACCAGGCTATAGACCACATCTCATAGCTTAGGAAACTTAGGAACCCTAATAAAACAAGGCCATTCAAAGTACAAAAGAACCCTACACAACCTACCATTTTTTTCATCAACACTATGTACATGGCACAACACCAGTGAATTATGGACTTAAAATAGATTAAACTGCAATATGAATGCACTACAACGAGATATGCTTTCCTGAATTTTTTGAAACTAAACTAGTAGTCCAATTAAACACTTTTGATTCTTGGACCCTCAAATATTACAATGCAGGGCCCTAAAACAAAGAAGATAATGGTTGATTGTACCGGGTAAAGAATATCATCACAAATAAAGCTGCAACAGTGTTTTTTAATAACTAGTTGTAACGGTGTTTAATATTGTGTCTATTCCTTAGGGAGGCTAAATAGGCTCTATGATCATACAAGGATTCTGTCAGTATTGTTTCAGTAAGAAATCAAAGAGTTGACAAAGGATTAGAGGATGATTGTGCCAAAACAGAGAAGTATTATCACTGAAAAAATTACTCAAGTACCATTGTTTTAGTAAGAAATCAAAGAGTTGAGCAAAACCATTGTTCCATAATTCTGTTTGCGTATTTGAACCCTATAATGAAAGGCAACGTATCCTATGAGAACCAGGTTCGCGTGAGAACTATGAGAACTTCAATCTGGGCCACATGGTCTTGATCCAAGGGGGACGCATAGGGAGAGGTGGGAGGGGGAATTTGCAAAAGTATGATTAAGTTGACGGTGATTTTGCAAATCCCCCTCCCACCTGAATTCATGCGCCCTTTGGATCAAGATCATGTGACCCATATTGGAGTTCTCATAGTTCTCACACAAACCGGGTTCTCATAGGATATGTTGCCATAATGAAATGCCTCAATGTTTGGATCACAGTAACAAAACACATGTTTGTTTCAAATAATGCATATAGAAATACCACTCACTGTGGGACTGTGCGGGAAAGAGCTTCCTGACGGTACCGACTACCACCTACTTATTACCATTTGTCTACCACATAATAAATCACGGAAATTTGTAAAAAATAATTGCAACCATAAATTCCGTAATATGACTTATGTTTATTCCCAGTGAAATAGAAAATGGGTTTCCACATTTTGATCAGCTAGGAAGAATCCTCATAAAGAATAGTGAGGATTACAAACATTTTCATTTGCCAATAGTATAATAATCCAAGTTTTAAACCAGACTTCCTTGAAAACATTAAAAATGCATCATCAGAGGAACAGGAATCACCTCATCCAAGATAACCCGCTCCCACCGGACAGAGTGCAGAGGTGACTGACCCCTTAATTTACCGGATAATTCATTACCCAAATCTTCAAAATCTTCTTTCTCTTCATCATCCCCCTTCTTATGACCCTTCTTTCCTTTCCCCTTGCTGCTGCCCCACTTCTTGCTCTGCTGCTTAGCTTGCTTTTCCGTTCGCACAGCATCAGGTCCACAATAGTACTTCAAGTGCACCTTCATCTTACTGGGATAAAACAGCTTATCACAATACACGCACCGAATCTTGGACGGCATGATGTTCTTCCGGTAGTCCACTTCGATGGTGGAGTAAGTGGTGATAACAAAGTCATAACTGTTAAAATCAATCTTCTGGTCGGCCCGGCGAGGGCCATGGTAGAGCAAGACGCGCACGGTGCCCTTGGCAGTATGCCGCTCAATCTCCTGAGCCCACTGAATGACGGCCACCACAGGGCAGACCACCAGCGTGCACCCAACCCGGCGCATTGGGCTGCCCGAGGAGGAAGAGGAGGACGCCTGCTTGCCTGGGGGCCTGAGCTGGCGTGCGGTGAGGACGAGCGAGATGGCTTGGATGGTCTTCCCCATCCCCATCTCGTCGGCGAGGATGCCGCCACGCGAGGGGAGCCCTCCTGCGCCAGCGCCCAAGCCAGCCATTCCTTCTGGAACCGCAGCAGTGGGAGCACCACCTCCGCGGCCGGCTCCGCCGTGGGCACGGTCCCCGACGCCGATGCCTCCGGTTCCAGATCCTCCCCGTCAGCAACCGCCGCCATGCGCTCGCGGAACCACTTCTCGTTGGCCTCCTCCCAGTCCTCCCAGGGCAGGGGCGGCCCGCGCTCTTCCCTCGCCCTCTTGCTCTTCCTCCCCTTACCCCGCTTCCGCGACCGATAAATCACCACCGCCGCTGGAAGGGGCGGGGCGAGGGCGGCGTCACCGCGCGTAGTACCGCACGCACTGGCGCGGGCGCGTCGTCCTCATCGGCCGCGAATCCCTCCTCTCCGTCGTCCTCCTCCTCCTCGGCCTGATCCTCCGAATCGGCCACGAAGTCGGAGTCGGAGGTGCTGTCGTCCGAGGAGACCTCGTCCTCATCATCGCGGCGGCGGCGGCGGCTGCTGCTAGATCCTGCGAAGGATGAGACGGGGATTAGTGTTTCCGGGTGGGGATTCGCTTACCAGGGTATAGGGCTCGGCGGCGGCGACTCACCGGCGGGTTTCCTGCGGCGGGCCATGACGCGAAGGCGGCGGCGCGGGAGGGAAGGGGCGGAGAGTTGTGGGGTAGTTGGGGAATGAGAATGGGTGGGGGATTTTGGGGTGGGGCGGTGGGGTCTAGGTTTCAGGGGGAGGCGAATTGGCGGGAACTTGCAGGGGAAGGAGGCGGCGGCTGACCCAGGTCAGCGGGTAATGTGCTATGGAAGGAACCGCCGGTGTCAGCCGTGCAAGGAAAGGGAATCTAGGCCATCGCAATCCGCGGAGTTGTTTGTTTACGCGGCGCCCAATGCCGGTTGTTGTTCCTCGGGCGAGACTAGAGACAGGCACGGAAGGAAGGAGAGAGAGTACGTACTCTCCATGTTTTGAGTTGGGTCCCGTTCGTTTCCACCTCTAAAATTTAGATACTTGTCACATCGAAGAGAATCTTACTTATTTAGTAGTATTTTTATTAATTTAATAACAAAACCTATGTCGCGACCCTCCTCTAATTTGCGAGACGAATCTAATGATCCTAATTAATCTATGTTTTGTTACGGTGATGCTACGAGTAAACATCTTCTAATAACACTATAATTACCCTCGTTGGATTCGTCTCGTGAATTAGATAGGGAGTCTGCAATTAGTTTCGAGATTAGACTTTATTTAGTATTCCAAAATAATAAAATTCTCTTTGATTTGACTCTCTAAAAATTAGATAGGGGAAACGAACAGGCCCTTGGTAGATTTGTTTGGTACTAGTGTGGTCTTGTTTTTTCGCAGAAATTTGTTTACTATAAAGTTCCGTTTGTATTAACTACAATTACAACCTATTTCAATTTTTAGCAATACGCTCTTGTTTTCTCTTTCTATTTTTTTCTGTAAAAAGAAGTCTTCGTGGCCCGTGGTGGACTTTGGCTAAGTAGAAATCCAAGGCAGCTATTGGGCCTATATAGTTGGGCAAAACAGCCCGCTAAATTTTGTTTCTGTTTAATCTTTCAACATTTTCTAACTTTAAACAACTGAATTTTGTGAAAGTTAAACAAGTGAACTTGCTGTCTTTTATAACTTACCAGATGCGACTCGTAGCTCTTAGGGCATGCACAATGGGCTTACATCAGCCGTCTAGGAGGAGATCCACCTAGGAATTCATCTGATGTGGAGGAGAGAGAAAGGTCGTCGAGCATGTAGTAGACGATTGACTTCCGGAAAATCAGATCCTAACCGACGACTTTCAACCCAATGTGCGGGCGCCGTCTGCTAATATCACTCAATTCAGTTTCCCATCCAGATCTGTTGTTCCGTTATGCAGTGGTGCAAGCGTTTTACTTCTTCTTTGTGCTCTCCCCCGCATGGCCGTGTTTCCTCCGCACAAACATGCCCAGCATGGGGCTTCGAGAAGACAAGGAGAACGACCCCCCCCTCCCCGCACCCTGAAAATTTTCTTCCGCATCTGTTATTTATCTATCCAAAGCCTCACTTCTTTAACCTGCATGGTAATCCCTAGCTTTCATGCATGCAACCTCGTAGGTTACAATATTCAGATCCCATGTAAATAAATCACCCATGAAAAGAAATATTCTCTTATGTTCGCTGAAGAGAGCAACACAGAATTAGCTACAGAATCAAAGTTTACTTGAGGTTAGTATGTGCATGCAAAAGTAAAAAAATAGAGTAGGACTCAGGTAGACAGAGAAGAAGACGACCATTGTGAAATAAATCTTTGCTGTTGTTTGAAGATGACATGGAAGTGTCTTACCGACAGCAGTCGTCTAAATGACTTACATGCCCTTATCTGAGTTGCTTACACAACCGTTAATCCGTTATCTAGTAGCATGAGTAGAAGAAAAGACACCATGACGTTCTTCTTATCTGAAAACTGTATCATGTGCTAAAATTGAAAGCCCGAAACTGCTGGCTTAGATTCAGAGCAAACTAAATCGACAGTTGCCTTAAGCCTGGAACTGCTGGAGAGTAAAATGATCTGGCACACAAACACATCGTACATTATTGTGGTTTGGCTCGTAAGCCGTAACTATAATGAGTAGCACGAGGAAATCCACCACCTTAGATGTAGTAGGTTTTTTGGAATTCTTTGAAGCTACAGCAGGACGACAAAAACCTCAGCTCAAATCAACGTCATTTTTAGCTATTTTTCTTGGTTCTCTCACGGACTTCCACTTTTAGTCAAGCTCTCGGTCGAAAGAGGATCAGGGCATCAGGGACAGGAGTAACTTGTCGATTGCAAACCTTTCGGCTGCCTTCCAATGGAACACGGCTGGATATGGATCGAAGTCAAAAGGGCACAGTCCTGCCATGGTTATGGTAGTAACAGCAGCAAAGGCGGGGAATGGTCGATGAGTATGCTCTTCATCGTCTCAGAAATCTACCCCTCCTCTGCCATTTTTTGCATTATCATTGGAGCGAAACTATATTTTTACAGCCAATAAATTTGGTAGTTGATCGACAATACCACATCACTTTCCGTGCATTTACGAGATGATCCTGATCCATCATCCTGTTGTCGGCTGATTGAATCGTTTCTTTCCCCAGTGCATGTGCAGGCATTCATGGATCTGAGCCCCGGCATATCTTCCGGTCGTCCAATCAAGCGACTCCATAACCAAACGAGTTCAGAAGAAAAAGAACGGATAGAGCTGAGAACAAGCAAAACACATGGGAAAAAAATCAACAGTATTATTAACCATCCGACCCTTTTTTTGCATCAACTGTTACAAGCTGTGTTCGACACCACCGACAATGTAAAGCTCATTTTGAGCATTAGACTACTGGACTGCGTAGATACATAAAACAGATAGATTTACGAGCGGAATCATCAACAATAAGCACGTACTAGTACTCTGCATGTGTTGGAAGGCGACGGCTGCACCTCTGCTCGCCACTCGATCTAACGTCCGCCGCCGCCAGCTGCACCACCGGCACCGGCGCCACCACCTGCCCCAGCGCCGAACCCGACGCCCACACCGACGCCAACACCGATGCCGAGGCCGCCGCCGCCGCCGAGCCCACCACCATGTCCAAGTCCGCCGCCCAGTCCGCCGCCGTGCCCAAGTCCTCCCCGGCTCCTCCACCTAGCCCGCCGCCGGCACCTCCGCCGCCGCCGAGCCCACCTCCGCCACCAAGGCCGCCGCCACCGCCGAGACCGCCGCCGTGACCGACTCCTCCACTAGCTCCGCCACCGAACCCACCGCCGGCACCACCACCCATCCCGCCGCCACCGCCACCGCCCATGCCGCCGCCGCCTCCAAGGCCGCCACCACCGCCTGCTCCTGCGCCTGCGCCGCCACCGAACCCGCCGCCGGCACCACCGCCCAACCCGCCGCCTCCACCACCGCCCATGCCGCCGCCGCCGCCACCACCGAGCCCGCCGCCGCCACCGGCTCCGCCTCCAACGCCACCGCCTGCGCCGAATCCTCCACCTTTACCGCCGCCCAGCCCACCGCCTCCACCACCACCCATGCCGCCGCCGCCGCCACCACCAAGCCCACCACCACCGCCGGCTCCACCACCCACACCGCCGCCCGCGCCGAAGCCTCCGCCTGCGCCTCCTCCGAGACCGCCGCCTCCACCACCGCCCATTCCGCCACCACCTCCTCCACCAAGTCCACCTCCGCCGCCAGCTCCGCCGCCGACACCACCACCGGCGCCAAAGCCGCCGCCTTTACCGCCACCTCCGCCTAGTCCGCCGCCTCCTCCTCCTCCGAAGCCGCCACCACCTCCACCACCGAGCCCACCTCCGGCACCAGCCCCACCGCCAGCGCCGCCACCAAAGCCGCCTCCAGCACCACCGCCGGCGCCGCCTCCAAGGCCACCACCTCCTCCGCCTCCTAGACCGCCACCTCCCCCGCCTCCTAGCCCGCCACCTCCACCGAGGCCGCCGCCAGCTCCACCACCGAGGCCGCCGCCAGCTCCGCCGCCGCCCCCAAATCCGCCACCGCCGCCGTCGCGGCACCGTCCGAAGCGGCAGTCACGACCGTAGGGCCCACGTCCAAAGCGCGGCCCGCGTCCGTAACCTCGTCTAGGGCCGTAGCCTGGACCACGGCCGAACCGGCCAGAGCCGTACCGCGGGTCGTAGTCGTCGTCGAAGTCGGCGCTAACGGAGAACGCCAAGCAGAGGAAGACTGCAAGAAGGAGAGCAAGGACGGGATTCTTGAGGTTGAAGGCCATTGCCATCTTGGCAATGGGCGCGATGGCGAGCTAGCCCCTGACTGCTGGTGGTTGTTCTTGAAACTGCGTGATTTGAAGTGGGAGAGCTCTCATATGTGCTTATATAGGCTGATCTTGGGAGTGAGCGCGGCAACGAAGTGATGAAGTCAGTGCTGAGTCAACACTGTTAAGGATCCACTTGCTTGTGCGTTGCCGCGTTTTGGGCAGGTGAGAGGTGACACATACCGGAGCATTAAGTGCTGGTTCTATTTTTCCCCCCAAATTTGGAGAGAAAAACTCTTAAAATTTCTTCTCGGTTTATTAGTAATTCTTGACATAAAAAGAATCTTATGTACTGTTGAACTTGCTTCCTTCTTAAATAAAAGATCAGTGCTCCTCATTTTTCAAAACAAAGTAATTCTTGTCTAAAACAAAATTAAGAATGGTTAGACCTTCCTATAACTTAGCCGGAACTCAAGTTCACCTCCCAGAATAAACAAAAGAGTAGTACTTCAGAATAAAAAAACGACACCATAATTATATATATAACTAGTTGATGACCCGCGGAGTTGCAGCGGGACGAAAAGATATTATTAACTTAAAAAATTATAATCTTAAACTAATTATGTTAATCTCTAACATTTATTCTTTATCTAATGGTTGAAATTAATTATGATGACGTGGCGTAACGTGGATTGAGAGAAATAGCCATTAAGGCGTGCTGGTGGATTGCATCTTTTATATATAAGTAGATGAAGTAAATTTCAATTATTCAGTAACCTGTCATGACTACAGACATGACTATAGACTATTGCAAAGAGGGCAACTAACCATTTGTTTACTCTTGCCAGTTATTGGTCGTTGCATGCAGTTATCATGGTTGTGCCCTCGCTTTTGGTGCTGGTAGCGACGGTGGATATGGAGTCGTATAAGCTGACCATATCATATACTACAATCTACATAGGTTGATATGCAGAGATAGTCTCATCTCTGTCTTAATAATGATATAATGTAATGGTATTAGAAATGTTATTAAAAAAATGTTGCTTACTTAGTTCCACCTGGAACTGGCTTTGTAGCATTCACGTGCAAGCTGAAGAAAATTGGCTACACTGATATGAAGTTCATCTTCAATCTCGATGATACCACAGACGCAAACCACATCAGATTTTGCCACAGTGCGGCGACATGAGGCGCTTGGTTCAACAAAATTGCGCCCAAGCTTTATGGAGTTCCCATGCATTTGGTCTTAACCAAAAATTTTTCACTGTAACAATCTTTCTCACCCCAAATTCTATGTGTCGTAAAAACACGACAAACAATAAAATGAAGACGAGTTGAAATACTTTCGTAGCCTTCATGACCGTTAGTAGTGTCGTGCTACCAGCAGGGTTCAAAGAACCGGGGTTAACCGGTCTGGGCCGGTTACACCAGTTGGCTGGTTAACCCCTGTTTTAAATTCAATTTTTTTGTATAAAAAATTGGGATAATTGCAAAAACCACCCTAGAATTCATTTCTAGTTTCAGATTCCCACCCATAAGCTATATTATTGCAAATACCCACCCACCCACTAGAGTTTGTTGCAAAAATCACCCCGATTCACACATGTTTAATTGATTTAATCCATTTTTACTCATTTACACTAGTTTATGTTGTCTGTATCAATCTTATAAATTTGAAAATATAATATTTTCATACTTTTACATAACCCGAAAAAAGAAATAAATTAGTGGCTGGACAATGTTCTTAGAATTTGATATACGGAAGAATTTGCTCATGACAATAAGATGGTTATAAATTATTAAAATACTTTTTTTAAAAGCAATCATTCAAAAACTTTAAAATTGTTAAACTTACTTAACTTATATATTTGCTTTGAATTTATACCTTCCAAAACACGTGAAATCGATTACGCATGAGCATACTCGGGGTGGCTTTTGCAACAAAATCTATCGGGTGGGTGTGGATTTGCAACAAAATAACTTATGGGTGGGAATTTCAATCTCAAGCTGACATATGGGGTGGTTTTTCCAATTAACCCTAATTTTTTTAAAAAAACTAGAGAAGAAATAAAGATTTATGGTGAAAGAATAATATGAAATCGAGATTTTTTATCATAGAAAAAATTCACATAATACAAATAAAAGTAAAAAGGCCATAGAACCTTATAACCGGCCGATTAACCGGTAAATTACCTAAGACTACATATGTTCCCTATTTAGCTAAAAAAGAAAATTTAGATTTAGACCAAATATACATTTTCTTTTATTAGCTAAATAGGAAACATATGTAGTCGTATGTAATTTAGATAGAACGTAGTCACAAATTTAAGATAGAAAGTCATTGAAATTATTTTTTGAAAGCTACATAATTCTTGATGTATAATTATTTGTTGAAGACTATGTGTTGGACAACTATAGCCGAGACACGAGTGAAAGTCATATTTTTCTACATATCATGTATAATTAATCTTGTTGTTGTATAAATTTGAGTGCAAGTCTTTCTTTTCTATGCCCTATGTATAATTAATCTTGTTGATGTATGAATTCGTGTTGAACAATATGGGTTAGACAACTATATTATATTTGACCTTTTATTGGACAATATGGTTGTGATATGTCCTATGAAGTGGACAGCTAATGCAATTTTTCCTATTTTTCTAATATTTTTCTTAATTTATTATATTTTGCACTCGTCTGAAAACCGGTCGGCTAACCGATGATCCGACCGTGGTTAACCGGAATAACCGGCCGGCTAACCGGTTGCCAACCATCCTGAGCAAAAAATGAATTTTGCCCGTTAGCCGACCGGTTTTTCCGGTTATCCGGTTACGGTCCCGTCCGGTTCCGACGGTTCATTCGGTTTTGTAAACCCTGGTTACCAGCACGCAGTGTCGCTTATAGATGCTAGTATATGAATGGTGAATACTGATCCTCTTGTGCACCGTGCTTTCTGCCTCACAGTTCTATTTTTGTAGTATATAGCTATATATGTTAACTATAGATCAATGGAAAAGAATCCTACAACATATATCGTTGCACCAAATGTGAGTATGAGTATTGAAGTAGAAAACAAATGTGCAGGTATCCTTAAGCAGAACTAAAGTATCTAGTGCTGGAAACAACTCAGTTCCACATTTCTGGATCAGAAAAAAATAACTCAGATACACCTTACCTGAGCTAGCTAAGCAATAGTCGCGATTGGACGACCCGCATGCCATGATATGTTTTGCATGCGGTTGGGTTGTGGCTGTCCTCAGAGACTATTGGCAGGCAGCATGCATTGATAACCAATCCCGATCCAGCGTTGACGAAGTCGACACGCAATATGCGTACACGTGAACAGTAGAGAGGCCATGCCATGCAGCAGATTGCACGCATGCGTCGATCAATCGATGCGTGGGCCACCTCGCGCTAGTCAGCTGCAGCAGAGCCATTGCACAAACACATGGGTTTGCGCTAGCTTGCGATGAAACAGCGGCGCTCTCATTCGTCGGCGGCCGGTGGCAGATACGAAGCATTTATCTCTGGCGAGCGGCATTGAAGGCCGTTCATCCGCTCCGGCCGGGTCCGCCTGTCCCTTCGACCACCATTGATGCGGTGATTGCGGAGAAGTGGGCATTCCATCTGCCAACCAGGACGACGCGGAGATGGGTCAACGCCGGTTGAATTTTGCCGTCAGACAACTCAGCCTCTCTGGTGCAGCCGACAGCCGAGTACCGAGCCAAAGGATTCCTGAAGCGAAATGCATCACTTGTAACATCCGCGATGGTCTATAAGATTTCTTCCAGGTGTTGATTATTCTCTAGAATTTGTCTGAATAATTCAACAACCTATTCTAATTAAGCTTTTATAAGCAACATTGTGTACACTCGCAAAATAGAATCACCGACAAGCTGCTGTAATCTCGGACGCGCCGGGGCTGCAGGTGGAATGGAGAACCCGCAAGTTAACCTTACCACCAGGCACTTGATGTCACTGGCATCATCGCCGGTCACCATTGGTTTGTTGTTTTGTCATTCGGGTTGTTTGGTTGGGCATGAAATGAATTTTGTGTGTGTTTGTGAGAGCATGCAATAAGACCCTGTTTGGATCCGCACAACTAACACTACACCACAGTCCATTATTAGCGTCTTATGGTTGGTCGGTGAAGGCCACTTCAACCAGTGACCATGATTCGCTAAAGAGCTTTAGCGACCTATGTTTTCGATCGCTGCAAGTGGCGTCGCTAAAAATTTTAGTGACTTACACATTTTAGCTACCGATCACTAGGCGTTGTAGCCAAAGAATTAGCGACCCACAGATCAATGCTAATAATGGAATTAGTGACCAACGATCGGTTGCTAATTGACATAATCGCAACACATACCATAATCCATCATTAATTATGCACTCGACAGTCACACCTGGGTTAATTAGGCATTGACAATCACACCTGGGTACGCAACCAATCCACTTATTTTTTATGGTTTCTAGATGCCCATTTTAGCTATCAAAAAGTTGATGTTTTACATCTTAATTTGGTCAATTAATCTAACAATTAACCCCATAATTGTATATATTTAGTTGTTATGTTTTGATGCATAATACAAGAAATAGATGAAAAACAGAACAATTATGGATGAAAGATGACGAAGCAAAGAAGAGAAGGAAGAATAGCCGGGCCATGCCGATCCACACACACATGGAAGGCCCAATTGCAGGGCCCGATCCGAGAGGAAGATAGCCCAACCCAATATGAATTAGAGTTGGTGGACACATAGGTCATAATCGTCGGAAATAAAAGAGAAGAAAAGCAACAAAGTCAAGGACGACGATTAGAAGCGAAAAACTACCGCAAAGCTAGGGTTCGAGGATATTGGCGGCAAACGGCGGCGAACACCGACCATAACCACCGGAAGGGAGACCGTGCCAATCGAGACACCGATTGCGGTGATCGGCAATTGCGCCACCTTGTGCTATTCCTCATCCCTTTGCCATGTACAACGGAAGAATGAGTGAGTAGTCTTATATTCTCTTCTCCGGTGCAGGTATCTAGCTATGTAAACTCTCATGTTTGTGAAACTCTCTTGATGAACTCAATCTATGTGATATTCTTATGTTACAATGAAGATGGATGCATCTATTCATACCTATTAGTGTTATTTGTACAAGTTACACTATTGATCATCGCATGGTGCAAGAAACCAGTGATAGTTAATAGCCCCTTGCATGTGACAAGCCGGACAAACGAAACCACCATGTCTTGTAGAATGCTACGTTTATCATCTAATTTAATAAGACGAATCTACATGCTAGTAAACCAATCCTAAGGAGGGAATCCTTAATTATCTTTGTTACACCTTTGTTAGCAATTAGTGTTTCCAATCCTTGTCATTTGTACACACAACCATTGCAATCTTGTTAGTATTTAATTGTTAGTAAAGATTCCACTTATTATATGTGGATTTGATTAAACCTTGGAATACTTTAAGGAAAAAGAGCTACAATTGTACACCGTCCTCTTGCGAGTGTATAAGTAGGTGCGTAGTTACTACCAACAAGCTGTTTTTTCTCGCGCCGTTGTTGGGGAACAAGCCAATACTTTTACTATATTTTTATTTACTAACATCTAACCTCCTCTTTTCTAGTTTGTTTTTGTGTTTTTGTGTGAAATTTTTAGCATGAGTGTGTCGGAGTCGTCTCGCAAGGTGAGGGAGCACTCCATACCGTCTCCGGACTTGCTAGTACCTCAATCTTGAAATGAGAAGGCCACCGCCTCATCATATATGTTGAATCCTATTATCGTTAACATGGCTGAAGGCAGCAAGTTCTTTGGGACAAAGGATGAGAATCCATACACTCACCTACAAGATCTAGAGATGCTATGCCAAACCTTTCATCATGAAGGAGTGCCTCGGAATCTATATAGATGGCTGCTATTCAATTTTCATTGGGAGGAAAGGCCAAGGAGTGGCATAAAGCGGCCTCGCGCAAAGCAAAGGGAAGTTGGGATGAATTAGTGGGAATTTTTTGTCTCCAGTATTTTCCCTACCAAAGGTGCAGAAATTGAGAAGAGTAGTGATAAATTTCTTACAACAACAAGAAGAAGAATCTCTCGCTCAAGCATGAACTCTTTTCCAATCTTTGCTGAAACAAGGACCAGATCTAGGCATAGATGAAAACATCTGTGCCCAGACTTTCTACATCGCCATAAATGGAGCCTCGATAATGCATTTGGACGGATCGGTCGGAGGAAGTTTCTTGGGATTGACGGCAAGGGCTGTAATGGATCTATTGGCTAAAATTGTTAAAAATGAGGCATTGCATATATATTCAAAAGAATTTCAAGAGCCGAGAGAGCCACTTAAAGAGAAATCACCAATGGGAGAACTATTAGCAGTATAGGTCTTTACGCCAGAGATCAATTCAGTGGAAAAGCCAGAACAACAACCAGCGTGACTAGAGTCGAATGACAAGGCTGCAATGATCAGCGCATCCGGTGTGCCAATCGGCATAGAAGTTCCAATCAGCACATCATCAGCTCTGATTAACCCGCTCTGTAGATCGTAAGGAATATACTAAATTGGAGGCTGCAATTATGGATAATCACCTGAAAGATTTTGAGGGAAAATTTGCTAAACCCATGGGAGAAGGACACTAGCAAACGCCATACCCTTGGATGAGTTTGAACCAATGGATTGGATTCACATTGATTTCTCTAACAAGCTGCTCAATATGAGAAGGTCCTTCAATCCGGAACATGCCTCGGAAATCAGAATTGAGTATAATTTTCTGAGCGACAAATTAAAATAAGAAATCTTGGACCAAGAGGTAATCGAAAAGGCATGGGAAAATTATACAAGGATGATATAGAGCTCGATGGAACTGAACTCAAGCAAGCAAAGAGATTGCTAGATAGTTGCTTTGAACCATCTCTCTATGAAGGACTATGTGGTGTATATGTTGTGGGTCTCACGGAAGAGGAAGAGGAAGACCCATATATACCATGTGAAATTGCAAACATAGAATTCTCGAAAGCTTTATGTGATTTCGCCTCCCGTGTCGGTTTGATGACATATACATGAGAATGCCTCATGCAATTAAGAACAACTGTTAGGAACCGAACTCGAGCTAATCATGGCATATGGAAAGAATACTAAACCACGGGGCTTGTTAAGAATGTGAAAGTCAGAATCAACTCAAAACCAATACCGGTGGATTTCTTCGTCCTAGATGGATTATGATATGAATACTTGGGGAAGAACAAGACGTACCATGTGATCGCTAACGATTGCAGTCGACAAAAGAAGAGACATAAAGATTGTTAGTTATACTAAAGAATTATAGGAAGACCATTAGATATTCATTAGATGATATAAAAGGAATCAATCATGCTTTTTGCACTCATAAGATTAATTTAGAAGAAACAACTAAACTAGCAGTGGAAGGAATGAGAAGATTAAAGGAATCAATGAAGCCGGTGGTCTAGAAAGAAATATTGTGATAGTTAAATGCAAGTATCATCTACCTTGTGGCTGATAGTGAGTGGGTAATCCCAATGCATTGCGTCCCAAAGAAAGGAGGATTAATTTTTTCAATTGTTGAACGAGTTTGATTAATTTTTGTATCAATTATTTTGTATCCAGTCAATTTTTGTGTACTTGTTATTTTTTTATTATAAATATAAGATATGAAACACTTTTGAATACATTTTTTTAAAAAGCTTGCGTTAAACAAGTCTAACCCATAGTCAACCACAACAATGAACAACTTTGTTATTCATTATCTGTTGTCATGACTATAGATATGTCATAAAAGGCAACAAAACAGTTAGGGCCCTTTTGGTAGGGCTTTTCTAAAAATAGGATTCTCTAGAAAAAAATTGTTTGGCAAAACGCTCATGTGTATTTTAGTACAAATATGAGTTGAGAATCCATGAGAAGATATGTATTTAGTGTTTTTGGATTCTAGTACAAATATGAGTTGAGAATCCATGAGAAGTGCTTCTAAGAAGGTGCATAATATATTTTTTATGGAGCTCTTTGGATGATTCCTCCTGGAATCCGGAGTAGAAGCACTTTAAGGAGCCCTACAAAACAGGGTCTTACTTATTTGTTGCAAGGTTATTTGCATGCATCAATTATCTTTGGTGTGTCCTTGGTGGTGGCGGCGACAGTAGTGATGGCAGAGTAACCTGTGAAACAAAGTTTGTATATGATCCAACACTGTCAATATCAGGAGGTGCAAACATATAGTTTCAACTGTCTCTGAACATAACGGTAATATAGAACCAAAAAAAGTAAAGTTTCTTACTTCCACATTTTATTCCACCGGGCACCTGCTTGTTGCAGTCACTTGCGAGCCAAATAAACTTATGTACACTGATCTTTGACTCGTCTTCAGCGGTGATGATACCACATATGCAAACCATATCGGATTTCCGCACGGCACGGCGGCACGCAGCAGTTGGGTCGAGATAATCGCCTCTAAGCTTTATGGCGTCGATGCATTTAGTCATAACCAATATTTTTTGGCCATGACAATCTTTTTCGCCCAAAGCTTCACGTGTTGTAAAGAACACTAAAATGAAGAGGAGTTGAAGGATTACTTTTGTGGCCTTCATGCTAGATTATGATATTGTGTTGTGAGCACCTAGTGTTGGGCTCTATGCCAGAGTACGGATGGTGGATAGTAACCCTTTTTTTTTACTGAACTTAGCAGGGGAGCCCCCTACCTATTTTTTTTGTATTGAATAACAAAAAGTTTATGTACAAAGAACAGCCTCAGACTGCAAAAAAGACCCTAGACTAGGAGTTAAACTGTATCTGGGAGATTACATATAAAAGTATCAACTAGAGGCTTCAAAGCCGGCTTGATTCTGAATTCTACCAGGGAGAACTCATCTTTGAACGATTGGAACCATTGCCGAAGAGAAGCATTCCTATTATCAAAAATAATTCCGTTCCTATGGCACCATATTGTCCAGCACCCAACAATTAGAACTTCCCTGAAAATCTTAGAATTAAAACATTGCCGAGCAAGAAGAAACATATCATCATGTGTGAAGTTTGTCTGCCAATTGATGTTCAGGGTCTGCCAGCAGCTAACACTGAATGGGCACTCAAAGAAAAGGTGCATCAATGTTTCCTCAGTGTTTGCTGTGCAAAGCACACAATTATAATTTTCAAGGTGCATATTTTTCCTTCTCAAAAGATTTCTTGTATTCAACGGTCTCTGAGTAGCAGCCAGAAGAAAAAATTTAGTCTACTCTTGCAGTAAGAATTCCACATCCATTTAAACCATGGAGAAGCCAGATTGGTTCCAATTAACTTTAAATAGGCATTCTTGACCTTGTAGGTACTATTGCTCTAAATATAGCTCCAAACATCATTGGCCTCTAGATTCAAGTTAAAGTTTTCTATAGCATTCTACAGATCAGAGGGTTCTCTTGAAGCTGTCATGGTTAATGGCAGCCAAAGGAGGTTTCAATGTCAGCCTGAAGAAAAGCCTTGACTGAGATGCTTTTGTTATGTGCATATGTATAGAGCTCCGGGTATTGAAATTTTAGAACCCCAAAATCCCAAGAATCATGCCAGAAACTAACCTTGTTCCCAGAAAAAGTAGAGCACGAAGCTAACATGAAAAAGTAATCCTTTTTCTGCACCATGCTTCCATTTGTAGTACGTATATGTATATAGCCTATGGTATAACTGATAAATGGACAATAATCCTCCGACATACTCTCTTCGATCCACCCCAGTTTATTTATTGTACAATCTTTGTTTTCTTCCTATTTTGGATTCATAACATCTTCTATGAATATGGACTGTGGCTATATCAAGATTCATATCATCTTCTATGAACTTATTAGTTAGGAGTTATTTTGCGATGGAAGGGTAGTATTACATTAAATTTGAGCATTGTAAAGCAAAATGTATAGGTATCCTTGAATGAAGGAACTAATAAATACTATATCATGCTGGAAACAAATGTTATGGCATCCGTGTGTAAACTCTTAAGCAACTTGGGTTTTAAAAAGAAAAGGGAAAAAACTCGTGACATTGCCGTGTGTTATCGAGCTATGTAATAATCGCGATTGGACAGCCCGCATGCCATGACGTGTTTTGCATGCGGTTGGGCTGTGGCTGTGCTCAACGGCTATTAATTGGCCGGCAACACATTGATAACCAATCCCGATCCAGCTAGCGTTGACGAAGTCGACACGCATGCATACACGTGAACAGTAAAGAAGCCATGCCATGCGGATTGCACGCATGCGTCGATCAATCGATGCGTGGGCCCGTCGCGCTAGCTTGCGAGGAAACAGCGGCGCTCGGCGGCCGGTATAGCGGATACGTAGCATTTATCTCTGGCGAGCGGCATTGTAGGCTGTCCATCCGCTCCGGCCAGGTCCGGCTGCCCCATCGACCACCATTGATCCGGCGAAGCGTTATCTGCCAACCAGGCCGACGCGGAGATGGGTCAACGCCGGTGGACTTTTGCCGCCAGACAACTCCGCCCCTGGTGCAGCCGACAGCCGAGAGCAGTGAAAAAAATTCTGGTATTAAAAATTTATCGGCCATGGCGATATAACAAAAGTCGCCGAAATTCTGTAAACATCGGCTGGTTTTGACCCTAAATTCTTCAACATTTAAAGGAAATTTATTCAAATATGTCAAAACCGGTCGCTATAAGCCTATAACCAAGTACCGACCCCAACCGGTAAAAACGAAAATCTTCGAAATTAATGAATTTAGGTCGAATTTTTTTTCCACTGCAGCCGAGTGCTAAGCTAAAGGATTCTTCAAGATGGAGCGGAATTATTTCCATTATCATCACACCTGTAACATGCACGTTGGTCAAATATTTATTCTACGTAGTGATTATTCCACTACCAGAATCTGGGTCTATAGCGGCGGAAGAAAAACCGGCGTAGCGGCGGGCCAAATTTTAACCGCCTCAAAAAAGGGGAACAAGTGTTGCGGCGGTCCAAGACTCCACCCACCGGTAAAAACATTGAGTAAGGATGGCCCAACAGTCCACCCGCCGCTAAAGCCCACTATGGACCGCCATATAAAATAGAGGCCAACCCTAGCGTCATCAGCCTCCCCACTCATCTCTCTCATTCTCACTAGCCGCCGCCGCCTCTCCCTCTCTCAACGGACGCCGCCTCTCCCCCTCTAGTCCCTCACCACGGCGGACCTCCCCGTCCTCTCCGGTGACAAGGGAGGAGCGGGCTCCGGGCGATGGTGCGAGCTCCTCCGTGGGGTGACGACGGCACGGGGCGGCGGATCCGCCGCCCCTCCCCTCGAGCGACGACGGCGCTGCGCGGGCAGCGGATCCGCCGCCCCTCCCCTCCGAGCGGCGATGACGGTGCGCAGGCTGCGGATGCACCCTCTCCGTCCGGGCTGCGACTACGGCGCGTAGACGGCAGTCTCCGGGTGGCGACGACGGAGTGGGGCGGCGCATCCGCCACCCCTCCCCTCTAAGCAGCGCCAACGGTGAGCGGGCACCAGATTCACCCCTTCCTCCGAGCTACGACGGTGGCATGCGGGCGTAGGAGCCCTCCCTCGGGGCGGTGCGGTGAGGTGGGCCTGGCTTGGGCCCAGTTTTTTTGTTTTCCTATTTGGGCTGTAGTGGCGGGTAGTTTCGGATGCCGGTTACCCGCTGCTACATCTATTCATTTTTACCTGCGCTCGTGTAGTGGCGAGTAGATACCTGCCGCTACAATGCATTTTTGACTGCCGCAGTGCCGCTATAGGCGTGGATTGTTGTAGTGTTCTCTAGATCGTTGATTTGTTATTTATCTGAATAATTCAACAACCTATTCTAAGCTTTTAAGCAGCATTGTGTATCACTCGCAAAATAGAATCACCGACAAGCTGTTGTAATAAATTTTTTTAGTATAATCATTTTTTCCATTTAGGATTCTATGTTCAAGTGGTTCTTGCTAAATGTTCCCATGAGATTACTATAGCTTGGTTCCAGTGATCCTTACGGTCCTTTTGCTTTTGACTATTCACAATCCTATAACTTTCAAAATGAAGGAATTGACTTGGCAAGTAATTGGCGCATGGAGCAGAACAGGAAGGAAGGAGTGAACCGTAGTAGCCAGTTTTCTTGTACCATGTTATAGTAACTTGTAATCCAAACTTTGCATTCTCCTCTTCTTAAATGAAACCCCAGTGCTCATGCTCATTGTTCGAAAAAAAAAAACAATCCTATAACTGATGATTTTGTATTAGGTTGGCTGGAAAGAATTTGTCAACTCATGTCCTTGCATTCTCATCCCTAATGATGGCCAAACGGGCCGGGCTAAACGGGCAGGCCCGAAGCACGCTTTTTTGGCCCGACCCAAACCCGGCACGGCACGGATTAGTTTCGGGCCGGGCTGGCCCGGCACGCACCGTCAGGCCGTGCTCGGGCCGAGGGTAGGGCACGACGGGCGGCCCGGCCCGGCACGGATTGGACGCGGCTCGATGAAGCCCGACGGGCCACACTTTTGGCCCGATAAAGCACGGCACGAAATTAAATAATATACATGTTTTATACTTAACACTAATGTTGAAGTGCTTTAGTGGTAAAGCATTTGACTTGTACCTTAGAGATTCAAGGTTCAAATCTCCATCTTGCTATGTTTTTATCTATTTTTTCAAGCTTTTAACATTATTGGGCCGAAAAATACTTATTGGGCCGTGGGCTTAACAGGCCGGCACGGCCCGAATAGCCCGAAAAACATTTTCGGGCCGTGCCGCGGGCCGACGCCCAGGCCCGTGGGCTGGCACGGCATGGCCCGAAAGTAAATTAGTGCCGTGCCGGCCCGAAATGTAAATGGGCCGGGCCTTTTCGGGCTCAGGCCGTGCCGTGCCGGGCGGCCCGTTTGGCCATGACTACTCATCCCTACGGACAAACTCATGGGCCATTGGGCCGGGATTGCAGGGAGATTAATCAGAGTATATTAGAGACATGGCCCAATGGAGATCTTGGAAATTGCCATCGATCAATTTTGTATGAGTAGCCGGGATTGCTGGGATGTCATGATCCATCTTACTGGAAGCACCAGGAGTTGGTGAGGTCACTGATCTTGCCATCGATCTTGGAATGGAGGTATAGCGATCGACGAGCCAATCGTTGCTGTGCAAAATGAAAACAAGAGAAATTGCAATGTTTGTTTTATTTTTTGCACGTAGAGTAATGTTTTTACTGAATGAATTGGTAGGCAAGTTTCCCTCAAATTTGTGATGTCTTCGTCAACTTGTAATTATGCAGTTAGCTAACTAACAGCTGCATTTGTGCTATATATCTTAAAAGATGTAGTTCCAAGCAAAAGATATGCTTTTCTAGAGTATACAATATGCATTGTTGAAATCAATGCAAATGATTAAGCAGATGATTACCGACACATAAGCACCTCCACGGACTCCTGCACAGCATGTTCGCAAGAAGAACATATGTGCCTGATCGACGTGCGAGGTCGTCCACTTAGTTAACCTGCAACAATAAAGATACACACGTATATGTAATATGTCCAGCTTAATGCAGTCTGGGCAACATCGAAGAGACGACTTTTAACTAAAATACAGCCACGCGAACCAGATGATCATTTTTAACACTAGCTGCACCCCTGTGCTTCCTATATATATGGTCGCCCTGGAGCCTCGACATGACAGCAAGAACCATCAACTTACACACAACGCAAAACAAGGTCTGCATTTAGAGGCAGGTCCGGCAAAGTGGGAGTTCACTCCGCTAGCTATTGTTTGTGATGGCAGGCATGGCCAGGAATACTGTCCTGCTCCTCATTCTGGTCGCCATCGCCCTCCAGCTGTGCTCTACCGTGCCTCCCACTGCGGCAGCCGGTAGAGCGTTGGCCGAGCAGCCATGTAACGTAAATGGCGCCCGGACTGGAGGTGGAATGGAGAACCCACGCGAAGGTGGCGGGGAGGTCAAGTGTGGGAGCACAACTGTCGCCAGTGGTTGGACTGCGCCTGACTCCAACGGGGGGCAACAAGCGGGCGGGACCATCGCCGGCCAGAAGGTGGGCAGCTAGTAAACCTTACCACCACGCACCTGATGTCACTGATCTGGACATCAGCGCGGTCAACATTGGTTTGTTGTCTTGTCATTCGGGTTGTTTGGTTGGGCATGAAATGCATTTTGTGTGTGTTTGTGAGAGCGTGCAATAAGTTTGGTAAATATGTTTGCCATTGTTTGATTTGTACACGGTTTGTGGTTGATTTGTTACCATAATCTTTACTATCCATCCAATCCATTATTACTTGTCATCATACATTTATCCAAAATTTTCAATTTACTTGTCATCCTCGTATCCCGAGATACACGTCCCTCTCTTTCCGATACACCTCCATCTCACCAGTGATGGATCCATACCCTAGGACATCAGTAAGACCCACATCATAACACTATCACAATAAAAGCACTATACCGGCGGGTACGGCGGCCGTCGCTACGACTCTGTCGCTAAAAATAGCAATTTATAACAACAGGTATTTCGGTTTTGGGATCACTCACTGCTAAAAAGAGAACTAATAAATAAATAAATTGGGCCCATCGAATCCTAGCCGTCGTCGCACCAGTGCCACTCCATGCCGCGCGCCTGCAAGTTGCCGTCACCAGTCAGAGAAGAGCCGTTGTCGCTTGTCGGAGAACGGGGGTGGTCAGATCTAGCTGCCCCCGAGCTGCTGGCCGTCGGATCCGTGCCGTCCAAGGAGGAAGGCCGCACGCTAGCCGCCGGGGATGAAAAGGGGCACGCTGACCGCCGAGGAGGAGGAGCCACGTGCAGGCCGCCAGGGAGGAGGGCCGCGCGCTGATCACCTAGGAGGAGGAGGAGGCGCACCGGTTGCCTAGGGAGGAGGAGCGTGTGCTGGCCGCTCGAGGAGGAGGAGGGTTGCGCCGACTGAGGACGAGTAGGGGCCGCGCCGGCCGCCGGGGAGGAGGCATCAGGTGGAACGTCTCCTGCACCGTGTCAGAACGCCAGCAACACTTGTAACGGCCAGGCAGACACGACGTTGAAGCCACCAGCCAGTGCAGGCGGCCGTGCAGTGCCACAAAGTTGCAGATAGCCACCGGGATCGCCGTGGCTGCCACTGCAACCTCTCTCGCGACCTCTGGTCAAATGTCAGGGTTCCGCGGGCACCGGTGGAGATGATTCCGTACTTATACCACGCTATCTAGAGTGCCTTTGCAGCGGTAAAGGAGTCGGTACTCGCCGGACGGTTGATGGAGGTAGAAGCCATAGTGAGGATCCCGGCCCTATGTTGCGTTGGCGGCGGCTGGCCAAGCTCAGCCCACTGCTGCCTCACGGGGCTGCAGATCATGTAGTGGCCGCCACCGGACTGGAACAAGAGGACGCTGCCGCTGGCACACCATGAGCCAAGGAGTACTCCGAACGCTTGCGCTTTCTTCCCTTTTTTTTTTCTTTTTTTTTTTTTTTTTGACGCCGGCAGCGGGAACAGTCTGCAGGGTAACTTTCCACTTTCCAGTCTGAAGGGGAATCACATCGACCTCTGATTCCTCAAGGACTACAGGAGGACATCGAGTGGCTGTTGGTGGCTGCCGCCGGTGCCGGGAGGAAGGTACAAGAGGACAATTACGTAGAGACTGGAAAGTTGTGTGTGGTAATGTAGAGGTCAGAATGCAATTTTCTTTTCTAAAAAGATATAAGAACTATAATGCACTCTGTGAGAGAGCTGGGAGAAAGTCTATATCACGGCACGTATTCAAGGAGAGCTTAGTGAAGCACTTGCGGTGCTCATCCATTTGGTTGGAATATTACTAATATAGGTTTATTAACTGCTCAATCTATGTACAACACTATTCTAAACGATGAAAGTTATAGAGAAATTATGTCTTTGCTGAAAATTGCCTTTAATTTTCATTCAAAATTTTGAAACTTTACTGATATAAAGTACACACTAAGCAATTGTAATGACAAAATTATTTTTTTCTACAATAGTATGAACATTATAACGACGGGAGCAAACCTTCTATTAGCCAAAGTGACCGAAGTGGCATATAAGGGATGCAAATTTCAATCCGATGGGAAATATTGGATAAAAAATTACCTACAATATAAAGGAATAGTATAATTTTCAATGAAATGTAAATAATTTTCCCGTATATTTGATCACGAAAAGATATGGCCATCACTGTTATAGTCTCGTTAATCAGCAAAAAGGGACAAATATTATCCACCATTACTATTATAGAAATGTTAGACCAAAGGATCCCTTACAAATTTTTGAAATTATAAGCCACTATCATTATACAAGAAATTCTAAAATATATCTTACATATTTTTCAGTTACCGACTATTGCAATTAAAAAATATTTGAAAATTCTTAGAGAAAATAACGATAATACAATAACTTTATTGATATAAAAACCAGTCATAGTTAAATTAATGATGTTAGCTTAAGTGTGTGTATCAAGCCCATACTTCAATAAAAGTGTTACAAAATACTTATGTAAAAATATTACAAAAACAATTGAAATAGATTAATATTTTTATTAAAATAAAATATAGTATAAATTGAAGAAACTATTTTTAATTAACTTTTAGAACAGGTAACGAAGCTAGCCATGCATATGAACATTATAGGTTGACTAATTAATTCTAAGTTTTATTAATTAGATCAACAAATAAGGCAAATATCAAACAACTACTCGAAATATCACCCAAAATAGTCATGCACTTGTTATTCGTCTTATTTTTTGGGTATACACATGTTTCGGTTTCAAAACAAAAATGCTCAAAGTTGTTATGAAAATGTTATGGGATTTAGATAGGTAGCCAATTTTCTGTACAAAATTAAGAAAATAAAGATGGCTTTTATGGAAAAATAGCATAGTACGAAACACATAGCTCTAGAGTTTTATGTAGTTTTTGTTAAATATTAAGGGTGTAAACTGTTATAATGTTGATTGTTTGAAGCGAAACATGATTTTTTTATTAAAAAAATACCCATAGCCTACAATGTATGGAATCGGATGTGGGCCCACAACCCATCTAAAATTGTATGTTGGCTCAAGCGTACGTAGAATTGAGAGGGGGGGGGGAGGGGGCTGCCCCTCTCGTGCTTGCAACCGTCGACAACCACGTGAGCCAATGGGGTGCCATGTCAACTTAGTTGCATGATCAAACAACTACATATGGCGAGATGACATTCACCGTTAACACCCATAACAAGCTAGGTATGCTAAAAGGGATGTGTTAGCATCAGATTGGAAGAGGGGCGGGTGTCGGAGCTCTCAAGGTGCGATAGCTCACATCTGATCATTATATAGATATACTATAGTAATTGTAGTTCTGAATTGATGTGGGCAACTACATACCACTTAACTTTCTCTTGGCGCCTACCAATGAAGATTGTTCCCAATAACCCTAACTAACTAATTGGGGTACTTATTCTATATCCAAGAGCAATCCAGTGATTGGAGGTTAAGGAAAAACATTTATATCCAAGCTGGGTACTCTTTATGCTATTACTTAAAAGATGTAATGACATACTTTATTTTATCAGCCAAACCTGGGTACCCTTTTCTGTTTATGCTTTAATTACACGATTAAAATTGTGAATTCAAGTTGATTGTAAAACTTTATTTTTATGCTAGCAGAATTTACTTGTTCCTGCAAATTTCTTGATCTATCAAGAGTCAATTGCATGCTATTAGCCTATCACCATACAACCCGAGCATGATGGACGCCAATCCGGGAACCGCATACAACTGATTGTCCTTATTTTTGTGAGGAGGGTGAAACATCACCATCCTCCTCTTTTTTTTATTTTTTTTCTTGAGAATCATCCTCCTCGTTTAATAATTGAATAAAGATAAAGAAGAAGAAATGTAGCCTGCATGGACATCGTCAATTGTTGATGTTCAAGCCCATGCAACAAATTACGTGTAGCCTGCAGGCTAATCAACGGATGAATTTGTCTTTTTTTTTGGATATGATGGAATTATTATATATATTAGCCATTATTCTATCAACCTACTGTTGCAACTTAACAAGGTCTATTCGGATATTTCATCAAAGGAAATTCTTGAGGTATTTTGTCGCTACATATTCGTGCATCCCACTTGTGCTCTAGATCTGCCCCTGAGAACACCCAGCCTAGCTGAGATCCATAGAAATTCAAAACAACGCACACGGCTACGGCATGCTCAAACAAAATAATTCAACAGGTAAGCCTGCAAAAAAAGAAAGATATATCTAGCTAGCAAGTCGATGAAGCAGTGTTGACATGGTAATTTGAAAAGCATCCATAAGTTTCAAAGTTTTTTCACACGATCATTTTTAATCGAACCTCGCCATGCTGACACCAATCAGCTCATACTCACGATCGTTTTTAATCAAACCTCGCCACGTTGACAATTATTGACACCCAATCAGCTCACATTCACACCGGCACACCCTCCTGCTAATTATTCGTTACAAGTCAGAGCTCAGTCTCCATATATATCAAGCTTTTCCACAGCATTGGCAGGCTAGCAGCCAGTCGTCGTAGTACTCCGGCTTGAACAGCTTGTGATAGCAGGTATGGCCAGGAACACCGTTCTGCTCCTCGTTCTGGTCTGCGTCGTCGTGCAGCTGTGCTCCATCACAACTCCTGCGAGGGCGGCTGGTAGAGCGCGGGACCTTCCAATGATGGGGATGGGAACCTTCAGTGACCAGCACTAGGATGTCGACCGCACCACCATTGTCAATGACGCCCAACCTGACAACAATGGAGGGGTGGGAGTGGAGACGCTGGCAGCCACGCCGCGTCCGTACCACCGTGACGAGGATAAAACCGTGAAGCCAAACAGAGAAGCGGCGGTCCAATTGAATTGAATCATTGATCTTCCTGTTGCTTCGTCTTTGGGTTGATTTCCATTGACACTTTCAAATAATTGCTTCGTCTTTGAGTTGCTTTCCATTTACAATTTCAAATAAAGTGCACACCATAAGCCCATAAATGATGCTACTGTGTTCGTGAGAGAATGTCCGAGAAAGTTTGGCCAGCTTGCTGGAGCTAGCTTGCTAGCGTGTCATTGCTTGGTTTATCTTTATCTTTAAAATTGGTACCCATCATTTGTGCTTCCATAGTCCCATGATAAATTTCAAAATTGTTACTCATCAGTTGATCAATTCATAGCTTCGAAAGTCCAGGCCCTAGCTGTTTCACGCATGATAGGGAAAATGGAAAGAAACGGGAGGGTGAATGACAGGAGAAAGATTCAGATGAAAAACATAAACAGCAGAATCATTTATCTTTTCCTTTACTTTGAAATATTTAATGACATGGAGAAGTATTTACAGCTTGAACTCAATGCCAGCATCTTGTTGGTCTCTACAGATTGTACAGCGAATCATCTCATAGTCTTTCTTTTTCCAAACAATAATGTACCTGATAGTTTCAACTACAAAATAGTCCATTCACTCTCATCAAGTGGCCCTAGATCATCAGAGGGAGATGCCTGTGGCGGCGTCTCTGGTGACTTTGCATTCTTCTTTGAAAATATGGACACCTTCCTGTCAAGAAGGTTTGAGAAAATTTTTGTATTCTTTTCCTCAGATGAGTTCCTCTCATCCTTTGGAGGCGTCTTCTTCTCATCCTTTACCCGCGCTTCCAAAGTGGTGGGCGATCTTTTCCCATAAAGCTGAGCTTGAGCTTAAAGCGATTTTTATTTTCAACAGACTTCCCGTCAGGTTGGTCCATAATCTGAAGAGTTTCTTCAGGGTGGGTAACTATGGCTTCCATCGTCTCGTATACCTGGCACAAAATTCAGGACGTTCTTATCTGCAGTAACATGATTACCAAATGAATAAATAAAAGCAGAATACCTTGCAGATTTCATCTAGCTTCTCTTTTGACATGTCATCTTGGTAAACGCCAGTTATATAGTCCTTACATTCGTAGAACAATTTTGATAGGTTGTTATCCGCTGGCAGAACTGATTCTGCTGCTGCGAAGGATACAGAAAGCTGATATTCACAAATTGTAAACGACAATACATTAGCATTTGTGTTTTCAGAAAATAAGATGGAACCTGAAGTCTAGCTATAATTGAGATTAAGAAAATAAAATAGAGACAAACTTGAGCTTACAATGACAGCAAGTAGCTGCTCAAACAGTTTTGCTGGCTCAATAACTTCCAAGGCATCAAAAATGCTCTCCCTGCATGGTTGGTTTGTTCTAAATTTTTAATTAAACAGTGATGTAATCAACACAGCAATCCATCAATATACTTCTACTCACACAGCTAGATCTTCATCATATATAGGAGTCTGTTCCACAGCAGGTATTGGTTTTGCAGTTTCCCACAACTCCTTCCACAAGTTTCCTTCTAGACAACGACACCACATCAAATGAAGATAAAATTAGGATATATGGTAGCATATCCGTGAATGAGAGAAATATAGAGTGATCTAGTTACCTTTTGTTAGCATTCGATCGCTTAATCGACCACGCCTAGATGAGCCTTCCCCTACCGTGGTAGTGTTTGCAGTACAATCTTCAGACCAATCAGGTGGAGAGTGCCATCTAATGAAATCTTCCAGGACACATCCCGGATTTGCTGCCTGTTATTAACAGTAAATTTTATGTTTAGGAAATTTAGTCTGACCGCCTTATATTTTTCTGAGAACATCTTTCAACTTGCCTTGAAAGCTTGCATATCCGACAGAAGTTGAGAGCAACCAGCACCAAGACTGATAAATAAGATCACAAGTACATAAATATTGTTAATAATATTAGTGGCAGAAATGGATATGTAAAAGGGCATTGCACCCCTATCAGATTTCCCAAATGGCAGGAGTTTTTTTTTTTTGAATTTTGCCAGAGGGCAGTTGTTGCTACCAACTAAAACTGAAATGAATTAGTTGCTAGCACTGGCACTCAATTACTATCTGAGACTTAAATTGTGGTGTCATATCAGTACGATGGTACCTACAAAAGACCGACATACCTTCCTGTACGTAAGACAAGTTCCTCTGTTTCTTTTATAAGCTCCGCTGTCATAATGGGGCCTTCCTGAGTACAGATTGTGAAATGTTCAGAAATAACAAAAGGAAGAGCGATAAAAATAATAGGAAGAAATAACAAAGCACCTTACCTGTAGTATTGGGGAATAGATGGGCTCACCAGTTTCCAGCAAAGTTAAGTTCTCACATAAGCAATTAGCACCAAGCCGGAGAATGTAATCACCAGTGCTATCTCTTGCATACATTCCGTTATCATGAGACTCACCATTTGAAAACCTGGATTTTGAATTGTTAATGCTTGCCCTTTTTAGCAGGCAATCCATCGACTCCTTAGCAGCCTCTCTTCTCTTTTTCCGGGCAACACAACAATTTATGACTTGTATCTCCTGATGTAGCAAACAACAATTCAAGTCTGGCGCAGAATCCAGTGGCATCCGAGGCACAGGTTGCCAATCAGACCATAGTTTTCTCAACTGCATGAATAGAAGGTGCTTAGATTTAGTTCACTATCCCTATCTTATAAAACTGTAATTGATCATATTATTCTTTTAGAAGCATAATTAGTTCCCTGTCAGATGTTAACTGTTTGATATTGCCAAGATACATCAACTGCAATATCATATTTCTGAATGCTATAAAGATAAGGGCTGTGACAGTCACTGGGAACATGGAACCATACCACATTCCTTGTCCCAAGAATATGGGATGGGAACAATCTAGCCCGTGTGTTGTTACAACCTTCTGCAAGTACCGTACTACGTTCCTCAATTCCGTTAACCCAGGAAACTATGTAACTATGGTATTTTTTCTAACAAGAAGGGAGGTTTTATCTGCATAAACTCACCTCAAGAACTACTGACTGCCAAAAGAATGCCATCTTGTGCACAGAACTAATGCTGCCAATAACCTGTGCTAGGTGATGAATAAAACTTCCAGGTGGTGCACCATGCAGATCCTTGGACAGAGATGTTGAATATTCTGGGTTATACTGACTCCCATCAGGTGGAAACTGTTCCTCTGAAAAGATTGTTTTGCATCATATTTCAAAATTACAAAGTAAAATCACATAGTAATACATCTTGTGGAACCATACCTAATTTGAATAGGGAGTACATCAAAGATTGTGTTTCTTCATCGCCGAAAAATTCTGAACTTGATCTTTCCTCCTTTTCACGTCGAACAAGTGATTTAACAACAGATAAACTCAAGCCTCCCTTCTCTTTGAGCATTTGATCTCCATTAGTCTTCATATCATTCACTGACTTGAAGTTCTTTCCATTTCTGAAAGAACAAAAGTGTACATTTGTAACACATAGTATTTAAAATAACCTAAATTAAGTAATAAAGTCATTCGCATCAATAATTTGTCTGAAGTTCAAATGCAAAATGGCGCAGCTGCTTGCAGCCCTGAATGGACTTACAAAAAATTGTAATGGGAACATAACATGATACTACTTTTGAACAGATTTTTAATTATATTAAAAACAAAATATTGCAAACCGGTGGGATTGAACAGAAATTCTGGATGATATAACTATGCTAAGAAACAATAACTTACTCAATGGCAGCTACTAGTTGTTTAACTGTCGAGGCTGGGGGAAAGGTCAACTTTGTTGAAGAAGTTGACTCATGTCGCATGTTTGAGCAGTTTTCATTCACAGAGGGAGTCACTCCTAGCACCTGAAAGGACAAAATATTTTAGTACATGAAGATCAGCTACTCCAATAGCTAATTTGCATTTATGAGAAGTAATGCAAGTATTGGAAACTTAAGCATTCAACAGAGATCGTTTCTGGATTCAGAAAAAGAAAAAGCTTTGAGTCATAATTATGGAACTATGCATATTCTTCCCTAGTTGTTCCTAAAAAAAGCCTACATTGATCTTTGGTCCAATTCCCTAGAGCTGAAAGCTTCACTCAACTGCATTTTTTTTTGAGAAAATCACTCAATAAACAATTTAGCATAGCACAAAAAAGATGATCATAAGAAGCTCTGCCGTGAGTGCCAACTGCTAATGGGCATTGACAAAGCCCAATAAACAAGTGTCAAAGTAGCTTCTACTTCTACTAACCAAAAGGTCCAAATTTTCTGATTGTACAGTAGCCCTATCCAGTCACAATTACGCAACAAGGGACAACCAGAACAGGGCAAAACATACTAAACAACAGCTCAGCAACAATTGAACATCAGAGTTGCCCAATTCAACGCTCTTACACGACGAGCTCACCATTTCCTCAGTCGGAGCCTAACCTCGATCCCCCACCACGCCGCCCAGCTCTCATAACACAAGTGCCCGATCCTAGCGCGAACACCGGACTGAACATCTCACGCACGAAGCAGTGTTAAATTCGATGATCGGAAGTACGGGACGTCACGAAACCAGTACCTCATCACGCGGCGACGGCAGCTTCACGTCCGGCGCGGCGCCCGCGTCGGGCTCCCGATCCAAAGACACCCGCGGGGACGGTGTCCTGCTGCGGCCGCCAAATCCTTCCACATCTGCACCCACAGCAACAGCTCCCACCGAAGAGCACGTCAGATTCAAAGCCGAGCATCGATCGGCGAGGAGAGGTGGATGCCGTTGGTAGCGTGCGTACCTCGGAGGTCGGCCTTGATGTCGGTCAGCACGCGGGTGGCTGCGGAGTGGATCGCCGTGCGCGCGCGCGACACCAGAGACTGCGGCGCCGGCGCCGAGGAGGAGGGACCAGCGCCGGCGGGGGCGGAGGAGGCAGCTGCTGCATGGTGGGGCCTATTTGGCAGTGACCCGGGCAGGAGGCATGGGGAGGAAGGGGAGCGGAAATCAGGGGAGCAAGGATTTTGATTTTTAAAAGCTGGATTTGGTAATGATAGTGGCGATGGGATCCGGTTGTTTTCTGGACGAAATCCAGGGAGCCGTTCGATTGGTTTGGCCTCGGCCCTTGGATCATTGGATGGTTGGGCAGGGATGGGTTGGCGTGAAAATGGTTAGGTTTTTGAGCTGTTTTTTTTTATTATTACCTTTGCTCGATTTGGTTTGAGTGCCGTTGGGCATATATATGGGGATACTTTGCTTGATGGTCTGTTACATGTTTGAAAGGTTCTTTGGTTGTTGAATGTTGATAGTGATATGCCAAAATGTCTAAAGCACGAGACAAGTTTATTGAACCGCGAAGAAGTCAAAGTTACATTGTGTTTGTCGCTCGGTACGAGAAAAGATAAGGTCTATCTTTAACAAATGATTAAGTAGTATGTACGAAAGGATATAGTACATTGTAACTTCGACACTTTTGTTTTCTTGACAATGACATATTTGTAGTGACATAGCTTGTTCCTTATGATTTTGAGCTTGTTCTATTTTCACATCTAGACATTTAAATGGTGAGACTAATAAAATGGTGTCGCTTTCTTAAGACAATGAATGCATTACTAAAGTACAAAAAGTGATTAAAAAGTACAAGATGGTTCGCAAAAGATATTTTGTTGGACCCTATCAAAGCTTTAAAATTTTATAATGAGAAATATTACAAGGGATTATACGAAAATCGTTTTTTTAAATTGCTCCATAAAAATCAGAATGGGCGCAATATGAACATTTTCTCTTTATTCAGTTTTGAAACCCACTTTATATTCCTCATAAATCACTTCTTTACCCTTTTTGACAAAAAAATGGCCGCTAATTTTTATTACATTGAAATAGTTAATAGTGAAACTATTAATGATCATGTTTAAAAGTTGGGCTGTAGTTTGGATCTTCTATTCTTTTAGCGAGGTGTAATGAGATATGTTTTTCGATGGATAAATAGTGAGATGTTGTAGTCAGTTTACCAACTGCAATCACATCGTGATTTGAACATTTCTTCACTTCTGTAAACTCCTCACTAAGACACGTGAGTACGTAAAAGCTTTCTTGACAACTCAGCCTGGGACCTGTTCTCATCTTATGGCCAGGCGCACGTTTCAGTTTGGCGGCTGACGGGCTGATAAACGAAATAATTGCAGAACCATGTGGTTTTAGACAATGTCAGACGAAGACAAAATTGTAAGGGAAATTCCGAATGATTCTATGCAAATTGCATGGTATAAATCTTGGCAGTCGTCTCGTTTCAAAATGCGCATGTGGTGGGCTAGCAAAATTCAAAATTCAACAGAATGTTGGTAAATTTTCTGTGCCTTTCTGGTATGCGATTTGGTAAACATGTGCTGATGGTCAAACGGAGATAGAGATGCCGTTGAAGTCGACACATGATCCAGCATATACCACTTTATTAAGAATCTGGGAGTGAAGTAGCAAGATGCTACACGACTGCTTAATGCTTATACCCACCACGCTCACACACACACACACACAAAAAAAGAGTTGCACAAAGAAATCAAGCAAAATGCGGACACTAACAGTAAGTATTACATGGTCTAATCAGAACTATAAATGGCATATGCTTGTGCACTCAGCAATGTTTCAGACTTTCAGCTCACTCTTTGAGCCTTTCTCAATAAAATTCCTTTGCCTACACTGCAGACCGTTGAGTATGTATATGTCATCCTGTCATGACAAAGCTCATCTCTAGTCCGCAGTCATTACAGAGGCCTGGTCCGGCGACCGGCGGCGCGGCCACAGAGGAGCGCGTTCTTGGGGATGGGGAACTCGTCGCGCCACGAGGTCGATGGCGTCCAGACGCGGAGGTAGAATTGCTGCCCCAGGTACTGCCTTGCCCAGTGCTCCGACCTCACGTTCCACATGCCGACGTTGTCCAGGGGCATGTAGATCGCCGTCCACGAATTCGGGTAAACCTGGTGGTGGCGCAGACGCGTCAGTTTCAGTGTTTCATATCTACCACTTGCCAAATTAAAGCAACATCGCACCATCACTGGTTCAAGATACTACTAGTACAGTGAATTGCATGGAGGAAAGGTCATCGAGAAAGTGAAGGCCCTTCGATTGGGCAGGGCGATAAATGAAATGGAGTGCCCACTGCTTCTGAATGTGACACTATGCCTTTCTGATGGAGATGGATCACTACCAAGCTACTAGTGTCTGAAAAAGCAAAGAATTGTCCAACACGCCGGCGGCGGAATGGGTGACTTGACTGACTTATGAGTCGTTGTGGGTGAACTGAATTGTCCAGCTCTATAGTGCAGCGTTGACTTGTGTCACTTAAAGATTTTACTGAATCATAAGCTACCTCTCATACAAATCCTAATGCTGCTACCAATTTATTAAGAAACTACTAGTATATGGCAAAACATTGTTTCATTCAGAAGGACAGTATCTGACCTGAACGGTGTACCGTGATACGGCATCTCTCAAGTTGTAGCCCTGCCTGCTCGCCGCAGACCATTTCCCTCCATCCATACTGCAAACAAATAATAAGCATCATTTCGTTTTCTGCAGAGTGGGAATTATGCCGCTCAACAATATTCAGAGAGAGAGAGAGAGTGCGATCGTACCCGACGACCCAGAAGGCGTATCCGTCAATGTGCCACGACTGCACCTCGTTCTCGTCGTTCTGGAACACGATCTCGACGTAGTCCCGGTAGTTGGCCCCCATGACGGACGTCTGGAGGTAGGCGCCGCCGGAGGAGGGGTTGTCGGAGATGGTGCCGACGTTGAACACGCCGGGGATCTTGTAGTAGTCGGCGAGTTTGAGCGGGGTGTCCGGGTTGACATAGGACACGCGGTTCACCGCGTACCGCTGCTTCCCGTTGATGACCGCCGCCGAGTTGGCGAGCGTGATGGTCCGCTGCACCGGCACCAGGCCGTAGTGGTACGAGCCCTGCGGGTTGGGCCTCGGCCCGCTGGCCGTCAGGTTCCACCTGCATGTTGTTGACAATTCAGTTGGTTTATCTGGGTGATAGGGCAGCCTGGCAAGGGCCCGGTCGCAATGAAAAATGTCGGTACCTGACGGAGCGGGCCTGGTTGAGCGACCAGTCGATCTGGGTGGTGGGGCCGCCGGGCAGCGGCCCGGGCGCCTTGCCCGCGGAGTTGGCGTAGCGCAGGACGGCCGTGGAGGAGATGACATTGGAGGTGAAGCGCGTGGAGACGACGACGGCGTAGTCGAAGGCGGGCTGGTCGGCGGTGAGGAGCACGGAGTAGGACTGGCCGAGGTGCACGTCGAGGGAGGAGTAGGTGGTCTGCATGGTGTGCGAGCCCTCCACCTCCACCAGCTTCATGGTGTGGCCCTGGAATCGGACGTTGAGCGAGGTGGCCAGGCCCACGTTGGTGATCCGGAACCGGTACGTCTTGCCCGGCTCCACCGTGAACGTGTACCCGCTGCTCCGGCCGTTGATGAGCAGGCCGTCCGGGAAGCCCAGCGCCTTGCCGCTGTCCAGCACGTTCTTCAAGTCCTGTGAGTAGCAAATCATCATCATTAATTAACTGGTGTCTCTGTTTCAGCTTATGGAACGCGGAACGCAGAGTGTCCGAAGCAGGAGGAAGAACAACGTACGTAGTGGTTGCCCTTGTACCAGTCTCCGACGAGCGCCGTGTAGTCGGCGGCGGGCGGCGGGAAGGGGACGGGGATCATGGGGCGGCTGAGCACGCGGATGCCGCCGAACGCGCCGGCGGCCTTGTGGAAGGCGAGCGAGGGGAAGTAGTAGTAGGTGCCGATCTGGTCCTTGGCCTGCAGGATGTAGGTGAAGTTGGACCCCGGCGGGATCGGGCACGTCGTCCCGGCCACGCCGTCCTCGAACGAGTTCCGACGCTGCTGCAGACCGCTCCTGCATGCACACAGTCATCGTGATCATCATCAGTTCACAAAACGGCAGGATAAATTCGCGTCCTATTTTGCGGCACTGAATCGTCAGAAATTCGCGAAATTTGGAGCATTGCCGGGAAAAAAGGCGGGAAGGTCTCGGTGTGGACATGGATGTCCTTCAGGGTACTCGCACAGGGAGGCGACGCGACCAGAGCACGTTCTCGTGTCGATGCGTACCCTTGTCGCGTACTACCAGTACTAGTAGTACGTTGTATGCTCTCGAGGTCGAGGCGCCATGTGATGTGGATGTGCCGGGCCAAAAGTGCAGTACTAGTCGCGTTTGCCGCGTTTCGGTCCGTAGGAGTACTCCAAAACCAGCAAAGGTCTGAAACTCTCAGCACTCAAGCCATCATAATATATGTACCACTCCTAGCTAGCATAATGTGCGCTGACAGCCACAGCTGTTTTTTTCTTTTGCCACGGACAGCCACAGTTGGTGATACTGCGCAACCACACTTGTAATTAACGTAACCCAAAACTGAAGTTTGTCCTCCGCTGAAAATGACTACTCGATCGTAGCACCACCTCTGAGGAATTTTCTTTTGCAAAATAAAAACTATATGGTACCTTGAACGATACAGCTGACACGTGCACGTCGTACTTCCATTCGCAATTTTCATTTTCTTAACGTGATTGACACTACGCTAACTCTAGTCGAGTGTACTCGCGTCAGTGCGTTGTCGTCGGTTCGCACCTCGCCGTCGCCCCCATGGATGACGACAGCGCCTCAGGTACACCCGCCCAGCCATGCACGCCGCGACGTCGACGTACGTAGCCGTCGACAGCTCACACACATGCAACGCGAGTCACGGGTACGGGTACGCGTACGCATCGACGCGTTCGAACGCGTCGCGGTCGCACGACGCGACGGCTCACTCTCTTGTCGGGACGACCGGCCGGGCCGGAGGCGGATCCATCCTTGAATGGCGCACAGCTCGATCCACCCAGTGGTTGAGTTGAACCCGGGTCTCTGCCTGCGCGACGAACCCGGTCCACCGACACTGCCGGAAAGGTAAAATAAAAGTTCTCCTTTTACTGTGCCGGTTGTACCCTGCTCCAGAGTCGCTTCTGCAGTTGCTGCTGACACCTTTACTTTTACCCAGCGCCCGTCGCCGAAGCGGTGAAAAATTCCGGCGTGGCGCCTTGTACTTTTGTGCGTGCGTGCGTGCGTGCGTGAAACAGTAGGGGCCCGTGACGGCGTCATAACTTTCCGCGAGCTGGCGGAATCCACAGGCTGTGTGCGGCTTGGCACGGCGCGGCCACGACACCACGCGCGCGCCGCATGAGGTCACGTGGCGCGGCCGCGGTCGCCGGCGCGTGGGGCCGGTGGTAAAGCGTCCGGCGGGCCGGAGATCACGAGACGCGGCGGCGTAGTTGCGCCCCGCCCGTTCCCGCGCGGCCGGATGCACAAAAAAGGGCGGCAAAAAATATGAACGGGATCCGATCTAACCTCTCCTTGGACGTGGTGTCGTGGACTACTCGTGACATTGGTCTCGTGCCCTTCACGAGGGTCAAGGCACCCACACCCACGTTCCTTCTCCCTTTCGAGCTGGGGTTGGTGGTTAACCACTTGACCCAGCTAAGCATCTGGATCAACAAGTTCAACAAATAAACGACGAGGTCCTAGGTAGCCTTAGCACGCAGTCCAGTTCAACAAGTTTGTGCGCAAGTCCAGAACCCAAATCGAGAGTACTACTGCTCAACATTTTGAGCTTAACGTACTGAACCCACCACGCCCGTGCGTCTCAATGGAATTGGCCAGCTGGCCACACAAAGGACTTTATCAACACAGGGGAGAGGTAATGCGCCACGCACCGACAGCGCAAATGGTGGTTGACAAACAGGATGACCTTACTCACCCTGCTACAGCCAGTGACCCCACTTGTCATCCGCCGGTGCGGCCACCTCTGTTTCGCAGTAAACCCGCCCGATCCCGGTGACGCAAACACGCGAGTCCGCCTCGCTCACGCGGTCCCCTATCGCAGCGAATCACAGGCCAAGGACATTTATTAATCATTTACGCTTATCTATGCGTGCGGAGATATGACGAGAGCTGTCACGAAATGTCAGGCTAAACAACCCGCCGACATCCTCCTCCGGATGTGATTTGTACTTTATACCCCCGTTTAAATATTGCTAATGAGATTTAGTTAGGTTGTTTTTTTAATCGAAGGGGGCGTGGTAGGTACAGTCATTAGCAGCTCACTCACTCTCACCCCTGGAGCAGAGCAGTGCGCGCTGCTGCCGCTTTGAAATTTGACGTACTACACCGCCCACCATGTTATTAGTCTGCATTCACTCAGTCGTATCCAACAAAAACTAGTTGTTGATCCTTAAAACCTGACGCTGAAACTAGCGATAGATTTTACCGCGTGGTTGTTAGGGACCGTATATTGGGAACACCGGACTCTGGTTAGGCTTTGATTTCTGATTGCACATTGGTTTTTAACTTAAGTTGCAGCTGGGTTTGGCTATTACGATCTAGTACTAGTACTGTACGAACGAGGAGGCGGAAGAACAAGGAAGATGCGCAGCGAGCGACGAGTAGCAGCAAAACCAAAATGTGAGGAAGCGGATGCGTACCAGGAGAGGAGGAATGGCTCGGTGAGGTTGTTGTGGACGTTGATGATGAGGTTGTCGTTGGTGACGGCCTCGATCTGCGGCCCCGGGAACTGGTTATTGATCAGGATCCCCTGCAAATCTCACCTGCTTCAGCAAACATGGCATTCGCGCCCAAATCAAGTAACCAATGCAGGGCAGAGAAGAGAAGAAGGGACCTGCTGCTTGACTCCGAGCGGGTAGATGTCGCCGTAGGTGACGGTCCACGTGAAGAACCGGTACGGGTCCTCGCCGGCCGCCAGCAGCGGCAGCGCGACCAGGAGGGCGGAGACGAGACGAGCGGCGGCACCGGCATTATTGCCGCCCGCCATTGCAGAGACCTCTTCTCTCTCTTCCCCCTCTCGCACCAGACAGCGGATGGATGGAATCGCTTGAGACGGTGACGGCGAGCGGGATGGGCGGGCGCGCGATATCGGGGGTAGTGGAGCAGCAGGCCAGCTACGGCGTCGTCAGCGTGGGATAGCGCGTTTCCTCGAAAAGTGAAAGGCTTCCGTGGAGGAGATGGGAGTGGTGCGGTGGCAATGCAGGTCTTGGCGCCCGTGGGATGTCGGGGTCGCCCCACCTCGCCTCCCCTCTCTTCCTTATGTAAGCCGCGGCTTCTAGAGGAGAGGACGAGAAGGGGATCACCAAACTGGTACAACGGCGGTGGGGTGCGAGATCTGGGGGCGGCTTCAGATGTTGTCTCGCTCGATCTATGTAGATTGGATGCTGCAGGATTCATTTTTGGGTTTGCATTGATTCAGTGCTAGTTTATCTCAACTGCTGGTTCCGGAAGCGTAAGCGCGACGGTTGGATTATTACGCATCTGTTTAAATGATGCCAACTTTATCTTTTTTTAGCGCTGATTAAACCGTGCCAGTTGATACGATAGGAGAGAACCGGGCGGCGGCAGGGGCAGCCAGGCTGGCTGCCGGGTCCAGCGCGCGCACCACGGACGGGCGCTGGGATTTCGTACAGCGCGACGCCAAGGTACGCGCGCCGTCGAGCTGTGGCGGACGTGCGGTTCAGCTGTCAAGAGATGATGAGTACTGTAGTGGTGGCCATCTGATCAGGGTGCACGGAATGGCGACACCGGCTACGGCCACCTCCAGTCGGCGCTCTTCTTGAATTGTACTGTAAACTCAACAATTCTTTTTTTTTTTTTGAGACTTAAACTCAACAATTCTTGCTGGGCGAGGTGGCAGAAAAACAGCTTGACCTATTTCGCCCAACTTTGGACTTGGGGAAACGAACGGCGCGGCGGGTAGGTGCTGGTTGGGCCCGAACTCCATTACCACTGAAAATTGGTCGGATCCACCGTACAAATAAGGGCCCAATTACTGCACGGGCCAACTGGCCACGGGCTTCTCATTCGATGGAAAGCCTTATTTGACGCAACTTGAACGGGAGAAAATTCTCTGCAAATCCATCTGTTTGCGGCAACACTCGGATCGTTGCCACGTGGCTTGCCCAGTGCCTCCAAACCCTCTCACAATTTTCGCCGCAAACCAATAATGATGGAGCCGAAACCGACAATCGATCCAGTAAATTAAGTCATCAAGCATATTAAGCTGAAAAAACAAGCGATAATTGCAAAAAATCACCCCATGAGTTATTCAAGTGCTATTGTTGCCAATTCGTTGAGCCTTTCTTCTGTCATAGTGTAGCGGAAATACGACTTTAACATTTTCAATTTTGAAAAGCTCTGCTCTCTGCAAATGCCAGGAATAGTTAATAAAATTTTGTATGCAATGAGGGCATTTGGAAAACGTCCCATATGTTTCAGAAACTTTAGAATAGCAACAGGGTCCATCATCTCGTCTCTTGGGATAAAATCTTAAAGTAACTTTAAGTCCATATATATATAATTCTTGGGAAAAAATTAACCTCCTCATTGATGCATTTTTCAATCTTCAGAAAATAACCGTGACAATTTATGAGAGAAGAATTGATTAAGCGCTGCCACAACCGGGATGGAGACGAAGCAGGATGCACGACACACGATCAATTGCAAGCAAGCAGAACTTACTACCTGGATAAATCGCTAGTAGCAGGCAAGATGGGTTGGTTTCCAGGCTAATTAGCTTTATCTAATTGGGTTTAATACTCTAAGGTGTAGAAATTTGGAGGCCCCTAAATTTTGGAGGCCCTGTTCCATTGTCCAGATTGAACTTGCCGCTGTACGACCCTGGATACAACCGATTTATAATGGTTGGTGGTGTCTATATCAAACTTATAATATTTAAAAAATGTAATACTTTTCATATTATGATAGATTTTTTAAAAATAAATAAATTAGAGGCTAATCGGTGTTCCTAGAATTTGAGATCTTGAAACATTTATTAATGAAAATAAGATGATTATAAATGTTTCAAAAATAAATTTTAAGAAAAATAATCATTCAAAAACTTAAAAAATGTTAAACTTAGTTAACTTATGTATTTATTTTAAATTTATATCATGTAAAACACATGAAATTGATTAAGCATGTGTATATTGGGGTGGTTTTTTGCAACAAAATCTGGTTGGTGGGTGTGGATTTGCCACAAAAAGACTTATGGGTGGAAATCTCAAACTAAAGGTGAGATATGAGGTGGTTTTTGCAATTGACCCGAAAAACAAAGACGACCTTCAACCATGTTTAGCTTCGATCCCACGCCGCCGCTCGATATGCCTTCTTCCACAGCATGCGCTAACTGGTGCTCCGGCAGTTCTGACCTGCTCCCCCATCCCTTCCACGGTGCTACCCTGCAGTTCCGGTCGTCCCTGCCAGCTGCCCCTCAACTCCATTGTCGATGACGAGCGCAGGGAGATGGGCATCATTGCTGCTAGATTGCAAGTGTTAGTGCATGCGGCTTCTCCACCCAGCATGCCTGCTCCCCTGCCATGCCGTCGTTCTTAAGTCCACGCTGCTGCCTCTAAAAAAGGTCCAAGTTGTTATTGTGACACCCCTACCTCACGAAGCGAGAGGGATTGTCAAACAGGATCGTATCGGGAGACATTCGACGAAGCGAACGTTCATTGCCCATACATCGGGAATACATTCATCATTTTATGACATAGAGAACATTACTTAAGTAACAAGTTTCTTACATGATCTCTTAATTATTACAACCATTGTTCAATTTCAGATTTACAATACATAGGTGGAGTGTAATTTTACAATACTTGATATTGTCTTGCGGAAGCGTAACATCTCGACGATACATAATATATAGTTTAACCTAGGAGAACCACACCAGCCCGTACGGCATGGTCTCACTCTTGAGCCGGTGAAGCGGGAACCCACTCCAAGGTCCACTCCCGAGGTTCCTCGCCTCGGACACACATACTTCCCGCAGCAATCACAATCATCGGGCTGCGGGAATCCTGAAAATGGTTTCAACACAACCCCGAGTATCTAACATACTCGCAAGGCTTACCCGTCAAGATGGTTCTAAGAACCGACTCTAACATGCAGGGGGCTTGACCTGGCTTGCGGAAACTTGCAAAATCAGCACTTAGAATATTTGTCTAACTCATGTTTTAGCCAAATTAAGAGGGTTGGAACCTGAATATAAATTTAGTGAGCATTTCTAACAAATCATGGTTGCAATACATGAAGTAACTCTTCAAAAATCAGCAAGCTTAATTATCGTATTCACTTGTTACTACGATGCGATCTGCTCGAGACAAGTGGTACTCATCACCGCGAGGGACGGCGATATATATCGATTTACACCCTGCAGGGGAAACCCAAATGCACGACATACGCATCATTTAAGAACACGTATGGCCACCTTTCACAAGATCACCATAGATATGAGCCGGGTCCACCCTCCGAGTGTGCATTCCACATGCAACCACAGTAGCGTCGGGTCCAAGGGTAATAACACACCCTCCAGTCTACTCACAAACCCGTGCATCCACCGTGACCAACACTTTGCACAAAGGGTGGAGTGACCGTCCAACACTACGACTCTCAAGTTACATCAGTTTACCAACTCCCATACGAAGGTATGCATTTGGTACACAACTCAATACTTGCTCGCGGAGTCACACGGTCCTCAACCGACACGCACGGGGCTATGGCGAACATAGGCAAACCTTGCCACCGCATCCTACACATGCATTTCCCCGTACGGTCTCAATTTCATCAACATCATGTGAGAGGTAACGAAATTTAATCCCTAGACCGGGTGATCTCCAAATCACTCGGTGTTGCTACCGATGACTCCTTACTAAGCATAGCATTTCTAACGAAAAGGATTTTACCTATCCAATGAGACCATAGGCATAAAGGGATAATAATGCAACTATGGTTACGATCAACTCCCGAACTTAAATGCACAATACATGACATCATCACATGTGAAGTAGAGCAAAACTTTTAAAAGCGTGGGTTATGCACCGGGCTTGCCTTGGTTGGTTTCGTAGTCGGTGCACTCGTACTCGCTCACTTCAAGTCGGTGCCCTCCTTGCTCTTCAGCTCCGGTCGGGGTCCCTATATGAATGCATAGGAAGTGCATGAGCATTGGATGAGTTCGTATTTATCTAGTTCATGGAACTTTCTCAATAAGATAATGTAACGAGACGTTTGCATGAATTAAACACGTTCTTAAGTGGCGATGATAGGGTCATGATGGTGGGGAGTAAGGTTCGTTTCATGGGAACAACCTTCTAATTAGGCAAGTTTTCATTATTTAGTATAAATGTAGATGCTGGCTTTTGAGCTCAAGAAAATAGGGTATAATTCCTTATTACTTAGTATGCAAGAGGTTGATGCTTATTTCTTAGGATGAAGTTTTATTACTTCGTTAAACATCGTGCACCATCTCGTACTCATTATTTCATGTGGTTGTGTCTCGATTAAACCTACATCATATGACTGTTCTTGCCCAAAAAGATAAACATTATCATGACATGTTTAATTGTGCCGTGTAAGTGTGCAAAATCCTCTAATCATGTCAGCAAGTAAAAGGGCCATTGGAGCTTAGCTCTTATTCGGCCATTTTTATTTCACTAAGTCCGAGTTGACAGGCTGCTTGTATAGCCACCTTAGGGTGTTCAAATCTTAATATTTTGCTATAGAACTTAGGTGATTCATGTTGGTTAATGTAAAGTACATAACTCAAGGTTTACAACGAGCCAAGAATCGTTTCATTTGGATCTGTATTCAAAAAGTTATTGCATTTCAAAAATAGCAAGTTGTCACGTAGGCATAACGGTTTAGCATCTTAGAGTGCTTAAATCTCTATTTTTCTATACATGTAGTACTGGGATTATGTTACCACGTTAAAGTACACGTTATCTACTTTCCAAAGTGACCTTGCTCATGTATTTTGGATCTGAGATCCAGAAGTTACATCATTTTTAAAATGCAATCTTGTTAAGCGGTTTGGTCGCGATAGCATGTTCATCGTGTTCAAAAATTAAATTTTTCTATATAACCATAGGAGTTCATGTTCACCACGTTGTAGTACGTGTTATAAACTTTCGAATGTGTTTTGGAATCATTTAAATCCGTGGTGTAAATCTCGAGATATGATATTTTTCAAACCCTTAAGCGTTACGAAGTTTTTGCGCGATTCAAATATTTCTAAGTGTCGGAGCGCGGCCGAGGCGTCCGTGACGTGCACGGCGTGCGCCGTGCGCGGCGGCGTGGCGAGACCGCCGGCGGCGAGTGGAGGCGAGAGAGGAGGGGCGCGCGGGCCGGCGAGCACCAGGGAGGTCCCGCGCATGCGCCGCGAGGCCCCAAAGCCTAGGAGGCTCACCGTGGTGGCGGGTCGTCGGGGAGGTGGCGGACGGCCGCGGGCGACGCGACGGCTCGACGATGTTCCCGGCGAGCGGCTGCGCCAAACACCGAACCAAACTTACACGAAGTAGATGGGAACCAAAGGATGCTACGACCGGGAGGAATCGGAAGCTAACTCACCGGAGAAGAGATGCGGCCAACAATGGCGCCGGCGGAGTTGAGGGGAAACCGGAAATTTCGCACGAACGGCTACGGGATTGGGGGCTCGTGCTCCGCAGAGCTGGCTAGGGTTAAGGCGTTGCTCGTGACGCGCTCGGAGTAGGCGAAGTGGTTCGGGACGAGTGGGGCGGCGGGGTGGTGTTCGGGCGACGGCGGCCGGGGAGCGATTTATATGGCGGCCATGGACGGTGCACAAACTCGCGTGAGAACAACGCGACCATGGAGATCGGCGACGCGTGGGCGGCGCTGTGCAGGCGGGCGGCGCCTCGACCGGCCGGCATGGGCACGAACGCCGGAGCGTCGCCGGCGGTGGCCCCGAGCTCCTGTGCCGACCTCGTTGTCCGAAGGTTCTTTTTATTTACGATTTTGCCACTGCGGTCCTCCTCTGTAAATGGCTCATAGAATTTGACTCGTTTGATATTTTCGCAAACCAAAATTTCTGGGGGTTCTTTGGATTATGAGGAACAACTTTCCTTATAGGAAAAAGTTCGAATTCGGATTGCAAAAATTTATAAAAATTTTTGAACAGCTGCTGTTTCTGCTTGGAGTTGGATTTTTCTAGGGATTTGTGTTGTTCCAAAAATCCGAGAAAAATGTTCTAAATTCAAGTCTTGATGTGTTCTACCAGATTGTGCAAAAATATGGGGTTGCTACTTTGGAGAAACTTTGAGATCTCAAGAGCTAGGGTTTCGGAACGATAAAAACCCTAACAGTGCCTAAATCCTATTATTTCATGTGACTAGCCAGGTGATCTTTGTTTTGCACATGCAATTTTCCTATTAGCACAGTAACATGATGAATTTGTGACACGGGGTGTCACAGCCCTCCCCTTAAAGAAATCTCGTCCCGAGATTTGGATCGATAAAAGAGTGGTGGAAGGAAGGTGCGTCGTTACCTCGATTGTGAAGCCATGAACTCAGGGAAATGATTATCTAGGAATTCCTCCTGTTCCCAAGTAGCTTCATCCTCGGTGTGATTACTCCATTGCACTTTATAGAAGGTGATAGTGCGGTTACGGGTAACACGATCCTTTTTATCGAGGATCCGGACGGGAGTTTCTGGATAAGATAGATCATCTTGCAATTGCTCGGTGTCGGAGATGACCACATCGATGGGTGGTTTCAAACACTTCTTGAGTTGTGACACATGGAACACGTTGTGCACACGTTCCAAGTTTGTCGGCAATTGCAACCGGTATGCTACGGGGCTAAACTTCTCCACAATTGGAAATGGTCCAATATAGCGGGGAGCAAGTTTTCCTTTTATACCAAAACGTGACACACCTTTATTTGGAGAGACACGAAGATAAACATGATCGTTTACCTCGAATTCCAGCGGGCGTCTCCTTTTGTTTGCATAACTTATTTGGCGGGATTGAGCAGCCTTCATGTTAGCTTGTATTTCTCTCACTTTTTCCTCGGCCTGCTCAACAATATCCGGACCAAATATTATCCTTTCGCCCGACTCGGACCAGTTTAACGGCGTACGGCAAGAATGTCCGTATAACGCCTCAAAAGGAGTGACTCCGAGCTTTCTTGATAGCTGTTGTTATAGGAAAATTCAATGAATGGTAACTGATCATCCCAACTTCCCTTTTGCGTCAAAGCACACGTTCTCAACATATCCTCCAGATATTGAATTAATCTTTCCGATTGTCCATCTGTTTGAGGATGATATGCGGAGCTCCGGATAAGGGTAGTACCAAGACTAGCATGCAATTGTTCCCAAAATCGAGAAACAAATTGCGGACCACGATCTGAAATGATGGTCTTTGGTACACCATGTAAACATAGCACACGGGCAATATATAATTCAGCATACTTTTTAGCACCGTAGGTGGTGTGTACTGGAATAAAGTGTGCTGATTTTGTCGATCTATCGACGATTACCCATATAGAATCATGTTTCTTGGCTGTGGGAGGTAATCCAACAACAAAATCCATGGCTATGTCTTCCCATTTCCAAGCGGGAATTTTCAATGGGTGCAATAGTCCGGCTTTCCTTAGATGATCTGCCTTGACTCGTTGGCGGGTGTCGCACTCGGCAACGTAACGAGCCACTTCTCGCTTCATGCGAGTCCACCAAAATTTTTCTCTCAACCCACGGTACATTTTGTTACTACCGGGGTGTATGGAGTATTTAGAGAGATGGGCTTCATCAAGAATTTTCTTCCGTAGTTCCAGGTTCTTAGGAACAACGAGACGGTTATTGAACCATAGAACTCCCTCCTCATCTTGACGGAAGCACTTAGCTTTTTCGGTACCCAACTTCGTCGGATGTGTTCCATACCTTCATCCGTTTTCTGGGCAGCAATGATTTCTTCTCGGAGAGTAGGAACGAGAGCCAAATTATGCAATTCACCATAAGGAATGATATGAAGGCAAGGATTACTCTCATTTTCAGATTTACTGCAGTTTTCCATAGAGCAGATTTCAACTTGGTGGCATTGGTGCTTGCGGCTTAATGCATCGGCAACCACATTAGCCTTTCCGGGGTGGTAATGAATTTCCAATTCATAATCTTTTATCAATTCCAGCCATCTCCGTTGTCTCATATTTAATTCTTGCTGCGTGAAAATATATTTGAGGCTTTTATGATCGGTATAGAGATGCACCAGATTTCCTAAGAGGTAATGTCTCCAAGTTTTGAGAGCAAGAACTACCGATGCCAATTCAAGATCATGAGTGGGATAGTGCTTCTCATGTTTGCGGAGTTGACGGGAGGCATAGGCAATGACTCGGCCTTCTTGCATGAGAACACAACCCAATCCAATGCCGGACGCATCACAATACACGTCAAACGGCTTGTCGATGTCGGGTTGAGCTAGAACGGGAGCAAGTGGTTAAATGCTTCTTCAAGGTTTGAAAGGCATTTTCGCACTCGGGCTCCACTTGAAGGTAGAGTCTTTCTCCAACAATTTGGTCATTGGCTTGGAGATGATAGAAAAATTTGGAATGAATTTCCGATAATATCCCGCAAGTCCGAGAAAACTACGGATGTGCTTGACGGTTTTGGGAGTCTTCCATTTTAGCACGTCAACAACTTTACTTGGATCGACGGAAATTCCTTCAGCTGAAATGATATGACCCAAGAATGGAACTCGATCCAACCAAAATTCACACTTGCTGAATTTGGCATAAAGTTGATGATCTCGTAGTCGTTGAAGTACAATGCGGAGGTGTTCAGCATGTTCTTCCTCCGACTTGGAATAAATGAGGATATCATCAATGAATACCACCACGAACTTGTCCAGCTCCGGCATAAATACCGAGTTCATGAGGTACATGAAATGAGCTGGTGCATTAGTCGATCCAAAAGACATTACGAGATATTCAAAAAGTCCATATCTCGTAGAGAAAGCGGTTTTAGGAATGTCTTCTGGCCGAATTTTTATTTGGTGATAGCCGGAGCGAAGATCGACTTTTGAGAATACTTTTGCACCGACTAATTGATCAAATAGCATATCAATGCGCGGAAGAGGGTATTTATTTTTGATGGTCACCGCATTGAGGGGTCGATAATCAACACACAACCTTAATGATTTATCTTTCTTTTTCACAAAAAGAGCGGGGCAGCCCCAAGGCGAAGCACTTGGGCGTATGTACCCCTTGTCTAGAAGTTCGTTGAGTTGCTCCTTAAGTTCAGCTAATTCATTTGGAGCCATTTTATATGGTCTTCTAGATATCGGTGCGGTTCCGGGTTGAAGTTCAATTTTAAATTCTACATCCCGATCGGGTGGCATTCCCGGCAAATCATCCGGGAACACATCGGGAAACTCGCATACTACCGGTATGTCTTCTAGTTTCTTTCCTTCTAGGTGCTGAATTTGATTTCTTAAAATTTTTGGACACGGCAGTGAGAGCATAGACGGGCCGTATAGAGGCGAATTTAAATGTACTTCCCGGTTATCTATGTGTAAAACAGCTTTATGACGCCTCATCCATTTCATTCCTAATATCACATCTATTCCTTGACCGTTTAAAATGATTAGTCTAGAGGGATATATTTTTCCAGCCAATTCAAGAGAGACATTTCTTGCCTCCCGGTTTGTGTGAATAAGGCCTCCGGGAGACGTGATAGTGTATGGGGTTTGCAAAATGGCGGATGATAGATGCAACCTATCCACACATGCTTGACTGATGAAATCATGTGTGGCGCCGGAATCGAAAAGAATGAGAGTGGAGTGTCCGGATATAGAAAACATACCCGAGAGGACTGGTTCTCCGGCTTGCACATCTTCGACCGTAGTAAAATTCACACGGCCGGTTTTGGTGGGGGTTTTGTTGTGATTGTTGTTGTTGTTGTTGCCGCGGTTATTATTGTTGCCATTATTGCCGCGGTGGTGCTGATGCTGATTATTCCCACCGTTGTTGCCATTGTTGCGGCGAGGGTGTGGGCAGTCTCGGATGAAATGACCAATACCGCCGCAGTTAAAGCATGGCTGCTGCGAGGATGGTCCGGCACCTTGGTTATGCTGCGACGGAGTGTGTTGGTGACCACGGTGCTGATAGGAGTGATGGGGCGCACGATAGGGCTGCTGGAAGGTAGTGCGTTGCCCACCCATTGGAGGCACCGGGACACGGAATTTCTGACCCGTGGGGCTGGTCACCGCAAGCTTGAACTTGTGAGGTGGCGCACCGGATGAACTTCCCGCGGCGCGCTTCCTCTTCTTGTCATCCTGATTGACGCGGATGGCGTCCTCTTGCACAATGGCGGCACTCACTAACTCATTGAATGTGCCATTCAAGAGAGCAAGGCGGTCTTGTAGTTTCGGATTCAGACCCTTCCGAAAGCACTCACGCTTCTTAGCATCCGTGTCAGCGTGGTAGGAAGCATACTGAGCAAGATAATTGAATTTCCGAGCGTACTCTTGCACAGCGCTGGAGCCTTGCTTCAGGTCAACAAATTCCTGAAGCTTCCTTCTCATGACACCGTCAGGAATGTGGTGTGCACGGAAGGCTGCCGAGAATTCCGGCCGAGCACTTGGTGATCCGCGGGGAGTGCAGCGGTGTAGTTTGCCCACCACGCACTAGCCGACCCACGGAGCTGTTGTGCTGCAAACAGAGTCTTCTGATGCTCGGTGCAATTCAGAAGAGCAAACTTGGACTCCACGATACGCAGAAAATTATCTGCTTCCAGGGGGTCCTTTGCTTCAGAAAAAGATGGCGGCTGAGTCGCCCAGAAATCCCCATAAGAGGTGGGACGGGGCTGCGGTGGAGGAGCTGCTGCCTGGGCATTGTTGTTCTGACTTGCCAGGAACAGCCGAAACATCTCGTTCTGATTATGAACAAGTTGCTCCACAGCAGTCAACGGTGGTGGAGGAGGTGGCTGCGACGAAGCACCCTCCCCGAAGGATCCACCGTGCGACGAGTGTTCACCATCTGCCACACAATTTAATTACACCATTAGTCTCAGCATTTCCGAGCCACAGACAATGATAGTAATTAACGGACATGATATGAACATAAATTTCAGCATGCAATCCATAGAAAGAAAATCTCATTAGATGCTGAAATTGATGGAGTAGAAGTGTTCGGTATGAAATTTTCAGATTGCATGACCTGGGGATTTAATTTCCATGATCTGAAATTGATGAACCAGAAAATTTCCCTCACAATTTCAGACCCTTTAACTTAGTGTAATCTTCTTAGGATTCTGAAATTTTTAAAGAACGAGACATATATTTATTAAACACAAGCTTGGTGGTTCATATATGTTTCAAGGTGCAACCCATGTGTACACAAAAGCGCGTGATACCAACACTTCTTAGCGCGAGGTTATACGTCCAGGATTTCTTTCCTAGCTAGTCATCCGTACCTCCTATGCTGTCAGCCTACCCAAAACACAGCAACCACTACGTCCTTACGTACATACAAGCCACTAGTCCTTGTTCTTTAGTACACTACCATTAATTTTACAAGTTCCTTTCTTGACACCTAGCTAGTAGTCTAAGCATCGCTGTCGGTGTCTTCCGGGTTGTTCACATCGGAAGCATCGCTAGCGGCGTCGTCACCATTGTCCTCCGGTGGTGGTGGCTGTAACAGGTTCCAATGAGCTGCCAGCAACACCTGGTGGTGCTGCTGTAACGCGGCCAACTGGGTCTGGAGATTCCCTATCTCTGTGAACAGCTGGTCCATGTTGGTCTGTGCAGTCTGAAGCTGTCCATGCAGGAACTGCATGGTGGCCTGCTGGGAGTAGATGGTCTCATCCTTCTGAGTGATAGATGTCTTAGCTGCATTCAGCTCATTTAATGCCTCAATCCGTTCCTCATCACAGAACGTAGCCATCTGCTCGTGTTCTGCCCTTTCCTGTTCAGCTCTTTCCTTTGCCCTATCTGCGACGACACGAAGGTTGTCGCTGAAGATCAGATCATCCTGCACTTCCTTGATACGTGCAGTCAGAGCAGCATTTTCCTGCTCTAGCTCGGTGATACGGGCGGTCAGCTGCTTGTTCTCCTCTTTCGCCGAGTAGTAGTCGTCCGTGACGTCGGTGAGGCGATCAGTGAGGTCTTCCACCTCAGATCTCAGCTGATTCCTTTCAGTCAGGAGTTGTCTTGCATCCATCTATAGACCATGGTTAGGAACATATTTTAAGCAGCATTACTATCAATAATTTTAGGAAATAAAAGCTCAGTTGACATGCTGAAAGATAACAGAAAGAAACGGACATTCTTTACACGTAACCGGTTCTGAACCCTCTCTGTTTTTCCCCATTTTTTGTCTCTGTTTGTACAGTAAAATTTACCAAAATTTATAACTAGATGCTAGAGTATTTCCTAAGCTTTCCAACGCACCCTAGAACATGGAAAAATCTTAAGCGAATCAAAAGATATGGCGATTTCCGGCTCGACGGATTTTCTGCCAGATTTTCTGGAATACCGGGAACTAAAAATTTGCTCTCTGTTTTTACTTATTTGACCGACTTAACGAATTTTCCTTGCTGACCTGATATTAGATGAAATGTGGGGCATAATACGAGCTTTCCAGATTGGGGTAGATCATTTTATTTGGATAAGCACTCCAAAAGTTATCGCAATTTTCGTGAGACACCCGAATCTGCCAATCCGGCGACTCGGTGAAATCTGGCAACGTTTTGCCAGATTTCAGGTAAATTATTTTGAGTAGGATTCCACTCCACTTTTACTTGGGTCATCATGCCAGGGTGATGGTACGTGTTATGAGCTTTCCGGATTGTGTTTAATCGTTTCGTTTGGGTGAACGATTTAAAAGTTGTGACCGTTTTCGTGAAAACGATAATCGGTTAGGGTTTAGTTCTCGATCGGGTGGGATTTTCTGCCCGATTTTTGGATATCGTGCACAACTTGTGTTAAAATTTTCGTGAGTTGTTCGAGACCGTGTTTTTGGCATTCTTGATAGATTATCTCATGCAATTTGTGATGCATGACATGAATGATGACATGAAATGCCGTCAACCTACGTCCTTTCCAAATGAAAATACGTGATCGGACTGTATATAGCCGACCACTCGCTTTTGTGGCAACACACACACGATCTCATCACGGAAACTACACGATCTAAGGTCCGTGGTTAGCGTACCTGCAAGAGACCATTTCAGAAACATTACATCAAATTCAAAAGAAACTATGAAAACAAAGGTTCCACAATCTTATCATCTTCCTCATCATCACCTTTCATAGTAACGGTCCATAGAAAGAACCGCCCCGTGGATTGCCACGAGCCAGCATTGTCCCGTATTATTACTTCCGCGGGCACGGAGCGCTAATTTAAATTGCAAACATACCTGGGCCGGGCCGTAGTTGCAAAATTTTAAACAAGCATAACCCAGGGTTAGTTTGCCACATCTATTTCTACTGTAGACCTTACTTGGGCTTTCTATATCGTTCCTCACCGTATAAATGTGTTGGTGATTTTTTTTTAGTATGACCCGTAGTGTACGGCATATCCCGACACGGCTCGATACCAGCTGTGACACCCCTACCTCACGAAGCGAGAGGGATTGTCAAACAGGATCGTATCGGGAGACATTCGACGAAGCGAACGTTCATTGCCCATACATCGGGAATACATTCATCATTTTATGACATAGAGAACATTACTTAAGTAACAAGTTTCTTACATGATCTCTTAATTATTACAACCATTGTTCAATTTCAGATTTACAATACATAGGTGGAGTGTAATTTTACAATACTTGATATTGTCTTGCGGAAGCGTAACATCTCGACGATACATAATATATAGTTTAACCTAGGAGAACCACACCAGCCCGTACGGCATGGTCTCACTCTTGAGCCGGTGAAGCGGGAACCCACTCCAAGGTCCACTCCCGAGGTTCCTCGCCTGGACACACATACTTCCCGCAGCAATCACAATCATCGGGCTGCGGGAATCCTGAAAATGGTTTCAACACAACCCTGAGTATCTAACATACTCGCAAGGCTTACCCGTCAAGATGGTTCTAAGAACCGACTCTAACATGCAGGGGGCTTGACCTGGCTTGCGGAAACTTGCAAAATCAGCACTTAGAATATTTGTCTAACTCATGTTTTAGCCAAATTAAGAGGGTTGGAACATGAATATAAATTTAGTGAGCATTTCTAACAAATCATGGTTGCAATACATGAAGTAACTCTTCAAAAATCAGCAAGCTTAATTATCGTATTCACTTGTTACTACGATGCGATCTGCTCGAGACAAGTGGTACTCATCACCGCGAGGGACGGCGATATATATCGATTTACACCCTGCAGGGGAAACCCAAATGCACGACATACGCATCATTTAAGAACACGTATGGCCACCTTTCACAAGATTATCATAGATATGAGCCGGGTCCACCCTCCGAGTGTGCATTCCACATGCAACCACAGTAGCGTCGGGTCCAAGGGTAATAACACACCCTCCAACTACTCACAAACCCGTGCATCCACCGTGACCAACACTTTGCACAAAGGGTGGAGTGACCGTCCAACACTACGACTCTCAAGTTACATCAGTTTACCAACTCCCATACGAAGGTATGCATTTGGTACACAACTCAATACTTGCTCGCGGAGTCACACGGTCCTCAACCGACACGCACGGGGCTATGGCGAACATAGGCAAACCTTGCCACCGCATCCTACACATGCATTTCCCCGTACGGTCTCAATTTCATCAACATCATGTGAGAGGTAACGAAATTTAATCCCTAGACCGGGTGATCTCCAAATCACTCGGTGTTGCTACCGATGACTCCTTACTAAGCATAGCATTTCTAACGAAAAGGATTTTACCTATCCAATGAGACCATAGGCATAAAGGGATAATAATGCAACTATGGTTACGATCAACTCCCGAACTTAAATGCACAATACATGACATCATCACATGTGAAGTAGAGCAAAACTTTTAAAAGCGTGGGTTATGCACCGGGCTTGCCTTGGTTGGTTTCGTAGTCGGTGCACTCGTACTCGCTCACTTCAAGTCGGTGCCCTCCTTGCTCTTCAGCTCCGGTCGGGTCCCTATATGAATGCATAGGAAGTGCATGAGCATTGGATGAGTTCGTATTTATCTAGTTCATGGAACTTTCTCAATAAGATAATGTAACGAGACGTTTGCATGAATTAAACACGTTCTTAAGTGGCGATGATAGGGTCATGATGGTGGGGAGTAAGGTTCGTTTCATGGGAACAACCTTCTAATTAGGCAAGTTTTCATTATTTAGTATAAATGTAGATGCTGGCTTTTGAGCTCAAGAAAATAGGGTATAATTCCTTATTACTTAGTATGCAAGAGGTTGATGCTTATTTCTTAGGATGAAGTTTTATTACTTCGTTAAACATCGTGCACCATCTCGTACTCATTATTTCATGTGGTTGTGTCTCGATTAAACCTACATCATATGACTGTTCTTGCCCAAAAAGATAAACATTATCATGACATGTTTAATTGTGCCGTGTAAGTGTGCAAAATCCTCTAATCATGTCAGCAAGTAAAAGGGCCATTGGAGCTTAGCTCTTATTCGGCCATTTTTATTTCACTAAGTCCGAGTTGACAGGCTGCTTGTATAGCCACCTTAGGGTGTTCAAATCTTAATATTTTGCTATAGAACTTAGGTGATTCATGTTGGTTAATGTAAAGTACATAACTCAAGGTTTACAACGAGCCAAGAATCGTTTCATTTGGATCTGTATTCAAAAAGTTATTGCATTTCAAAAATAGCAAGTTGTCACGTAGGCATAACGGTTTAGCATCTTAGAGTGCTTAAATCTCTATTTTTCTATACATGTAGTACTGGGATTATGTTACCACGTTAAAGTACACGTTATCTACTTTCCAAAGTGACCTTGCTCATGTATTTTGGATCTGAGATCCAGAAGTTACATCATTTTTAAAATGCAATCTTGTTAAGCGGTTTGGTCGCGATAGCATGTTCATCGTGTTCAAAAATTAAATTTTTCTATATAACCATAGGAGTTCATGTTCACCACGTTGTAGTACGTGTTATAAACTTTCGAATGTGTTTTGGAATCATTTAAATCCGTGGTGTAAATCTCGAGATATGATATTTTTCAAACCCTTAAGCGTTACGAAGTTTTTGCGCGATTCAAATATTTCTAAGTGTCGGAGCGCGGCCGAGGCGTCCGTGACGTGCACGGCGTGCGCCGTGCGCGGCGGCGTGGCGAGACCGCCGGCGGCGAGTGGAGGCGAGAGAGGAGGGGCGCGCGGGCCGGCGAGCACCAGGGAGGTCCCGCGCATGCGCCGCGAGGCCCCAAAGCCTAGGAGGCTCACCGTGGTGGCGGGTCGTCGGGGAGGTGGCGGACGGCCGCGGGCGACGCGACGGCTCGACGATGTTCCCGGCGAGCGGCTGCGCCAAACACCGAACCAAACTTACACGAAGTAGATGGGAACCAAAGGATGCTACGACCGGGAGGAATCGGAAGCTAACTCACCGGAGAAGAGATGCGGCCAACAATGGCGCCGGCGGAGTTGAGGGGAAACCGGAAATTTCGCACGAACGGCTACGGGATTGGGGGCTCGTGCTCCGCAGAGCTGGCTAGGGTTAAGGCGTTGCTCGTGACGCGCTCGGAGTAGGCGAAGTGGTTCGGGACGAGTGGGGCGGCGGGGTGGTGTTCGGGCGACGGCGGCCGTGGGAGCGATTTATATGGCGGCCATGGACGGTGCACAAACTCGCGTGAGAACAACGCGACCATGGAGATCGGCGACGCGTGGGGCGGCGCTGTGCAGGCGGGCGGCGCCTCGACCGGCCGGCATGGGCACGAACGCCGGAGCGTCGCTGGCGGTGGCCCCGAGCTCCTGTGCCGACCCTCGTTGTCCGAAGGTTCTTTTTATTTACGATTTTGCCACTGCGGTCCTCCTCTGTAAATGGCTCATAGAATTTGACTCGTTTGATATTTTCGCAAACCAAAATTTCTGGGGGTTCTTTGGATTATGAGGAACAACTTTCCTTATAGGAAAAAGTTCGAATTCGGATTGCAAAAATTTATAAAAATTTTTGAACAGCTGCTGTTTCTGCTTGGAGTTGGATTTTTCTAGGGATTTGTGTTGTTCCAAAAATCCGAGAAAAATGTTCTAAATTCAAGTCTTGATGTGTTCTACCAGATTGTGCAAAAATATGGGGTTGCTACTTTGGAGAAACTTTGAGATCTCAAGAGCTAGGGTTTCGGAACGATAAAAACCCTAACAGGCCTAAATCCTATTATTTCATGTGACTAGCCAGGTGATCTTTGTTTTGCACATGCAATTTTCCTATTAGCACAGTAACATGATGAATTTGTGACACGGGGTGTCACAGTTATAGTTAAGAAGTACTAGTATCAATTTGGGTTATTGGACTTGGATGTTGATAGGTTGAATATGGAATCAGTGCTAATCATGTCTTGGATTTCAATGAATAGAAGTTGAAATTTCTTCTCATAGCAAATTATAAGCGGACGTCGCTTCAAATTATTTACATGAAAGGGAAAGTCAATGGTGAAGAAGTAGCTTTCATTTGCGTTGGATAACCTAACGAGGTTAGATTGCAGTGACGAATGCATCAACATTGCACCGACAGTGATGGTAGCAGCAAGCTCATCACCGACGGCTTCTGCTTCATTCACGATAGGTGCTGCCTTAGGTTGTAGGTCTCTGTCGTTGTTTCGCCGAGCCGAGCGATGCAAGAAATAAGATGAAAATCGCTTTTCCTTGACTTCCTACTAGCTAGGAATGATGTTCGCTATTCCGGGTTCCTAGCGCAAACGATCAATAGCTGCCTCTATCGTTGGCTTCGGCTCACTCGTTACATTGGTTTGCTGTAGAAATTGTGTGAGGGGTGACATGTGTTGGGCATGCCACGTGTCGAAGATCATGAGGTGCTGCAAAGATCATGAGGTGTTGCAAATGGATGGGCTTGCAGCAGTGCTGCAGAGAATTTTCTTCCATGTTAGAGAGCCACTTCGATTAAAATTCATGTGTGTATTGCAACGTAAACTCTCTATATATGTTTGTATTGCATGGCAAATAGATTATTTATCATCTGATGAACTAGCTACGTACATATAGCATAGCACACAAAGAGGGATAAAGGCAGAACGACAATTCTTCATCTCCTCAGTTGATTAGGCTCGTGAACCGCCTCCTCATCTTGGTCACTCTGATGGAAGCCGGAGAGCTCGTCCCTGATGTTCCAGTAGGCGAGTTCGCTTTCGTCCCACTCCACCGGAGCCATCTCCTCCTCCCACAACTTGAGGCGCTCTTCCCTGCGCTGGAGGTAGTCGTCGTCCACCAGGACGACGCCGCCGTTGAGCTCGAGCTGACGGCGCATCCACTTCTGGTGCTCCTCGATCTTGTCGCTTATGGCATCGAACGCCTCGACGCCCTCGAGTGGGGGAGACCGGGTGTGAGGTGGCGCCTCTTCCACGACATGATATAGTCGACTTCCTGATGTGGCAGCTGCCACAACACTTTCTTCTCCGTAGCAGCCTCGACGCACTCACCACCAGCCTCCGCCGGAGCGTCAGCAGCCTTTTTGCCCACGGTGCAGCCGTCCTCCGCCTTGATCTTGGTCTCAGCGGTCGCCGGAGCCACAATCTTCACCACGCCCTCCTGATCGACCGTCTCCGGCATGCTCTCCGCACCCTGGAGATCACCCCGAACGCCCATCCCGACGACCCGATACCGGCCAACAGGGGATCAGTTGATTTCTACGTCAGGCAGGAGATTCGATAGTAGATGGGATCTGTTGACGGGTCACGGACTCACCGGATGCCGGTCACCGTTTCTCCCTGCTTATATATTTATAAAAGGGGAATCCTAGTGATTACGGAATCGCGGTTGGGCTCTGGAAAGATCCGGCGGCCCCAGGACGTGTTTACGAATTACGATCGTTGCGGCCCTGCCACGGACGTGAGCCATGGGCAGCCCCGCTTGCAGGCAAGGCGAGACGTACGTGTAGAAGGGTCTGCCGCCACAGACTTCAGTGTCCTGTGTCCATTGGTCACCGGCAGCAAAGAAGATGACACAGGTCAGGTGTGTGAAGGATGCCGAGATGAGCACGTGTTCCTTGTGGTCATGATGATCAATAATGAACGATGATAAGGATCGCACGTAGAAGTGGGAGATGCATGCTTGGGTCACACTGTACTCGATGAGAAACTGTACAAAAATCACTATACACGTTTCGATTTTTTAATGACCTTAACCGATTATTTGATTCCATGAAGGAACAAAATATTACAAAGTTTCTTTTTAAGCTAGTGATGGAGAGTTAGGAAAGATTTCTTTTTGTGTTTAGTGAGCAGTGGGAAAAGCATGTCCGAAATGACCCTTGTAAATAAATACTACAACATATGAATGAAAGGGAAAGCCTCTAGTGATATGGCCTTAGTACTGCTGTAGATACCTATTTCTTTTGTATCACAGCCTCGTGAAGTTACTAAGTAAGTGATCTATTGTAATATAAATGCTTTACCCACAGATGAATGACAAGCCTCTAGTTGTTAGCAATTAGCGCTGGATTTTGCAATGCTCAAATACATATTCCTTTTGTATTATAGCATCATAAAGTCATTATATAATGTATGGCCAAACATGCAAAGTAAGATGTCAAAAATTAGCAATGAGAAACAATTATGGGCCACAACTCAAGGCTTCAAATACGATACTGAAAACAGGATAAAGACTTCAAGATTTCTAGTGACTAAATATCTCCAAAGGAGAAACCATAAAAAAATTTTGAAACAAAAAACACAACCTAAAATTTAACACATGTTATTTAGAGTAATAAAAGAGCACACAAAAAGAGAGTTTTTGCTCGGTCCAACTTGATTCCCCTTTGATAATTACCTTTTCTCTATGATTAAGATCTATATCAGATAACAAAATAGGCTTAGACACACTTAGAATAGTAACCACATATGAAAGAATAGACACAAATAAAGTAGTATCTCACATTTTTAAAAGTTTACTAACACTAAAACCCGAAAAGGGCATTACTCTCCTCCCAGTCTTCATATTGTTGCTTCTTATAGTATTCCTTTAAAATGAACATCAACAAAGTTGTTCTTTGTGACACCTCAGTGTCACTAAGAGCTATGCATCCGTGATTTTCCATCAATTATGTTTGCCAGGTGGCAAGGTTTTGAAATCAATTAATGGGAATGTAACAGCTAGATAAAGAAGAAATGTAGATAAAGGCTAGAGTTTGCAAAATATACAGTTTCCTCAACCAAAGTATCTGCAACTAATATTTTTTCTGGATTGGGCATGAGAAAAGAGAATTTTGAGGAATTAATTTTCTGGAATTTTTGTTAATGGAAAAATGCCCAAACCAATAAAAGAAAAATCCAAAAACAGATGGTTTATAGAATTCGTATAAAAATTAGGAAGCAAAATCTGAACTTTTGACAATAAAGAAAGTTTCTCAGAATATCATATTACACCCTCTTGAATTTTTCCATAATTTTCTGAGACCTGGAAACGTCCGTTTGGATTTCTTCTTTCTCGGGGAGGGGGCTTTTGCAAAACGGTCGGAGCAAGCCCAACCGTCGGCCTCCTACCTGCGCCGCCCGCCGCCACCGCTGGCGGCGGTCGTGCTGCACGTCTCGCGCCCCTGCTGCCACGCAGCTGCTTGCCGCCGCGTGGGACCCACCGCTGGGCCGGAATAAGGACCCGCTGCCGCGTGTGCTCCCATCTCCCTCTCGCTCAAACGCTCCAGAACCTACTCGCCATTGGCGCCTCTCCGTGGAGCTCGCTGCCCATCCCAATCCGGCCAGCCCAGCTCCGTTTCCTTCACCTCTAGCTTCGTACAAACCCAACTTACTTCCCCATGGCTCTGCCTTCTCCTCTCCCACCGTGAGCCGTGAGAATCGAGCCATCCTCACTAAATCGGCCACCGCCACCAACTCGGCAGCCAACATCGATTCCTGGTCTCTCGGTGAGCCCCTAGCCCTATGGTTCATGATGGAGCTGTATTAGGATCATGCGCACCACTTTAATCTGGTTGTGTCCTGTTCCCTCAGTCAGAGTCACCGGAATCGCAGCGTCACCGTCGAAGCCGCCGCAGCCCTGTCGTCCTCCGCCCCTCACAGTCGACAGTGCCGCACGGTGAGCACCTCGCTCTATTTTCTAGGCCGGCACGTAGAGTTCCTAGTGCTAGTGCTTTGAGAGCTAGCCAAGCCTGGCTCCGGTGTCCCGTCGCTGCCGTCGAGCCGTGCCATGGCATGCTCCGTGGGCGCGGTGACCGCAGCTGGACGGCGTCGTGCACACGCGTGTACGTGGGTCTCTTGGAAGCAAGCCAGGTCCGTTGGGCCCTGGCCGCTAGGCTGGCTGCTGTGTGCACGGCCCAAGCCGTAGTTATTCCTTTTCCTTTCGTGCAATTAAAAAAAAATGGCAGAAAATACTCCAACTTTGGAAATTCATATCTATTACAATACCAAGGAGAAAATAGCAAACTAAATTGTGTTTGAATCCTTATGCTGATATCTATTCAATAGTATAGTTCATGATAAGAGTTTGGGTGTATTTTAGTATCCACAATTCATAGAAAGAAAACACCAATAAATTCATAATTAATTTTCTAAGCAGTGTAATACCATAAATTTTGGCATGCATGATCATCATTGCATATGTATACTACTGTTCAAGTGGCATGTTTAATTTCTGCCCACATTTCTAGTTAGATCATATGTAGTGTTTTTATGCATAACCGTTTCGTACTTTATGTGCTTACCTTTAAGATTCAATTATAGTATACATAATTCCAGCACATTTTTTCTTTGTACAGTAAAATGTATGTAATTTTATGTCTTCCAGCACCTTCTAGATAAAATAGCAAAAGAAATAAAACGTAATAGAATAACCACATGACTAACCTTAACCATGAATCACTATTATTTTATGTGCTAAACTATTGCATAGGTAACCTAATTAATTTAGTAATCTCTAAATATTGTTCACTCATAATCATCATGTCATTGAACACCACAACATCATATCTATTTATTGAGAAAGTTTCATGAACTTCCTTGCTTGTTAACTATTTTTGCATCGCATTGCATCAACTAGGAAAGGAAGTTGGCGACGCCATCGTGGAGGTTCCGTCGGAGGAGACCAATCCTAAACTAAACACTGTTGAGGGTGCTAATCGCGAGCAGGCCCAAGGCAAGCCCCGGTGCACTCCTATATTTTACAAGTTTTTATTTTACTTCGCATGTATGTGTGTCATGTTATGTATGCATTACGTGTAGGAGTTGAATGAAACCCTAGTTGCACATATGAGACCTTGATCCTATAAGTTGAATAAGTTTTTAGCTATAAGCCTACTCGATAGACTTGGCTATGCTTAAAAAGAGTCATCGCTAGAAAAATCGGTTGGTTTAGAGACCTTCCGATATAGGATTATATTCCTGTTTCTCTCACACGATGATAATGAATTTGAGACCGTATGGAGAAGTTCATGTGTAGGATGAGGTGACCAGGTTAATCCTCGTTCGCCATAGCCCCGTGCGTGTCGGTTGAGGACCGTTTTGTTGTGACTCGGCAAGCAAGTATTGAACAGCACCAAGTACATACCTTCATATGGGAGTTGGTAAACCAACGTAGCTTGATTATCATAGAGTTTGCACGGCCTCCCACCGATCCTTCGGGGTGGGACCGACACGGTGGAGCACGGGAAAGAGAAGGATGGGAGAGTGCATGGGTTAAGCCTCGGATACAACATACTTGTATCGCAAGGAGGACATGTACTTGGGATGGGTGGCCCTGTATCATATCTATGGTAAACTTGTGAAAGGTGGCCATACGTGTTCTTAAATGATGCGTATGTCGTGTACTTGGGTATCTCCTGCAGGAAGTAAATCGATACGTATTGCCGTCCCTCGCGGTTATGAGTACCACTTGTGCGCGCAGACACAACGTAGTTAAGAAGAGAAATATGATAATTATTCTTGTCTTTCTATGCTCAATAATTTGTATTGCAACCTTGTATGATTAGTGTTGCTCACTAGATTTATATTCATGTCTTAACCCTATAAAATTGGCTAAAAGTTGATGTTAGAAATGCTATAGGAGCTGTTTTGCAAACTATCCAATGAACCTGGTCAAACCCCCGCATAATAGAGGTGTCGGTCTTAGAAGACCACGTTGACGAGGTTAAGACTTGCGAAGTATATTAGATACTCGGGGTTTGTTGTTGAATGTTTATTTGCAGGTATGCTTTCTCAAGGTTGTGATAATAGTGAGTACAACAGTGAACCACCTAAGGAGTGGACCTTTGAGTGGGTCCCTTGCTCACCCTCCCACGATCTCGTGGAGTGAAGCCGTGATGCGGGCTGTCACGGTTTCATGTAAGATCTATATCGACGAAACGTTTAAGCTTCCGCTATGTTTTCGAACTTAAGTTTGAACTCTTTCATGTAATATAAAGCTAAACCAAGTTTGTAATAATGACAACTTTGTATAATATGTACTTTGAAAATGCAAATGTGTGTACTATTTGGACGCTTGCTTCTTCAAGTGTCACCCAAGGGAGATCCTGGTCGGCTATCCCCTCGGTTTCGAGGTGGTGATGCCACATTCTTTAGGCTGATATTATCACAAATAATTCATTTCTTATTTCCTCAGGATACCTTTTGGCAGGATGTATTCACAACTATGGGGACTTACTTGTACATGAGCTCGACATTACATCCTCAATCTGATGGACAAAGTGAGGCAATGACCAAAGTGATCGCCATATACCTCACATTTATGGTAGGCAGCCATCGGGGTGCAATTGGGCTCACTGGTTGGCTTGGGTAGAGTATTCCTACCACACTTCATACTACACTATGAAGGATTCACTTTTTCAGGAGGTTTATGGTAGGGACCCTCCAAACTTGTGACACTATGACGCCTCACATTGCATAGTGACAACAGTGGGCCAAACAATGGACCAATGTGATAAGTTCTTAGAGGATGTCTATATCTGCTTCGTGCAAGCTCAATAGTTTTTAATTCAATGGAAGGGCCTACCAGAGTTAGAATCTTCATGGGGAGAACATTTTGATGGTTTTTTTATCATTCCAGCTCGAGGACGAGCTGGTTCAGCAAGCAGGAAGAGATGTTATGGTTGACACCACATACAGGCGCCAGCCCAAGAAGCCCATTAAAGTGAGTGGTTAATAGATAGAATTAGCGGGTCAAGGCTCATGTTTATTTATCATGTAACTTAGGGGTCAAGTCTTCATGTAACTTAGAGGTTCCATCAATAAAGATTAAGTAGGTTAAGGGGAAACCCTACTCTCTCTCTCTCTCTCTCTCTCTCTCTCTCTCTCTCTCTTGCCCTAGCCGCCGCTGTTGCGCGCCCACAACCATCGCGCCGCCGCCGCTGTTACAGCATCGCCCTTCGCCATCTCTCGCCTCTGCCTCACTGCTAATTGGTGCATGTAACAATACACAATCGAAATGACAAGTAATTTAGGATGTGTTTCTACTATCTCTGCACCCTCCCAGGAGGTGAGTGTGCAGTCCATCACGCAGTCACCATGTGCTTGCAGGCGCTCGCCCGGGGTAGAATGTGTAGTCGGGTTTGCTTCTGCAAACATCTGCGTCGCGAGAACAAATACGGTAAGTCGCAGTCTACTCTGTGGTGACGCGTGGCCGCGGTATCAATGGTCGCCGGAAGCAAAGAAGTTGACGGGGGCTGACGTGCAGGAGCCCAACGAGTTCGTGTTCATCGTGGTCACGCGGTACTCGATCAGATGTGCTACCGACGGTTACGGTCGCATCATGTTCAGCTCAGCCAGGGTTGGGCGTGTCATTAGGCTCAACCTGTGTGGCTGCGCCCTTCGATCCCGCGGCCGGCACGCTGGCTGGAGGGTTGAAGTTTTGCTCTATAACTCTCTCAATCCCCGTATCCTTCGGTGATCATGGTACACACTGATGTTGTACCAAAGCAGCCAGCAACGGATTCTCTCGGATGCCCCTCCTCAAGGCCTTTTCACAGCTTCCGTTTGCTGGACTCTCACATCCACCAGGGCTCATCCCAACATCGTTGGCAACAATGCTGACCAGATGCAAAATCAACCACTCCGTGTGTGTGGCAGCGTGCCATGGAACCCTACACCGCTACGGCGCTGCCGGCTTTCCTAGACAACGCCGAACAGGTGTTACAGCAGAAACTTCGTTCTCGGTGTTGCATGAACTGGGACCAGTGCTGGAGCCAGAAATCAATGACGAGGGGAGTCGAAGGATGAAATTTGTCTAATAAGGGGGGGGCATTTTTTTTGAAATTCCATGGTGAAAAAAATTCTTAGTTGTATGAAGAAGTGCATGAAGCATTCAGTCTGTACACAATTTTTCACTTCAACTCAAACTTTTATAATTATAACGTAAACACACATAACTTCTAAAGATAAGGTACATAACTTGTGACATAACTTATAGACATACTTCTGAGTATGTGGCCGTCATAGACAATTGTCCATGCATGCATTTGATGCTTACATTAGGTGACATGACATTTGTATGTGACAGGAGACTCAGACATACTCATACACTATTGATAATCGAGCAAGAACAAAAATGTTAGTAAAGTGATTATATATACAACTGATGGACCAAACAAGCACATAAATTTTGGTGGAAGTGGTACACTATAACGGAATATCAAGTATTGTAGACATTCACGAACACATGGAAAAGATATAATGTGACACCTCGGTGTCACGGACTTTTGAAACGACATTTTTACAATTACCTTCTAGCTATGCAGAACCCCCAATATGAAATTTTTAGCCACATGTACAGTGTTTTAAATTTCAAATTTAAAAAAATTCAAATTGGATTGAACTACAAGTCAAATTTTCGCAACATAAGTTGGGGTCAGCAAACATTTATGTTGTAGGGCTTCATGAGGGAAAATTTTGGACAAATTCCCGAAAATTTTATGGGAGTTCAATGCCCCAAATAAATCGGAGAAAGTCCAGAAATTAGCAACTTTGGTTAATTTCCTTTTAAATTTCGGAATTAGTTATTATTGGGGAGTTAGCAGTCCTAAAATCTTGTTCCAATCGTGAGGATCATGAAAATATGTTTGAATAGAATTTTCAGGCTGGGAAAGTATTTCATTTTGAATTTATGAAACTGATCAGTTGAAAAACCAACCAATATTCAAATCCTCATGGGACCCACCTGTCAGCCTCTTCTCTCTCATAGGCTCGCGTGTTAGGTCATACACCGGCGGTGCCCCCACTCCGGTCGGCCATGACCCACCCGGCCACACGCTGCTCCTTTCTCTGTCCCACCCATTTCCCTCTCCTTCCTGATGAAGCAACCCTAACACTAGCTCAACTGGCCACCATTGCTGCCGCTTCCTTGCGCCTCACCATCCAGCCGCCTGCTCGAATCTGACCACCAAAAGACGTGTGAGGTCGTGCTCTAGGCCCTCCAAAAACCGCATAGCAAACCATTGCTCGAGCAGCGTGGATTTTTGGTACTTTTCGTGATGGCCAAGCTGTTGAACGCACCGACTTAGCCACCCAAATCCTCTTGCTTCGATGAGCCTCGTTACTCTCTCTCGGTTCTAGAACTCGACTGCCTCCTTCATCTATCCCCCCGACATTTTGCCCTTTTGTTTTGTCCACCGAGGAAGCCCCCGTTCAGTTTTCCCTGGCATGCCACCCGAATGTCCACACCTCGATGTCGATAGCCCCGTCTAAACGGTGATCTCGATGGACCTACGAAGCTCTCAGGTGAAGAACCCAAGAAATGGAGCACCGCACCGAGCTCTAGCCGCCGCTAAATGCCTGAACCCCATCATATCCACCGCCCTCGCTGTCGTGCCCCTTCCGGTGAGCTCTACTACTCTGCGACCCCACCGTCACGCTCCCCGGGTTGTGCCACCTCTCCTGGCCACCTCCATGACCAGCCCTGCCGTCTTCCGCTCCGCTCCGACGACACACGCCGTCACGTGCCTGCCGCGAGCTCCACTCGCACGGGGCGCGCCACACGCTAGGCTGCCCCCACGCCGGGCCACACTGCGCGCTTGTGGGCCCCAACCACGCTGGGCCGCCTCGTGCGCTGGACCGCACGCGCCAGATGGGCTGCCCCGCAGGCCGGCCCGGTCGGGTTGGAAATTGGTTCGCTCTGTCGGTTAATCCTTTAATCTTTTCCAGATTTAGATTAATATTCCAGAAAAACCTAGAAATTCCCAAAATTCATAGAAAATTCCCTGGACCTGATAAAATTGCAAACCCAATTTTTTAGGATCCATTTTACCTACCCTACTTTGTGGTAGAGTTAGTTTTGCTTGATCAGCAGTGAATTATTCTTGATAAATTCCTTCTTTGCAAAGCAAGATTAATTCATGAAGAATTATCTGGACATCAATTAGTCTTGGACTTTTGGCATACATAGTTCTGGTCATGTAACCTATCACCAGTAGTTCACCCAAGACCAGATCAAGCTTTTTTTCTTGCGGAGAATTGATTCTTTCATATGGACATAGAAGGTATTATTTAAATCCTTCATGGAAGTTAATGAATTGGTAATCTTACCGAGAGAGACCGTTTGTGTTACTAGGAATTGGTGATTAGTCAAGGACACGATCCATGGAAGAACTTTGTATTCAGCTGAAATCATTTAAAAAATAATGACATACATACATGAACCAAGCCACCGAGCCCCCTCCCCCCCCTCCCCCCCCCCACACACACACACACACATACACCCTTGCTAGTTTTCAAACAAATAAAACACTCACATGCATGTATTATTTGGGCAGGAGTCTCATATTCTCCCTTGTCAGTTTTTTGGACCGCTGCTACCACCAGTGGCACCTCCAACAGAGGGTATAGTTAGGTTTAGGCAAACGCTGAGGAGGCCGCACTCTCCTTCGTTGCCACCTAAGAGGTTACCGAGGAGACCGGTTGCAGAGCTCAACTGCATGACAAGGCACGCCAGAACAAGAAGCAAGATGGTGGTGTTCTTGGCCATGGCAGCCATAAAAAACCCACCTAGTAGCAGTCTAGGCAGGTCGTCGCCACTCCCGCTTAGCTATTTATTAGCTGGTAATCGGCGTGATGTTTTTGAAGTCAGATATGATGTGCTAGCTCAACTCGCTCGCGATGCCTGGTGTTGGCATTGAGGGTAGCTATATATAGCAATAGTGAAACAGTGGGCTGGATCGGAGCTGATCAATGATGGCATGAGATGCAAGGATTTTATTAAAAGTGATCATCTGTATCGCATCATGAATAAATTACAATGTCTTGATTCGTTAATTTGTTTGATAGGGTGAGTTACTCACCGTGAGTAGCGTGCTATTATATCATAGTTGACTATCAATTAATTGCATGCATGCTGTGTGGCAGCTAACATGCGCCATACTCTCTTATTAAATTATTGTCGTCATTGACTTTTTTCGTAACGTTTGACCATTCGTCTTATTCAAAAAATTTCTTCAAATACAAAAAGTTATATGTTATATTTCAAGTTTCTTTAGTGATAAAACATATTCCAATAAAATATATGATATTTCTTAAACTTTTTTTGAATAAGACAAATGGTCAAACATAACAAAAAGTCAACTAGCGACAACAATTTAGTAAAGGAGTAGTATATATTATCATTGTTTATGAGCAATTGAAGATGTATGGCATATCACATGCAGATGTGCTGTCAACATCAGGAGTCGCACAATTTGTAACTCCGTGACAGCTAGGGAGGAGAATTAGGAGTCGTCGGCTTGGCACCGGTGGCGATGGCAATTACACAATTACCTAAAGCTTGCAGCCTTCCACGAAATATGGGCAGCTGTCCATCTCATTATCTCGTCACTCATAGGCGAATAGCCAGTGGATGATATAAAATGATGAAAGCAGGTGGGTTTTATGAAAACTGGAAAAAACAGTATGGTCTGGTATAAGCGCATGGCCGGTTTTTTATAAAAAAATTCAAAACAGTTACAATTTAAAAAGATTGAAATTTTAAAAACCAAGAAATAAACTGAGTGGCGAACCATGAAAAAGAAGAAATTTTCTAGGTAAACAAAGAGAATGGATAACCCAAAAAGTAGTCCACCAAATCGACAAAACATATAGATCGGTTAGCTGCTTTAGTTTTGGTGAAATTAATTCGAATTGGGTTTAAAGTTTTAGATATTTCGTTGGTTTTCATAAATACCACAAACTGGGACTCATGGGACTTGTCTTTCTCTATAGCCCTAGCAATTGAGTCTCGCCTCCCCATCAGGCTGTGGTCCTCGTGGCTTTGTGTGTTGAGGAAGAAGAAAATTGATTGCTTATAACTGGTTATAGAAACATGTAATGGATCAAACTAGGATACATCCTGCGTTATGGAAATCATACTGTCAGCTGAAGCACAAGGTATTTTTCTAGCTTATCAATACTGTCAGTTGAAGCACAAGGTATTTTTCTAGCTTATCATCAAGGATAGGATCAACACAAGAGGCATGCTAAGAAGAAGGAATATGATGTTTGACTCATATACATGTGATATATGCATCTTGCAGAGAAAGGAAACTTTAGAACACCTATTCTTGAGATGCATTTTTCCACCTGTTGGACAAGCATGAGTCATATCTCCTCAGCCACTGTAGCATCCATTGCAAATTTTCAAAATTCTAACAAAGAGAATAATTGACAAGCCTTTCATTATGGAGATTATTATTTTTATGGCTTGGGCCATTTGGACTAACTAAAATAGACAATTGGATTTTCAACAATGTGGATGCAACAGTACAATGATGCAAGGGAAAAATTCTTGCTGGAATTTTGACTGTTGTTGCACGGAGCCAAGAGAAAATATTTCCCCATATAGAAGCATGGCTAGATTCAGTCTCTAAAACTGCTGGGTTTTGTTTCTCCTTTTATTTTAAATTTGTATGTTATAAGACTTTTTGTCCAATTAATATATATTATAACTAGCAAAAGTGTCTGTGCTTTGCTACGGGCGTGTCTTAAACTCTCTTCCCAGATAAGGATTCTAAGCTTAAAGTGGAGCTAGAGGTTAGCTCACGCCATCAGTAACTCGGCATCGGTTGGCTAATTAACTCGATCAGGAGTCGTTGTATCGGATCGGTAACTTACGTGGAGGGAGACATCAGCTGGCTGATTAGATTACAGATAAGATCGAGACATCGGTTCGCTGATTATAGATCAGATCGGATTACAGATCGTATCGGACGTGCAAGCGACACCAATCGGTAACTTACATGGAGGCGGACACCAAACAGAAAGTAGAAGATCAAGGGAGAAATAATAAGAAGTAGAGATCAGTAGGGTCCGAACCCCTCCTGTTTTATCATTAAGAAAAAAAGGATAGCTAGACATGTGCTAACCTTGCTACCGCTGCCTAGGACAGACATGTTCATCTGCAAGCTAGAACATATCTCCAGACGGTTTGGATGTAATACCGAGTGTCACGTACTGCGATGACAATGGCAACATTCTCTTCTAGTTCTCTCCAAACATAGCTTCGGGTTTTTATTTTTGAAAGAAGCTGGAGGGCCAGGCCCTACAGTAATTAATTATATGTATAACAGTCCAGCGTACAACAGGAGGAAGAGAAGAAAAGAAAATAAGAAAGAACAGGGAAAAGAAAACTAAGCTATACACTCTATCCATTGCTTGATTGGGGTTATATTCCTCTGTTTGGCTTTATGCACAAGCATGGCCATTTCACCCCAAAATTGGCTTCTACAGTTGTCAACCGTCGGATCCCCATTGTTGAAGATCTAATTATTTCTTTCCTTCCAAATGCTTAGCACATTAGGATGATAATATCCATTAAAAACAGCACTGCTAGCTTCCTTCTGATCCAGTTGACCACTTGTAAAGTGATAAATGTCCTTCGTATTGTAATTCCTATGGATGACTAGCAGCTTTTGGCAAAGTTGCATCCAACAAAGAAGTGTTTTAAACTTTCTTACTTCTGAAGGACACAGAGGTCACATGTGTAAAAGACTCGGTTCAGACCGTCTTGCTGATGCAGAAGCGAGGAAGCAACAAAACTATTTAGTGTTCTAGTGGATGTTCGGATTCAGCTTATATGAGTTGGTCGGCCATGTCGTCCAGGTCCAAAACTATCAACTTACCCTGTCAATAAAAGTAGTATCTCACGTCTTATTGAATTTTTGAAATAGAATGATGTGGATACTGGGTTGGTCGACCAAACAAGTTCCCCTCCGTTCTTAAATTGTTGACGCCGTTGACTATTTCCATTATCTTTGACCGTTCATCTTATTTAAAATATTTTTTTAATATGAAAACTTTAAGAGATAAAGATAATAATAATAAAATTTTGATAATTTTTAATATTTTTTGAACGTTATCAAATATTTTCAACCAGTCCTCGTCCACCATGGCCATGTAGTAACGGGAGACTCACCATTTGACACTGGGAATATATATGTGAGCATGTTTATGATCTGGATGTGTGGTGGACTGGTGGCCACACCATTTCGTTCACCACTAAGGCCAGTCTCAGTGGAGAGTGTCATCACACAGTTACAAAAAAGAAATTTTTAAGAACCGTGCTAGTGGAGGGTCATGGTGATAACTCTTATCCTATGACACTCCTTCTCTTCAATCTTATGTCATGTCAGTAAATTTAATGCTTATGACACTATCATGACACTTCCGTTGAGATTGGCCTAACACGACAATAAGAGCCTCCCACGAACCATGATGCACCTTCCATATTGGCACCGAGATTAATTCGCACTGCATATGTTGTTCTCACCAGAAACTTTTGGTATTGAGAATTCACTGTTTTATTGGACCGTGCACGACGGCTTCGCTGTCGATACTCGATACATCAATTGTGTGCGTTGATACATATCCCCTGGTGAGAATCAAACGAGCCGCCCAGCTTGGAAAATGATAAGTTGTATTCAATGCCTCAATGGGATCCGCCCGTTCCAATCTTCAACGGTACTAGTAGCTGGCATTACTCCGACGTGTGTGCATTTTATTCAGAATTTTCTCACAATAATGTAAATACTTCTATTCAGAAAAAATCTAGTTAATTGGTGGGTAGGTGGGGAAATGATGAATTAGTGTAAGATGATGGGTATATGTGACTTTTCTTCTCTTGACTAGTTTTGCATTGACATTTTAGGAATCCTTATATAAAGAAACAAAGAGATAACTATCACAGTTAGAGCACCTGTTCTATCATATATCTTCTATTTTTCTGTTATTACTTGTTTTATATATAGCCATTAGAGTTTTGTTACTTGTAACATGCGTGACCTTAGAGCTTATTTCTACAAGTTACCATATATATAGCTATAGAACCGGGTATTATGTAGCATTTTAAAGTAAATAATAAAAATTTTAATCATAAGAAGTATCTAGTTTTGGAGATATACACACTTCACCATTGTTGTATGTCTATAAGAATTTCTGATCTTAATATTCGCTCAAATAAAAAACTGACTCCTTAGGTTTTAAATGCTACTAGGAGTTACCAACAACTAGTAAGAAGAAAAAGGCCATAATCTTGTAGCATGAACAAGTGGAATGAACTAGCAAGAAGAATAGCAACCACAAGTACTGTGAACAACCTCTAATTCTAACATGCTTTGCTACCACAAGTGGCGTCAGCAACATTTGATTCCAACATGATTTACTAAATGTTTCCACCTCATGCTCAAAGTAAATATAGAAATGGTTCAAAAGTGCAATGCATGCATTAAAAATTTTTGGAATTCAAATAATAAGCACTGCTACGAAAAAGGATTTTCTTCGCGAGCCTTAGTAGCGGTTTCTGTGCTCTTACGACATCACCACTATAAGTTCATCAAATCCGGTCGCATATTTGCATAAAAAAGGGTTGCAGTAGTAGCGGCACCAATAAAAATCACATATTATTGGTTTTGATTTACCTAATGAGGCTAGAAAATAGAGGTAGATTTGTTTAATTTGAAGTGAAAGAATAGTTTGGTAATGGTTGAAAAAATAACACTTTTGCACACATAGACACACACGGTGAGATTAATGAGGTTGTGAAAGACATATTTAATTTTTTATGTAGAGAAAAAAGAAATAGGATGTTAGTTTGTGGTAGTCAAATAATTTGTTTTTGCATTCATCAAGTTGTCTCATCCCTATTATACACATCTAGTAGAAATTAAAGTGTTGTATCACATAAGGACTTTTTTCTTTATATACACAGGTACTTAGACTATTAAGGATCCATATATTACCATTATATTGGTGACTTATGTTTTTCCTCATTCTCCATTGTAAATTAATAAAATAGAACTTTTATATGCTTAAACATGTGCTATTTTAGGAAATGTTTTTATATTATTACAACCACTTATCCAAAAATTAGCATAAATTCTTCACTAAAAAATATAGTATAAATTGCATGAATATTTTATCTAAAACTTTTCTCTTGCACTTGTTGAATAGTTTACCACAAAAGTTCAAATTCTTTATAGCACAAGTTTCTATAATAAAACGTTATTGCAAAAGTGTTACCACAGGCTTTATGGCATAACTGGAATCAAGATTTTCTTTATACCATAAGTTCTATAATTTATTTTTTTGAAACTTTGGAACATTTGCTCAAAGCATTTATAGTACAAGTTGTTCGTGAAAGTTTATCAAAAATTTTATGCACTATTTTTATTACAATGTTTGTTTGAAAGTATCAACTTGTGCGGCAAGTTTGTATAGTGTATTTCAGGGAATACTAGCATTTGAAATACACTAAATAATGGGCTACAAGAGGGATGAAATATACAGACTTCCGATCTTTGCCGTAAATTTCTGTAAGTTTCTTTTTTGTTTTGGTTTGATATAAAGGCTTCAAGACGGTTGAAAGGGAGTTCTTAAACAGTCAGGCTACATGATTTTACCATTGAAGTAATTTTGTTTGGTTAGTCTGAATTTAACTAATCTGTTGGCAAAAGACGCACCCACTACAAAGATGGTGCCGGTAAGCACACAAACTAAGTTGCTTTGAATACAGAAGCAAAGTTTGATGAACTGATAATTGAAGGTTGTATGCAAGCTACAGCGTACTAGTTGTTGGAGGTCTAGCGTGGAGTTCGCTTCGCGCGGTGTGTGCACACCCCTGCCCCGTGGTCCTCCACCTCGCCAGACGGGCTTAAGTTGTTTGTATTTTCTTAACCACTAACACAAATACCAGAGAAGCAATGGCTGGGCGAGGGCACGGAGCGTCGGAGCCGGCTGTGCGGCACGAAGTAAAGTGGTAGCCAATGACGAAGACGCTGACAGTTCCCCAAGTCGGCCGCCGGGCGAAGAGCATGAGCCGGAGCGAAGCATCGTCTCGTGACGCTCTTCAGGCTGGCATCAGCTAAGCCACAGATTGCGGACATCGTGTACATGGTCCAGATTGCCCTCGGGAGTTAACGTCTTATAGTAGCACCAAGGGCATTCAGCTAGGGGTAGAATGGTCATGTAAAGTCGTGGCTCCCCACGACTATAAAAGAAGACCAAGAGTCACCTGTAAAGTACACATGTAATCTTGAGTTAACTTAGCTTATTCAAGAGTTATTATCTAGCCATTCTGTTTGTCTACTTTGCATATTAGTTCATTGTGTTCGGTGTGCTAAGTGAGCTTGTACCTTGCCACTTAGCATACCAACATTGGCGCCACGGTGCGTGAGCTCAAAATTCAAGCTAACGATGTCCAGATCCACAAAAATAGCGGAAGAAGATCAACCACCACAAGAGTCAGCCCCGTCGCGGGGCCTATTGTCGAAGTCACTCAAAGCTCCAGACCAGAAACCAAGTGCAAGTCGTGCAACGTCGAAAGCAAGTGAAGGCCTAGTGCACCAGTTGATTGAAGAGCAGTGTAAGTGCAAGGAATTATCAAGCGAAGTAAAGCGCTTGCTGGCAATGTTGAATCAGGAAAATGGGTTCGCAAGGGGTAAAGAAAAAGAAACAAGAAGGTTCGTTGGAATGATTTCAGGCACTTCTGCAGCAACCCTCAACATCCAGAGCCGCCTTGAACGTGAAGAAAGCAAAGAGAAGTCGAAGTGGTCACACATGCCAATAACCTTCTCGAAGCAGACTTAGAACTCAAAAGTTATCCGCACACAGACGCTTTTGTCATCGAGGCCAACATAGACAATCGGCAAATCAACCGGGTGCTCAAAGACAATGAAAGTCAAGCAGACATACTATTCTATAGTACATACTTGAAGATGGGTTACAGAGACGAAGACCTGTAGCAGTCCAGCAAGACCTTGTATGGCTTCAAAAGCAAAAGAATAGAGCCACTCGGGAGATCAAGCTGCCGGTGTCGGTCGTAGATACAAGCAACTCAAGGACAGAATACATCACTTTCCAAACAATCAGCCTGAGCTACCCTTACTTAGCGATATTAGGAAGGGTTGCAATAAACACATTTGAAGCAGTGATCCATAGTTCATACCTCCGCATGTAGATGCCCGCAAAAGAAGGAATTATCACAGTAAAAGGGGACCAACAGCTTGCAAGAAACATAGAAAAGAGATTCAACCCATAGGTAGCAAGTGTCCGTGTCGTCGGAGTCGTCTCAATAGAGCTCATCGACGAGGAAGAAAAAAGGAAAGAGCAAGACAGAAAAAGCGCGAAGCAAGGAAGAAAGCAAGGGACAATCAAATAATGCCAGCACAGCCTGATGAAGAAACAAAATCAGTTCTGCTTGACAAATTGGTGTTGGGGCAGTCAGTAATCATAGGCACAGGCCTAACCCAGAGTGAAGAGAGCAGATTACTCTGCTTCTTGCTCAAGAACAGAGATGTCTTCGCATGGTCGTAAAGGGACCTCGAAGGTGTAAGTAGAGAAGTGATTGATCACAAGCTAGAGATTGACCCAAGCGCGAAACCAAAAAAGCAAAAATTGAGGAAAATGTCAGATGAAAAAGTGGAAGCCGCAAGAGCAGAGGTTCAAAGACTCCTCAATGCCCAAGTGATAAGAGAGGTTAAATACCTAAAATGGCTAGAAAATGTAGTCATGGTCAAGAAAAAAGTGGAAAATGGACAATGTGCATAGATTTCACAGACCTCAATAGACAAGGTAGTCGACGCAGCGGCCGGAAGTGAAATGCTGTCACTGCTTGATTGTTTTTCTAGGTACCGTCATGTCTGGATCAAAAAGGAGGACGAAGAAAAAACAAGTTTTATCACACGGTTCGGAACATATTGGTTCGTAAGAGTGCCAAAAGGTCTCAAGAATGCTGGACCAACATTCTGCAGAATGTCATGAAAGGTATTTGAGTCACAAATTGGTAAAAACGTCCACGCATATGTGGACAATGTGATAGTAACAAGCAAAAAATGGGAAGACCATACGGATGACCTCACAGAAACCTTCACCAACCTCGGAGCGGCGAAGCTAAGGCTGAAGCTAGAAAAATGCATCTTCGGTCAGCAAAAAGGAAAAGTGTTAGGATGTTTAGTGAATTCAAAGGGCATCGAAGCAAACCCAAACAAGGTGAATGCACTAATAAACATGCAGCCACCTAGCAGCAAAAAGGAAGTATAGAAGCTAACAGGAAGGATGGTAGCAGTAAACAGGTTCATAACCAAATTGGCAGAGAAAAGCTTACCCTTTTTCAAGATACTCAAGGGACCAGGAAGCTTCGAATGGGGCGATGAGCAGTAGAAAGCATTCGAAGAGTTGAAGGAGCACCTCTCAACATCCGTAAGATTAGCAAGCCCAAAACAAGGCCAGCTAATCACTTCACAGTTAGTGCCGCGCTAGTACAAGAAAAGAAATCTTGAAGCATCATCGACAAAAAACATAAAAGAGAAAGAACTTTTTCAGCAGAATCCAGTTTACTTCGTAAGTGAAGCTCTTACGGGTTCTAAAAGTTTTTATTTAGAAATGGAAAAAATTTGCTATACAGTAGTGATAGCGCCCAGAAAATTCAGGCATTACTTCGAAGCTCATAAGATAAGAGTTCTCACGAATCAGCCTCCGAACGATATCTTCGGAAACAGAGAGGCGTCAAGTAGAGTAGGAAAATGGGCAATGGAGTTGTTGGAGCACGTGATTGACTTTGAGAGACGAAGCGTAGTAAAGTCACAAGTACTGGTTGATTTCATCACAGACTAGACAAGTCTAGGTTACTTCGGCAAGGGTCCAGTCATAGAAGCTTTCTGAATAATACAGTGTGACGGCACATGGGGTTGTGCAGAAGCCAATGTAGCAGCTGTAATCACCTCGCCATCTGGAATAAAGTTGAGATATGCAGCAAGACTGGAGTTCTGTAGCGAAGAGATAGATGCACCAATAATATCGTAGAGTACGAAGCAGTCTTGTTAGGCCTAAGAAAAATAAGGACCTTGGGAGTTAAGAGCTGGAAGGTGAAAACAGATTCAAGAGTAGTGGTAGGCCATGTGGACAAAGATTATGAGACAAGAGAGCCAATCCTTGCAAAGTATCTGCTCGAAGTCATAAGCATGGACAAACACCTCAAGGTTTCGACATTGAATATGTTGAAAGAAAGAAGGAAAAAGTCCATTTTACACCCATCCACTTTGCCCAAATTACACCCTGAACAAAATCTTGGCTCACTTTACTCCCTCAATCAATTTAAGTTGGTACAATTTACTCCCTTATGTAATTTCTCTTTGTACGAGTTGAGTTTAGTGTTCAAATTTTGCATAATGATAGTTTTCATTGAACCTTACGATAAAAAAATATAATAAATATTTTAAACGTAATTTTTATAGTTTAATAGTATCAAATATCATCTTAATTATATAGTTCTAGAATTGCATATAACATATTTAAGAAAAATATAAAATATTTTCTTTTATATAGAAAATAGTACTATCTATCATCATGCAAAGTTGAGCTTCAATTCAAATCGTACAGAGAAACAAAAAAGAGAAATTGCATAAGGGAGTAAATTGAGTCAACTTAAATTGTTTCAAGGAGTAAAGTGAGCCAAGATTTTGTGGTTCGCTTAAGATGTAATTTGGACAGTGAATTGTTTGGGGGAGTAAAATAGACTTTTTCCAAGAAAGAATAACGAGGAGGCAGATACATTGGCTAAAGCAGCAGCAAACAAGCAGCCTCTACCACCAGATGTCTTCTACGAAGTAATAACACAACCATCAATCAGAAGCACGCCAAATGAGCTAAAACTCATACTACAAGCTATAACCTCGGAAGATTGGAGAGCTCTATGATGGTATTCATCAATGGGTTTTACCAACCAGACTCAAAAGAAGAAAAAGGCAGGATGCAGCAGCGAGCTCGAAACTACCAAATAATACAAGGAGAACTATACAAGTCCAGAGTATCAGCCCCGCTATTGAAATATTTAGGCGAAGCTCAGGGTAAGGATCTCCTCAAAGAAATCCACTCCGGCACTTGTGGTTCGCACATTAGGGCCAGGGTCCTCACAGGAAAAGCAATAAGGCATGGGTTCTATTGGCCCGCAATGATAAAAAATGCGAAAGAGATAGTAAAAACATGCAAAGCATGCCAGAAAATGTCAAAAAAGCACCCAACATCGTCCCAACTATCCCAACTGATTATGCCAGTATGGCCACTTCGCAAGTGGGGAATTGACATCGTAGGTCAGCTTACCCCGGCCCAAGGAAACTACAAATACACAATAGTGGCAGTAGAATATTTCACCAAGTGCATAGAAGCTAAGGCTGTGACAAACATCTCAGCTATGATAGTCATGAAGTTCTTCTGGCAAAGCATTGTATGCAGATTCAGAGTACCTAGCGAAGTAGTCAGGGATAATGCAAGGAACTCCGACAACGAGATCCTGAGAGAGTACTGCCACAGCATGGGAACCAAAATGGAGTTTGTGTCAGTATACCACCCATAGTCAAATGGAGCAGTAGAGAAGGCAAACTCAGCAATCTTAAAAGCAATGAAAAAAGTTTTACTTAACAAGAATAAAGGAAAATGGGCCGAAGAGCTGCCGGCGATCTTGTGGTCGCACAATACCACATAATTCATAACAACAGGCTTCACCCCTTTCTGCTTGCTATTCGGCGAAGAAGCTATGACGCTAGAGGAAATCAAAAACAAAAGTACCAGGGCGACAACCGAACAAGTCGAAGGCAATGAAGCAGTCTCAAAAGACATGATGGAGATGGACAGGTTAGAAGCAGTACAAAACTTACAAAAATATAGAAATAAAGTTAGGAAGTGGAGAGACAAAAAGTGGTGCCAAGAGCATAGAACCTAGGAGACATGGTGCTCATCCAAACTCAGAGAATGGAGGCAAAGGGAAAACTAGAGCCAAAGTGGGAAGGACCCTACATTGTGCGAAGTGGGACATTCAGGGTCTTACAGACTGAAAACGATGGATGGCGAAGTGTTCCAACACTCCTGGAATGCGGACAACCTCTGCAAGTACTATGTATGAGTCGAATCTGTAAAAGTTGTGCCTTCACGATGTATAAAAGAAGTATTAGGTAGGAAGTTAGTCAAAGTCCGTACTCTTTTCCTCGCAGGGAGACCCCAATTTGGGACGCGAGGTTTTTAACGAGGCGACATGTGTAATAGCAGCTAAAAGAAATATAAAGTTGTGTTCTCCCCAAAGTATCGAAGAAAAATTCCGTCGAAATGACTTCCAAAAGCAAAGAAAGTATGAACATTCGACAAGCGAGGAAACCTCGATCGGCAGCCGCACTACGCCGGGCATAAGCAATACACCCCGAAGACGGGAGTTTACCTTCTCGAGGGCGGCAAGGTCTTTGGCAAGCTCGGTCGAGCGTGACTCGCGATCAGCGAGGACTCCAGCCACGCTCTCGCTCCACCGGAGACAAAGCCGGAGCTCGGCCACAAGAGCGCCGTCCGACAAATCCGACAGAGCAACTTCGCATGGTTGGTAGGACGAAGTGTTGTGTTCCCCCGACGCAGCGGCAGTTGCAGAACGCGGAACCACAACCGTCAAAGGAGTAAATTGGTTCGTAGTACTAAACATGACGAGACGAAGAAACGAAGCGATGGAAAAAGAAACATCACGCGTTACCGAAGCAACAATAGTCCTAGCGGAACCACCGCCCACCACCTTCACCCCCGGACGATATTTGCATGTGGAGACTCGCACCGGCACGAAGGGCCCGCAAAGGGCGTCTACCATGAGTATGGACGGAACCTTCGCCCCCGTAGTCGAGAGTGGACCTTGCACCTCCGGTTTGTCCGCCCGATACTACATAACCGTTATTATAAGATGAGTCTCTACATTATTGGGCAATACACCCGTTATTACAAGTGGTTAACAAAAAAATAGAAAAATACGAGGCGACGGAACTAGCCCGGACCTAGCCCGCAGCTACGCCCGGCCGCTAGGCCTACCACCGAGGCTCGGTCGGTCGCAGATGTGCCACCGCCGGGCCTCGAAGTTGTCGGATCTCGACCGTAAGGAGGGACCGGATGAGGCCACCTCCTCACCGGATACGGGTGCCATGGAGGGGCGACATGCGATAGGGAGCCAAATCCGGCTGTCTCCTTGTCGAGTCCGGCGTCGAGTAGGAGAGACACGTGACAGGGAGCCGGATCCGGTGCTCGGGAGTGGCGTCAAAGCCGCAGAGGTGGGGTGCGACGCGGATCCGGTGGGGTAGGGTCCGACGTGGAGTCTCCTCGTCGGATCCGGCAGGAAGGGGCACGACGCGATAGGGGCTGGTTCGGGACGGAGCCGGTGAGGAGTTGGCGTTGGGGTGGAGCCGACGGGGAGGGGCTGGCGTTGGGGAGGAGCCGACGGGGAAGGGCTGGTGTTGGGGAGGAGCCGACGGGAAGGGGCGCCGGAATAGAGCTCGCGAGCGGGGACAACGCCATGGTGCTGAGGGACGCGGGGAGGGAGGTGCGGCGCGAGAGGAGAGCGTTGTGCGGGGAGATGAGGGAATGACCGAGACTTAGGGTTAGGGTTGAGAGGAGCAACCTTTATATATAGCAACGGGCTGAAATGGGCCTATAAGTGGGTTCTGTAGCACAATACTATCAGGCCAAGGATGACATCACTGGGTCCGATATTGCTGTATGATTTTCAATATTGGGCATATAATGATGTCATTGGGCCCGTTATTACGGCGTATTTTTAATATCGGACATAGCTGATGTAACTAGCGTGTGATATTAGAGTGCACACTGTAATAAGGTTGCCTATGATGATGTCAGCGATCACGAACTGTAATAATAGGTTTTCTAATGCCCATTATTACTAGAAAATATGAGGGGATAGCAAAGGGTGATTTTGTAGTAGTGAGTAAATGAGCAGATGCTGCACAAGGCTGAAGGGGTGAGCGTTATAGTTCTCACAACTGGCAAACACGGCGCCTGAAATCTTCTCTTCCTTGCCACCCCTTAGGTCATGCCTGTACATGCCAGTAGTGTAGTGGTAGAAGAAATCAGCATCAACGGAGGGAAACATTTCAGCGGCAACGGATAGGCACCTGTCTCCGACGAAGAGAGCAGGACCACCGATACTCTGGGTGGGCTTGAGTACCTTCTTCTCCAAGTTAACTCTAAAAATTTCAATCACTCGAACCCGTGACCTCCGCGTCGCTCTCCCGAGGGCGACTCGGGGCGACCAAACCCTATCTGTTGCCACCGTCCCTCCCCAATCTCCTCTCGTTGTGCCGTCGCCGGATCTTAGTTGCCCGAAAAATCGCACAACTAGTAAGGAAGGCGGCAGAGGGGCGTTCCCTTTCCGAGGTCATGGAAACCGATTTCAAGCCGACAGCGAGACGTGGTGGGCTCACCGGTGGGCTGCGGCTGTTGCTGCGTGGATGGCGTCACCGGTGGCTGAGGCGAGGCAGCTCAAAGTGCGTGTGCTCCCGGTGGGCAAGCACGTGGAGCATGGCAGCAGGTCCTGCCCCTGCATTGCTCCCTCAGGCGACTCAGGCGGTGAACCTCGCGGTGTCGGGGCATTGGGTCTTGATCTCAAGGCGGTGCGGGGCGCGAGGTGGTGGCACGCGAGCTGGCTTGGGCCACGGTGGCACGTGCCGGCGGCATGCGCGCATGAGGCGATGCGTGTGGTGACGAGCACGTGGTGGCGCACAGATCCACGTGGGTCACTGCAAGGCTGTTGTAGTCGGATCTAAGGAAGAAGGAGAGGTATGGGAGTTCCAAGTTGTGTGGCGGCTAGATCCGACGCTCCAACGGTCGGGTCTCGCGGTTCTTAGGTGGTCCTGGCCGTGTGAGTGGAGCTAGTGGTGTTGATGTTGTCCAGAGCTTGAAGGCGATGGTGCTGGTGTTGTGGCAGGCTCGATGATCTGCAGGTACCGATGAGGATGATGGAGGCAGCCATCGAGGGTGTGTTCATGCTAAGATAGTGATGGTGTGGCGCGAATGCGGCAGGTTGAGGATCCAGACTCTAGGTGAAGCCATGCTCGGATTTCAATCGATGCTGGCAACAAAGACATTTTTGGGTGTCGGTTACGTTGTTCAAGGCGTTATCGAGATGTCCCGTACCAGCCATAGGAGATGTCTCCAGGTGTAAACCCAAGCTCCAGCGTGCTGAAATGGGCAATGGCGTCTTCGACGTCATGACGTCGGTGGAGGCATTGCCTTTGGAGCCCTCTTGTCGTATTGGTTGACCAACAATGTCGTTATTGTGGCAATGATGGTACCTTCATCTAGTTGAACTATGGTGCGATCCATGGGATCCTGTCGATGAGGTGTTGTCTCTTTGGAGATGCACTTCAAGATCCTTTTCCTGGCATTGCTTCCTTTTCCTGGCATTGCTGCTAGAATGAAGTCGGAGCTGCTGCATCATGGCGTACGATTGAGCCTTGCGACGATGACACATAGCGTGATGTTATGAGAGATGACTGAGGAGCACCGAAGTGGAGGCATATGCTGAGATCCATTGTGGTGAAGTTGAAGCTGCTTGTCGCCAATCGACAAGCTTGGTAACGACGATCCTCGATGGGTTCCATCGATAGAGTTGTGTTGTTTATATTTCACATGGTCCGTATCTTTTCTTTTAGTTGACCGGCCATGTGTTAGGGAGGTTTTTCTTTTTTCGCTTGTCAAGAGTTGTCCAGTTTGGCCTCGTTTCCCTTAACATGAGGCACCTTCTTCTTATTAATATATGCCGAATACAAAGTGTTCCGAAACTTTCGAAAAAAATTTCAATCACTCCCAGTGTACTATGTCGAACCAGAAGTACTTCAGAGGCAGAATTCACAAGGAAGTTGTCTCCATCGAAATCCTCTACTGCTGCTTGACCCCGTGAAGGTACCAGTGTGATTAAGTCCAGAATTTCAGATAACAGGTTGCCAGTGGATAAGCGCTCCATGGTTCCAGTTCCAACAGCCCTGACAAATACCTTGCCATTCTTGCCGGCCAGGTACAGGTGGCCAGTGTGGTAAACAATGCTTGTATGGTCAAAAGGTCCATCGAAGTACCTCTGCTCGACGAAGCACTCGCTGGACGGATCGGCACATGCGACGTTGGCGCCCTGGTTGGTTCTGAGTAGCGCGAGGAGGAGATGAATGACACTCTAACCGACAGGGCCATGGAGGTGGATATGCCCAAGAACATGTGTGACGACCTCGTTCATGAACGGGGCGTGTTGATGGCTCAGCACAACGTTGTGGTTGAGGATTGAGATGACCTTCTCCATGAGCGGCACACGCTAACACATCAATGTAACCTGCTTACTGAGTAACTCTCGGACTGCAACGTTATTCTGACTCAGCGGAACTACTACATCCACCACCTCGAGGTCAACTAGGGCATGATGTAGTCAACTCTTGCTGAGTTACGAGGTGACATGGCAGTGCTACAGGAGCAGAACGAGCAGCTCCATCTGCAGTTGTAGGTGGCACAGAGGATGTTGAGGACATCTTGATCTCGGACGTGGACTACGAGGACCCACCGGTTGGCCCCGCAGCAGGTGGTGCGGCTAACCCATAGGGGGTACTAGGCGAGTGACAGTGGTAGTGGCACGTGTAGCTTGCCTAGCAGCTAGTGATGTCATCATGTATATTTTTCCTCGACGATAGACTGAATTGAGCGGTACCCTAACTTGTGATGGTTGTAGGGATGTGTATTAGGAATGGTGTAGGAACTCGTCGATGATGGATGTATGAACTATGAAAATTTGGATATTTGGACATCGTTGTGTTAGATTGTAAAAATTCTTTTGTGGCTTTGTTAGTTCTAGTAGTTGCATTTTGCGACTTATTCATACTTGCATTTTGCGACTGTGCTCACCGTGCTAGCCTACCCAGGATGCTTTGGCAGGCATTGCAGATTTTGGGTTACACCAGGCCCCCTGCTTACGTGGGGAAGGAATGCGTTCAGCGGGGCCACATCTGTTGTACCATGCACGTTGTAGTGCCAGAGAAGGTGACTCACCCGCCATAGGAGTCATGGATGGTGACCGTGACAGGGCTCACCATTCATGAGAGGTGGGACTTGGCAGCTTTGCAGGCACTCACCAGGTTTCATGAGATTCTCACGCGCCCGACCTTGTCGATGCACCTTTCATTTACCTACCTATCAGTGACCCCCACGACCACTGCTAGAGGCACCGCACAGGAATGTTGAATGACAACACCACCCACTACTACAACCCGACCTTGGTGGCTACCATGTACTAAGCTTCCTCATTGTACTGTCAGCACGCTGTGGGTGTGATGGAGGTGGACATGCTCTTGGAGGCCCTGAGGAGTTTTGATGTCGGGGTTGTGGAGAGGGACTGAGAATGCGGCACTTCAGGATCAGCTTCAGCATCGGGAGCGCATGTTGACTGTTGACACCAGATTCCGGATCTAGGCCCATGAGGCAGGGACTGCATGAGCTACTAAGAACACGTGTGAAAGATATTAAAAAGGAGCACATGACGACAGAAGGTAGGAAAGGGAACCGTCAGGAGACAGAAGAACACATGGAACTAGTTCGAATCGTAGTATGTCTCCTAAAGATAGAAAAGTCATGTAAAATAAGGTAAGGAAAGAATACCTAGGTCGGTTGTGACTAGGATATAAATAGTAGACTAGAACCATTGTAAAAAAATAACATAATCAAATACAACTCTCGGCGCATCGCCACAATCAACTCGATGGATTTTCTCGTCAATTGCTCGAGCTCTCGGGCTCCGGCATCGGTAGGGTTTTCGTCAGGTAACTGCATCGAATCTTTCATGTCGACTTTTTCGTGCTAGAATCGATGTAACTACTAGTTATCCGGTAGTTTCGGTCGATCGAAGCTTTAGTTACGAATATCGATGACTTGGGGTAGTTGACGTGTCGTATCCTGTTCCATTTAGTTGACTTGTCCAGTTTCGTTTTGCTGTCGATGCTAGTGCTTTAGTAGACGGTCGATCAGGCTACTCGAATCATGGTTAAGACGTAGTACCGATTCACTCTGTTCCCTAGTGTTCGAAATAGTACAATTGACGTGTCCTATACGGATCTGTTTGAGTTGACTTGTCCTGTGATAGATTAGGTGCTAGAGTTTAGATTGAATTAGTGGTATATCTAGGATTGCTTTCACCCATTATAGTCTGTACCTACCGATTAGTGCAATATAGTTGACTTGTTCTATGTTGCTTTGTCTTTGCTTAGTTTACTTGTCCTAGGTGAAGAATAATTAGTAGTATATAAGAAATGATTTATGCTAGCGGTTTAACCAGGGTGTTTAGCCGATTGCTTGTCACATTTAGATCTATCTTATATGAACTGTCAACTATAAAATCTGACAGTTAAGATTAGATTTAGACCATATTATCTTGATAATTCAGTGATTTCATATGCCTTGCATGCTTGAATCCTTTGATTTCACGAATTAGAGTAAGTTGATCATAAATTGGCAGAATTACTTCTAGTTACCTTTTATTACCTGTTATCGCCTATCATAACTCCAATGCTCTATTAGCACTACAAAATGAATTGGACTAATATACGACCTTATGTTATGTATGTGCTAGACAAAATTTATTATTAAATTGCTAAAATTTATTGATCTATTAAGAATTTGTATGAAATATCACGTGTATAGAAAACTCGCTGGTACCCGATTACTCGACGGGTATGGGTATAGGTTAAAACTTTAACCCGTCACAGGTATAGGTATTGGTATAGTTTACTTCCGATGGATATGGATATGGATATGGGTGACTAAAACCCGATGGATTTGTATCTCGTTGACATCCCTATCCATGAGTGGCAGATATTGTGTATAGCAAAGTTTTCCATAGAAGGGGCGAAGCCTAGGATACATATTCCTCATCTTATGTTTTGTCTTGAGCTTTTTGTTGCACATTTGCACGGATTAGTGAACTAGACTGCTAGAGATTTGTTTATATCCGAGGATTTAGAGAAAGAAAGACAGATAAGGATGATTATTATATAGTTGGAACAAAATAAAAGGTTAGTTAAATGCGAATAACAACCTCTTTACGTCCATCTATAGAGTGTGCATTCCCTTGGGTGCAAAGACCAAGAAGGCAACCGTTTTTGTTTTAATATTTAATTCTCCCGATATGAAACGGCACCAACGGTTCGTTATGCCATGCAATTATGCCAGTCTCAGTGGGAGTTTCATAGACAATAAATAGAGTGCCATGTAGAAATTTTTGATGATGTGGCAGTGTATTAATGAAGAGAGAGGTGAAATGAGTTTCATGAGGATGAAACTCTCCATACACGATTACCTAGACAGTTTGTGTCTTGCATGTAACCTAGAAAACAACAATAGATGAAACTATGCATTGAGAGAGGATGGGTTCATTCTAGTTTCAAACACTTTTAGATGACATGTCACTCTAGGTAACTCGTGTCCATGAAACTTCCATTGAGACCGGCCTTAAGGTCCGCAATTATCTATCTGCACCAAAACGTCCCTTCGTGGGCCCGCATGTCATATAGATGATCGTGTTTTGATTCCTTCGGAGGTGCGGTTGTGGCCTATTTAATTAATCGGAGGAAGGAGATGAGGCGACGCCTATTTAACTCCGGGTCTTCCTCCAACGACCGCGCACAGGGAACAAAGCGGCTCAACGGAAACACGCCCAGTTTTCATGGAAAAATCACTGGTGAAAATACGCACTCTATAGATGGATGGAAGGAGTAATAGTTAAGGAGTTTGTTGCTATGGATATATATATCGATGGCTTATACTTCTAGGTACAAAAGTATTATTGAAATGCATGGTAAATTCATATTAAAAAAAATTAAATGTTCATGTCCTAAGCATGTATAAGTTTGAGACATTATTTTTACATAATTACAAATACATACTTATACTTCATATCTAAACTTTTGTTAAAAATTTTAAACATAAGCTTATCGTGTCTCAAAGTTACCTGGAGGAGGGGGAGGGGTGTGAATAGGCAATACAAGTAATTCCAGAAAATCACAACACGAACACACGATTCAAACCGGCCAAGACAGAACTTCGTCATGGCTTGAGAGAAAAAACAAGGGAAAGGGAATTGAGAGTGATTCTCACAATTTCGCTTGAATGGAACTTCTTTTGACCTCCTAGGATTGTTGTACCTGCGGGACCTTGATAAACACACCACACACAAGTACATCGGGAAATATAAGCAAAGAAGCCGGAACAAGCAACAAAAACACAAAAGAGACACGAGTACTTATCACCGAAGTTCGGACCCCTTACAAAGAGGTTCCTACGTCTCCGTTGAGGAGCTCACAAAGAGCCAGGTCCCTCTCAACTATAATCATCCCCAAGTGACCACAAATGTCAAACTTGGTTTTCTTCTTCTTCTTGATTTCTTTTCTTCCGGAGGCGAATAACAACATTCACAAACTTTCCAAGGCTCACCACAAACTTGGGAGCTCTAGAGTTGACACCTAGACAACCCAGGAGAACAAATCTCCAAGAGTAATAAGTAAAATCGAGATTGCTTCTAAGGGGAATATGTGTTCAAGATTGGGTTGATGCTCTCGAGGCTTGGATTTGAGGTTGGGCTCTCACAAATGGTCTTGAATCTCAAGATGAGTAAGGGAATGTGAGAGCTAGAGCTTGAGAAAGATGGAAGAGTTAAAAAGTACCCGTCGACTTCCAACCGAGATAGGATAGGGTATATATATAGGAGTGGATCAAGAAGAGTTGTTGCTAGGGTCGGATAGGAAATGACAGAACTTCCGTCGGTGAAGGAACATCCGTCACTCCCTCGAGATTGGCATTGGCATAGTCAGGACGGAAGTTCCGTTTGTAACGGAACTACTGTAGAAACTCCCGAGGAAGCCAGCTTAAGATGAGGGAAACCCGGGGAAGCTAGCCGATGCGTTTGGGAGCCCACAGCGAAAGGAAGGCACGACCCGGGTTTGGCCCTTTTCCTCAGGCGAGAGATCCCGACCTCCCGTCGTAGGGAAATCCTCACCCGTCCCGCATGCGCTCCTCCCCGACTTGTTGCGATGTCGCGCCGCCGTTGCCTCCGGATCGAGGAGGCACCGCTGCATCGGTGTGCAAGTAGTGATGGCCTCGGAACAAGGCTAGTGGTTTCGCCTCTTGCCGGCGAAATGTGATGGCCAGCTCAGTATGAGCCTGCAACAAAAGTCATTGCCTATACCGGTGCTAGCGAAAAGGTTGGCTCACTAGTTTAGCCTCGAGACATGCAAATACTCGAAGGACTAATGGGAGAGGAAGTTACCAAGGGGACGCTAGCTTAGAGTGTGTTTGGTTTGACTATGGTCGTGGAAAAAGTCGTTGTGAGCTGTGGACTCGTGAAAAAGCAGATTGTGGACTATGAGTTGTGAGAAAGCTGAAAACCGTTTGGTAAAACAATTGTGGCCTTTTGAAAACTTACTAATGAAACCTAGTTGTCATGTATATATATAATTATATATACATAAAAATAAATATATTTTATACATATATACATATTTGTTCAATTTTTTGATATTTATCTATTTATTTATATATTTATATGTATAATATATTTAATATATATATATCATATATAATAATATATATATACACATATATATTTATATCATAATATTGTATATATATAGTACAAATTTTATATATATGAATAAATATACATATATATATCTCTTATACATATAGACATATATATAAGATATATATAAATGGACAGTGCTAAATCACACCGCTACCTAGTTGGCCAGCATTGAATCAACCCTTTTTTCCACCTTGTCAACTATACGGTTTTTCCATCATGATGGACCGGTTAATTTGATTCCCTAATTAATGCATTAATGAGCCATGAATTTAGGATCAGAATCCATTGAAATAATGGAAGGACACGGGTAGAACCAATCTTTTGTGAGGATAAAAAAAGACCTGACTGTAAAAGGTTGATATTTCAAACATGTGAACCAGCGAAATTGTGAAAATAACATGCTGGAGTTGATTTCTTAATTGCAGAATTTTGTGCATTACAAAAAAAATCTTTAGACACAAAATATAATCAAATCACGAGTCATAATGCGGGCAACATGAAACGTACAAACATGTGATCGCGTAATCTAAACTACTTGGTGCACTTAACGTCACTAGTGTTCGTCTCTAGTGTCAGTTGCAGTGTATAGTGAGTCTTGCACTACAATATTACTACGTGTGATCATAAAAACATTAACTATTTGCTACTATATATTAGCCTGATAGCAATAATATTGTGTGTGACCGCAAATATTGTTGTATGTGACCATAAAATTGAAACCTCAGTTATTTCATATTGGATTGTAGACTAATGGTAAATATAAGTTTCCATATGCTAGTGACATGTGTTTTTATTCCAAATTTCACGTTTGCGATCTATCAATGTCGGATGAAGGTGGTGAACCATGAAAAGATTGACTATTTGCTACTAGGTTATTCTAACAGCAAATATTACTATGTGAGACCATAATATTATGAAACCAATTACCTTGATCACAAATAACATTGTGCTTAAACACACAATCCTAAATTGTGCCATGTATAAGCAGCAATCTGCCTTGGTGTCATCTGGCTGTGCGTCATCAACCAGACACAGTTAAACCATCAGTTTTTTCTCTTAGACACTCCGAAACTAGTTTCCTGCCACCAATTGAGCTGTTAATGTTAATGAGCGACTATTTTTCAACATTAATGAGCCACTAATTGAGATAGAATTGGGTCCATGTGCATTAAAATATGAAAGGTGAGCAGAAAAATCAATATTTCGTGAGTGGAAAAACTTGTTTGGTTGGATAAACTTCCTATTTTGAGCATCATGCCATCTACAAAATCAGAGATGTGTGATCACAAATTCTGGAAGAACTCCTACATATTTAGGAACAAAATATATGTTGTTAGGTTAATCAAACATTTTGTGTCTTGATTAACCCCTCTAATAGCAAAAAAATTATGAACATAAAATTTTGTATCCAAAACTCCATGATAGCAAAGAGACAAGCGCGTGAATGCAAAATACTATAGGAATTTACGATTAGAGAATAATATTATAATGATATTAATAGTTTAATAGTCACAACTGTGGACAGTGTAAATTGTATCATGGAATATATAAAGATTTTAGGTCCCGCACTTTTGTCTCTGTAGTAGCACATTCCAATCCATTTTTTTATTGTGTTGACAGTAGTGTAAAAAATTATTCATTTAACTGTAAAATATTAGTAACTATATAATTCACTCCTTGCTTATCCTGAAATCAAAACTTTGGTTGTTTACTCCTTGAATTACACATAGTGTTGTCATTGTTTGGAATATTTGCTCCTTGGTCAACTTGGAATTCATCTAATTTTTGTAGCAAATTGACATGGGTATGAGTGTAAATGATTAGGGATTTATGACTAAAAGATAATATTATAATTTAAAAAGAACAGTTTTGATGATTTGGAAGATAATGATCATTTGCAAGCAACACTGACATACACTTGTATGGCAAGGAGTATATACAAACCACCGAATTTTACAATTTGAGAATAAACTCAACATATGCATTTTGATATTCATAGGTCTAGATTTGATCTCCACACTCAGTGGATGGACATTTACACTAGGGGCACAGAGCATGATATTGTATCAAGTTGTAAAAAGTTATGGTATACACTTGGGAACAAAGCTAGATCCTTGCTAGCATTCTTCTTTTTCGAATAAAATGCTCTGGTATGTACTATCAAGTACATATATATGCACATTGAGAGCTTATGCTATACACTTCCATATCTCAGAGCTGAAAAAGAAGGGAACAAACAATTTAAAACTAGTGATGATGAATAAACAAAAATCAGGAATGCTACACACCAAGATTATTTTGCTTTTCTGACTCAAAAAAAAAACTTATTTTGCTTTTCTCAAGCGATCAGTAAAACAAGGATTTTTTTGCTAGCTTTCTATTTGTAATAAAAGTCTCATTTTTTCAAGAATTTCAAGAGCCAGCATGTTCTTGGTCACTCAAAGGTATCATGTGCAAATTTCTACGGAGAATTGAACAACATCACTATGGGACGACTCAAAGGTATCATATGCTCTGTTTTTTTTCAATTGTGGTGATCCGATCAGTGATGGCGGCCGGCTCTAGGGACGACTCCGGCAGCTCTTCTGACATGTTCTTTTAATCTGGATTCTTCATCCACACGGAAGAAAAAGAACGTTGCAGGATCTGCCAAAAGAGATGGGAACTAGGTCAGAAAAATATGCAGATGTGTCTCAAAGATGGATCAGCAGACATGAATCTTGCTCTCACACGTTTGTGGTAGCTGTCACCAGCAGCTAGAGGATCTCCGGCAAACTTGCAGCTGGGCCTTCCTACAATCCATCGCAAGCACAAAATCATCAGCAAAACAATCTGACTCCTTGAACGATCAAATGTGTGCACAAAGAAAACAAGGGAAAAAAATCACATAGGTGAAAACATAAGATGATTCTGCCTGGCTAAGAAAGCTGGCTGGGAAAAGCCCGATGGCCGTCGAATCGTAGGAAAGCATCTGTCACCGCCAAGGAGACGAACGCAAGCCGGGTTGGCAAAACACCGGTGGTGAATGGAAGAGGAAATAACAATAGGTAAGGGGGCCGTGTTTAATATACAAATTATAGCTGACAATAATGGTATTAATTACAAATGCTCTCAATTAGGTGCGTGGGTTTGGTTTTTCCTCTCCGGTTTTTTCACGGTTGGTTCCATTGTAGTGGGGAAAGAATATGCTCCTCTTTTCCAGGTTGGAGTGAATCAGCCTGCAAAATAAAATGCAAAAGATTTATATGATTAGAATATCTCTGGTTGCTCTCTATGTGAGTTAGTAGTCAAGACATACCTGGAATTAGATGCATTGACTATCCAGAACGATCAGCAGTCCACAGGTTGTGGCGGTTTCACTTGGATCTTAAACATTGCATATTAACAGAGGCCTTCAGATTGCATTACCTGAGCGCATAAAAAGTTCTAAAATTCAATAGCTATTTGTTTCACTACAAAATCAATAAACGCATGCGGGTGTGCTGTGTATACGAAAAAAATGGACAGGTACTGCCGTACATACCTTGCCGGCGTGGATCCTGGAGCTTTTCCCCCATCATTTCAATTCGATTGTTCGTTCTGATGCCTCTAGCAGCATGTGGGGACGATTACGTGATGCCGATCAAATATTGGGCTCTTGTCCACCTTGATACATTGACACTGAAGCTCTTCCAGGTAGTTCCTTTGATCAGGATCTGACACAACAAATGGAGGTTTGGGTCACGAAAATAAAGATGTCTCAAACCAGATATCAGCAAACATGACTCTTGCACCTCGCGTCTGTGGTAGCTCTCACCAGCAGCTTGGGGATCTCCTGGAAACTTACTGAAGCCTTCCTACAATAGTGCAGTACTCTGTGAACAAGACGATTATCCTCGTCCATCTGGAAACAAGAACAAATACTGTTAGCCACTGATTGATCAAATTCTGACGGGAGAAAACATGGTCGCTGAACTGTAAAATACAATACAATCATCATTGCATACCTTGGAAGGGATTGCTGTAGGAGCACGAGCACCAGCAACCGTTCAGAATTGGAGAACAAAGGCAACATGCCACCGCCGTCGAGATCGGCAAAAGAATTGCTGCGGTAGTAAAAAATATGGAAGGCAACATGCACCGGATGGAATCAATTAAATAGGCGTTTGGTTTATATGGAATGAAACGATAAAGCTTTCCCCATCAAATTAAATATCCATAACTGCAGGAGTCATTAACGGGTAATTAAATAGAAATAGCCGAAATAAATCTTTGATTAGCGTGTTGGTTTTTTTGCTGGTTGGTTTTTTAGCAGGGGTGGTCCTCCGGCCTGTCTTGGTTGGGTTGGTGGTGTGTGACGTGGCTAGGGTGTGAAATAGTATATCACACCAAGGGTGTTATATAGTACAACTA
>JAUNZO010000737.1:0-300131 GCA_031894775.1 Chloris gayana
GATCCTTTGCTGAATAGAGGCCGTGTCAATTATATCCTGAGATGCTTAGGGTGTGTTTGGTTGGGCTGTGGCTGTGGCAAAAGCTGCAGTGGGCTGTAGGCTGTGAAAAAAGCAACTGTGGGTTATGAGCTGTGAAAAAGCTGAAAGCCGTTTGACAAAACAGCTGTGGCTTTTCGAAATTTACTAGCAGACCCCACTTATGATCACATATACCATCATATATACGTACATATATACATACAAATATATGTATAATACATTTTATATTTATATCATATATATAATATACCATATATACATGTATATAAATAAATAGATACATATATATACACACACATATACATATGAATAAAAAAATATTTATACATATAAACATATATACATATATTTATTTATTTACATCTATCTTATACATATAAACACATATATATATATAAGATATATATAAATAAATAAGTAAACACACAATATTTATATAAGATATATGTATATAAATAAATAAAAGTCATATAACATATATATTACATGTATATATATACATACATATACATATGTAAGTAATTTTTTCAAACTTGTGAAAGGCAAAGCCAGAAAAAGCACCTTCACACCTGCTTTCAGAAATGAACTAGCAAAAAGCTGCTTTTAGCTTTGGCTTTTGTTGACAGCCAACCCCTTTGGTTAGGCTACTGGCTTTTTAGAAAAACCAAAGCCAGAAAAAACCCAACCAAACACACCCTTAATTTGCTGAACAGAGGCTACCAATAGTCCTTCTCAATCATAACCTGATAACTTTCTCGTGAAAATTTTTGTCCACAATCCACACGGCATTATTGATAATTAAGTTGTACTAACACATTATCAAACCATGCATACACAGGTTGTTTGTAAAAAGTTGTGTGATATTGCTCCCTCCGTCCCATTTTATTTGTCACTTATTTATAGTTGAGCACAAAAACTCAGGAGAAGTGGAAAAGATTGGTGTAAAAAAAAGGATCAGGAGAGAGAGAGATATACACTAAAATGCAGTGTTTCATGTTACATAGGCTAACCCGTAGACGCTAATAGGATGCACCCGATTGCATTAAAAAACAAGAAATGAAACTCTTAAGTCCTCAATAGCAATTTCAATGTGTTTCCTATTCCTACCCCGGTGCGTGCCGCTAGAACAAACATACACAGAATATTCTTTAAATTTGAACAAAGAAATAGACATTTTACTTTAAATGACGTAACTGTTACACTTTTCCTTTTTTCCGACATTGTAACTGTCACACTAAGAATAAAGCTTGGGACCTCTCCATAAATCAAAAGGGGATACCATCCTTGATTGCGCACACCTACTATTGTGTCCGAGGATTCTTTTTAGCAGTAAGATGTCCCTTGCTTTGTTTGGTTGTCAGTTTTAGCATTTATTCCACATTATCCTGCTGTAACAAAGAACAATCCATTTGCGCTAAGTTCAGCAACTGTTGGCAATCAATTACATGCAAGTATTGTATATGCTTTGCTGATTAATGGCCAAGAGTCCTAGCTTCTCCATCATATCTTGAGAACGTTCTCGTGAAAAGTTGCCCAAATATCTCTTAAGATAATGAGTTAATTACATATCAGATCATTATTTAAAGCATTGTTTCACTTATACCTAACAGTGATTTCAAACACAACTTATGCTAACTATCTTATCATTATTATATGTAATTAATAATGTTGTTTTTTTCTATTATGCATGATGCTATTTATTATGTTTATGTTGTCACTTCTACCCAACAGTCATGTGAAAGTATTTTCTTTAATGTGTATTATTTTTTGTTAATGTTGTTTTACTAAAGTTTATGTTTTTTCTATCCAGCTATTAACCCCGAACAACATTGTGGCTGTAAGCGGCATTGAGAAGCTGAATATGAACAACTATACATCCTAGTGGGAAAACATAAAGATTCTAATTGAGGACATAGATCTTACTCACGCACTTATTTATGATGCTCCTATCTAGGGGCGGAAGCAGTGAGGATAATTTTCGAATCCGATCCGATCCGAAACCGTTATTTGAGGCTGTGGAGGGGCATTTAAGGTTTTTTGCGAATATAGATAATCCGAATCCGATGACACGCAGCTATCGATAAAATCTGACGGATTAAGATTATCCGATAATTATAAACGGATTATCCGATGCTCGTAATAGGATTATCCGATAATATTTTTGGCCCACAAAAATACACCACCTAAGGCTATAAACCTACAAGGCTACAAGTCTACAACCCAACAGGCCAGCCCATTTATGTAATTATGTAGATCGTGGCCCATAATAATACTTTCTACATATATTATATCCTCAAATGCACGATACATGTTTAACCTAACCCTCACGAACTCCTGATCATCACGACGCCGCACAGCCGTGGCACTCAACGGGCTCACGATCATCACGACACCGCACAAGCCAGGTGATGAGGCTATCACAATTCTGTATATTACGATCTCTAGCGGTCTCGTTTGGTCGTGGCGTCCATGATGAGTGTGTATCGATCTCTAGTTTAATACTTTAATTGATGTCGCCGAGTCAATTAGTTCTAATTCTTACAAAACTAATGCTGTTATTTAATCAATATTGTTATATTGTTGCAGACATGAAAATTAGTGGCATCTAAAGAGGGAGATAAAACTACAGCTGCATCATCCCCAGCTTTGAGTCAAGGGCCTATAGCAATAGGCAGCGACACTCAAGGTAGTAATGCTAATGTGGTTATTGATCTTGAAACCCGTAATGTAAGAAGGAGAGAGGATGATGAAGAAGTAGATGTGCCCACTGCGAAGAAGTAGAAAAGCATAGATCGCCTGCATGGGATCATTTCACAGAGTATTATAAGTCTATCAAGGCGAATGACAAGATGGTTAGAGAAAAATGGGTCAAATGCAACTACTGCTCTTATGAGACTAAGCATAACAGTAGGCACTACATCGGTGCATTTGTCTCACACTGAGACAACATTCCGTGGTGGCAGGCCAACAACTATTCAAAGCAGAGAAGAAAGATTCTGGTACTACTTCTGTGGAACCCTACAAGTATGATCAAGAGGCCTCAGTCAGAAAGTTATATCTTTCCATAATAATGCATGAATATCCATTCAATATTGCTGAGCATGAGTACTTTGTTGATTTCATAAATCACTTCGACCCAGCTTTCCAATCAGAAGTTGCATCACTGTTAGGAAGGAACTCATGGGTATATTTTTGGAGAAGAAGAATATACTGTATGAATATTTTGGAGGGCTGTTTTCAGGTCCAAAATAATGGTCATTATTTTCCCTCAACTAATGGCCATTAGATGGATCTAACGGTGTACATTAAATTTTAGAAGTTAATAACTAATGGTCATTAGTAAGGGTAATATTGTCAAAATAATATGATTATAATACAAAAATTCATAAGTCAGTCAATTTTTACATGAATTTGTTATAAAATATTTATTTTAAATCTGATTAATCATCATCATTATTATTGTAGTCAAGTTTTAGTGTATTTAACACAAGTTTGTATGATAAAAAATATTAATTTTTAGTGCAATTACTAAACTACCCTTGAACTAATGGCCATTAGTTGAGGAAAAATAATGGCCATTATTTTGGACCTGAAAACCTCTCATTTTGGAACTGTCAACTGTCGACATGTGGACGTCGAACCAAAACAAGGGTTAGATGTTGTGTCACTGTGCACTAGGTAGATGAAAACTGGAATATTCAGAAAAGGACCATAAATTTCATGCATGTAGGGGGCCGACACACAGGTCCTAACTTAAGTTGTATCGAGCATTTACTGAGAGCATCTTTGATGGTTTATTGAAAAGAAAATGTTTTCACTTACTTTGGATAACGCGGGTGCTAACGAAGTTGCTGTTAATGATGTCATTAAAGTATTAAAAAGGGAAGTCCCCCTTAATTGTGGTGGCCTGTTCTTTCATGTGGGATGTTCTAAACACATAGTTAATATGGTTGCTAGAGATGGGCTGAAGCAAATTCAAAGTGCAATTTCGGGTATTCGTACTTTTACACTAGCTGTGAAGTGTTCTCCCCAGAAGTGGGAGGATTTCATTAAATGTGAACTGGGTACAGCAAGGGGGCTCTCACTGGATGTTCCAACGAGGTGGAATTCAACATACCATTTGTTAAGGGATGCCATAGCTTTTGAAAGGCTTTATGACAAGAAGAGGTATGCCAAGGTCCTAATTGTAAGAGAAGAAAATTATGATGAAAAGAGGATGCATTTTGTTGATGTTGAGTGGGAGAGATCTAACCGTCTCTCTTTAATGAGTATCGGGAACTGAAATGATGGGATTAAGGAAGCAACATTAAATTCTATTTAATGATTCTTCAGATCTTGATATCAGCAACACCAAGGATCACACAATTAAGAGAAAGTTAAGAAAAAGAAAACATCACTATAAGCCTTACAATTACAATAATAAGTTTTATGCCAAAGATGATGATATATAAGTGCTACTTCTGTGTGAAAAAATAAGATATTCAAAAGGATTGAGCCAGTTTTCTGAAGTGGCTCAATAAGAAGTAGATTGCTTTGACGATGACCATAAGAAAGGAGGAAATAATTATTAGACTTTTAATCATGTAATATTTCATTATGATGAAGTTTTAATGATGTAGTTTGTCAGACAAAATTATTCGGCTGAATAATAACAATGTTGATGATACTCTCTTTATCTTGATGTCTTGGTCTTACACTTTTGAAAATATTGATGTTTATGAGAAAGGACTGTTTTTGTAATATATATTTGTATAATATTCATGTTGATGAGACAGTATTATCTTAGCCTTACATATTTCCGTGAATAATATTGATGTTAATGAACTTCTTTATAATATTATGACATCATTTTTTTTAGCCACGTTTTTAGGGGAGAATTGTCCGTATAATTATTTCATCCCTCATATTCCTCCAATTATGCTTACATAAGTTACATGATCTTTTCTACTGCATCTTTGGATAGTTTGAGTCTATGATATTTACAAATGATTTCTTGAATATATTTATTCAATAAAGATGATTCCTTAAGATTAGAATAATGAATTCAGATCATAGAGGAGAATGTCATGATGCACCTAATAATGGTCGAATTCCATATTTCTATGACAAGTACCTTTAGGAAATATCGTATTAAATAATATTACACTAATGTATGTTCTAAGTTGTATTTTTGTTCATGTGAGTGGGAGTTGTCCCATTCAACTAATGATGAGTTATATATATGGCTAATTGTAATGAATTACAATGTTTTCTTATGTGAGTGGGATTTGTCCAATTTAAGTTATAGTCTTCAATAAATAATGGTTATGTTTAGTTATGATCTTTTTACAGATGAAGAGATCAATGGGCACATAACTAATGGAAGATGGAAGTTGAGAAGAAATGAGAGAGTTTCATCATGGATGATCCAAGAGGTCATTCTTTCCTTTGTTGCATTATGTTCCAACCTCCAGTATGTTGCTCTGTCAACAAATTTTGTTGTTGATGAACCTTCAGTGGTTCAATTGTTGATAAACCTTAAGTGGAGGAACCCATGAATACTCATTTCGTACCTAATAATGACCACAATAGTCTCTTGTTGGTAGTCTATAGCGACTCTTAACAATTTTGTGATATATAAAGAGACTATGAAGAGTAAAGCATCCACCCATAAAGCTTTGTGTTATGAAACTTAATAGAAATTCCTCAAATAGCCAAAACACTAGCTGCGACAGGTCTACATGATTAAACACGACTCTAAGAGAATTCTTCACAGGTACAAAATAAGGCTTATGGCTAAAGGCTTCACATAAAGAGAAGACTTTACTTATTGTGAGACCTTCACTCCAGTGTCTAGCTAAGACTTTCTAAAGTCACTACAACGCTTCTAATGTAATATGATTTGTATCAGATCGATGCTAGACTACATTCTAAGTAATGACTTGCATAATGATGTGCATGACACAAATGAAAGTTTTTGTTGTGCAAAGGCAATTGTATTAAAAATTATTCAGAAAAGCAATTTATATAAAATACACAATTACTACTTGTTGGATGCTCATATAAATTAGCATGAATTGCTCATTTTGATATTAAGTATGTAAATTCTAATGCACATTGAACTTATTCTGTGACACATTTGTTATTTCTACGTGCTTTTTGGAAGGTTTATTCCATCAATTTATTATTTAAGCCATGAATGCATGTAGACTTTTTGACAATATTTTATACAAAAATAAAGATTATAAATACTAATTGATTTATTGGAAGTAACTTGCGAAAGGGTATGATTTTTCTACCAATAGTACAAGAATAAGAAAAATAATGGCCAAAAAAGTTATGTTCTAGTGACCGTACAAAATAAAATCACACATTATTTTTGAAATCTAGGTAACTGACTTGTCTTCTACCTAACTAGCGTGGTGGCCCGTGCATTTGCACGATTAGTTTTTTTAATAATGCAACCATTATTACCATTTTTTAAGAATCCAAGCAATATTACTATTTTCATCTTAAAAGGTAAATTAAGAAGATAAGGAATCTTTGAATTTTTCAGGAAGAAAAAATGTAAACTCTTGATTCTAGCAATTCTTATATGGTTCAATTTGATGATCTTGGGCCATTTTTATACTGACAGACATATGGTAATTTGTAAATTTATATAGGTTCGTTTTATATTGTTCATTATATGGGTAAATTAAACCATGTAAAGGGATATTTTGGTATAATTTATTTTTTTGTAACTTGTTGAATCTAATACTTAACCATGCCGTGAGAACTAGTCACTAGCAAAATTTGAGCGCTACAAAACAATGGTGAATGATAGAGAGAAAAAAACAGTCAAAGCTCAAAGAAAACATCAATCATATAGTTATTTCTTACATAAAAATGTCTGAAGCTTCACATCAACCATTTTGGAAAATATCACCTAAACTTATCTAGAATAGAAGTGTGATTCCTTTATTAATAATGTAGCGTTGACAGATACATTATTAATACATTGTCATACATGTACATTATTAATACATTGTTTTATAGGTTCGCTCCCCACTCAAGCTCTACCGGGAATGTGGACGAAAAATCCTTGATGTAGCAGCTATATTGAGTTGAATTTCTTGATTCTATTCTTAGACAAACATTTTTTTCATCATGCATAGGGAGGAAACTTGCGGAAAGCCAAATGTGCAATATAAATCATTATTACGGATGTATAAGTGTTGAGATATTATATATCTGTTATAATGGCATGGTTGGGTAATTTGTAAAACATGTGGATGGATGTTTAGTCTAATTTGAAATATGTGAAGGAGTATTGTTGCCTATGCTTTTTATAATGGCAGTGGTGGGTAATTTTCTAGACATTAAGAGCGAACATGGGAATTTTTAGACATTAAGAGCGAACGTGGTGGCTCTGTTTTTTTTAATCAACTACATATATAATAGATTGGGCTCATAAATGACATATTTAATATTGAAGGAAGAGTAATCATATGGAACACGTGTTCCTTCAAGCTCCGCAAAAACCTCTATACATATATAATAGATTGGATTGATAAATGAAATTTGACAGAATGTCATATCTTGACGCCACAAATGTATCTGTGATCATAGTAGTTCGATTTGACACCTAAAAGTTAAACTGATCTTAGCGTGTCGTAGCTTGCCTACATTTCGCCATGCACGATGATATGTAGGTGAGTGTTGGCATCATTTCGTGCATCCTTTTATATGCCAATAGCGTATTATTTATAGCATAAATGTTGTTGTTTTTGGTCAATAGTTCTTGATAAAAGCAATATATTTGTATATATATGTGTTCTGGAGGTTTATTGCAGAGACAGGTAGGAAGGATGACATTCTAGACATTACGGAGGACTTGGACCATGAAGAGACAAAATGTAGCAGAAAATGCCCAGGTGCCCATTGGCACCAGGCTGTGCCATTGGCACGGGGTAAATTGGGATGATCATGGTGGCCCACCTTCTAGTTCGTCTAGAAAGGAAGTTAATCGCATAAATCTTTAAAGATATTCATCACGAAGTGATAAAAGGAAACTTCAAGTTCCAAAATGTGATCTGATGAAACCGAGTTGGGCCAATTTTACACATGCTTAATTCACATGATGCGGTCTGAATCTTGTTCCTGAGATGGACAAAGTAGGAAGAGGGCATGGTGGACGGAGAAGGGTGACGGGCGACAATGTTAAAGTATTAGAGAATGGAACCTCATTACCAAATATTATAACCTCGTGATCTTGCACTGTTCATCTCAACTTTTAGTCCTTGATCGATCTCCGCCTGGTGCTGGTGATGTTCTCTTCACTTGTAGTACACTGTGACGCCCTATTCTTTGTGAGGTGAGGTGACCACAGTGGTTATCTGTTAGGCCGGTGTTTGTAACCAAAGTCAGAGGCGTGATCGGCCGTGCGAAAAATCCAATCTACTATCTCTGGGGTCGTAGTTTCCGATTTTAACATAACCAGAAAGGTTAGGTGAAAAAGACATTATTATACAAGCAGAGAAGACATGACGATGAAATGTAGGTGGCCACGCATGGGCACTATGATACACACGCCAACATTCTAATTAATTCATCAACTTAATTGTGCGATCGCTGCTTCTCGGCCACCGCCGTCTTCTTCCCGTCAGCATCGCGCCTGGCCTCCTGCAGCATGGACACGACGTCCCTCATGGACGGCCGCTCCTGCGGGCACCGGCTCGTGCAGAGCAGCGCCACCCGCAGCGCCAGCGCCATCTCGTCCCTGGCCGCCGCGCCGTCGTCGTCCGCCGGCCACGCCGCCATGACGTCGCGCAGCCCGGCCTCGCCGCCGGCGGCGACCTTCCGCCGCACCCAGTCCACGACGGTGCTGCCCTCGCCGAACTCCGCCTCCGCCGGCCGCCGCCCCGTCAGGACCTCCAACAGCACCACGCCGAAGCTGTACACGTCGCTCTTCTCGTCCACCCGCATCGTGTGCGTGTACTCTGCAAAGCAATTAATAATAATGTGGGAGATCAGGCAAAATTGTTTATTGTCATCGCCGTCTTGCACAATGTGGTAGAAAAAAAAGTCTTGTTATTCACCTGGTGCGATGTATCCGTATGAGCCGGCGACGACTGACATGGGCGCTCCGGCGAGGTGGAGCGCCTTGGCCACACCGAAGTCGGCGACGCGCGGCTCCATGTCGGCGTCGAGCAGGATGTTGCTGGGCTTCAGGTCCCGGTGAGCCACGGCGGGGAGGCAGTCGTGGTGCAGGTAGCTCACGCCCTGCGCCACACCGACCGCAATCCGGTGCCGCGCCTCCCAATCCAGCACCATCATCATTGCCTTATTATTATTATTCTTGTTGCCGTGCAGGAGGTCGTGGAGGCTGCCGTTGGGCACGTACTCGTAGAGCAGCATCGTCGTCTCGCCGTTGGTGCACCAGCCCAGGAGGCGCACGATGTTGCGGTGCCGGAGCTGCCCCAGCACCTCCACCTCCGCGAGCACCTCCTCCTTATTATTACTCGTCGTGCTGGCGTCGTCGGCGGTGACGACGTCACTGCTGCTGCTGATGACGTCATGCTTGTGCGCTGTTGACTGCCAGAGCTTCTTCACGGCGATGACCTCGCCGCTGGGCATCTTGGCGCGGTACACGGTCCCGGATGATCCGGCTCCCACGACGCCGTCGCTGCCCAGCAGCTCCACGCACCGGGCCACGTCGTCCGCCGTGAAGCCCAGCTTCTGGAACGCCGTCATCCGCCACGGCCCAGCCACCGCACTGTTGTCATTGGGCCGTGGGCCGCCGTCGTTCGGCCCATCCACGCAGCCCGCTCCCGCTCCTCCGCACTCCATCCACCGCGCGGTGGCCGCGAGCACCGCCACCCCCGCGAACGCCACGGCCGCCGCGGCCACCCACATCGCCGCCGCCGCCGTCGCCGCCGGCGGAGACGGCCTCGAGCGCGGCGCGGCTGGCGACAGGTCGAGGCGGTTGAAGGACACGTCGAAGGTCTCGAGCGTGGTGCAGTTGGCGAACGCCGCGGGGACCGCGCCGCTCAGCGCGTTCCACGACAGGTCCACCTCCGTGATCGACGGCAGCGCGGCGAGCCCCGCGGGGATCTCGCCGCCGAGCTCGTTCCGCTGCAGCCGCAGGCTCACCAGCCGCTTGCACCGCCCGATGTCGCCGGGGATCTCGCCGGTCAGCCCGTTCCCGGCCAGCTCCAGCCGGTACAGGTTCGCGCACCCGCCGGCGCCGAACGCCGGCACCGCGCCGGTCAGCCTCGCACCGCTCCGCGGAGAACACCTGCATCCGCGGCGCCTGCCACGTGGCGCGGGGAAGCGCGCCGCCGAGTGCGTTGCCGGAGATGTTCAGGTACTCGAGGCTCGGTGACGTCACGAGGTCCGCCGGTATGCCGCCGCCGGTAAGCGCGTTGCCGCTGAGGTCGAGGTAGGTGAGGTTCCGGATGTGACCGAACCCGGCCGGTATCGCGCCGGTAAACCGGTTGGATTCCAGCCGGACGCGCCAGAGCGAGGAGCAGGTGGCCAGGCTGGGCGGGATCGCGGAGTCGAACCGGTTGTTGAAGAGGATGAGCCGGGCGAGCCGGTTGCCGGCGCAGATGCCGGCCGGGACTGCACCCGAGAGCTTGTTGCTGGACACGTCGACCCGGACGAGCCGCCGACTCGTCGTGCCGAGCGAGGGCGGTAATGGTCCGGCGAGAGAGTTGTTCCACAGCTGGAGCACCTCGAGGCTGGGGAGGTTGCCGATGGAGCGTGGGATTTCACCAGAGAGGGAGTTGCTCATGAGGTTCAGTGTTGTGAGATGGGGCAGGTCGCCGAGCCCGGCCGGTATTGCGCCCACCAGGAGGTTGTCGGAGATGTCGAGCACCTGCAGCGCGCGGAGGCCGGCGAATTCCGGCGGGATGGTGCCGGTAAGCCGGTTCTTGAAGAGGAACAGGGATTGGAGCTGCGCGAGGCGGCCGAGCTCCGGCGGCAGCGTACCTGGCACCCCGGCCACCGCGATGTCGAGGTACTGGAGCTTGGTCAGGTTGCCGAGTTCCGCCGGAATTCCACCCTCGCCGTCGAAATTATTGTACCCGATCTCCAACCGCTCGAGCGCCGCGAGCTGCCCGAGCTCAGGTGGAATCGCGCCGGTGAGCGCGTTCCCGGCGAGGTGGAGGAACCGGAGCTGCCGGAGGTTTCCGATCTCCGGCGGGATGGAGCCGTTGAAGTAGCTGCCGCCGAGGTTGAGCCGCCGCAGCCTCCGGAGCGCGCCGAGGCCACGTGGCAGCGGGCCCACGAAGCAGTTGCTGAACGCGTCGAAAACAGTAAGCGCGCCGAGCTTCGCGACACCGTCAGGGAGCGTGCCGTTGAACGCGTTGCGGCTGACGTCGAGCGCCTGGAGCCGGCGGAGGAGGAAGACGGCGGGCGGGAGCGCGCCGGCGAACGCGTTGCCGCTGAGGTTGAGCGCGGTGAGCGTGGGCGCGAGGAGGCGCGCGGCGGTGGGGGAGACCGCCGTGCCGGAGAGGTTGCGGCGGGCGAGGTCGATCCCGACGACGTTGCCGGTGGCGGGGTCGCACGCGACGCCCGGCCACGCGCACCACGGCGGCGCCGGCGAGCGCGTGGCGCCCGCGGACGCCGCGGCGGCGTAGGTCCACTGGCGCAGCGCGCCGGACGGGTCGTGCAGGGCGGATTTGAGGGCGAGCAGCGCCAGGAGGGGCAGCGGCGCCGACGACGCGGCGGTGGTGATGGTGAGGAGCGGTAGCAGGAGGAGGAGGCCGCCGTGAGTGCTGCCGGTGGCGGCCATGGCGGCGGAGGAGTGTGCAGTGGGTGGTGCGCGGTGAAGGGGGTGCTGAAATTGAGGTGGGAAAGGTGGTGGCGCACTGGCGCAGGTCATGATGAGAGGTTTGGAGATGGAGGCCATGGTGGTGCTGGTGGTGGACGGCATGAGGAGTGGAGAGGGAGAAGAGGGGAAATGGTGATGATGGCCGTGGTCGGGCCTGGCTCTGCAAGACGCGAGCAACTTTGGATTTCTCACCGTTGTTCCTGGCGGCAGTGCGAGCTTAGGCTTTTTCAGGGTGCCGTACGTGCATGCACATGCCTATTGCCTCTCATTGCAACTACAACTACTAGTGCTCTTTTTGCTCTTTCTCACATTGCATCTCTGTTTCCTCCTCCTCATCCTGCATCTTTGAATTTCCTGAACTTCATCAGAAGCTTTAGCTTACTCTGCCTTGTTCAACCAAAAGGACATTTTTGTACTTAGAGAGAAACTTTTTTGTACTCAGTGTTCTGATTTCTGTTACTAGAGTCAATTGGATGTGTTCTCCGACTGACATATAGATGTGAATAATGCTTGGACAAACAACACGAATTTCATTGGAAATAATACTACTAGTATAACTCAACTCCAACAGGAGCTCGAAGCAGAGCGATGATGTTGCTCTTCCTCTTTCACTCCTGCATCTTTGGATTTCCTGAACTTCCGTCAGTAGCATGGAGAGAAACATTTTCTGTATTCAGTGTAAGGACAGAAAAAACACGAATTTCAGTTGTGTATCTGTCCTCTCACATATGTGAATGCAAGGACCAAAAAACACGAATTTCGTAGAAATACTAGTATATGACTCCAACAGGAAGCTCATCAGAGTGGAGAAACGATGTTGGTTTTCAGGCATTATTGGTAGTCTGCTACTGTTGAAATGTTGAATATTCTGCATGTTCTTAGATGGAACAACAATGTAGCATCTACAGCCCTTTTTGTCCGGCATTGTCTCTCTCTCTTGGTCATGAGTCGATCTAGCCATCTTAGGCTCTCATCTTTTTCTCCCTCCTTTCCCCTTTTCAAAGGGCTAAAGGTAGCCGAAGAGAAAAAGGGCTGTCTTTAGTAGTGGCCATGCCATTGCTCGCGGAAGGCTGGGAGTGCCATGATGCCGCTCTGATTGCTTTCGAGTGAGGCATGGCGGAATGCCATTGATGAGCTTGCCAAGATTTCCATCCTCCTGCTGCTTGCTACTCAGTACTCACCCTTCCGTGTTCTTTTTTGTACTAACTTTGAAGGTGCAGGGAGCTACGAGGTGAATACTGACTCTCTTGTGTGAGATTGTCAGGCCATGCTCAACTTCTCGATCATGGCACATCTCTTAGATTCCTGCCCAAGTGGGCAGCCTGGTCCTAAATCTCTTACTACTGTTGTTCACCTATTCTTGAAGAAAATAAAAGTTTTCCTGTGCTATATATAGTGCCGAATCTTAAAAGAAAATTATATAGTCCCCGAATAAACACGTATATGATACATTCATCATATAACAAAAAAATCTTGTCATTATCTTTTTTTTCTCGTACTTCCAATCGTTATTTTTTTCTCTGAATCAAGCGACGACCTGTATACTCCACGCATGGGTTTAAGTGAAAGTTGCTCATCTCACCAGAGAGCTGGACCAGATGAACCACTCGAGTGTGCCATCTGCGCCTCCGGTTCTCGATGGGTTCTCCGGTGCAGAAATCAAGGCAAATCATGTATTGCAAGAGATCGGATCGATCCACCACTGCTGAGTGCCGATCCAAGAATTAGCCTAGCAGATCTTTCCGGTGTAGTAGTACAAACACTCGTCTTGTTTTCTTGAACCGGGTAAACTAAGCTTTGTAAGCTGCTTACTTTGATGCATATCTGTATTGTGACTGTACATTGTACAAGCACTCATTTTGTTTTCTTGAACCAATAAGTGAACTAAGCAGAGTTGTGCCTAGTTTCGATGCGCATTGTCTGTGTTGTGCACGACAGAATAGATGGTGCAGCCTCTGCACGAAGCATCAGATGAAAAAAAAAGACTACTAGTCAGTTCAGTACTTCAGTATGGTATCGAAAGAAGTCGAAAGTTTCATGGCGTGGCGGTTGGCAGACAAGCTGGAGTACAGAGTGCTGACCTGATCTAGCAACTCTAGCAAAGTTGACCAACTTTTGAACTGAATCAGTATATTAAAATATAATAGAATTTATTTCGGTTGTTGTTTAGGATTGATTGATTTCATCGATGATTTGTTGATTGGTCTGGTTACTTATGTAATGATTCCCGTTGCTTGGATATTTTATAGATAATAATCAAGCTTATTTAGGTTGCAGAAAAATATCTTATTTTAATCGATGACAATGATCTCTGATCTATATAGACTTGTCCTTAATCTTATTTCCACCGTCATTGTTTGACAACAAAAAAATAGCAGCAGCACTGTGAAACTAAAATTACTACCGAATTTTCTAATTTCCACGTATATACTGTTGTTTAGACGGCCTGTTAACTCACTCATCAGTTCTGAAGTTAAAACTCTGGCTCTCGCCATTTCCGTTGGTTATAGCAAGTTATGGACATTTAAATTCCTACTCATAGCCTCCACTACCATAGTGTTTAGTTATCGAAAATTGTAACACACTGTAACTGAGCAACCTTTAATTTATAATAAAAATAATTTCTTTTACTATACTTTGAAAATAGCTGGAGAGTTAGTCGGTGCCTTGCAAAGAACAGGATACAATGTCAACACAAAAAAAAATCTTGAGCACCAAATTTTCAGTGAAGGCAACTGTAGCATGAGAAATAAATTGAACTTAATGCCTACTCTGCCAAGAACATGTGGCATAGTAGCTCTAAGTTTCAATGTCAATACTAGACCTAATTCACTAGAACAGTTCTGGAGTTGGGTCAGGAAGGCCCTTCCTGGTGGGGAACTGGTATACACGTTGGGGCTGTCAGCAATTTGCTGGGTAGCATGGAAAACTAGGAACAAAACTCATTTTGAAAAAAATCAATTAAACACCCCTGTGAAATCATTTGTCAAGCTTGCGCTTACTTGAAATATTAGGCAGATCTATACCCAGAAGATATGCAACAACTCATCCATGCAGGAGCAGATACTATGCTGAGGACGGCATTGCAGGTCATGGGAAGGCAAGGACAATGCATCATGCTACCGCTGCCATACTCAAGAGATGAAAGGCCGAGAGAGCAAGAAGAGTAACAGGAAAGACCAAGGAGGTTGGGTCAGCGCAAGAGTCACTCCGGTTTGATGACTATTTGTGTTTTGGTGATCTGGTAGTGCCGAACTTGTTTTGTAGCGAACTAATTGTGACAATTGTCGATCGGTTCCCTTACATAGCTATTGCTAGAGACCTGGTAGTTGTGTAGGGGCCGAGGGGAGGGCTGCTCCCTCCCGGTAGTGCTCCCTTTTCTTAAACCTAAAACTTTTGTAACTGTGATATCCGTTCTCGTCGGAATGGAACTGGAGCAATCCGATTCGAAAAAAAGAACATGCGGCATAATTGCAATACTACTCGTTTGCATGGAGTAGCTAGGCAACATGAACACTGAGCTAGGGATGCATATGGATTTCAGAGACTCTTTCACTGACACACTTGGCGGTGTGGGCCATAGATTGCTTCCAAATTTGTATGGAGGTAACGGAACCTCAGGACCATCAGACTCTATTGATTATCTAGACAGTAGCATGATTGTAGTAGTGTTCATCTTGGAAAGTAGGGATTATTAGCTAAACGCAGGGAGACCTAGCATTTATGCGTGTTCTAGTATATTGTTCCCTAGTATATATGTCGATTTGTTCCAATAGCTTCGGATAAGTATTAACAGTTGTCGACCTTTGCAATCAATTCTTCTGGATCTTACATCAAACCACTCCAAATTTGAATGAGCATCAATCCACCATTGTATTGGATTCCTAACGCCTCCCACTCCAGTTGGACCTTACTTGTGCAAGCACTCATATAGTCATATATCGTCAAGTCATCATCGTCACCATCTATTTCCTATAGGCAACGCAATCACCATATATGTTATGTATAACATTTGCCTCATGCTTTTATAAAGCAAGGGAACAAGAAAAATTCACTTCACTATATAGCGCACATGGTACCATTACATGATGAATGACCCACCTATAAATAAAAATCTTTCTTGTACTACTCTCCCTTTCAGATACATCACAAGATCTTCAATGGCACATGTCTCCTTATGTTTTATTGGATGCTTCTTCCTAGGCCATGTCCCAGTGCCAAACGGAGCATAATTTTGAGCAATGATCCTTGTTTCTTAGTTTCTAGTAATCGTGTTAGGTACATGCATGAATGAATGGCCAATTGACAAAATAATCTGTTCAGCAAGACCAAACAAAATACTCACAACTTTGAAGTAATAAAAAGGAACATCATGTAAATAATTTTTTTTCACCAACTGTCAGTTGTCATTTATTCAGTTCAAAAGGAATGTCTTCAATATAAATTGTTCTCAGTGATGAAAAGCTCCATGAAGACAGATGAAAAGCACCATGAAGACACAAACCAGATGCTGCTACATGGTTTAGAGCTAAACCATTCCCTGTAGGAAAAAATCACCAATGGGAGTTTTTTTTTTGAAGGAAAACTAGAGGGGCAAGCCCCTACAACACTTTATTTATTAAACAAAGAACAAGTTTATGTACAAAAACATAGGAAAGAAAAACGGAAGCAAAACAGCTCAAGGGAGCAGATCCTAGTTTAGTCAATCTATCCATTCTCGTAGTCCTGGTTTATGTTTTTGATTTGTTCTATGCATAAGCATGACCAATTCAGTTCTTAATTTTCTACCACAACTATCCACCGATGGGTCTATATTGAAGATTCGATTGTTTCTCTCTTTCCATATGCACCAAGACATTAATATAATGATCTCCATAAAGAACGGAACCCCCAATCTTCTTTTGATCCAGTTAATAACCTGCATTGTCGTCAACCTTCTTGGAATTGTTAGACCAATCAAGTGCCAACATCTTACTGCAAAACTGCATCTCACAAATAGGTGTCTAAGAGTTTCTTCTTTCTGTAGAATGCACATGTCACAGGTGTATGATTCCAGCACCATATGTCTTATTCTTAGAATGTTCCTTGTATTGAGTCTATCATGCATCAAAAGCCAAAAGAAAACCTTGTGCTTTGGTTGGCATAAAGAGAATGTTCCTTATATTGAGTCTATCATGCATCAAAAGCCAAAAGAAAACCTTGTGATTTGGTTGGCATGAAGAGCTCCATAGCCATCTGAAGGAGGGATGCGTAGGCATATGTCCAACTAATTGCTTGTAGACTTGAGAGACTGAATATTGTGCCCCTTGCTTCATGTGCTTCCAAAGATCTTTGTGTTGGGTTAATTGGATAACATTGACAGCCTCATTAACAGTTGATGGACAGCAAGGTGATGTAGGTTTATTAGGATCATGAATCATTAATGCAAGGAACGGTTCATGGAACGAAGGCAACACATGTAAGCTTATGACAATGTCAGATGTTGAATATGAAGCATTTCTCTTGAAATCCTAACATCATAATAGTTCCTAAAATCTTCACCACTCATCCTATGAAGTTTTCTCCTACTCGTCAGTAGTGTCTATGTGTATTCTTTCAATTGATAAAAGGGACAGATGTTGTCGCCATCCGTTTGTATAGAACTTCTCATAACTATGCTTCCTGCCATGTGGGGATAGGTCGACCTAAGTCTCACTAGTTCTTTCTAAGTTCGACAAATTTTCATTGTGAATACTGATCTCCGCATACAAGTTTTTATTTTATATAAGGTTATTACCTTAGCAATAGTAGGCCATCTTATATTCTACCAAAATGTTTTCCTCTTTACGATTATAACTCTTCAAATGGCTCATCAATCATCACCCCCATGTATAGTGCTTCTGGCCATTTATTTATTTTAATTAGAATTTGCAAAAAAAAAAAAATACATTCAGGGACCTCAAAACTTAAGCATGACGGTCCATGTAAAGCATGAGCTCTATGCTACTTCTTCTGTTTCGATAACTCCTAAGTAGAATTTCTGCAAGGCATAGGTTCCACGATTGCAAAATTGTTAGATGCGACCAGCATTTTTTATTTCATTTTGGGATATCCACATAGGGCTATGATCTTATATGTCATGGCTATGAGCTGCAACAGCAATTGAAACACACCAATTATTCACCGAAGGAACTGTAGCATGTGAAACAAACTGAACTTGATGCCTGCCCTGCCAAGAACGTGGGGTATAATTGCAGTGCAGATTTTTCTTGGAACATGGCATAATTGCTCTGCTACTCGTTTACACGGAGTAGCTAGGGGACAAGAACACAGAGGTGAGGATGCGCATGGATTTCAGAGACTCTTTGGTCGACCCACTTTGCGGTATGGGCCATTGATTGCTTCCAAATGAGCTTAGGACACGTGCAAGGTTTTCTTTTAGTTACTAGCGATGGTTCTCGCTTCTTATATTTCATAATTTTCCTTGTCTTTGTATGGAGAGAACAGAACCCGTTGCTGCCTTCTCTTATCTACATATATAGTAGCATGATTGCTAGTAGTTTTCCTCGTGGAAAGGAGGGATTATTTGCTAAAGGAATGGAGGCCTAGATCCTAATGAGAGAAGTTATAGTCTAAAGTATACTCAGGAAAGACTAGCAAGATGGAGAATATTTTGACATACGTGGCCAACTTCTTCGTGCGACACGTCAGTTTTTAAAGTCGTGGCCTCCTCCTGTGCTGTAGCGTGGAATGATTACAACCACTATTGTTGTACTACACGGTCCGTCTGCTGTGAATTTTTTACTGACTTCTGGTTCATCCAGTCGGTCGAGGTGCCGCCCGCTCTCGCATCGGATGCCCGGACTTCGTGGCAGTAAAAGAAAACCCGGTCGGTCTAGGTTCGCCCGGTTTACGACGTTGTGGTTCTCGCTTCATCGAATCGAATCTCACCGGTAGCAGACGCCTCCCCGATTCCCCACGCCGGTAGTGCCTGCGGTACGCCGGTGAGCCCAACCGCAATGGGGTCGACCTCATGGCATGCGAGCAGTCAAGGGAAAGGGCACTCGCCGTTCGCCGGTGCTCCCTCTATCCCCCGCGCCGGCCGCACCAGCGGTATTCCGTCGACCCCCACGACGGCGAGCTCGACGTGATGGTCGTGCGAGCATCCAGTGGAGCCCGGTCGAGCTCGCGTGGATGCGAGGGGCCGCGAGACACGACGACGCCTGGTTCTTGCCCTATAGATCTTCAGGAAAGCTACTCCGGGACCTGTCCACGCTGGCGTCGCGACTCACGACGCCTACAGCGCGAGCAAAGCGCGGCAATGAAGACGGCGTGCCTAGCCATGCGCTTGCGGCCCTTGACGCGAAGCTGGCCGATTCAGGTCCTTGGACGAGGACCGCTCCGCGGGCTGGAGACAGTCCCCGTGCCCGCCGCGGCAGTCGATATTTCTCTCTCTTTATTTTTCGTGTCTCCTTCTGTTCCCTGCTGGTGACTGACATTCTTAGTTTCTTACCGTCTGATCTCTTGCTGCGTTGGGGGCCATCATGCCGCCGATCTCCGTTGGGGGCTCCTGTCTGCGTCCTTTTACCCTGTTCATGTCCTTGCTCAGGTCAGATTGCTTGTTTCTCGCTGTCCCTGTTCATCTTCCCTCCTTTTATTTGGGTATTAATCGTGCCCGACACTGTTTACGTTGTTCTACCACCGTCGTCGTGCTTCCCGGATCAGCTGTTGTCCTATTCGAATCGTCGATCGGCTGTTATTCCTGGCTGCTCAAGTAGTCGACGTGATATTTCATACGGCAATTGTGTGCCTCGCCAAGTGATGTGGCCCTACATTATGTCAGAGCTGAAGCTGAAAACACTAGCATCAGGCCTCCACAATGATGGTTGCAGCGTGTTCCTGGCCAGATATTGAAATTTCAACAACCACTTTTACAGGGAACAAGAAAACAAAGAAGATGCAGGTGGAAGCAGCTTTTGATTTTACAACTCAGGTACAAGGACCGGATTAAATTAGTTCTCTTTTAATAATAACTTGGAATGACCTGGATATCTGTACTATCTAATAATGATGGGAAACTATTCTATTGGTATTTTTTTAGTCAAACTACAGTAAGCCGCCAAGGCCGACCTAAGCATTTTATTTTTATTGATGCACCAGGCAATTACATCAAAGGGTTTGCTTCAAAATTTTACCGATTTTCAATTACTCCAAACTAACGCCATACAACAACATCTATTATCTCTACAACACAAAAAAGCAGGACACCATGCCACCAAATTCTGTTCACCACAGAAGCTCGGCACACGTTTTCCGCTCCAAATGGTACTCCTGTGCTACTCATAACACGACATCAGATACCTGTGCACATCTTTCATCACAAACAAAGCAGCTCACCATATCGATACGTCATACATTAACAGAGTTCGGCACATACTAACATCAGACACCATTAATGAGTAAAGACACAACATACAACAGGAGGGCAAAACATGGCACCTCGCCACAGCAAAGATAGAACTACAGGTCTCCCAAACAGCACACACCCTAATAGCACGCAGACAATACCAAAAAAAAAGTAACAAAACAAATAGACCACACAAATGCAAGGACAGGATTTACAAAGCCTCATGGGCGCGGCGTAGCGCGCAACCTTCCCTAGTATACTATACAGGTGATGATAAGCAGCTCATGTGCCATGGCAGCAGGCTTTCCCAGACCCGTTCTTCCCTTGCACTTCAAGACTAAATTAATCGGGAAAGGTGGTTCTAAATGTGCATCATTACAGTAGTACACTGTCCTAAGGCAGTGGAGTGCGAGATTATTCACCAAAAGAGGCCATCATGTATCAGCTAGTAGGAGCTGATAGCGTGATGCAGCAAACGCTAAGCATGATGCAATCATGTGCCATAAACAATGCCTGTCCCTGGACGGAGCAGTCCTGATCGTCGCACACATGAAGGTGGGCAACATGGGGAGAAATAAGAGCTGGACCTGGATGATGACGGTGTAATCCTAGCTAGTGCTAATCTGGAAATGATTATTCCTGCACCGTTCATGTTGTGTGTGTGTCATTTAGTGCCGGCCGAGCCTCGAACTGCAGCAGCTGGAGATATGCGTTGCAGTAGCACTTGGACATCACATGCAGGAGGCGAAGAATGAGTGGAGCTTGGCAGGCTTTGGTCGGTGGTCGATAGTCAATCGAGTGGAGACGCTCGCGCGCGTGGCTAAAGCAGGGGACGCTGTAGGCCAGGGCAGCGTGGTTTGCAATTTTTGTCTTCGCCATTGCCGCACGATGGAGGGCGCGTGCCTCCATGGGCATGAGACACGCCAGAGATTGGATTCAATTGGATTCCTCGGGACACGCCGGAGATTGGATTAGATTCCTCGGGACGGAGAATTGCCGGCGGCAGCAGAGGCAGTGGCCGTTGCCTTTTTTTTTTTTTTTTTTTTTTTTTTTTTTTTGAGGTTCAGTGCCCGTTGCCTTTTGCAGGTGGCTTTTGCTTTTTTGTTTGCTCGGAAGTTTAGGCGGAAAGACCGCCAAAGAGAAGCTTCTTCTTTGTAGTACTACTGCTGATTGTGATCGTAAGGTATGCTGCCAAGCCGGAGTATTAAATACCTAAATAAAAGAAAGCAAGATGATGAAACTTGCCTTTATAGGAAGTGTTTTACAAACCCCAGCTGAATTGTTCTCGATCGATTAAATCATAAAAACTACAGCTTTCACTTGCACCGTATTACAATGTCCTGATTTGTTGAGGTGCTCTGAGATGATGCATGGCACGTCCCTCGAAATCATCGGTCGGCTCCTGGATCCTTCGAAATCATCGGCCGGCTCCCGGGGGCTACACTGCTCACACTAATGATATTGTACATACCATACTGGTGTAGCAAAGGGAGAGCCACCATAGCTTGACCTACTGAGCAAGTCACGACGGTGGCCCTGGGTGGTCGCATGCTGGAGCGTCAAAGAATGCGCCTCTGGCCCGACGAAGATGAAAAGTGGAGATGTGCAAGTTCGCATCTCGCACCACCTTAGGTAATGAGATCGTCATCTTCTTTGGTAGAGCTGAGCGTCTGTCTCCAAAGGACCTTTTTCTCTAGAATTCGAGGGTTCATAATCTGGACCCCGGCCTGATGCATTGCACGGCCAAAAAATTTAGTACATCACTCGGTTACATCCAAAGACATGTCAAAGCACTCATCACACGGTTGAGCTCTCGTGTCACCAAGGTTAACAAAACCGGATTGATCGGTCCGGTTTTGAACCGAGAAAACCGGTCGGTTAACCAGGAAAACCGTCGGTTAACCGAATAGCTACAGTAAATAGCTACGATTGTTCCCTGCTAACCGGTCAAACCGGCCGGCCGGCCGGGACCGGTTTCCCGGTTAACCGGGATAACCGGCCGGTTTTCACCGGTTTTGTTAACCACGCGTGTCACATTACAACCGGTTCTGCCGTCCACTAAGCAACATGTCTCTCAAGCTTGTACCAGTCATATTTGCTCAACTGGTGGGTCGAGTACATTCCTCCCCAGCCTGGTTTGAACTGCACTTCGGTCATGGAACCAGGACTCAAAGTGAACATCCCAATCAGGTGCACTTCGCTATAATTCTTGGACCTAATTATTTTCATTAGGCACAGACGGAAGTTGTTTTCCGATGCTCACTCCTGTTGCCTCCTATTTCCATAACTGGTATGTGTGTGTACTACCTCTTTACCCGCGAGATGAGAACAACGAAAGCTTGGCCTTTCAGTGTTCAAGAGTCCTCTTTAACTTATACTTCTTGGTTATTGGTTCCCAATAAGCTTTACTTGTTATTTATATAGAAGTCTGCATGCGAGTGCTGTGTGAACTACTCAAGTGTATCTCATCGAACCAGAACAGTCATAATTATTATTTACCAAATCACACCAAACGCCCTTTCAATTGTAATTTCCATCTCGTGTATTTATTAAACTGAAGTCTGAACACTATATATAGATGGTCTTAATGCACTACCGGAAATCAGGATTTCGCCGTGTGCCAGAAAGTTCGCCGTGAGCTTTCTGTCGGGCACACGGCGAACAAGCCTTCTGCCGTGTGTCACATGAGCACACACACGGCAAAAAAAGGCACACGACATCCCATCCTTTGCCGTGTGCCACAAAAGAAGCACACGGCGCCCGCGCCTTTGCCGTGTGTCGAAATGCAGCATACGGCAAGTGGAGAACTTCGCCGTGCGCCAACGGTGGAACACACGGTGAAAGTCGCCTAGAGGAGGGGTGAATAGGCGATAATCCTGAAAATCACTTAATTTAACAAATTAAATACGCAGGAAAGATTTGTCCGACTCAATGTCCGACTATAGTAGGACAAAGTCCGACTATGGACAAATATCCGACTAGAGTAGGACAAAGTCCGACTGCCTCGTGCGGAAAGTAGATCGGCAGCCGAGTTGGACAAATCCACGGTTAATAAACAACAAGCAAGCAGCTAGCAACACAAGAAAGCTAAGACAACAAGGGCACAAGCAAGCAAGCCACTTAAGCAAGTTAATCTAGGAATTTTAAGCAAGAGAGCCCTAGAGCTATAGCACACCAATTGCAAGAAATGAAAGGAGACACAAAGAGACACACGATTTTTCACCGAAGTTCAGCTCCACCAAGAAGCCTACGTCTCCGTTGAGGAGTCCACCAAGGACCGGGTTGCTCTCAATCCTAAACCTCTTCAAGCCACCACAAAGGCCGGCTTAAAATCCACTAAAACAAATCTCCACGAAGGGAGGGGCAATACAAACGACCCGAGTCTCAACCACAAGCTTGGGAACTTGCCGGGTAACGCCTAACCGTCTAGGGGATGAATCCCCAAGAGTAACAAACACAACAAGTACCGGTGATGAGAAAGAATCAAGTACTCTTGAGATGATGATGAAGCTCAACGAATTTCTCCTCGATCTTCTCACAAATCCACCGAGGATTGGAGTGGGGAATCAAACTTGAAGAAGAGGAGTGCTTGAGTGAGTTTGGGAGTATTTTTTAGAGTGGGGAAAGTGCCAACCGGCCAAAAGTGGACGAAGTCCTCTTTTATAGCCGGGGCACCCAAAAGAGCCGTTGGGCTAGATCTGACTCGGACTTAGTCCGAGTGAGTCGGAAAATGTCCGACTTCTAGGGTTTCAAGTTGATGTTTTGGCTCTGGAGTCCGACTCTTAAATCCGACAAGAGTCGGATATGTCCGAGTGTTTTAGTTAGTCGGATATTGTCCGACGGAGTCGGACAGTCCGACTCCTAGGGTTTCAGAAGATTGGCGAGCGTTCGGAGTCCGAGTCTTTGTCCGACCGAGTCGATATGTCCGAATCTATAGGTAATTTTCTTTGGCCAACTCTCTCGGAGTCCGAGTCCAATGTCCGAGTGAGTCATTGTCCGACTCCATAGGTTATTTTGAATTTTGGATGGAGTTTTGAGCACTTTCATTTTTCACACCTCACACTTGTGTGTCTCTCTTGATAGTATGGTGTTTCCTAGACTCAAGACATAAATAAAAGGCTTCACAACTTGATCTTGAGCATAAGTGGACCATTTTTCAAATTTTGCACGTATGAGCGAATATGGCCACTTCCTTTTTGTGTTTCTTTGCTCTCAATTGAATTTTAGATATGCACTGCGCACAAGCTCATTTAAAATATTAGTTCTTTTTAATTGTATTGACGTCAATCACTCAAAACCATAATTGGGGGCTTAGATGCACCTTCACACGGCAAAAGAAACGGCATGCAAGCAACGTGCACGGGTGCCGTTTCGACCCCTCCTTCACCGTGTGCCCAACCTGGGGCACACGACAACAAGGAACCTTCGCCGTGTGTCGTGGGCAGGACACACGGCGAAGTGTTTGCCGTGTGCTAGAGGCTCTTCGCCGTGTGCCTCGGGCACACGGCAAAATATTGATTTCCGGTAGTGATGAGCTGAAGCAGGTTATTCGATAACTACACGTGATATTTGCCTTGAGAGTTGTAACAACATGCTCTTTTATAATTATCGAGGATCTGTATGTTAGTGTAAACTTATGTGCTATTAAAGAAAATATAATATTGGTTGTAACTAGGCCTCGACGTTGGGCTCGAAGCTTGCGAACTGGCTCGACTTTCTCCTGGCACGGCTCGGCTCCATACATTTTGAAGCCAATCTCTAGTAGAATAGAAGCTTCAATATCGGGCGAAAACCGCAGGCGAGACGAGCTCCAAAGCGCAACAACAGTTCGTGGTCATGATACATCCCACTTTCATGTGTTAGTTGTCAATATCAATGATCAAGTCACGAGTCATCAAGCAAAACAAAGCGGTATCGTTGGATAGACCAAGTCTCCACATCTCATAATGTCATATATGTACGCACGTAGGAATGGTGATGTCGTCACACATATTTGACACCTTAAGACATCATAGATCATTTGGAAAGGTTGGAATCGAAGAGTAGACATAATTATAGTTTGAAATTTTAGTTATTTTGAATTTTTGAATTATTTTTATTCATCTAATATTTTATTATATGTGTGATTGCATGCCAAACGAGCTGTCGAGCTCGTATCAAGCCAAGCCAAGTCAGCATTTCACCTAGTTCAATATACAAGCCCAATTGAGCCGAGCTGGCTCGTCATCCAGGTCTTTTGATCCTTGGTTGAAATTGTTAACATGCATACTCCTCATGTCTTAGTTTAATTGCCATTCTAGCTATGTTCATGTGGAAATCTTCTACGTCAATGAAAACATCTCGTCGAACACCCCCCCCCCGTTCCTTCATCTTCCTCCTCTAAAGGTGGTCGCCGGTGATCGTGAATCGGTGGCGGAGTGCGATGGCGGGGCTCGCGATGCGACACAAGAGGTGGTTATCACCGATGAATATGGTCGAGGGGTTATCGTGGCGCAGTTCAAATTCCGATGAGCTTCGAAGACGATGACACCAAGGTTCCGATGACATTACTCCCCGACTATAAAGGGGTGGTTCTAGGGGGGGGGTCGTAATTCGGTGGTGGGCCATGGCTTGGAGGTTCAGCAAGGCGACGATGTCGCCACCATAGCCGTGGGTGGCCAGCTGGTGTGGGCGGGGCATGCGATAGGGCATAAAATTGCCAAGTGGTTAGCATCGGTGGCGACATCGTCGAGCCGGTTAGAGAGAGAGAGAGAGAGAGAGAGAGAGAGGTGTACTTTCTATTGGCGGATCGAGGTGGACTTGTCGACCCGATGCCATGCCTAACAACCTCATGTTTCTCTCGTGTCTAGATTCATAGTATCTTCTATAAATTTGTACAACCACTATATCTAGATTCATATCCTATTTAATAAATCTAATAAAAAGTAAAACATCAAATATTTTAGGATAAATAAAATACATTTAAGTGCAATCTCTGTTTCTTTCTCTCGTAGCAATATGTGTTTTCTCTCCGTAGCAATATATGTTTCTCAATTTTTTATTAATAATCACTTTTATTAATTATTTAATATAAATAACCAATCTCTAAAATTCTCGATCCGTTGGCGGTGTATTTTAAGTTCGTTGACGGTTTTGAATGGTGGTTTTATCAATATGACATAGGTGGACCCTTATGTCACGTGCCACATCATTATTCTTTATTTTTTATTTCTTTTTTCTCTCTTCTCTTTTCTTTCTCTCTCTTATCCTCTCTCTTCGAGCACTCGGACAAAGGCGTAGAGCCCACACTCACACTCACCAAGGCCACACGCCGCCGCCTCTCACGTAAGCCTCGGCCATGTCGTCGTCATGGCCTCCCGCCGCCTCCCACGACACGAGCATTGGCCGGCGCCACTCCCGCGAGCCGAGGCCACGCCCGTCCTGCCGCCCCCGTACCCTGCAGAGGCTGCCGCCATCCGCGTGCAGGTGCTCGGGGAAGAGGGAGAGGCGGCGATGGTTGTTCCGGTGCTCCACCTCGCCGACCCTACCCTATGCCCCTATCTCCCTCTCGCCACGCAGTCACGCGTGGCTTGCTGCCGCCGACACGGGCGCAAACAACCCCAAGCTCGAGCTGAAGCTCCCACCCATGGTGCACGCACGCATCGTGTGCTCGTCGGCGAGAGAAGAAGGAACGAGGTGGACGGGGAAAGATAGAACCGGGACCAACTTGACGTGATGAACTCGATCGAGAAGGTCTTAGCTTGGGAAACTCACCGGTTTGGTCGGACGACGAGCTGTGCGGACGACATGGACGCGAGGATGACGACTAGCGTCTTGGCTGCGGAACATGGGGTGAAACCTTGTCACAAAGGTGCTCGACCGACTATTGGCTCACCGTAGAGGACGAGTCATCGGCGGAAACCACGACCGGACTTGAGGAAGAAAGTCTCGATTCGTCTTGCTCAACGGGAGTGAGGAGGAGCGACGGAAATGAGAAGGTAGAGGACCTCGGGGGTAACTTGGCCGGGTGAGACGCGGTCTAGAACGACGAGAGCGGGGTGGGTTTCACTCGGTGGCAATGGACGACCGTTGTTGTTGCGCTCGGGAGAGAGAAAAGGTGGATGAAGAGTGCCACGTCGGACCAACCTGCCACGTGTACATGATGTGTCCGCTCTCGAAACCGCCTAAGGGGTGGAATTACACCGGTCAATAGTTCGAGGATTCGGATATCCTATTTTACGATTGAGTGAGCAGCCTAGCAATACCCTTATAGTTAAGGGGCAAAATAAGATTTTACTCTTGTGTCTTCTACCTAGTCCATCTTGATTCGTGTCTTGATCTAGCCCACAAGTAAATATGGATTGTTTTATGTCACTAGCGAGTCAATGAAATGTGTAAGTCTTTGTTCAGCCCATGGTCCATCCTGATTTCTGAATGCACGGCCCATCTGAAGGAGCGGTCCTACCATACCATCCTCATCAAGCTGACTGACCCGAGTGAAGTGTGTCAGTTTTGTTCAGCCCAAGGTCAAGCACGGCTCATTTGAAGGAGCAGGCCCACACTACACCACGGTTGAATATTAGCGACCAACATCAATCACGGATGGTGGGTCGTTAAAAGTCAATGACAGATCGTGGGTCGCTACTTTGATACTCCCTCTGTTTCAAATTATAAGACGTTTTTGACTTTTAGACTTCACGTTTGATCGTTTGTCTTATTCAAAAAATTTGTGTAAATGTTATTAATTTGATTATGATTTGTTTTATCATTAAAGATATTTTACGAATGACTTATTTATTTGTAGATTTGCACAAAATTTTTGAATAAGACGAGTATATACCAACGAACTGCGGGTCGCAGTCGGTAAAAGTCGTACACAACGTCGCACCATCGGTCGCTAAAAGAAATACGGAAAAGCCAAACCGCGAATCCACCGCTAGCGCAAGTCCTAAAAAATTTCCTTATCCAAACCAGATCCAAAATTTTCCCCTCTAGCGTCCAAAATTCCTCTCCTCTCACAACTGCCCGCTCCTCCTGCCGCCGCCGCAGGTTCGCTCCGCCGGCTAGCTCCTCCCCACTCGCCAGCCTGCTCCTCCGGTCCCCAGTCGCCACCTGCTCCTCCGGTCCGCAGTCGCCACCACCTCATCCAAATCCAACCGAGTGAACTTAAGCTCAAAAGAGAAAAAAAATCCCACTGAGTGAGCTGACTTGGTTCGGAAGGCGAACCAGCCAGCCGTGAACATCACTGTCGCTCACCACCTCTGCTCCCAGTTCCGTCCAGATTCCACGAACCAAGAAGCGTACTGAATCGACCAGACGACGGCGGAGCGGAGGCGACCATGGCGGCGGAGGTGAGGTACGGGATCGTCGGGGTCGGGATGATGGGGCGGGAGCACCTCCACAATCTTGCCCACCTCGCCGCCGAGGTCGAGCGGGAGCAGTCGGTGCTGGTGCGCGTGACGTGCCTCGCCGACCCTCACCCGGAATCCCTCCGCCTCGGGCTCGAACTCGCCGCCGAGCTCGGCCTCCCGGCCCCCAGGTACACCAACCACCTAGCCGCTCTAGTGCCCGATTAGTTTTTATATGCTTTGAACGCTTAACTGCTTCCAATAATTTATTAGATTCTGAATGAAATACTGAAATGACTTTCATTTCTAAATTCAATTGATTGCACTGGATCGTTCTTAGTTTATTTTTTAAAAAAACATTTGGCAGCAGATAGTTTGAGTGCCCAGCTGTCTTCCTTCCCATTTATGAGTACATTATTAATAACCACAAGGTAGACCTTTTCAGGTCACCGGGATCTGCTGGACAGTGGCCTCTGCGACGCCGTCATTGTATCGTCGCCGAACATGACACACTACGAGATACTCATGGACATCATTGGCCACAGCAAACCGCACCACATTCTTGTCGAGAAGCCCCTGTGCACCACGGTGCTGCACTGCAAGGAGGTGAGGTTAAGATTTCTGATATCACCTCCGTTGTATAGCTTCAACATTTCATCTGTACTCCAACAGTAAAATTATTCTCCAGACTCGGAGAGCCATGTTGGAAAAACCATTTTTGCCATATCTCAACATGATCTATGACCAATGTGTAACATTTTCTTTTTCTGTCCCTTTATTGCTAAGTAAAACCAACGTTAAGGAATTTCTCATCTGGTACTGTAGTATTTATTTGATTTCCAATTTCGGAGTTTTTGAATGTCAGTTTTCTTCAATTTAACTTGGCAAACCTTTTATATTACAGGTCATCGAAGCTGCTAAACAGAGACCGGATATACTTGTGCAAGTTGGACTAGAATACAGGTACATGCCACCAGTGGCTAAGCTGATAGATATTGTTAAGAGTGGTACACTAGGACAAGTAAGAATGGTGGCAATACGAGAACACCGTTTTCCTTTCCTTGTTAAGGTATGAGAGTCTGTGGTTATTTGAACATGTGTTTACTTTATGGTATTTAAATGCTGCAACTCTTGCAGGTAAACAACTGGAATAGGTTCAATTGCAACAGTGGAGGAACTCTGGTAGAGAAGTGTTGCCACTTCTTTGATTTGATGAGGCTTTTTGCTGCTGCAAATCCAATTCGCGTGATGGCTTCTGGAGCTATTGATGTTAACCACAGGGATGAAGTGTATGATGGAAAGGTTATGTTGTCTTACTGTTTAAACTATTATTTTGGATGAACTTGTGAGATCTTTGATGATATTGTTCTGTTGTCTGTTGACTGTCATGTAAGATACAGTTGTAATCAGAGCTCCTAAGTAGTAACTGGAAATGAATGTTCATGCTGGCAAGAAGCCTTTGATATTTTCTAGTTGCGGCCGAGGCTTAGCTGAAACAGTAATGGCTAAAATTGATTCTCTTATTGCAGGTCCCAGACATAATTGATAATGCATATGTGATTGTTGAATTTGATAATGGCTCTCGCGGCATGCTTGATCTTTGCATGTTTGGTGAAGGAAGTAAGAACGAACAAGAAATATCTGTGGTTGGGGACACTGGGAAGGTATACACACAGTTATCTAATTTGTATTTCATCTATGTATTTTTTTTCAGCTTAGATTCAAATCTACCATTTAGTTTGTTTCCTTAGAGTGCGTGGCCATTGGTTTGAAGGCACTAAAGCATCGACAATATTTTCTTTTCTACGTTTTCACACCCAAGGGCGTGTTTCCTTGAATGCATTTTTTTTTATCTTTGCAAAAACATTATCTACTCTTTAGGTATATATTTTATCAAATGAGGTACACCCTACATAGTTGGTGTTTGAATGAGAAGCTAAACTGGCTGTAAAGTTAGTCCTCACCACATAACTTTCTAGGAATACAGAACGTAAATGTACACATAGTTTGTGAATATGCCAAATACATTACAGATGATGAACTGATTCATCCAACATATGAAATTTTTCCATAGTAATTATTTCTTCCCTATAAATTCAGTTATGGATGTTGGAATGTTGAATATGTGTTGTTGGTTGTGTTAGTACCTGGAGTACTATTAGCCATGTTGGGTGGAGTTCGATTCAGGCTCTTGTATACCTGCCCTCCACATAAATCAGAGGACACTGTTGTAGCGTGATGACATGATTGCAACAGGCACACATAGTTATCAAATAGTAATCACATTCTTTACTGTACCATGACTCTAGGAGATTGTTTTCTATAATGCAATTATAAAATCATGACCTTATTGGGCATAGTCGATCTATGTGCTCCACTGGAGATGTTATGCATGGTCCTGGTCAGCTACTACAAACAACACAATCAATTATGAATAAATGCATGAAGGCCTAATCAACAAATGTATGTTAAATATCATTCTCAGATGCTGAAACAAAAGCTCAAGAAGAAAATGAAAGCTTATATCTGATATAGCTGGATACATTGTAGAATTCTCTAGGAATGGGAAGAAGCTGGGAATGAACTTTAACTCGCCTTTGTGATCTTTGTTTAACATGGAAATCTTAACCCAGTTTAAGCTCGATAAGACAACCCTGTTTTGCCTCAAAGTTTCTGGTACATGGTAAACTTAACATGGAAATCTTAACCCAGTTTAAGCACTAAATATTTTCACTAAATATTTTCTACTTACCATCGCTGAAAGGAAACCTAACGCTACACTTCTGCCCTTACGCCTGCAAATAACACTCCAGAGAAACTTTTCATGGATAGCTAGCTACCTCAAAATTTCTCCATCGAGAAATGTGAGTGCGAAGATAATACCCACACTGTCTTTGCCTTCTTGGAGTTGTGTAACAATTCCTTCCTCTTTCTTTCTCTTCGTTATGGATCATTTTCTGTTTCTGGCCAGCAGGATTTCCCCCTAATGATTTTTTGCGTCCAAAAAATAACACTCTACAGTGTTTTTCTTTCTTTTTTGGTTTTTTTGTATCTGATTGTCTAACAAATGCAGAGTGCCTATTATTGTATTCATTTGCAAGGATTAAAAACATATAACATAGCAGAGGTGAACCCATGGATTACGGGAAATGTTTTAAATGGTGAATCTTTGCATACTAGACATGACACTAATTTATCGACATCTTACACACATTGTTGTTAGGTTACTTCTTATGCTGTAAAGCATATCTAGTTTTAGTTCTGGTATGCGTGTGATGACCCAATATTTCAACAGGGTGAAGCTTTTGTTCCAGAGAGCATTGTTAGATTTGGCAAGAGAACAGGTGGCCGAGATGGTGTTGTAACAATAATGGCTGATGATGACCGGATCAAGTATGTTTTTATTGCTGCCCCCATGTCAACATTTTGTTCTCTTTACATTTATAAAGAAGTGTTCAAAAATAAAAAGGGAAATGATAATCTGAATATTTCTCTGGATAATTAAAGCAACATTGCATTATCAGCTTTTGATTGTTCCTATAAAATTTGATGGAAAGCATGTTACAGCAGTACCTAGCACAATGTGCCAATGTGCTGTTTATATGACTCACACCGAGCCTAATAAAAGATGCCTATTTCAGCATGTGGGATATTTTAGTTCAAATCTAAACCATTGTTGTATTCCATAGGTACCAAGGTCTTCATCATGGCTCCAGCTACCTGGAGCACCTCAATTTCTTGTGTGCCATAAGGGCCCAAGGTGTATCTGGTCCATCGGTCAACTTAAATGATGGTTTGCTGTCTGTGGCCATCGGTGTGGCTGGCCAACTATCAATTGAGCAAGGACGCTTCATTACGATGGAAGAGGTCTTAGGCTCTAATTAAGCTCGCTGATAATTCACAGTAAAGTTAGCTGGACATACACTTGTGATTATCAATATATCTTAATTTTCGTAATATCTGCTATTGATCTAGTATTTGGACTTAGAGAAATATTACACACGACAATACTAAATATTTGAAATCCTCAAACATTGGTTATAGATCTCCTACATCAAAATTAGGAGGAATTCACCGTTTGTTTGGTCTAGTTGCGTGGGATGCGAATTGAGATTTATGTGTGGTAATTTACTCAATCACACAATATTTATATGGTATAGCCCATATATTCCTGACACAGGCCATAGGTTTAACCAAAACATATTGATTTATTAGTATCAGTGCAATCTTGATTAGCAATTTGGACTTTTAACTGATTGACACGATGGCAGTGGAGTTCATCCACGACGTTAAGCAATCACTCAGAAAGGATGAACATGACCCGTAGGTACTTATGCTTCACCAAATTCCTCATCAGTTAAGATTACTAGGTGTGATCTATTTGTGACTAGTGTTCCTGTTAAGTTCGTGAACGATTTAGACTAACACTACCTAGTCTAGAAGTAGATAACCATCCCTGTAGCGCCATGAACATCTAGAGAAAGTACATAAAATTAGTCCCTAATACTCATTTGAGGGTGTGATTAGCAAAAACACATATCCGTCAGGGGTTTTTCTTTCAACAACGTGGTGGAGATGCTTTGATCGTCCGTTTTGGTACATTAGTATTTAATGTTTGCATTGAAGGTTCAGTTCGTTAACAGAGTACTAGGAAGGTAGGCTCTCTCTATATATAGTGATAGTAGTTCTGCGAGGCATATTCCATACTAGAGCATGCATAGTGGTTTCAAAGTTGGGATAGTGTTATTAACAGCTTGCCGTGGGAATGGGAGATGCAACCTGGGTGGATGGGTTCGGCTTTCCTAGTAAGAAATGTGTGAGGATAACGTTATCTCTGCCACAAAACAAACTAAGGTTTCCCCATGCTCCATGAAAGTGTAGGCCAGCCCTTTTGCATGTCTTCCTACCAACGACTAAGAGAGGGATGTTGTGGTGCGTGGTCTACCGAGATGGAAACTGCATAGGAGCACTCATTCTCTTGTTGTACTAGGAGTTCGAGAGCGATCAATATCACAACCTAGGGCACGTTCGAGAAAATGACTTATGCCGACTACTGCTGTCTGCAGTTGCACATGGGCGTTCAATGGAGCGCACTGTTACAGTAGACCTAGATGTCAACACATCCCCGATCCATTTAATTGATTATGGCAGTTCAGTTCTCAATTTGAATCAGTTCATGGATCAAAAGATCCAATAGCTCAGTAGTTCTCATCAGCATGCGCGAAGCACCTGGGTTAGTCATTGGAACCTCAATACGAGGATTGTGACGGCCCTAACATCGCTATGCATTCCAGTGAGAAAACAATGGCAAACAATACCACTAAAATATGATAAATAAATGTCGATACAGGCTAACAATGTCCCCTAAAGTTCTCTTCAGAAAATGAATTTGAACAAATGGACGAGAGTGCTACTCCGGAAGTGGATAAGGATCCCGTGAGCGTCTTGAGACTATCTATGCAAAAAGTGCTTAAAATTTGTCCCTAAACTTTAATTCAGGTTGTGATTAGCAAAAACATACCTCGATCTTTGGAGCTTGAGATAGTGGATGCAAGCAAAGATGTGTAGTACTATCTTTGGAGGTAGAGTGATTGGATGCTATTAGGTGTATGTATAGCTGTGTGAGAGCCCTGGTGTATGAGGGATCTTTGTGGATATTTCTTCCGTATATATTTGGGCATTTGCCCCTTTGATAATGCAAGATTCATTATTCCTAACATAGTATCGAGCTAGGTTAGGGATAGGGTTAGGTTTTCCCTCTCCCTCCCCCCTCTTCCCACCATGTCTACCAGCGCCGCCACCACCGCTGGCAAGCTCCACCACCGGGATTCTTTGGCTATGTCGCGCGCCTCGACGTGCCGTTGCCCGAATCCCCGCCACGGCTTTGCTCGTGCCCCGTGCGCCCCTGTTGGGTCTTTGTGGGCCGCTACTGTTGGGCCTCTCTATGGGCCGCTGGGGCTACTGTTGTTGGGCTCTACTAGACCTCTCGTCCTCTCCTCCGTGCCTATAGTGGGCCACAGTACCATTATCTTCTTGAACGCACAAGTTATCGAGTGGGATGGAGATCCACAGGCACATCATGGGTGAGCTTGTCTCGAGGTGGGAGAGATGTGGTAGTTCCGATGAGTAGTGAGATTTCAGAGTGACTAAGGCTACATGGAAATTTAAATTTTATTTTAGAGCTAATGGTGTAAAATTATCTTGTTTTTGGAATTAAAGGGATATCATAATAGATGGTTTTCTAGTTCAAAGCAAGGCTATGCATACTGTAAACTAAACTATTTTGTACGACACTAGTATCATTACGTGGGGTACTACTGGGCCATGTAAACACAGATCAGCATATATCCTTCCACAAAACTTCCTTATTTATAACACTTCACGTGGAACATCAATCACTCATGTTTGCTTGTGACCTATATATATAGCTAGTCAGCAAACTAGTTGTATGGACGTAAAAACCGAGTGATGGGTTATATAAAAGTATGAGCTTTATGCAGAGAGCATGCTCTTCTACCAATAATCCATATGTAGAATTTATGCGAGGCATAGCTTTTACAATCACGAAATTATTGGATGCACAAGTGCTACTTTTTATTTTGGGATATCCACATATACGAGTGTTAAATCCTCATCACAGGCATGGGATGCACAAGGAATTCGAACTCCAAAAAGGCAAAAATGATAAGGCTCAGATGCAATGCTGAGCCAGGATATTCTTGCTGCGGAACCACCTACTGTCCTTTTCATCTTCTGTAAGAATTCTAAATGGGGAGGCCAGGCGTCCTGTTTTGATCCATGAAGGGGAATGAAAGCCAGCGGAACATGGTTGGAAATTGCTGCAGTTGATGTGCTCGCCGTTGCTGCGTTGCTGCGCTGCTATTGATACCGGCATCACCTGGCCAGCACATGCCCTTTCAGTGCACTGCCGCTGATACTAGCGTAACCCGGCCGCATCACTCGTTGTCCACGTCCCACTTGTCCAATTCACATCGAGAGTCTAGACTACGTACATGTTGATCACACAGGCTCCGACTTTGGGGCATTTTCCGCGTGACCAAAATTAACATGGGTATAGTGAAGAACGCAGGGCAGAACTCTTATCGCATATGATTTTCTAGTGTGCCTCGCAGGTCTTCTCGTGCCAGGTATGTTGGAAGTGACATTGGTTTAAAAGAGAAATCAGGCAAAGGAAAGCTTATGTATTCTTCATACGTGCACATATACTTTAGGTCTTGTTTTTCTTAAAAGATCAATCATTTATTTTACAATTCGTCTTAGCTTGTACTTGTTGGCGGCTTATCAGTAAGACAAGTGCAGCTTTTGTTTGCTCCAGTTTTATTGTTAACTAGCAGAGTGCCCGCGTTGCTGCAGCATGGCTTATAATGCATATTATTAATGAAAATATAAACAGATTCATATGAAATGTCTTCTACTTAACAATGTTTACAAAAACAATTCATGCATATGCTATATTGCAGTGCAAAATACACAATTTGATACAACAATAATTATTGGCATCACAACTTGCACAAACATGATTAACAATTACAAAAAGATAAATCTCGAAGCAAACTAGAAGGTCAATCAGCTGGATTTGCTCAAGTGATTATAGGTCTCATTTCTTAGATGTCGTAAATGAAGGAAAAAAGACTGTTGCATCTTCAAATATTAAAAAGCAATCCTTCTGGATAAAGACCTATGCAAGATAATTATAATTATGGAAGGGGCAATAACATGTCATGTCAATAAGAATAAGCCAATAAGAGAGGGATGGACTCTAATCATATATTCAATAGTAAACAAATTCATATAACAATGATCAATATCATTACAAAATACAAAAAAAGGTGCTTACTTGGGCTTTATCCTAGGCGTCAAAATTTAAGACAACAAAAATGTAGATGACATAGGTATATTGCTATCAATTTAATTCCCACCACTAAATGTAGATGGCACCCTCTGAAAGTGCATCTAGGCCCCTCATTTTATTTTGGATGATTGATATCAATACAATTAAATTTGGGCTAATGCTTTCATGAGAATGTGTGTAGTGAATATCCAAAGCACATGAAAGTGTAGCAAGCACAATAAAAAGGAGAAAAGAAATGTGAAATGCAATAAAAGGAGAATTTGGAAAAGGACCCTCTCAAAGCTTGTGCCTCGCTTTATTTCTTTGCTTTGAGTCATAGGGACGCCGTACTATAAAGATGGATGCAAATCACAAATATGGCTAAGAATGGAGATGCTCACAAACTCAAGAAATCCCCTCCAAACCCATTCTTTCCGAACCCATTGGAAGCTCCGGTGTGGTACCGGAAGTTCCGGTAGGCTTACAGAGAGTTTTGCTCTCGGGAAAAGCCATACCGGAAGTTCCGGTCCCTCGTACCGGAAGTTCCGGTAGGCTTACAGAGAGTTTTGCTCTCGGGATAAGCCATACCGAAGGTTCCGGTGCCCGGTACCGGAAGTTCCGGTAGGCTAACGAGAGCTTTGAGCTCTCCGGAATGCCATACCGGAAGTTCCGATACGGCACCGGAAGCTCCGGTGCTGTCCAGTTTTCCAACCCTAAACCTACGTACCGGAAGCTCCGGTACTCCACCGAAGTTCCGGTGCGGGCTAGAAATCCAGATCTAACCCTAATTCGAACCATACCGGAAGTTCCGGTGCGGGGTTTTCAGACAGGCCAACAGCACTTTTTGGGCTGTGGTATATAAGCCACAACCCCCCACTCCATTCTCGGTTCTCGCACAACTCCGAACCAATACACACTTGAGCTTCACTCCATCTACTCCAAATCCTCTCCAAAAGCAAAAATTCCATCCTTGAGCTAGGATTTGAGTGAGAGACTTTAAGCAAGTGTTTGAGAGACTTGATTCCATTCTTGAGCATCTTCACTCCCGTCAAGCTTGTCATTTGGATTTGTTACTCTTGGAGTTTTGGGCTCCTAGACGGTTAGGCGTGCTCGTGAGCTCCCAACTTGTGTGGTGACGCCCGAGAAGTTTGTATTACCCGTCTCGGAAGGGACCTTGATAGTGGAAAACTCAAGCTCAACCTTGGTGGTGACTTGAGGGAGAAATAGGGTTGAGAGAAACCCGGTCCTTGGTGGACTTTCTCAACGGAGACGTGGAGTCCTTGGTGGACTTGAACTTCGGTGAAAAATCCGTGTCTCTTGTGCTCCCTCTCTTACTTGCGCGTTGTTGTTTAATTTACTAGGTTGCTTGTTAGTTTTCCGTTGTGCCCTTAAATTCCTAGAATTGCATAGGGTTGTTCCTTTCTTTTTTGCAAACACTAGAATTGTGTAGGGTTTAATTCCGCATTTATCACCCTGCACCGGAAGTTCCGGTACCCTACTGGAAGTTCCGGTATTTGACGTTTTCTTCTTAGTGTTGTTTCGCAGAAAATTTTAGGTTCGCCTATTCACCCCCCCTCTAGGCAACTTTCAATTGGTATCGGAGCGGGTATCTTCGTTGAAGCCTCACCTCTTGAAGATCAAAGATGGCAAATGAGAAAGAGGCAACGGGTAGTGGTGAAGCACCACCTAAGGTAGCCGGTGAAAGAGGTCATGAGACCTCACCGGGTAATGCCAGAGATGGAAATGGAAAAGGGATTTCCCGGGGTGGAGATGTGCCTAGTGCCTTGCCGATAAGCTACAACAAAACACCATACTCCTATAGTGATGGAAGAGATGAGCATATTGGACCCGGCTCCGGAAGACTACCATACTTTGATGGTCAATTCTTTGATCATTGGAAAACAAAGATGCTACTACATTTGGATTCAATGCATCAAAATGTGAGAAATGTGACTCAAAATGGATTCTTGTGGGAATGTAGAAGTAAGCCAACCGCACAAGACTTGTTCAATGTAAGGTGCAATGTGCCGGCGGCTAGTGCTCTTGTATCCGCACTTAGTTCCGCCGAGTATGAGAAGATAACCGGAATGGAGGATGCCCATCAAATTTGGTTGAAGCTTGAATTGGTTCATGAGGGCATTGATAGTGTGAAGGAGTCTAAGCTAGAAGGGCTTAGAGAAGATTTTAACTACTTTGTCATGAGGTCGGATGAAGGGCCAAGAGAAGCCCATGATAGAATGATGAGAATAGTAAATAAGAGAAGAGCACTTGGAGAGAAGGTGTTGGACTTGGATGTGAATAGAAGGTTGCAACAAGCTTTGCATAGGATGCCAACATAGTGTCCAATATAAGAGACAAAGATGGTTTTAGATACTTCACCACCGATGAAGTTATTGGGAAGGTGCTCTCTTAAAAACAGCAAATTGACCAAGGGAATAGGATCAATGCTTTGCTCAAGGACAAGGAAAAGACTAGTGGGAGCAAGAATGATTTGGCTCTTAATGCCGAACAAGAAAAGAAAAAGAAGGTGGTTGAGGAGAGTGATGATGAAATGGCTCTCTTTGTAAAAAGGTTCAACAAGCTCATGTCAAAAAGGAGCTCCAAGAAAAATGACCAAGACAAGAGCAAATTGAGGAAGGCCAAGAATAAGTGCTATATTTGTGGAGACAAAGGTCACTTCATGGCGGAGTGTCCGGAGAACTATAAGAACAAGCAAAACAAGAAGGGGGACAAGAAATACAAGAAGCATAGAAAGTACCGTCGGGGTGAAGCACACATTGGACAAGAATGGAACTCCGATGGATCATCTTCCTCCTCCGAGTCGGAATTCGATGAAGAAAAGGGAGGCATTGCATCACTTGCTATTGGGCTAACACCGACCAACTCCTCCTTGTTTGGAAGCTTGACCGATGATGAAGATGACGCCGGACACAAGTGCATATCTAAGGGCTCTAAGGTAAATGCTAATGGAAGCTCTCAAATTTCTAACATGTTTGATTTGTTGGACATCATTGAGCAGGAAAAGGAGACCAATGAGAGGCAAGAGGAGCTTCTTGAGAAACAAGAGGAAATGCTTGTTCAAGAGAAGCAAAGGGTGCTTGAACTTGAGAAGCTCCTAGAAGTTGAGAGGAAAAAGAATGAGGACTTGGTAAAGTCTCTCAAAGTGGTTGAAGAAAATAGTGAGACACTTAAAGTCACAAATGTGTCACTTCAAGAGAAGTGTGATGACTTGCAAAAGGATCACAATTCTCTCAAAGTGCAATTTGAAGAAATTAAGTGTAACACTACTTCCTCTCAATCTTCGTCTTGCCCCCCATCTAGTAATGAATGTACTAGGTGCAACAAGATTGATGTTGAAGCTTGTACAAGAAACATCAAGACCATTGGTGATTTGAAGAAGCAAGTGCAAGAACTTCAACAACAAGCACAAAAGAAGATGAAGGCCATTGATGATGTCAAGGAGGAGTATGCAAGGGCGCATACACCAATGTGAGACGGCCACATGTGAAGGATGGGATTGGATACAAGCAAGGTGACAAGCACAATGCAAGAATCAACATGAATGGCTCCGAATTCATCAAGTTCACCAAGGAGGGTGAATATCAAAAGAAGCAAGTCAAGAGGGAGAAGCAAATCAAGAACACTAACAAGTCTTCTCTTATTTGTGATTTGCGTACTAACGTGCGTAACCCCTCTTGTGCTCTCTTTTATGATTTTAATGCGACCTATGTGCTAATGAGAAACAAGCATGGTCGTGTCTATGCAAAATATGTTGGGCCACGCAACAAGACCCACAAATCTTGTGTGTGGGTGCCTAAGACACTTGTTACTAATGTGAGAGGACCCAAGCAAATTTGGGTACCTAAAAACAAAGCATAAATTGTTTTTGTAGGAATACTCCTCCGGTGGTTCATCATGGGTGGTCGATAGTGGATGCACCAATCATATGGCCGGAGACAAGAAAATATTCGAATCCTTTGAGCCTAGCAAAGAAAGAAATGAGTATATCACCTTTGGAGACAATGGAAAAGGCTATGTGTTGGGTTATGGTAACATTCCTTTAACTTTTCCGCATTCTCTTTCGAAGGTTATGCTTGTGGATAACGTTGACTTCAATTTGTTGTCTATCTCACAACTTTGTGGAATGGGCTACAATTGGTTGTTCAACGACAAGGGTGTGATTGTCTCAAGGAGAAGTGATGGCTCGATTGCTTTTGTGGGTGTGCTCAAAGGGAAGCTTTATGTTGTGGATTTCACCGCGGATAAAGCAAAACTTGACACATGCTTGGTTGCAAAGTCCGACATGGGATGGTTGTGGCATAGACGACTAGCCCATGTCGGTATGAGAAATCTTCACAAACTCCAAAAGGGCGGTCACATTCTTGGACTAACGGATGTTTGCTTTGAGAAAAACAAAATTTGCGGTGCATGTCAAGCCGAAAAACAAGTTGGAGCACCACATCCATCCAAGAACATAGTAACAACCACAAGGCCGTTGGAGATGCTTCACATGGACCTCTTCGGTCCCATTGCCTACATTAGCATCGGCGGTAACAAATATGGACTTGTTATTGTTGATGATTATTCTCGCTTCACGTGGGTATTCTTTTTGTGTGATAAAGGTGAAGTAAAGGATGTACTCAAGACATTCTTGAAAAGAGCACAAAATGAATTTGAAGTGAAGATCAAGGCCATAAGGAGTGACAATGGTATCGAGTTCAAGAACACTCAAGTTGAAGAGTACCTTGATGAGGAGGGCATCAAGCATGAGTTTTCGGCACCCTACACACCTCAACAAAATAGGGTGGCCGAAAGAAAGAACCGCACACTCATAGAGATGGCAAGAACCATGCTTGATGAATACAAGACCTCCGACCGTTTTTGGGCCGAAGCAATCAACACCGCATGTCATGACTCAAACCGGTTGTATCTTCATCGACTCTTGAGGAAAACACCATACGAGCTACTAACCGGTAAAAAGCCTAACATCTCGTACTTTCGAGTTTTTGGGAGCAAATGCTTCATGCTCAACAAGAAACCCAAGACCTCGAAGTTCTCCCCTAAGGTTGATGAAGGTTTCTTACTTGGGTATGGTTCAAATTGTCACGCCTATCGTGTCTTCAACAAAACCACCGGTTGTGTTGAAGTTTCACGAGACATGACGCTTGATGAATCTAACGGCTCTCAAGGGGAGCAAGTTGTTATCAATAATGCAGATGTTGAGGCTCCTAGGCAAGCAATCAAGAGAATGACACTTGGTGATGTGAGACCGCAAGAACCACAAAGTGATCAAGATCAACCTCCTCCCTCAAGTCAAGACCAACAATGCACTAATCATGATCAAGTTGATCAAGATCAAGAAGTTGGTGATGAAGATCATGCTCAAGCACAAGATGATGAACCCACATCGCATGATCAAGAGGTTGAACAAGACGCCGGTCAAACAAGCTCACATCTACCACACCCAAGAGTGCACCAAAGTGTGCAACGTGATCACCCCGTGGAACAAATTCTTAGAGACATAGAAAAGGGGTAATCACTCGTTCTCGTGTTTGCAATTTTTGTGAACATTACTCTTTTGTCTCTTCTTTGGAGCCATTTAGAGTAGAAGAAGCACTCGAGGACTCGGATTGGGTGATGGCCATGCAAGAAGAATTGAACAACTTCACAAGAAATGAAGTTTGGACATTAGAAGAAAGACCAAGATGCAAGAATGTTGTGGGCACCAAGTGGGTTTTCCGCAATAAGCAAAATGAAGACGGTGTTGTAACAAGGAACAAAGCAAGATTGGTGGCAAAAGGATATTCACAAGTAGAAGGATTGGATTTTGATGAAACCTATGCCCCCGTGGCAAGGCTTGAATCAATAAGAATACTACTTGCCTTTGCCACTCACCACAACTTCAAGTTGTACCAAATGGACGTGAAGAGTGCATTCCTAAACGGACCAATCAAGGAAGAAGTGTACGTGGAGCAACCACCGGGCTTTGAAGACCCCAAATATCCTAACCACGTGTACAAACTCCATAAGGAGCTCTATGGGCTTAAGCAAGCACCAAGAGCTTGCCTTAGGGATTTCCTTTTGAAAAAGGGTTTTGAAATGGGCAAGGCCGATGCAACCCTCTTCACAAAGCGTTTTGATCATGATATATTTGTGTGCCAAATTTATGTCGATGACATAATATTTGGTTCTACTAACTAAATGTTTTGTGATGATTTTAGCAAGATAATGACAAAGAGGTTCGAGATGTCTATGATGGGTGAGTTGACATTCTTTCTAGGATTTCAAGTCAAGCAACTCAAGGAGGGCACCTTCCTATGTCAAGCCAAGTACACTCAAGACATATTGAAGAAGTTTGACATGGACAAGGCAAAGCCCGTCAAGACACCCATGGCAACAAATGGCCATCTCGACCTCATCAAGAAAGACAAGCCGGTTGATCAAAAGGTTTTTCGCTCTATGATCGGCTCTTTGCTTTACCTTTGTGCATCTAGGCCCGATATCATGCTTAGTGTGTGTATGTGTGCACGTTTCCAAGCCGCTCCTATGGAGTGCCACATGGTGGCCGTTAAAAGAATCTTGAGATATTTAGTGCACACACCCAACCTAGGGCTTTGGTACCCCAAGGGTTCAAAGTTCAACCTAATAGGCTATTCCGATGCGGATTATGCCGGGGACAAAGTGGATAGGAAAAGTACCTTCGGGACTTGCTAATTCTTGGGTAGGTCCCTAGTGTCATGGTCCTCCAAGAAACAAAATTCCGTTGCTCTATCCACGGCCGAAGCGGAGTATGTGGCAGCCGGTAGTTGTTGTGCACAACTATTGTGGATGCAACAAACTCTAAGGGACTACGGTTACAAGTTAAATCGTGTTCCTCTCCTATGTGACAATGAGAGTGCCATAAAGCTAGCATATAACCCCGTTGAGCATTCGCGCACAAAGCATATCGATATCCGTCATCATTTCTTGAGAGATCATTCTATCAAAGGGGATATTGAGGTGAGCCATGTGAAAACCGAAAATCAATTGGCCGATATTTTCACCAAGCCCTTAGATGAAAGCCGGTTTTGCTATCTAAGGAGTGAGCTAAATATACTTGACTCTAGTAACGTGGTGTAAAAGCATGCACATTTGCTTGTTGCTTTAATCGTTTTTGGATCTTAAGTCGAAATGCATGCTTTCGAAAATTAACCAAGCTATTTTGAGAGTTTTTTGCGGTTCTTGACTAATAGGTCAAATCTTGTCAAAATGTAATCATAGCTTTGTTTGTTGTTTGTATACTGATCACATGATGTCAAGATCTCCCACTTGGTCCATCAAAATTATTTTTTGAAAACTCTCCCCAAAACTTCACCTCTTCTTCTCTGTTTTCCCCCTACCGGAAGTTTCGGTAGGGTACCGAAGTTCCGGTACGGGGACCGGGGCTCGGCGTTTGTTTCCCGGTCGGAAGTTCCGGTAGGAGACCGGAGGTTTCGATCGGAGGTCGAACAGAGGACTTTTCCTCTCGGTCGGAAGTTCCGGCATCCGATCTCGGAAGCTCCGATCGGGAGCTCACCCTCGGGTGTCATGCCCACACCGGAAGTTCCGGTATGCTACCGGAAGTTCCGGTGCGGGACGTTGACCTAGGGTTTGAGCCCGCATCGGAAGTTCCGGTAGGCTACCGGAAGTTCCGGTGCGGGACGGCAAGTATAAATAGGGAGCCCGTCCCCTTGAAAGGGACGGCTCCCATATTTAAAAGACTCCACTTTTTCCTCTTCTCTCTTCGGATCCTCATCAACCGGAAGCTCCCGTCAACTTCCGGCGACGGTCTACGGCAAGATTCTTCAAGTTCTTCCTTCCGTCTTCTCCAAGCTCCTAGCTAGAGGAGAAGGTATACCTTCATTGCCTTCACTTCTAGATCTAGGCTTAAATCCTTGAATCCCTAGGAATATTTGATGCTTAGATGTTTCTCTAGCAGTTCTAGAACACTAGCATGCTTCTATGTAGAAGATTTGTTGGCTAGATGTAGTTTCTTCGCACTGCTAGGGTTAGGGTTGACCCCTACCGGAAGTTCCGGTAGGCTACCGAAAGTTCCGGTATGAGTCGGCTTCGACAATTAAGGAACCCATCGGAGGTTCCGGTACCGGGGTACCGGAAGTTCCGGTATCCGGTACCGAAAGTTCCGACAAGAGCCTATCCTGTTAGCATCTTCCTAGCATCTCAAAGTTCCCACATTGTGTATGTTGCTCCTTACACATATTTTTCTCTCTCGTTAGATGACTCGTGGCAGGAAGCGGATCGTGTCCAAGCGTCCGAGCACCTTCTCAAAGTCATGATGACTCGGACTCGGACTCGGACTTCGACGTGCCGAATCCGCGCCTTGTCAAGAGGCGAGGCCATGGGAACCGGTCACCGGTCTTCCTCCCGTGGTCTTGGCCCCGGCAAGAGCAAAGGTCTTGGAAGGGGCAAAGGAAAGAGCACAGCTAGGAGACCTCCTCCCGCTCCCGTGTCGAGTGGTGAAGAAGAAAGTGAGGAGGAGGCTGAAAATGTGGGCGGGGACGAGTGGTTTCTCCCCATCGCCCGCAACTTGCAGGAGCACTACAAGTATGAGCTGCGGTCACCGGTCTGTGAGTGGCGGTGCAGGCTACAATGTGCCTTTCTACGGAGATGAGGTGAAGAAATATAGGAGCAAGTGCCCGTGGATCAAGGCTAAGGAAAGGGGTGTGGATGACATTCGCTTTTGGGACCACACCCAAGCCGAGTGGTACAAGGAGGTGCTCAAGTTGAAGAAAAAGACTCATGAAATGAAGTGGATCAAGTGGGACTGGATGGATCGTCGGAATGATCCCGTATTTACTTAAATCAAGGCTGAGTGTGCTAGGAGGGATTTGGTGGAGATTATGGGACTTGAGCATGGGTGGAACACATAACCGGTGGTTCGGTTCTATGCCACGCTTTGGCTTGAGTTCAATGATGACTCCCAGGAGGACTCCATCATGCACTTGGACACTTGATGGAAACAGGTTCCAGGTCACATATGCTTGAGTTTGCACAGATTCTCGGATTTGGTCATGCCGACGCTATGAAGAACAATGTGAATATGTTTGACCCTCCGGATGATGCAGCTTTGGAGTTCATGTATGACGAGTCGCTACGCTCACCCCAAGACGATGATCATTGGGACACACTTCGGGCTGCACCCCTACTACCGTGTTCCGAACAATATGTTCCGATGGACTTTGGATCATAAGATAGGGGATGCATCTTCTTTGCTGGCAGAATCCAAGACTCTACTTTGTGCCATGCGTCCAGGAGCTGAGCCGTTTTGTGTGTTTGAGCACATTTGGACATCCATCATCAACCACTCCTACACTCACAAGGCGAGCCTTCCCTTCGCTCCATTTATTATGAAGATGATTGAGACTCATCACTGGCATGCACTTTGTTCATGATAAGGACCACCCCGGACTTCGTCCCAAGAGGTTCCCTCTCTTACCCACTCCTCGGGGATCACCGGTGAGACAGCCGGCTCCACCACCAGCTCAACAAGCTGGAGATGCCCCACCTACCTCCTCTCGCCGGACTCGCAGCAAGTCAGGTTTCATTAGCTCGGTCCTCAAGTCCATCTTTTGCATGTGCAAGGCTAATAGTGAGGACATCTATGAGATGAGGATGGAGCAGCGGCGCATAAATGAAGGACATCACCGATATCTCTCTCACCTAGCTCAGCAGCAGCAGCAGCCACCACCTCCTCCCTTGGATCTTGCACCGATAGTACCTCGGCGGTGGGAGGACCCTTGGGCTCCATATCAGCAGGCCGCGGGAGTGGCGGCACGAGCAGCACAGGCAGCAGCTCGGGATGTGGAGGGCAGTGGCACCGAGAGTGGAGAGGATGACAGCACGAGAGGATGTCCCGACCGCCTCCGCTCCTCGCTCTAGCACTCGGATTCCGCTCCATGAGAAGGGCAAGGGAGTGGCACGCCCCACGGATGAGGAAGAGAGCGATGAAGAGGACGACGACGACGACGATGACGACGAGTGATCTTCTCTTGGGCGTTCTAGTTCTTTTCCCCTTTTTGGTGATGTGTTGCCAAAGGGGAGAAGAAATTTCTATTTATCTTTATCTCGCTTTTAAGATGTAATGAATTATGTGTGTGAGATGGACAAGTGGTTTGGTTGGAACTATGGATGATTGTAATAAGTTTAGACTTGTTTTAATTATCTATCTATGTGGTTTGCCTTATGATATGCTTGGTGATCTGTTGTTTCTCTCTTTTAGATGCACTTGTGTGATGATAAAATGCCATATTGCATTGTTCTTGGTTTCTTTATTATGGATGCATAGATAAAGGGGAGCTCCTCATGATTCTTATCTCTAATGTGCATTTGGTATTGTATAGACCAAATCTTAAAATTCAATTTCATGCACATATTAAGGGGGAGCTCATCTTTTATCTTTGCAAGTTGTGTTTTTTGATTCATCCTTTTAGAAATTTGATTGTATTGGCATCAATCACCAAAAAGGGGAGACCGAAAGTGCATCTAGGCCCCTCATTTTATTTTGTATGATTGATATCAATACAATTAAATTTGGACTAATGCTTTCATGAGAATGTGTGTAGTGAATATCCAAAGCACATGAAAGTGTAGCAAGCACAATCGAAAAGGAGAAAAGAAATGTGAAATGCAATAAAAGGAGAATTTGGAAAAGGCCCCTCTCAAAGCTTGTGCCTCGCTTTATTTCTTTGATTTGAGTCATATGGACGCCGTACTATAAAGAGGGATGCAAATCACAAATATGGCTAAGAATGGAGATGCTCACAAACTCAAGAAATCCCCTCCAAACCCATTCTTTACGAACCCATCGGAAGCTCCGGTGTGGTACCGGAAGTTCCGGTAGGCTTACAGAGAGTTTTGCTCTCGGGAAAAGCCATACCGGAAGTTCCGGTCCCTCGTACCGGAAGTTCCGGTAGGCTTACAGAGAGTTTTGCTCTCGAGAAAAGCCATACCGGAAGTTCCGGTCCCTGGTACCGGAAGTTCCGGTAGGCTTACAGAGAGTTTTGCTCTCGGGATAAGCCATACCGGAAGTTCCGGTGCCCAGTACGAAAGTTCCGGTAGGCTAACGGAGAGCTTTGAGCTCTCCGGAATGCCATACCGGAAGTTCTGATACGGCACCGGAAGCTCCGGTGCTGTCCAGTTTTCCAACCCTAAACCTACGTACCGAAAGCTCCGGTACTCTACCGGAAGTTCCGGTGCGGGCCAGAAATCCGGATCTAACCCTAATTCGAACCATACCGGAAGTTCCGATATGCTATCGGAAGTTCCGGTGCGGGGTTTTCGAGACAGGCCAACGGCTCTTTTTGGGCTGTGGTATATAAGCCACAACCCCCACTCCATTCTCGGTTCTCGCACAACTCCGAACCAATACACACTTGAGCTTCACTCCATCTACTCCAAATCCTCTCCAAAAGCAAAAATTCCATCCTTGAGCTAGGATTTGAGTGAGAGACTTTAAGCAAGTGTTTGAGAGACTTGATTCCATTCTTGAGCATCTTCACTCCCGTCAAGCTTGTGATTTGGATTTGTTACTCTTGGAGCTTTGGGCTTCTAGACGGTTAGGCGTGCTCGTGAGCTCCCAACTTGTGTGGTGACGTCCGAGAAGTTTGTATTACCCGTCCCGGAAGGGACCTTGATAGTGGAAAACTCAAGCTCAACCTTGGTGGTGACTTGAGGGAGAAATAGGGTTGAGAGAAATCCGGTCCTTGGTGTACTTTCTCAACGGAGACGTAGAGTCCTTGGTGGACTTGAACTTCGGTGAAAAATCCGTGTCTCTTGTGCTCCCTCCGTTACTTGCGTGTTGTTGTTTAATTTACTAGGTTGCTTGTTAGTTTTCCGTTGTGCCCTTAAATTCCTAGAATTGCATAGGGTTGTTCCTTTCTTTCTTGCAAACACTAGAATTGTGTAGGGTTTAATTCCGCATTTATCACCCTGCACCGGAAGTTCCGGTATTTGACGTTTTCTTCTTAGTGTTGTTTCGCAGAAAATTTTAGGTTCGCCTATTCACCCCCCCCCTCTAGGCGACTTTCACCCTCTTACCATTTTTCTATATTTCTATCTGCTTAATTAACATGTCATTCATTTGAATATCATAACAAAATCATTCAATATATTTTTATATAAAAATAAATAAAATGATACATTTATAAAATACTTATAGCAACATGGAACAGGTAATGAATTTCGGAATTTACAAAAGAGACATCTTTTTTCTTGTTTCTGAAGGGTTACTACTAAAATTGTAAAAAGAAGAAACAAATGTTATATGCTATAATAATATCTCCTTAACATATGTTTCAATCCACTCACTAAGTGCTCAAGCCAAACACCAAAGGTACTAAGAAAGTAATGGGTAAAGTCGACTAACAAGTGACAGCAGTTGCTGCAAACCAATGAACATTCAACTTTTCAAAGTGAGAATGCTATACTTGATGACATCGTCGACACAAGAATTGTTTATCCTACATGATAAACATACCAGGACACTATAACTATGTTTCAGTTGGTTATATAAGCCAGCCAATAAAGCAGAAATGACCATATTTCTATTCAAAGACTGAAACTATACTAATGTCAGAGGTCATTATGGAAAAACTATGATAAAACTGATATTAACATGAATCACAACTAAACATCAATATCACCAGTCTCCCTATGTCCCATAGGACGCAACAATAGAATTATCATCGAAAGTATCTAACTCCCCTTGTCCTCTTGTCCCATTGCAACAGTAAGTATCTACTTTCTTTGTGCAATACCTGAAGCGATTTGCAAATGGTGTCCTTGTCTGCCACGCTCTTTGTGCAATACCTACCAGGGAAATAGGAACTGCCAGGTTCTTTACGCAATACCTGCCATTTGCAAATCGCTTCAGGTGAATTTTTAAAACACCATTTTCAACCATTTTGGAGTTTTAAAAACTTCACTGCTCACCTCTTTTTTCTAAACCATGGTTTTGCTTGACACTGGCTTCTAAAACCATAGTTTTGTAATACTTAGGTTTTGAAAAACTACAACACCCAAACAGATCCGAAAATGCAATTCACCAGTTATGCAATCACAAGCAGTTTAAGCTGGGTTCCTCTTACTTCCCATGTTTTCCAATTAAGTGGTCACCAAGAAAACAAAGAAACTGAATGTGTTCAAGCAAGTATAGCATTTGGTCAGCGCTCAAATATATCATAAATTCAACTACAAAGATGTATTACCTCAACACCACCACCCGTCGACCTCAGTGACGGTCCATGGTTAATTTTTTTTATTCTTGTTCATCCTCATCATAAAAACTTGTCCACCTGAAGGACCAAGAATTAATTATTTGGTGTGAAATGTGATGAATTGAACCGGCACCCAAACTAACCAACAAAGGCTTTACTGAACCATATTATCCGGCCACCGATCAATCAACATGGACGTTCAATCCTTGCCTATGAGAATATTATATGTTAATCGTCACTGAGAAAATAGAGGAATATTTGCATCTGGTTGCAACTGCAAAGTTTTGAAAGAATAACAACATAAGATTTCTACAACTAAAATAATGGGGAAGGCCTGCCCTGAAATTAAAGATACAAAGTATTTGAAAATTCATGTATATCTATTTCTATTAGTGCCCTTCCTAAAAGTGAGAATGCTTGTGCTACTTCTTTTAGTGTACCATTTAAAGGGTGCTCCTACACACTGGAAAATGGAGTTCAGAATACATGGACTTTGAGGCTTGAAAATTTATATTTAAAATGATCTATGGATCAGCAGGGATGATATTAGTCGATCTATGGAACTCCAATTCATCTAGTACCTACTCACAGAAATGAGCTTTCAGCTAGTTAAAACACACAGGTAAAATACGTTCATCCTAAAGGATATTCTAGTATCTTTCTCCATGAATAATTAGTACTGGATTATATATTGCTTCATTCAGACAAGAGCAATAAACACAATGTTTTCCTCGTAAAGAAAGTGCACAAGAAACTAACTTGAGAGGATGTTTCTCACCCTGCATGTGTGTTAAACATCACTTATTTAACCAAAACAGTGCATCTAGACCTTTGTCGGAGAACATCAAACTCTGAAACCGAGAAAAATAGGATACATAATACATGGATCAAAACACAGAAACAAATAAAAAAAAGTTGTGTTCTTTTGCAGGAAAAATGGTGTCTCAGCATCTAGTAGTAGTAGTAGACATATTGTGTCTCATTTCTTTGATGCCCTCCTTCATAACCAAATGGTGTGTCACTACTCACTATCCTATTTCTTTTATTCACAAAACCAGTTAGGAAACTAATTTGTGCATCTAGACCTTTGTCGGAGAACATTAAACTCTGAAACCGAGAAAAATAGGATACATGGATTAGAACAAAGAAACAAAAAAAAAAAACTGTGTTCTTTTGCAGGAAAAATGGTGTCTCAGCATCTAGTAGTAGTAGACATATTGTGCCTCATTTCTTTGATTGCCTCATCCTTCATAATCAAATGGTGCCTCACTATCCTATTTCTTATATTCAGTCAACCAGTTAGGAAACTAATTTGCCTTATGCTAAACAAAGTAAGCTGAAATAATTTTTTTGCAAGTCTACATCTAATTTCAGATAATCAAACTAATATGCTTCAGTGAATCTACATTGGACGAAATAGAAAATAAAAGGATAACTGCTGAATATGTTGTAACACCTCCTCATTTTGCAAACAAAATCACAAATGCAAATTAAGTCAAGGGAGGCTACATGAGAGAATCCAAAAATAGCAAATTACTCCATCTACAAAGGAACCAGAGATCCAAGTCTCAAGGAGCACCTACTATGCCTACATGGCAGTATGGCACCAGAGCTGATGGAGGCATATATTAAAAGCCAGCAATAGTTGGGATCTCCTTCCTAATAGTTGTTTTTTTGAATCTGTAAAATGCAGAGAATTAGCAATCTGTGAATAGACGATACGCGTGAAACATATAGAAAAGATATATTAACTTCTTGGTTTTTTGCTATAAATATGTATTAAATGTTCTCAATTGTTTGTTGGCATATCTTGGCAGCAAGTGTGTACATCAGTGACGAACACAACATTCATTTCAGTTCTCGGTTGCTTTTTGGTTTTGAAACCTTGCTCATGTTTACTTGCATAATTAGGAATTGACATCATCCCAAGACATGATTAGGTTGAAAAAAGAAAATACTATTGATGCAAATAGTAGACAGGGAAGCACATGGATCAGATTTCAGCACTGGAAAAATAAATGAAGGTAAATGAAAGCTGAATTAAGTATCTGAAACAAGCAAGGAACCACGTTTCCTGGCCTGATAAACAGCAGATATCTAGACATATAAGAAATAAAATAATAACTTGCATGGCAGAAGCAGTGCTGGCATCTGTGGTGATCATCATTAATATTTCTACGATTAACAGGTCAAGCGTGGGCTGCAGGCATCAGAACACTAAGAGTGAATGAAATAATAAAGATAAAGGTGTGTGCCTGTATTTATATTTCCATTTATCCAGTTGACAAAATGCTAAACTCTGACCAGAACAGGTGAATCGTGGGGACAACAATACTGATATATTTTACGCTTGCAATCAACAGCAAAGCAGAGGCATAGTCTGAACATTACCTAGGGTTTAGTCTAGTTGGCACCTTGCTTGCTGCACTGTTGTTGGAGAGAAGCAGAGAACCAACTGCGAATTGAGAAGGTTCTCGGTCGGTCTCGACTCGCCAGCTCCGGCCACACACACAAATAAGCTGTGCTCGGCGGCGCGGTACTCCACCCACAGACGGCACGGCCAACCGGTGACGTTGAGGCCGGTGATTAGAACGTCTGAGAGGAACGGCCTCACAGCGCCGACCTCGACGGAGAGGAGATCTCCGGTGGCGTTTCACGGCATGGGGCCTTGGAGTGACAGGGAGTTGTCGAAAGTGCCGCTGCGGACGACGAAAAAGAGTGGAGCGACGCCGGCGACAAGCTTGAAGCTGGTGTTGAAGGACGCCTCGACATCAGCGCGGAGCCGCCTTGCGTTCGGATTGATGGCGATCTGAGCGACGATTGGTTTCGTGCGGCGTTTGGAGATCCTTGTTCTTTCCGGTGTTGTTGCGGCGTTTGGAGAACGCACGCAGGCACGCTGCGGCGCAGGCACGCTGCGACCTCTTCTTTTCCTTTCGAGCCGGTAACGTGGGGTTCCCACTATGGTTTCGGGTCGGGCCAGCCTACGGAGTGGAGGGCGATGGAGGTTTCGGGTCAGGCGACGGATTAGCGGCGGATTAGCGGGAGGGCGACATATTAGCGGGAGGGGGTAGACGACTTGCTGGTAAATTATGGATTGGTATAGATTCAAAGCCCCTTCCTACGGCAGGGCAAAGGTGATAAACTAGGCAACAGTCCTACTCATTAATTTAGTTTGTCCCATCATGAGGTCGATATAAAACTTTCTAAAACACAATCGCTACCCTCATAAAAAGGAGTCCATGTGGATTCAACTAAACTACTTTCATCTGGATCGACCGTAGTGTAGCTCTAGGTTTCCAATCAAATCCAAGTTCCATGAGTGAGCCCGTGGCGATGGTATCTGAGCAGATTGTAGGGTGCTGTGTTGATGAGCTCGTTAAGTTGATGATCTAGATAAAACTCAACGATTAAGCGTTGCATCAAAGATCGAATTACCTGGTGATGGGGGTCAAGTTTTTTGATCTAATTGATCCAGTCAAACACATATAGCTGCATACAAATGAGTTGAGCGGTAGACACTAGCACATTAAAGCACTATAGCAGTGCGGCCGATTTTCACTTAGCGACGGGCCAAAAAATCCCCGACCGCTACAAACTGAACTAATTTGTAACAGCGGCCCATTTAGCCACCCGCCGCTGCTATTCTTTTTATTGGTGTCCTGTCACCCACCATTGTCTATTTGCCTATTTACTGTCACAAAACAATACTTTTTAACAGCTATAAAAGGAGATTAAATCCTACACTTCTCACAACACCTCCTCTCCTAGCCACGAGCCCTCTCGCTCTTCTCTCGCGTGCTCCCACTACCTCTCTCGCGCCCCTCCCTCTTTCTCGTAGGCGCTGCCGATGGCCTCTCCCTTCCGGAGATGTGGCCCCTTGCCTTCATCGCCGGTGCCATGGCTGGATCCAGTCGGTGGACGGGTGGTGCCCCCCTCCCCAGCTCTCTTTTGGCAGTGACAGCCGAATCCTGCCAGAGGACGGCCCGATTCTCTCCTTCGTTCCAGCGGGCACGAGCTGCCTTCTATCATCAACGAGTTTTGATACTTTCTTTAGAGTGCTGGTTTACTAATTTATTTGAATGCATAAATAACTTTAGTTTGATATTTTGTAGCAAAAAAGGCAAAAAAGTTAAAGAAAGTATCAAAACTAACCACACAAATGTGTGGGTAGGTCGCCTAGTTTCTGTAGTAAACGATTGAGCTACATAAACAACCACTAGTTCTTTTCATGAGCACTTTTACGGTTCAAATCATGGTCATATTTGGGACAAAATCGCCACATGCAATTCTTTTTGAGCCTTTAGTGGTGGTAGACAATTTTTCCATGTTGCGGTTCAGTTTGAAAATCGCCACATGTTCCAGTCGCTATGGTTCATGAAAAGACTTTAAAATGACTGCAAGAGGATGATGAAATCGACCACACTACACCATGACACACTTTTCCCCACGTTGAACAGTTGGCAAAAACGACTTTTTACTGTCTAATAAACTGTAGGGAAAGGAGTAAAGTTTTACCTTCGAACGAACTGTAGGCAAAAGCTTCGTTCCCCAACATGTTATCTGTCGGCGTTGCTCGACGCAACTGATAAAATGTCGGCATTGATTCCACAACTAGTTATGTGTCGGCAGATAATTCGGAGTGACAATGTAACTGTCGGCGATGCGAGTTACTGGACCAGTGAAAAATTTTGGCGGTGAGTGGCGGGCTGCCGCGGGAAAGAAATCAGACCTAGCGCGCCAAAGGCCCAAAATGTGGCACAAGTTTATTTCCTCACCCTAGCACAAGTCTGTTTCCACTTTCCTCACCGTAGCACTTTTCCAGCCGCCGCCACCTGCGCCTCCACTTGCCGGCCGCCTGCACCTGAAGCTGCGCTGCCCCTGCAGGTCCGCCTCCAGCCACCGGTGAAGCTGCCCCCTGGGTCCGCCTCCCCATCCGAGCTCGTCGGCCCCTGCAGATCCGCCTCCACCACCCGCCCCCTGTTCTGCCTGCCCAGCCGCCGGCGCTGCCTCCAGCTGCCGGCGCCGCCTCCAGCCGCCTCCAGCCGCCCCCTGGTCCGCCTCCCCAGCCGCCGGCGCCGCCTACTCCTCCTCCGGCCCCCGGCGCAGCCTGCAGCACCTGCTCCTCCTCCAGCCCCTTCCGCCACCACCTCCAAGCCGCCTGCTCGTCCTCCAGGCCACCTGCTCCTCCTCCACCTCCCAACTTTTCCTGCAGCGCCAGTCGAACGAATTGCCTTTCCCACTGCTCCTCCACGAAGGTCAACCCGCTGCACCTATCTCTGCCACTCTTCCCTTGCTACACATTAGTTCAGAGACGATACAAATCGATTTGCTTGATTGATTAGATTTTTATTTGGTGGTTTTGGTAATTTCAGAGACAACAAGAACGTGATGGATTGAAGGACTGGATTGGCCTCTCCTCTGGATATATTTCTTTGGAGATTCTAGGCTGCAAGTAAGGACTGCTTGCTTCATTTAGAATTACTTTATTGTATGCTTGACATTGCATCACATTACTTCATACATATAAGTTGTTAATGACAGACAAATTGATGCATTTTTTTCCTCTATTATGGTTCAAGGTTCGGGCTACATCAACGTGATTAGAGGTGTTTGCTTCTTGCATCAACCCCACTTGAGTGGTTACTGGTATGATTGCTTCTAATTCTACCCAACCATGAATACTGTTCTTTGGGGTGAAATTTAATTATGTGTGACATGTGCTATGAAATTGTCATCTTCATTGAATGTGCAATCTCAACAACTCTCGTTTGTGGTGTAAATGTGTGTCTTCCTAATATTGTGGTTGTGGTTGATATGTAGGTGTTTACATCTGTTTCATATATTCTGGTATTTGACATTGTTTTGGTTAAAGGAGCATTATGGACAAGAGTTGGATGAACCTACCTAGGTACAATAAACTGGTAACCAAATATTAGATGTAAGGGACATGTTAGTGTTTGGTCTAATATCTTGCAATTAATTACATGTAGGCAAACTGATGAGTATATGAAAGGAGTGGACAACTTTTTAGAATTTGCTTTTAGTAACTCAGCTAAAGGAAATAAGATATTGTGTCCTTGTAAGATATGTAAGAATTCATTTTGGAAAGTTAGTGAAGATGTACGTGTGCACTTGATATGTGATGGTTTTACACGAGGCTACTCATCATGGGTGAATCACGGGGAGCCAAGTTGCAGTCAATTCCCAAATAGCGAACACTTTGATAGTGTACAAGTGGAGGAATCAAATGAAGAGGATGATATTTCTGATTTACTTCGAGACCTAGCGGGGGGTTTAGATGAGATGGGTGATTTAGAAGTAAATGAGAGGCAAGACAATGGAGATATGGAATCATTTTTCAAACTGTTAGATGATGCTGGTAAAGAACTCTACCCTGGTTGTAGGAACTTCTCAAAGCTACGTTTCATGGTTAGATTGCTGCATATTAAATTCCTTGGGGGGTGGAGCAATAAAAGCTTTGACATGTTACTAGAGTTACTTAAGGATGTTTTGCCTGAAGGATCATCACTTCCAAAAAATTTCAATGCAGCCAAAAATACAGTAAAATGCCTTGGTCTCGGGTATATCAATATTCACGCATGTGAAAATGATTGCTGTCTGTTTTGGAAAAATCATGAACATTTAAATTTCTGTCCAACATGTAACACTTCAAGATGGAAATCAGAAAAGACAAGTCCTAATGGGAAACGTGTGCATAGAGTTCCTAGGAAAGTGCTTCGTTATTTTCCAATAAAGAAAAGGCTGCAAAGGTATTTTATGTCCTCCAAAACAGCAGCTGACACAAGGTGGCATGATGAAGGACGCACGAAGGATGGTTTGCTTAGGCATCCTGCCGATGCTACTTTTTGGAAGGATTTTGATTGCAAATATAAAGACTTATTTGCCTCAGATACTCGCAATCTTAGGCTTGCCGTGGCTAGCGACGGATTTAATCCGTACAGAACTATGAGTTCAAACTATAGCATCTGGCCTGTCATTTTAATTCCATATAACCTTCCACCTTGGAAATGTATGAAGCAGACAAATTTCATCCTTTCAATGTTAATTCCTGGCCGCCATTCAGCCGGTAGTGATATGGATGTCTATCTTGAGCCGCTGGTAAATGATATGATAGACATGTTTGTGGATGGTGTAAGGACATATGATGCTTCAAAGGACGAGTGCTTCCAATTGCGTGCTGCCATATTGTGCACTATATCTGATCTTCCTGGTTTAGGGCATTTGCTTTCATGTGCTGTCTCGGGCAAGGTTGCTTGTCCTGAGTGCCACTCAAATATATGTCCTGTACAGCTCAAAAAGGGAGGAAAGTACGTCTACATGTGCCATCGTAGGTTCTTGGACGCTGATCACATCTTTAGGTTCAATTCAGATTCATTTGATGGCAATATGGAGCATAGACCTGCACCTATACCACTTACCGGAGAAGAAATTTTTAAGCTGACAGAAAATATGAAATGGACTTTTGGGAAGGATCCAACTACTAAAAAGCCTGTCAAGCAGCCACATAAGGATAAAGAGGCACCACAAATTGGACGAAAAAGACAATCTATTTGGTTTAAATTGCCATATTGGAAATACTTGATGTTGCAGCACAACTTTGATATCATGCACATTGGAAATAATGTATGTGATTTCATTATTAACACACTTCTGGATGTTGAGAACAAGTCAAAAGATAATTTAAATGCTCGCTTGGATATGCAGAAATTTGGCATTAGGAATAATCTTCATCCCATTAAAGTAGATGATAGGTTTTATTTACCTGCAGCCCTATATACAATGAGTCCTGATGAGAAAAAGTTGTTCTGCCAAATATTGAAGGGAGTGAAATTTCCAGAGGGTTATGCATCTGATTTAAGCCGTCATGTGCAAGTTAATGAGAAGAAGATAATCGGACAAAAAAGCCATGACAACCACATTTTGCTACAAGATTTACTTCCAGTTGCTGTTAGAAATATATTGCCTACACAAACAAGTGCTGCACTGATTCGCGTGAGCAATTTCTTCAAGCAGATGTACTCACCAACAATTCGTGTTAGTGATATGGAAAAACTAGAGGCTGAAATAGCTGAAACACTATGTATTCTCGAGACTGTATTTCCACCGGCTTTTTTGATATGATGGTGCATCTAATGGTCCACCTTCCTTCTCAAGCAAGAATTGCTGGTCCTGTGCAATACCGTAGCATGTGGCCAATTGAGAGGTATTGCATGATAGCCCTGAAATTCTTTTAACAAACATGTTGAGTAAGATTAATTGACTATATGTATTCCTTCATAGGTTCTTAATGAGGTGCAAAGGCTATGTTCGCACAAAAAGTCATCCAGAGGGATCGATTTGTGAGGGTCATAAATTTGATGAGAGTCTTACCTTCTGTTCGCAATTTTTACATGGTTGTGAGACTAGGTTTACTAGACAATTAAGAAATGGCGAACCGGTTCAGGATGATTCTTGTAATACCACTCCATTCTTTCGAAGCAATGGGCGAGCTTTGAGTGGCAAGTGCACCATATCCTTAGACTATAAAACTTGGCTTCAAGCTCATAGATATGTTTTGTCCAACTATGACAAAATTGAACCATATCTAAAGTAAGCTTGTAACACAATTTTACTTATACATTTCTCTTCTTATCACTTGTGTTACAAAAAGAACTGAAGTTAACAAACATTTGCAGCAAGCATATCGAGTACTTGTCCTCAATTGGTCATCGAAATCAACGACAAATCAACCATATTCATCATGAAATGTTTCATGAGTGGTTTAGGAAGCATGTAAGTCAGTACAAAAGTAACTAGTTGTGCTACAACCTGTTTTTAGATGCGAATATAGTGTCAATTACCATAATATTCTGTATTTACAGGTGGAAGGGTTGGTTGAAAATGGTGCAGAAGTCTCAGAAGAAATACAGATTTTGGCCAATGAGCCTTTCATGGTTGCTACAATGTATAGTAGCTATAGCATAAATGGATTCAATTTTCATACATTTTCTTATGATGAGGGCAGGCCAACTCAAAGTAGTGGAGTGGCTCTAGTAGCTCAGACCTCTTGCTTTGCGAATGGAAATGTGGACCCTGTAGTGCAAAATAGGACTTACTATGGTATTATTAAAGAAATCATTGAGCTGAATTATCGCAATAAAGGAAATATAGTGTTGTTTAAGTGTGATTGGATTGATAATCGGACACAAGGAAGATGGGTCAAAACTGATCAGTTTGGGATCACATCTGTTAATGTGAAGCATTTATTCAACACTGGAGAAAGATTATTAGATGAACCTTTTATTTTAGCATCACAAGCCACACAAGTTTACTATGTCAATGATCCTGTTCATAAAGACTGGTGTGATGTTGTGCAACCGAAACCACATCACCTTTATGATATGGCTGCAGTAGACAATGAAAATGGACAATATGAGCATGCAGCACGTCATTGGAAGCCTGATCTGCATATGAATGTTGATCTCAATGTTTTTCTTAGTGGTGTCCATATAAGGACAGATATAGATGGAGTCATTGTTAATGAAAAAAAGAGGAAGTAAGTGTGAATAATTTTAAGATTTTAATGCCATTTTGTCAATAATTTTATCTCTTTAGTGTTTCTGATCATGTTTTACTTTTCTGCCTATAACTTATCATTCACTGATTACTTTGTGATCATTTTCAGGAGGAATGATGGTGGATGTCGGAGGAAAAAGAAAGGCTGCAGAGGCAACTGAATATGAAAACCAGAGGAATGCTAACATCCTGAGAAATGAGATGAGGATGGCTGAGTTAAATATTCGAGCTACTGCACAAGAACTTAACTCATCACAGCGAGCAAAGAAAAGGAAGGTGGTGTATACATACCTGCTGTTTGTGCGTACTTGTACTGATATTAGTGTTTTTTTTTTTTTTTACAATGAATCCTGTGCATGCATGTAGGGCACTGATCCAACTTATGTTGAGGGAAGTGAAGCTGCCACCACACGTAACTTGCGATCAAGCTCCAGGGTTAGTGCTGCACATGTTGAAAATGGAGAAACTGAAATTACAAGGCTTGAGCAACAGCAGAATCAAGGTATTTCAGTATATATTGCTGCTGGAATCTAGCACCAAGTAACAGCTCATTATCTACTTGTTCTCCTCTCTGCTGTTATTGAACATATATGGTTTTTGTATTTCAGTTTTACATGTACAGGAAAAGAAGAAAGTTAGAGGGCCTCTCTGCTGTTGGAGCGCTTGTGAGAACAAAAGGTTTCCCACTGGCTCATAATGATTGGAGGAAGGTTGGTGCTCGAGAGAAGTACAAGTTGTGGACAGATGCACTGGTACTGAAAATATTAACTGTCGGCCTAGCTGATGACTGTCGGCAAAGGGCAACTCTATAGGCAACAAATGATCTGTCGGCAATTCATTTAACTGTCGGCGTAGCCTTTCCCGACGGCTTATAGCGCGACTGTTTCGTAACTGTCGGCGTAGCCTTTGCCGACAGTTTCCTAGTGACTAAATGCTGCTTTCGCCAACTATAGAAAGTGCCGGCAAAAGTGTGCCATGGTGTAGTGCCAGAGCTGGCCAGGTGAGAAAAAATATTAGTTGGATTGATCAAAACTATGTCTAAACTTATGTTTATTTCAACGTATATTGTGTAAATTTGTGTATCAGCTTGTATGAGTTGTGTTGGATCACAACTGATCTCATTTGCTATGTACCTCTTGCTACATCATTGATGATATCGCCTTGGTTTGAAATCTAATGTTATGTTTATTTCAACATCATGCACAGCTACGTTATTGAGCTAACGTCATGCACGAATAGGAGATCTCGATCAGTTGTGTCAAGGAACTGGCCTTGTCCCAGTTGGCTTGGTGGTGGAGGATGTGGTCATGCACCCTGACCACTTAAGTTCGAGCCTCCACAACCTCGAATTTGGTTGCCTATTTTTGGTTGTTTTCTTCTCCTTAATGAAAAACCACCTAGCTCCTCCTAGTTTGGATCTGCTTTTTTTTTCTAAGTAGTGTCAAAGCATCTAGAGCATGAGATGATTTCACGAAGTTCCTTTTTATAGTAGGCAAGAGTCGAGACCAATTAATCTGGCCATTTGAACGGGTATATAAATATTTTAGCCACACACAGAGTGTGGTTTGTGAAGCTGTTGTTAGAGTAGTTTTTCACAGACATGTCTTGTTGGGATTGTACTATGATAGATTGGCTGGTAAAAGATGTCAAGTGTGCCGCATAGATATAAATAGAACCTTACCCTCCGTGTGCCTCCTCTTTCTTGTATACCGCCACATAGACGAGAGACACATAAACGCCAGCTGGGATGGAATGCATTACTGCATATGCTGGTTCCATTTTTGCATGTCTGCACTGTGCTAGGTTGTTGCCGTTGACATGGGATGCACCTGGAATTGTATTGCAACTGCACAGACATCGCCAGATGTGCCTTGAGTCCAGGATGACAGTGCCATCAACTCCACACTTGCTTGTGTCACTTTGATACCACACATGGACGAGGCAGGCGGTGCACTATTTTGTCGATCCACATCTGCAATCCCTGGTGATCAGGTTGGGTGATTGGAATGTGGAGAATTCTTTCACCGCTGGAATCTGTAGGTTGTCACCAGGACCTGAGTGTTTCGGCTTCCAAGGCCACCAGCATCTTTTAGACTCTGAGTGAGGACAAGCAAAAAGCTTTTCTCCCATGCTCGTACTACATCAGCTATACCAAACCGTCCAGCCGAACCTTGAGTCACAGGCATGATGGGAAATCATCAAAATTAAACGATTTGATGGGACCTTGAGTCTCCTTCGTTCCTTTACATTGCTCTCCTGACATGCGTCACTGGTCTACCCAACCTTAAGTTCCTGCTGGTCGACAGCCGGTACCCGTCAAGCACAGCACGAGCACGACTGGCGTCTGTCCCCAACATCAATCCTGCCCCTATCCACCACACGGTCTCTCAGGCATGCCGGTGTCCGTTTCCACCAGCATGGCGGCCTCATGGCAGCTGCGCTACAGCATGTGGTGCCACCCGTACCACCATTTCCCAGAGGCTCTGTTGTGTTCTGCTTTTGGATTGGATCACTGATGCGATGTAGAGCCATAAAGATCGAGCCTGCAGTGAACTCGTTAACATGTTGGAGCTCCGAAGCTGGAGTTCCACCCGCTCAACTTGGTTTTAGGCTGCCAGAGTTTAGAAACTTACTGTCTGAACCTCAGACGAAAACGGCTCGCATAGTTCCTCCACGTTCTCACCGTGTCGGCTTTCTCTTGTGAAAAAAAGAGCCGCATAGATGTTTCGAGAATGATGCAACTCCCATGTGACCCATGATGCTACTTCAGGAGGGAACTGTAGTATAACTTAATGATGAAACTACACTGATGGTTAGTACAAAATAACAGGAGTAATTTGTGTTTTTACGCAACAACGGTAACTTTTCAGCAGTCTCAGTATGTGTTCTTTAAAATATTCACGTGACCATCTCGGCGCTTAAACTAGAGTGTGGTTGGCAGCAAAATGGAGAGACCATATTGCTAGTCGAGTTTATTACTCGCCGTCTGACTCAAAGATACATTGGTTAAAGTGAGTAGCTAGAAACCTTACCACGGATGGTCGTTGTGGTACATATAGTTCGCATTGCAAAAGCCAAGACAAAAGCTCTTGGTTATATATATATTAGATTGGGATAGCGATCACATAGTGTAGTTGATGACATTGGCAGCCTACTCACCAGAAGTTGGGGGCCAACTCGGATTTGGAGGTATCAGGAAAGAACCATACAGTCTGAGTTTGTTGAGGAGGCCAACCAAATTCGGCCCAACTGATGGCCACTACGTCTACTAGCATCGTCACACACTTCCTTGTTGTGACGATGCTTGTGTGCTCTCCCTGGGATACCTTTTGTTGCTCTGCGATCAAGGCGCGTTGATGCACGAGTCATGTGCAAGATAAAGAAGGGCCGGAGAGCTCCTGTCACCCACCGCCCCAAGCTCTTGTGCGCCATCGCTGTCGCGGAATTAGCGTCGCCTTGCTTTGTGTTGTGCTCCTCTCCATGTTATGATGGCGGAGGTGTGCAGACAGGGCAGAGGATATGAACGCAATAGCAATGATAGGATGGAGACAACTTTAGTGGGCTAGGAGCGGCAAAGATAATGACCAGCGGGGAGCAGGAAGGCCGGGTCACTGCCTGACGGATGCCACGGTATCTGCGTGTGAGATACAAGTTAATGATGTCGTCACCTGTTTCCCGTCCCTGTTTGTGTTCTCTTTGGAGTCAGAGAGAATAATGCCCGTCGCACAAGGCCACGTGTGCATTAAAACCTTGCATTAGCATATCTATATGTAGCTCGGATTGAAAACAAAATCGAGAGCATGTTGCACACACCTGCACTCTGTATGCACATACTTCCCACCATCTCTTTATGAGAGGTCCAAACATTGAGACATGCTTGGCATGGGATGTATCAGAAATTGCAACTCAAATGTTACCAGAAGAACCATCAACTCAATATGAGCTTATCCAACTTCGCTTTTCAATATCAGCCATGACAGTGGACATGAGGAATACAACTAGGTAGGAAAGCGCGCCTGTGCCGCGCCCGCTTATATTCAGAAATGTTTTGGGTGGAAATGAAAATAAGTGCAAACAGTGAGGAATATCAATATTTGCATACGGAAATAAAAGAAACATAAGGAATACATGAGAAAAAACTGTCATAGAAGTGGGAGTTTCATAAGCATTAAATAAGATACCACATCAGCTAAGGTGGTGACATGGCAAGGTAATTAATATGAAAGAGATGAAATGAGCCCCCATGAAACTCATTTGGCACTGTTTCATAGGTATGAAACTCTAATGAAACCCCCATTGAGAACAAAAAGTTTCATCATAATATATTTTGATCAATCCCATTGCAACAAATACATGTTAATTTAATGCTACAACTTGTCTATGAAATCGTGAGATGAAACCATGCATTGAGAGTGACTATTTTATCCACCAAATCATATCTCCAAATCTGATGTGGCACTCTTGGTAAATGTGAGATGAAACTATGCACTGAGACTGGCCTAAGCTTGTACCTAATTAGATATACTTAATTATAGGACTCTGATACTAACTCCTTGGAATTTGAAATCATATTGAGATTTCTAGTAGTGTGTATATATTACTGTTTGGTCTCCTCTGCTTTCTGTCTCTTTCGGCATGGTCACATTTTGTTCAGCTTGCTGCTTCCCTATATCATCCCAAGCTCCTGGGCTTCATCCGTGCCATTAGATGGGTCATGGGTCTTTCTACCTGATGCTGAATTCGTTTTACCAATACAAAATAGTATGGTGGTAAGTAGGTGATTTACATAAGCTACGATATGTAGCAAAATTGGTCACAGGCACAACGCTTTGAAAACCACTAACGCGGACCCAAGGAATGTTCTCTTCTGTCTCGCCACTCTTCCACCAATTGCCACATTTTTCTGTGGTAGCTCATGTCGTTCTGGTTGTATCTCCCAAGAAACAGAAGCTCCTTGATGAAAGTGCCTCCAGCTGCCATTGTCGCGAAAGCACGGATGTACCTACACCGACTAACCCGATGCTGATGTCCACCATGAAATTAATGATTTGTGAAGGCCGTGGGCCAAACACAGGTTATAACTCCTAGGTAGATCACCTGAAGAAGAGATAATCTAGGTTTGTTAATCAAAATATCATTATGACAGAGTCAGGTGGACCAAAATATGGCTACCACACACAAAAATAGACTATATAGTAGAGCCCTAAGCTCATCAAGCATTGGGAATCCAAACTGAGCATAAGAATACATCCACTGGAGGCACCTCAATGAATTTTAGCACTTCAGATAGGTGTGAATGTACTAGAAGTTTATTTTTTGTGATGATGAATGTACTAGGAGTTGGAGGTGTCAGAAATCAAACCATCTAGAACATGGCATCTGGCCCATCAGTGGGGACAGATTTCAGGGTCCGTGAATTGTTAGGGTCCTGTTTTCTCATAAACCGATTCTTCTTCTGCCTCCGGAAAAATAGATATTCCAATGATTATGTCCCGCAAGAGTGCTTCATAAACATACTCTCAGATCAATATGAGATCCAAGTTAGGGAAGCTGTGTTGCAAGCTCAACGCTGTCCTCTGCTTCATGCTTCATCCTGCTCCAGTTAATTTGGCAATAAAGTCATCTCGCAGCATCATTTTTAGTGTTGTATATATGTAACACTATGCCAATCTCATACTATAGCTTTGTAAAATTAAATCGCATAGGCGCTAGAATTCTAGAATGAGTTTTAGCAGCGGGTCACATTATGGGCTGCCGCAATAAATCGGCCCAGTTGAAAAATCAGCCCACCTCTATTAAGAAATTGTAACCCTATCTCGGCCACCCCACATACACCCTCTCTCTCTCTCTCTCTCTCTCTCTCTCTCTCTCGACACCCCACCCCCACCGGCGATGCCACCCCCACCCAACTCCAGTGGCCCTGCCCTATATCTAGTGGAGGGCAGGTGCAGCGACTAGCAGACCCGGTAGCGAGAGGTAGAGGTAGTGGATCCAGGGCTGGCCCCTCCTCTTCCCGTAGCGGTGTTGTGGGCACAAGCGGATGTATCTCGGGACAGACCCTCTCCGGTGGATCTGGCAGCCCCATCTTCACGGGCGTAGCAGGCAACGTGCAGGGGCTGCATCTGGCGCCTCCCTCCTTCGCGACGCGAGGGGTGGCATAGGAGGCCAGATCCGGTGCCCCCTCCTCCACGGGTGCGGGAGGCAGCGTGTGAGGGCTGCATCCAGCGCCTCCCTCCTTCACGGTATGGTGGGGGCATGTGGGGGTTCAATCCGGCAGCTCCTCCTCCGCAGACACTGCAGGCATTTTGCGGGGGCTGATTCTGGAGATGCGGTAGGTGATGAGTGGTGGTATGTGGGCCCGTATTTTGATAATAAGGTCTGTAGCGGTGGGTGACCAGATTCTCTCCGCTACATGCCGGAGTATTGCAACTACTAAGACTATTGCACCTTGCCGGAGTAGACTGAGACATCAACTCAGCCCCGATCCATGCACTGCATAACGGTGGCCCGGTCCTCAATAGGAAATAGTTATTGCACAAGAAGATCCATCTGCACAGCACTTCTTGGTGACTTGTGTGAAGCACCAGGGCGATACGCATGGGATCTCGATTCGAGCCGTACTGAGTGGTTCTAATGGTGTCAGCCCAGCGTGAATTGCAGATTGCCCCCACATCGCTCCCTGGGGCGACACGGTCGGCAGATCCACACTCCCACTGACCGATCCCCCTCCCTCACCATGCAAACTCTGCCGTCACCGGAGCCAGACACAGGAATAGCCCGGACGAAGGCCAGGACGGTGACAGCATGGCTGCTCATCAACTCAATCCGGTGCTCCCTATTGTGTTGGAAGATTTCAGAGGTGGCTGGATGGCAATGTCTTCGGCGGAGGGAGTGGCGGCAGGGTGCTGCAGATCCACATGTGCCGCCAGCCCGCCAGCGATCGCACCGACACGCCGCTCGCAACTTGCCATCACCTGCCGCCAGGAATCACGCTGTTGCTACTTGCAGAAATAGCCGGGCGCTAATCCTCAACATCGTCCGTGCATGGGTTGGTCGCTCTCGGGTTCCTAGCTGGCTCCTGCTCGACAATTCTTCGACAATGACCCTTGTTATTTTTGGTTGGCTCCTCCTCACCTCTCTCCAATTGCATAGCTGGTGACCAGCATGTTGCATACGACTATTGCTGTTAATTCCCTAATCAGATGGAAACATGTCTGATCCATTCATGGGTGACTTCTCCTCGCCATGGTATGTGATCTTACCTGCGGTCTCCATACATGATTGTGGTACTTGTCGGACAAATTCTCGTCAACGACTGAGTCCCTCATGTGGAATTTTGCCATCACATTTTCTGTCATTGTCAACAATTCTGGATGGTCTCCAAAGTCACTTTCAAGATATTTCTGATTGCTCTTATGGAGCTGGGTTTGTATCGGAGGATAATAATAAAGATGTAGCGAGGATATACTTTTCTTTTTAATCATTTATACTTTTCATAAGCGTCTAATGATGACCGAGTTACTCGGTGTTTGTATTTGGCTGTAACTCTCTTTTTAGAGAGCCAAAGCTGGGATTAATACAATCTTCCCATCATCTAAAAAAAAGAAACAAATCTATGTAAAAAGTATCACCAGGATTTGATTATGAAGTTTCTAATGCTACATGTTGCATCTTCTTAGTCAAGTTAGATACCAAAGAGTTAGGTTTGGAGACTCAAATTATATCCTATATTTATTTGGTCGTGATGTGGTGTACAATGCCAACTACAACAGCGTTTATCCTACAAAAGATAGCGGAACGTTTCGTGGCTGAACCACCCACTCGGTGATGTCATTTCCGTTCAGGAGCTCAGAGTTATCGGGGTGTACCCAGCAGAACAACATGAGTTATCAGGGTGTAAACAAAAGCATAAAACAGGGGAGGCCTGTGCCTGGGAACGTATCTCAGAGGATTTCTGCTTCGTGTCAACAGTGATAGTGGGCAGTGGTGCAGTGGTACTGATACGGCATGATTATAATGATCAGAGAGCAATGATATGCTCCTAAAAGCATATATGACCGTTATCTAAATGAATTCCCAAACAAAAATTTTTGGTCAATCTGTTCTTGTCTCCACGTGCCGGCAAAAACGCTCATCTGGTTTGACCTAATGGTACCTCCAAGGACAAGGGCACACACCTGATTTTTATCTACTCTGCCGTGCTAATTGGCTTGGCAGCAATTTTAAAAACAGAGTTGGAGATTACATGACTTGAAGCCATTGATGGATATGAACTGCCAAAGGAAGAACCTACCACTTTCATATATGGGCAGATACGATATGGTATATCTGTCATAGCTAACTAAATGAACCAAATTGCACTATTTTAGTTGTGACACCCCGTGTCACAAATTTTGCGAGTTAGTATTTTAAAAATATGTCTCTGGCCTAGTTGCACATCCACAAGAGTTTTTGTTGACATGCAATTAGTTTTGGGTTGCCAAATAATTCGAATTCACTTTGGATTGGATTACGACTCATAATTCTACAACAAAAGTGAGTTCCACCAAAAAAATATATGTTGTAGCGCATGGCAAAAGAAAATTATGAGCCAAATGGCACTGGATTTCATTGAGTTTTAGTACCCCAATTAATTCATGGAAGCTTAACTTTTACCCATTTTCGCTGAATTATCATATTTTATTTAGAAAGAATTTGGACATGAACTTCACTTTCTCAAATTCTTCTACCCAAAGCAATTTTAGAATAATTTGTGAGCTCGGGAAGTGCCTGAAATTTATTTTTCTTTTTCGAGAGAAAGCCAGTTTGGAAAAAGAAAGATGCCAGGGAATATGCCAACGGGCCCCACTTGGCAGCCACACCGGGCACCTCACGGGCACGCGCTGCGCGCCAGCGTGCCGTACATCGGCGCCGCGTGGCTGGCGCCTCTGTCTAAAGGCCCACCTGGTCGGGCGACGCTCCCTTCCCATTCAAACCCAGTCGGATGCTAGCGCTCGCCCTCTCTCTCTCATTTCCTCCTATTTTCGCCAACTGCCATGACCGCACCGCACTGAAGCTCCTCGTGCCACCGCCATGATTGCTCTCGGGCCAAGTCCCTCTGCAGGAAGTGCTCCTGTACGCCCTCATGCAGTCGTCGGTTGCTCTCCTCGCTGGAGCACGGCGGATTCCAAGTTCTTCTCCGATGAGCTCGAACTGACCAACAATGGTGCCCCTCTGAAATTCTCTTTCGACGGTGAGAACCTTCACATATTTCTTGGTGAGAACCTTCACCTATTTCTTGGTTTGCTGCGTGCACGAGTCACCAATACCTCTTCTCCCCTCTGTTCTTCGAGAAAACCGAGCGCAGGACCAGTTTTCCCCGCCACCGCGCACCGTTCCTCTCTAGCCTCCGCGGCGACGGCCTTAACCCGGGCTCCCCGCCTCCTCTTGTGTCGTTGCCGGTGTTCTCCTTGGACCTGCGGAGCCCTCGGAGGGATCGGGGTCACCTAAAAATTCAGACAAGACACTGTACAAGGCATTAGTTCGATTTAAAACTGTTAGATTGAAAAGCAACCTACCAGATTTTATGCCACAGTACCGCATAAACAGTAGAAGTAACAGTACATTTTCTGTCAACTGTACGATTGCTACAGGACTAATGCACGTGACTGTAGCTCCTCTAACAATTTACTGTAGCTGTTGCTACAGCTCCCTGAATTGAACACTTCAATTCAGAGAACCCGCGTCCCCCTCAGAGGAAGAACCCCAAGGAAAAGAAGCAGCTATCGAGCACGTGAGGCCGCCGAAGTTCCGCCTCCGCGGCCGTGCGCCGTCGCCGATGAGCTCTAGTTCCCGGGACCTCCCCGTATGGATGCGAGCCGGGTTCCTGAGCATGCTGGTATTTTTCGAGGAATTTTTCAACGCCGTTTGACCCGGTTCCGGCATTGTCGCGCCGCCTCCGGTGAGCCTCCGTCCGCTATGGACGACGAGCTCGAGCTCCTTCTGGTCGTGCGTCCGTGTGGAACTGGGGCACTTTGCTCCTGGGCCGCGGCCAGGCTGCCCTGGCTGGGCTGCATGTCCACGCTTGGCCCCTTGCGCACAATGCCCACTGGGCCACCCAGCCAGCCGCCCAGACCAAAGAGAAGTAGCCCACGTGCCATTTAATCCTTTTCCGTTTTCAGGAATTAGTTTAAATTATTTAGAAAATGCTAGAAAATCCCAAAAATCAAAGTTAATACCCTGACGCTCAGAATTTTGCAAACCAAATTTTCTTGGGATGCTTGAACCATGAACTATTTAATGGTGCACTTAGTTTGACATGATCAGAGAATTAATTAAGTCAATTTCCTTTTTGGAGATTCAAGTTTATGGCTTAATTAATTATTGGATTGCCTTTAATATTGGATATTAACTCAATTAACATCCTTAATATCTTTATAGTGACCAGAGGCAATAGATTGCTAACTTACTAGCTTTTGCAAGGTTTAAAGATTTATTTTCACGCACAGACGATGATAATTTAAATGCTACATGGGAGTTGATGAAATAAAATAGATTGATAATTGCAATTAATCATTTCACCCTCGCTGGACCCTGAGTATTTTTATACTCAATAATTATGTGTTTTTGATGAAATTCGTACGTATTCCATAAAATATTTAAATCATGTTTTCATCAAAATTTAATATCACTATTGCATCATGTAGCTGCGATGGTGAACGCGGTGACTGACGAGGAGGAGACATAACCTGTTGTTAGTGACCTGGCTGTTTAGGGTCAAGGTTCGGGCAAGCCCCGGTGCACAACCTTTTATGTTTAAGTTTTCTATTTCATCACTATATGATTGTAGGCCTGTACTGTGTATTAGGTTTATAGGAGTTGTGATGAAAACCCTAGCATGTAGTAGGACCCTGTTTTATCCTTGTTCAAAAGCCCTACATAGATACTTGCTTAATTGGGATGATCCATCGAGTGGTACGGAGACCACTCGTAGTCTAGTAATATCACTTGTGGGCACGATGCTAAGTATTTGAGATGAGAATAGAAATTGGAGGCCGAACGAGCAATAATTTAGGTGGAAAGTGAAGGATTGTAAGAGTCTTCAAGGTGGTAGCTCTATCTCGTGTACACAAGGACCGCATCATGTCCGGCCCATGTGGATTAAGTTTGAACATATTGTTTGCATGCTGGTGTTAATGGGCCCGATAAACCGATATACCGATGGTTCCTGTATGTTAGAGAGATACCCTACTCCCTTGGTTACTAGACAGGAATTTGGGAGGAGAGGAGGGAACACTCAACTCGGGGATGACATCCGGGACGGCTCGCGTGAGGGACCCTTCTCGGAGGAGCTAGACCGTACTAACACTACGAGTGCCGGCTGGAAAAGACTGTCTCATGCGGCTTTTGGGAAGCGCGTATGTGACACGCAACCAGGTTGCTCCTGCAAGATGTAAATCTTCGAATCTCTGCCCCTCACGATAACGAGTACCGCTTGTTCCTGCGTCGAAACGTAGTAAGAAGAGAAAATTATATGAGGATGATGATTAATTTGTTGTATTTCTTATTACGTGTTTGGAAACATGTGATGCTTTAGCATAGTACAAATTAAATTTATTTATTTATGCAACTTAATGAACTGCTAAAAATAAAAATAAGGATCCACTTGTAGGCTGGCTTAGTGCGTATTTATCCTACCCCTCGGCCTTTGTATGTCTAGGAGTCGGCTGTAGTTGGCCACTTTAACGTGTCGGTCTTGGTGAACTTTAATTGCTCGGAGCTTTGCTCTATGTGATTTTCGAGAGGATCCCGTCGAACAGAATGTCTTAGATGGAGATGGCGAATGGCAGGACCAGTCCGCGGACGGAGGCCACTACACTTGGGAGTGTTGCGGTCCGGAGGAGTAGAGTCGTTGATGTCCTGGGAAGGTGTTTAGGGAAAAACACCTGTCTCTGCCGGATGGCCCGTGGTGTATCACCGAGAGAGCGATTGTATCTTAATTGCTTCCGCTGTATTAGTTTATTTTCCAAGCTTATTTGCTTCTGGATTTATGAGACTCGACGTAATATTGTACTCTGGATGAATGTAAGAGAGTTGTACTTATATTCATTGTATCATGCTTATGTTTGTATGTTGTAAATATCGGGCATCACAACGTGTGAGGCCACCCATGATGATTCTGGAGACGGAACCGTTTCTTCGTGAGGCAGGTCTGTCACATTAGGGTTAAACTGAACCAATAAATAGTTCTAGGGGTTATCCAGACTTTAGCCACATTTTGAGGGAGTAAGATGGACTATATAGACTGATATTTATATAGTATTTCCCCCTTTATGTCCCTGGTACCGTTATCTTCTTGAACACACAAGTTGTTGATCGAGATGGTGATCCCCAGGAACATCATGGGTGAACTTCTCTCGATGTGGGCGACACGGTAGAGCCGATGAATCGAGAGATTCTTGTGGTACGAAGGCTGCATGGAAATTTAATTTTTATTTTAAATCTCATGGAGTAAAATTATCTTGTTTTCTGAAATGAAGGCATCATGTAGATGTTTCTATAGTTCAAAGGTTATGCATACTGAAAATTATACTATTTTTATGACACCAGGATCCTTGACTGTGGGGCACTGCTGCGCCATGTAAAACACAACAGTTTATATTCTACTACCAAAGTTCCTTATTTATTCTCATAACACTTCACATGGCTCATCAATAACTCATGTTTGCTTGCGACTCCTACATTTAGGTCAGTCAGCAAAGTAGTTGAATGGACCTCAAAACTGACTAACTGAGTGTGATGGGTTATATACAAGTATGAGCGTTATGCCACTGCTCTTCTACCGATAAATCATATGTAGAATTTCAGCGAGTCATGTCTTTCACGATCACGATATTATTGGATGCAAAAGTGCTACTTTTCAATGGGATATCCGTATATATGAGTGCTAAAATGTTTATCATAGACATGGGATGCACTAGGAATTTGAGCTCCAGAAAGGCAGAAATGATAACGCTCGGATGCAATGGTGATCCAGCTAGCAGGACACCACAACCTGTCAACTTCCTCTGCCGTTAGAATTCTAAATGGAGAGGCCATGCGTCTTGCCTTCATCCATGAAAACGAATGAATGCTGGCGCAACATGGCTAGAAATCCCTGCAGTTGACTTGCTCGCCGTTCCTGCATAGTTGCACCGCCGATGGTGCTGAAGGACACGCGCCAGGACAAAGGGTTGGAGTTGCCTGAGCTCCTACCGCCCACCACCACGAGCTGAAGGATTCTGAGTACGCATATGCCATCTCTTTTTTGGTACAAATGGACAGTGTTAAATGGTTGCTAACGTCATGGGAGTGGGAAGCATCGGAACCTTGAGCTGCAGATACCAACTTCATCATCTGGCTCCACGAGGACAGTGCCATGAGGTGTGCATGTGGTTGAGCCCATGTCGGGGACATGAGGTCCTGCAGCACACGGGGCCATATCGAGGACATGAAAAATGTGACACCGTGGCTGGCAGTGCTACACTTTGGAGATCTATATCTTTCGTGGTTCGAGTGGTGATAAGTCACTGGTGGGTAGATCTCTAGATTGCTGCACCAGAGATTGGATCTTAACCTGGTCTCAGAACAGAACCATCTAGAAAAACTACGAGATCAGGGTTAAATTGTGAATGGACAAAGTCTTAGGATCAGTGATGTTCTTGTGCCTCCATTAAGAAGCAGGTGTACAGATCACAGACTATGTAATTAATATTGCCAAACATGTAGTATGCTGGTACGGTGAAACCGAGTAGGCGACACCGTACCCCCTTTATTGGTTTTGTTTCTTTCCTTCTTAATACAATGACACGCAGCTCTCCTGCACGTTCGAGAAAAAAAAGAAGCAGGTGTACATATCTCCTCTAGTTGGTCCCCCTAGGCGTCACCCTGTAGGGATGTGAAAAAATCGGCTAGCCACGAGCAGTGGACATTGGCCTTCAACTGCCTCCCATGATCAGTTGGTGTCATTAGGTCTGATCGTATAGTTAATCTTTCTTAATTGCATTGTCAGTGGTCAGCACCTACTATTTATTGACATCGGGACGTTGGGACCAGCGATGGTTTAGAATGATGCTCTCGATCAAAATGTAATTAGTTATGTTACGAAGATTTAATTAGTGTCATTAAATCTCAAGCGACTTGATCATTTTTACCAAGGCTAAGGCCAGTCTCAATGGAAGTGTCATGAGCATTAAAAATTTGCTGACATGGCATGAGAGAGAATAGAGGAAGTGTCATGGGATGAGAGATGAGTGTCATCACCATGACTCTCCACTGGCACGGTTTTGAAGAACTTTTCTTGATAACTGTGTGATGACACTCTCCACTGAGACTGGCCTAACACCAAGTGCACGTGTATCCGCAAGTTGCCTTTTTTTTTATTCTCGCAAGTTGCCTTGATGAAGCCGGTTGTACCGCGCGGGTCATCACCAAGTTCCTTCCCTGGAAGAGCCAGAGACCATGTAAGAGTATCCACAACGCTAAATTATATATTATCTATTCAGTGCCCATTTTTAGTCTACGTGTCTAGGATTAAATAAGGAAATACAGGCTGACCTCGTATCATGAGACAACCACTATGGCTCGTGCCCTGAGACAAAAACTATGATCCGGCGCCCGTTACAAAGATGACAATGACTTCTGCCGATCCTCTGCGTGGCTTCGTTTGATTTGACATGGAATTTGATTGCCCACTGTTGTGTGTCCTGTGGCCTGTGCCAAGCAGCATCGCATGTCTCCCTTAGCTGAACATCTTTCAGTACCACCCACTACCGGAATCCGGAAGTTTGCCGTGTGCCGCAGGCCACGGCAAAAGCTGTTATACACACGACAAAGAATTTTACCATAGGTAACTTACGGCGAAGGCCTGACGGCAACCAGGACCGACGGTGAAGCCATCTTCGCCGTGTGCCAAAGTGCGGGCACACGGTAAAAACTTCGCCGTGTGCTAGAGCCGGCACACGGCAAACTCTATAGCCTTCACGGCGTTAGAACCGGCGATTTGCCGTGTACTCGTCCTTGACGCACGGCAAAAAAAATTAAAAAAATAAAAAAAAACAGGGCATGGAGCCGCAGCTCCCGGACTGCTGCGCGCTCGCGGCCGCGGAGGCGCTGGTGGTCCTGGCGGACGGCACGCTGCGGCGGTTCCCGGGCGGCACGCGCGCGTCGCAGGCGGTGAAGGCGGCCGTGGCGGGCAGCGTCGCCCGCGGGCGCGTGGTTCCTGTGCGGACGGGCTGGAGCTCGGCGGCGTGGTGGCGACCGTGGGCGGCGACGAGAAGCTCCAGCCCGAGCAGCTCTACTTCGTGGTCCCCGTCTAGATGCGGCGCTGCGCGCTGCAGGCCGAGGAGATGGCCGCGCTCGCGGGCGCCCTAGCGCCGCGCTCGGTGGCGACGACGGCGGCCCGCTCATGTTCTCCGAGGTCGCGGCGGCCGGGAGTGGAGCCGGTGCCCCCACCGGCGCTGTCCCGTCCTGCCTCCCTCCGGCGCTGCCGCTCGGCCTCCCTTCATCAGCCATCGCTATCTGTCTGTCTCTCTCTCTCTCTTTCGATCTGGTTGGTGCGTGGGGAAAGGACAAGGCAAGAGAGGAGAGAAGGGAACGTGAGGGACGATCCGTGTGAGTTGCCGCGGATCGTTGACGTGGCATCTTTTTTTGCAGTGTGCCAGATCACGGCACACGGCGAAGGGGCCTCTTTGCCGTGTGTCCTTACAAGGACACACGGTAAATAAATATTAAAATTAACTGTAATATATTAAAATTATTAAAAAATAAAATATATATTAAAAATTAAGACAAAGCACTCTGTGTTGTTTATTGTCGATAGAAAAAGTTTTGAAATTAAATTATAATTTGAATGTTTCTTGCATCTACGAACCTAACCACATCTTCTATATTCTCTATGGAACTTCTTCAGACCAGTTTCAGTTTATAAGATAAAATGTGCAATACCTACTCAACTATTTACCATAGACTTCGTGTATGATAAAAAGATATACAGACAAATCTCATGAATTTCAGACTTCGTTTGTATTTTCTAGTATTTAAATACTATTTGACCCCACGTTCGAGGCAAAATTTTATGAGTACAACTTTTGAAATTTGACTTCAACCACTGGATACCGCCTTACACTAGTCTCAGTATCATGAATATCATTTTTTGACTCACTTTATTCTATTATTTCATGCACTTTCAGTTCAAATCTGACTTATGTGAAAAAATAAATGAAATAAAATGGTTAAATATAGTAAAGAGAGCTAGAAATGCATCAAATTCGAACATGTAGTACCAAACATTGTATGTAGACTAGAGAAAAATTTTGGAAGGCAAATGGCAATATTTTTTTCCTTATTCTTTGTAAATGAGGTTTTTCCACTAACGCCCGTCGGTTGGGTGACCGCGAAAGTTTAACGGAGTTTCTTTGCCGTGTTCATGACTGTTGATACACGGTAAATTCCATCTTTGCCGTGTACCTGATTTTACGCACACGGTAAAGTGTCTCTTTGTCGTGTGCCGTTCGTTAGGCACACGGCGAAGCTGTATTTTGCCGTGTGCTGCTGCTTTGCCGTGTGTATGACTAAAAACACACGGCAAATAGGTTGTTTGCCGTGTGTTCTATCAGCTGCACGCGGCAAACTTTCATTTTCCGGTAGTGACCGTCTCGTTCCGCTCATATGCAAGGGTGCCTTGGGCTGGCTTCAACGTGGCCGAAGTTGAAATCTAGAAGATGGTGCAGAGAACAGGAAGGAAAGCAGAAGGAACTAAAGAATGATAAACAGCAACCAAGGAAACAGTGATTTCACTAGGTGACGACCCTCTCCGCTGTTGGCTGGCAGGCGGTGCTCCCCTTTCACCAAATTGCCACTGGCCTTGATACCCACGTACCCCTATTTAACCTGCTGCTCAAATGAATCATCTGTGTCTAATGTCAATATTTCACGCGATTATGTGAGAAGTACAACATAAATAAATGATACTTTATATTATTGCTTTCCAGAAAATACTCATAAAGAAGAGACAAACCGTGCACTTTATTGTGTTACTTTGGAAGCCAAATCAATCATTATATAGCCACCAACTAGTTAAGTTTGTGGCCAGGCACGACAATATGGACTATGATGCATTACTCAGTATCTAAGCATGCAGTGTGCAGTGGCATTTACATCGATTTTTTGGTTGGTCAAATACACAAATTCTGAGTCAGAAGGTGCCTATTACCACACACATACACACATATATATAATAACCTGAGGTCCATGCGGCTCCTCCGTTTTGCATAAAACACAATGACGCCCGGGTTGTGAGACACATGATACTCATTAATTAGTGACCAGATTGTATTCAGGAATATTTAAGTTCCATTTTGGTAGGCACGGACAGTGTCAAATGGTGGCCAAAGTATTGGGAATTGGATGTACCGGGACTTTCAGGTGAAGGAAGAACAGGAGCATTTGCACCTGGACAACAATGCCATCAGCTGCATCTATGATTGAGAGTCCCCATTCCTTCCTGTGTGCGCAGCCCGGCGTTGCTGCCTCGACAACACGAACAGCAGGTGCAAAAGAGATTGTCGCTGCTGTGCTATGACAATCTACATCTCTGGAGGTCAGGCTGAACGTGTGGAGCGCCGAGAATTTTGTGGGACCTGCCATGCTTAGGTACAAGTGCGTCCTGGGTGTCCTGATAACCAGTCCTACTATGTGAAGAAGCTCACGAACGCTATCTTGTCCTTTTCTGAGGCCGGCCGGGAATGCGAGGGAGCCATAGCTGTGAGGGAAGTTGGAATCTGGAAGTCAAATTAGATCACGAAGTTGGAGTTGTGTCATTGCACGCTAGTTATAGTCCTCTTCACTGGATCTTTCTTTGGGATGCACCTGCCAAGTTCTTGGATGCCGGAAATGTCTCACCGGTACAATATACACAAACCAAATATTCTGACTTGGATGCTGCCCTGTCAAGTGTGTAAACACTCTCACTTCCTGTACTTATGTTAGTCCTTCGGGTGGGATGATACTCTCATATCATTCGCTCAAGACATGCGGCGGCCGGCGGATGGCTAGAGACCATTTGGTTCTTGCCAAGTTTGATATTATATTATATTAGTTGCCAGATGGAATTTTGGTTGCTCCACAAAAAATCCTGGTGAATACTCCAGCTGTCCAGCGAATCGGATACAATGCATCAGCAAACACATTAGGTTTACATTGTTGCACACTTACGTTTCTTTCACGAAGATACTGGTGCACAAAATATTAATGTGTCATGATGTTGTTATTGAGAATTCCAGCAATCGTAAGAAGTTTGTTTCCACATATTTGTAATTTTATATGTACTTCTTATCATACAAGCTACAAGACCAATAACGAAGACACAGCCAAAGTGGACACCTCAATCGGCACACAAGAAGAGGTAGGCCACAGCGTAACATGGATTATTGTCTATTATTTATGTTATCTGAGCAAGAAACAGAGTTACCACATCGCTCTCATGGTCTAGAAATTACCACGTTAATTGAAGAAAAAAATTACCACTACTACGATTATGAAAATCTTAGACTATAGTATCCTACTCAGCTATTAAATTACCCACTACTACTATTAGATATTATAAATAAATAATTAATATTTTCGTTATACTATCCTCATCCGGAGAGATGTTTTCTGTTTTTTTTTCGAGTTGATGCTTACTAGCTCTTTTAAGTCTTTCTTTCCGAGTTGATGCTTCGTCTCCATCTTCCCACAGGTTTCAATGCAGTTCCTCCATAGCCCAAAAACAGAACACAAATCAACTTTTTGCCTGTGCCTTACTTAGTGTTAAAATAAAAATACTGGACTTCAATTGGGGTGGGCGAGAAATCAACTATAGTCTTTGACATCATCAATGCTATGAGACAGCAGTGTATTCAATGGATCAGCCTTTCATCCATTGCCTAGAGTATCATAAATTTGTCACTTTCCATGATTTATTTCCATAAATTAAGATATAAAGAAGGTAATACATTTCGTTTGAATGATGGTTTACAGGTTTAGTTGAATGCTTAATTAAATAAATTTAGTTTGACATGTAGTAGCAAAAAACTTAAAGAAAAGTATCGAGACTAACCACACAAATACGCAGGTAGGTTGCCCAGTTTATGTAGTAAACGACTGAGCTACATAAACAACCACTAGTTCTTTTCATAAGCACTTTTACTGTTCAAATCATGGTTAGTTTGAAAATGGCCACATGTTCCAGTCGCTATATGATTTCAGCAAAGCATTTAAAATGACTGCAAAGGGATCATGAAAACGATGAGAGCTGGCCGGGTGAGAAGAAATGTTATTTGGGTTGATCAACACTTGATGTCTAAATTTATGTTTATTTCAACATATATTGTGTAAATCTGTGTATCATCTTATATGACTTCTTTTGGATCATAACTGATCTCATTTGCAATGTACCTCTTGCTATGTCATTGATGATATCGTTTTGTGGTTTGAAATATAATGTTATTTTTATTTTAACATCATGCACATCTACATGCTTGAGCTAACGTCATGCACGAATAGGCGAGCTCGATTAGTGTTGTGCTGCATACCCGCCAAGTAATGTCAAAGCATCTAGAGGATGACATGATTTCACGACATTCCTTTTTGTTGTAGACAGGAGTTGAGACCAACTAATCTGGCCATTTAAACTGGTATATAAATATTTTGGCTATGCATGGCAGTGTGGTTTGTGAAGATTTTATTACAGTAGTTTTCACATACATTTTTTGTTGGGATTGTACTATGATTAATTGGTTGGTGAAAGAAGTCAGGTGTGCTGCATAGATATAAATAGAACCTTAACCTCCGTATGCGGTATGCCTCCTCTTTCTTGTAGACCGCCACATAGATGAGATACACATAAAGGCCAGCTGCGATGATGGAATGCATTACCGCATATATATGCTGGTTCCATTTTTTTATATCAGCACTGTTGTTGCCGCTGGCATGGGATGTACCTGGAATTCCATTGCAACTGCAGAGACATCCCCAGATGTGGCTTGAGTCCAGGATGACAGTGCCATCAGGTCCCCACGCGTGCTTGAGGCACTGTGATACCACACGTGGACGAGGCCGGCGCTGCACTATTTTGTCGATCCACATCTGCTATCCCTGGGGATTAGGCTGGCTGACTGGAATGCGGAGAGTTCTTTCACCCCTCTAGAATCTGTAGGTGAATTCTGACACCATGTACCATATGCTTGAGCATCTCTCTGGCATCAGGTGAGGACGAGCAAAAATCTTTTTTCAAATTGAAGGCTATAGGAGGAACCAAAACCATCTGGCCGTTTCCTCCGTCCCATTGAACGTGTCGTTTTAGACTTTTAGACATTATTCTTTGACTGTACTTTTTATTCAAAAAAATTATGTAGATACTATTTATTTTTCGAACATAATTTATCATTAGTGATACTTTAATAATAATCTATTTTTTTGGTATTTTAATAAATTTTTTAAATAAGACAAGTGATAAAACGTGAAATCTGAAAATTCAAAATGACACTTTCAATAGGATAGAGAGAATAGTAAAAGGGTCGGGCACCACTGCGGCCGTTTGGAAAAGCAGTGAGGTGTGATGCAATCATCTGTGTCAGTTACGATTGGCAGCAAGTCCACGAGCCAACGCATGAATATAGCCCAAGTGATCAGAAGGCAAGAAAATCAGGCTCACAAATTTGCTAGCATGGCAACCGCAGGTCGGCCGACAGTGTGGGATTTTTACTGAACAAGCACCAATTGTGCGAGCGTGACAACATTGAAAGAATACGTGTCAGCACAATGGATAGGGCACCGTGGTGAAATTGCTGTGCACACTGGAAACTATGAGCTTTCAGCTCAAAACTACTAGACTAGCGGGCACACTATGCTGGGCCTAATTCTGCAACCCATGGGTAAAATTTGGGTGCAATGGTGCAAACATACTATTCCCTCCGTCTGATTGTGATCTGAAGGCTCCTCATTCCTTGCATAATACCACATGTGCTAGTATGGAAACCCCATCTCAGTTGTCTATTTTTATTTTGGAAATATTCTGAATGAGAAGAAGGGTATTTAGATCATGATCAAATGGGGGCAATTACATATTTGCACCATTGCACCTAAATTCCATTTGCACTAAAATTTTCGCCTGGGTTCCTACCTCTACTCTCCTTAACTAGGTTAGTGAAATTCACAAAGGAAATTGTTCTAGTGTAACCGGTAGATCACAAAGGAAAGAGGCAAAATGTGTGATGCATGTATTATTGTCTTCTTGCCTTTGATTTATCAGATCAGATCAATTGGACGTTCAAATGTTACTCGCTACGATGTGTATCTTCTGTTTTATCTTCTAACTTACTTTCAGCTATGAGAGCACATTATTAAGACCCTAAGTAAGCTAATCATACACCATATTTATGATACTCAAAATTCTCTTAAGCACCACTTGTAGTAGCTTGCCTCGTTTTCATAGTTTAGCTAGGAACGGGCCGGGTGCAGTCTGTCCTGTTGACATACTTGTTGCTGAAGCGTTAGAACACTGTGAAACATGAATACTTTGATTCTTTTTGAGAAATAATATAATCATTGATATATAGAAACATAATCTCTATATATAGCTAGAGTACCGTGAGGCATATGCCACACTCGAGTATGCATAGTGGCTTCAAAGTTGAGATTGTCCTAATAGCTTGCATTGCCATATGCCATATAAAAATAAAAAATAAAAACATTAGCTTGCCGTGAGAATGGGATGCACAGGGAAGTTGAGATGCAGCGTCAGTAGATGGTCTTGGCCGTGGAGTTCACAGTGCCATGCATGGCAACGACCCCTCTGTCACTGCACGAATCAGGATCCTACCTAGGGGCCCATGCAATTTATACATCCTCAAAATATGGGTGGTCGTATGGTGTCTGGTCCGCCGAGATGGAAAAGCCAGAGGGTTAGTGCCTCACGTTCAGACTAGCCACTTCTTCTAATGTTGGACGGGGAGCCCTAGCACAACCCCAGGGAAGTTTGAAGAACTGGCTACTCTCAACGTCTTCTTCCTGCATGCTGATGTGCCTTTGATGGAGTGTACCTCGCCAGAGTAAACCTTGCCAGGGTAGAAGTAGATGAGGACATGGTGGATGCCGAAAAGCGTGTAGCTAGCTGCCGATGCTACTCGACATGAAGCTGCTGACAGCTGAGAAGATGCAACGGTTCTTCAATTCTCACTGGTAAGCGCGACTCAGGGGATGGGTTTGTTGAGTATCAATTACAACATCAGATTCATGGTGGCGTTGGGCCCTTCTTGAACATGCCTAGTCAGACTAGTAACAGAGTCCTGCCTGGCATACCACATGGTTTCCTGTCTCAAAGAGTTATTTTCCTTAGAACTTCCCTATTCACGTGATTAGAACTAAAAGAAGATACGAAGCAGAGGTCTGTGGCAATGGACACAACCTTGTAGTCTGTACAGGTTGAGATATTTCTTTCCTTTCTTATATTTTGTATACTATGAGTGTACGTTTTGTTTAGTGTTTCTGCTTGCAGTTCAGGGCCGCAGGAGAAATTTTGGCTTTTCAAATGTGCTAATATTTCCACTGCACATGATCATGATTAATCCTGCAGATGTTTTTCAGGTAGACTGAAATCATAATTCAGGAATGTGTCGTGTCTGCTCTACAAGATATGTCATCATCAGGGCATAAAATACAGAACAATGAGACACTGCAGATGAGAACCATAATAGGCCAACTACGGTTTTTAAGATGTGCAACTGAGGAAGTTGCACATGAACCGGAAGTAACCACGTCTGCTAGTTAAAGTTTTTCAGCTGACGTAATCCCTCATACGTTCAACCGACTACCGAGCACCTGGTACTGCGAATTTTTTGTGAAGTGGTCCAAAAGCAGTGCTCTAATTGGGCTTGCAGCAGGTCTGCATTCGTGATGCAGCAGTGAGACTTCCGGCTCTGCCGACGTGGTAGGCATAGCTGCTGGATTATTGGTTCATTATGCAAGACAGGGACACAAGGCAACCTCAAGGATCCTTGGGTAAGGAAACGGATGCAAGGGCCATCTGAGGGTGAGGGGCCTTGTTTGAACTCTGCAACAAGACGCTACGTAAATTAGAGAGTTCATACTTCTGAAGTCATACTAGTCTGAATGCTAGTAAATTTGAAGGAGATTTATAAGGAGAAATCTCTAAATGCTTGCCAGTTCAGGTCGGGGGTGGGGATTGATGGTGTGGAAATTCATCGCCATTTTATCTTATATATTTACTAAAATCTAGAAATTCTAAAAAAACAAAACATTCGACCATAATTGTAGCCGTGGTTGACTACGTCAATCGCGGCTATAGAGTACCACTATAGCCGCGGTTGACAATATCAACTGTGGCTATTGTAGCACCCTATAGCCACGGTTGTCCTGTTTTCCGAGGCTACAGATGATTATCTGTAGCCTCGGAAACATAGCCACGGTTGGGGCTGACCGTGGCTGTAGAGCCCCCCCCCCAACCGTGGCTAATGCAAGTTATTGTTATAGTGTCTCCCTCTCCATTGTCAAAGGCCGGCGCCCAAGCAGCATCTCATGGAGTTGGCTATTGGCAGTACATGCATCTATGTGCAAGCGAGATCCATGCCGTGAAAACTCTGTGCATGTGATGGTTGACGGCTGAACTCCGGCTACTCGTCATCTTCTTCTCGTATGCCTAGTCATGACCGACGGCTGCCCGTCTTCTTCTCTCATATACCTTTGATCGCATCTCCAGCGTGAAAGGCCCCAAGGCAGCGTTTCATGGAGTCGGCAATTGGCAGGCACGCTTCATCTGCATGCATCTCTGCAAGGTTACTAACAGACCTACTCCCACTAACGACTTGTGCCCACCATCCTACCCTATACGTATCCCAGACTGCCGTGCTCATTGAGTCCTTCCCTCGTACGCTATACAATTTTGGCCATTACCGGCTGGTACATAATAAGTTGGCATGAATTTACTCTGAGCTATAAGTTTTGGATTCTACTTTCGTTACCATGCTTTGTACTTACAATATCTAAAAAATGCACGTATAGTTTCCTCCATGGAGATTATTGATATTTTAATCTATGGCTGCGATTTATTATATATCCAATTGGACAGTTGGATGCTTTGTTTTTTTTTTGAGAATTTCGAGGATTTTCTTCTGATTAACATGGAGACCTCAAAAGGACCCTCCAATTAGTATATATAAGATGTCAATTGTTGGCCGGTGATTCATCCGTGGGAGCTCTCATGAAAGATACCAAAAGACGAGCAATGAATTGGCATATACGACTGATGTTTTCTAACTTGTCGTTGCGGCTGAACACGAAAATACATAATTTGCATGCCACGATGGTTTTCCAGTAGGTGCTGGCTCTAACCGAGCACAAGAGGCCTAGACCAAGCAACGGAGACCTTCAGGTTTAAGTGCATGGCCAGGCTTGTTCCGATGGGTGAAATCACCGGTGAATTGTGGTGTGCTTCAACCTCCGGCTTGGTTCCTCCAATATGCTTTCTCTCAAGATATTTAATAGAAACTAATTTTGTTACATATGCATCTATGATAGTTTATATATTAAAGACTATTTCAAGTCAAATAATGCAAGAAATCCCAACCACTGCTACCATTCAGAAGCTACATGGGACATTGCAGCCATTGGGTAGGAGCTGTCAGGGATGTCGCTGGCACTGCCCCATGAACCACCCCGAAAAAGCCAGTCACAATCGAGTCCCTAGTAGAGACTTGTCTCGCATGAATTTTTTTATCGTCTGCCTTTCCTATATATCCAGCATGGAGCACCACCACAGAGTATCGCCGTTAAGCTACACATCAAGAGGGGGGGGGGCACCACTAGTGTTCCATACTTGTGCTTTGGTAGTTTGGTACTCAGTTGTTATAGGGATCATCCTTACACAAACTGGTCGAAGAGAAAGTTAAGAGGTGCTGGTGGAATAGAGAAAGTTTGAGCCTCCATCTGGACTAGAGAAAGTTAAGAGGTGGACCTCACTGACAAATATATTGTTAATAAGGGCTTTAGCGGCGTGTGACTAGATTCTCACCGCTATATGCCTTTTTTGTTTAACCTTGCGGCCGAAGGGGCGGATGGCCTGATCCGGCGCTGCAGTGACTTTTGGTCCGTGGCTATAGTAGGTTATCCTGTAGTGTAATGACCGCATCGAGCAATGCATTGGGGGCACCGTCCTTGCTGTGATTGGCAACATGGACACCGGCAACAACACATGCACTGAATATGCAAAGCTATATTCGGCACCAGCTATTATTACTTGTCAGTGCCGACGATGACCACGCTCCATATACCACATACTTGCTAGATAGGGTGTTGTTATCCCTTAGCGTGACATCTCTGATCCTCTTGTGTTATCAAAGGACTAAGGCACCTTTGGTACTCATGAAGAACTGTATTTTCTCAAACTTTGGAACCATATTGTTGAATACAGGGCATGTACGTGGCAGGACAGTTGAAATACTGTTCATCTTTCCCTCTAAAGCAGTGGCAGGGCTAGCAATTTTGGGCAGTGTAGACCTAGTCAAGTGCAAGGAAGGAAGTACAAGATGAGGAGGTGACACCAGCACCACAACGAAATTTTCGGCAGAGCATGCATGTGAATTTGGGAGGATATCTCGCCAAACATTGCAACCTGGCATCTGGCAGCGAAATGGCAGTCTAGAAAAAGGAATGTGATCCATAGCCATTTTAATAACTTGGATATAGTGGAGGAGGATGTATTTAGTATTTCATCCATTTTAGGTTCCGATCCTCCAAAACAAAAGATTAACATAAAAAAGTGCAAGACAAATTTAAATAAATATCAATAGGATGGTTCACTACTATAAACTGGGTCTCTAGTGGCGTTGTACGGACACATGCAGTGGCATTGTAATCACGAACCATCGCTACAAATCATATCCTATTTTTAGCGGCGGTCAAAGAAGTCAACCGTCTTTAAAAATGAATTTTTTGCGACGGCTAATGTAGTCTAGTACTTAACAGCGGACAACAACATGAATCGTCGCAACAAATCTATTTTTAGCGGTGGGCAGTTCCATGGGCCGCCGCTACAAAGGTGAGCTTCAAATTGTTTGGCCCATTCATCCCAAGTACCGGATACTAATATAAAGCCACCCGACCCTAATATCCGGATCCTCTCTCCCCATCCTTTCTCCCTCCAGTGTGCGCCAGCCGCCACTGCACCTTCTCTCCTCCTACTAGCACATGCGCAACCGCCGCCATACCTTCTTTCCCTCCCTCCTCCCTCCACAATCCGGCGACGCCTTCTCTCCTCCATTCGGTGACGAACCGCCTCGGGGCACCACTCTCCTCCCTCCGGCGACAAACCGGCTCGGGGGTCTGCGGATCCATCCCCACCTCCCTTCTAGTGGCGGCGGATCCGGCCCCGCCTCCCTTCCAGCGGCTCGGGGGTGGCAGATCCGTCCCTGCCTCCCTTCCGATGGCGGCGGCAGTAGCGGCTCCTGGGGGTGGGGGGGGGGATCCGGCCGTGCCCGCCCTCCCTGTGGTGGCACCGGCAAGCTCCGGAAGGAGCAAGGCTTGTGCGGGTCTCAATTCGGGCTGGCGGGCCTGAGGGCTTTTTTTGTTTTTTTGGGTCAAGGGTAGCGGCGGGTGAAGATGTCACCCGCCGCTATCACGTGATTTCTAACGACGGTACGTGACGATGTGCCACCGTTATTGGCTTCGGATTTGTAACTGCGGAGACATAGCGGCGGGCCGTGATACTCGTCGCTATAGCAGGTTTTGGCTCGTCGCTACAGTGGTCTTTTCCTACCACCAGTCCACCAGTTTCCGGGAGCTGGCTACTGTAAATTGATACTAACAAATAGAAAAACTGGGTGGATATATAAGAGTTGAGACCATCGAATTATTCACTGCTGTTCTAGTTCCCATCAAATCAATTATGACAGTGGAGCTACAACCTCGGATGCCCACCCTTTCCTATAAATAACTCCTAGGTCCCTGCTTATCAGTAAATGCTGAATGACATACTGAGTATGGGAATAGGAGGGACTGGGAGCGGATTTGAAAGGACAGCTGATAATTTTAGCTCCACGAGCTGCCGTGTGCAAGAATCTTCGCCGTGCGCCAGGAGTCGGGCACACGGCGACCAGAGGCTTTGCCGTGTGCCGCGAGCGAAGACACTCGGCAGTAGAACAACACACGGCAAACACTAATTCACCGTGTGCCAACGTGTTGACACACGACAAAAATGATTGTTTGCCGTGTGACAAGGCGGTACCACACGGCGAACTAGGTAACACCCTAACGGTGCTGTCACGTCGTTTGGGTGGTACCTAGTTCGCCGTGTGCTGCCACGTTGGCACACGGCGAATGGTCACCTTTGCCGTGTGCCAACCCGTGGGCACACGGCATCTTGTGCTTATTACCATTGATAATTCTTTTTTTTTAGTTTCACCTCCACAACTTTTTTTCTACTTCTTTTACACATTCAATTCATAACATTCCTTTTCAATCCATAATCAAGAATAATTAAGATTCCTAAAAAAATTAAGGGGTCCACCGATATGAACACCCAACTTTTTCCCACATTAGGCACTAATCTATTTTTAACGTCTAATTAGATCAGAAAAAACATTTAATTTCGATGAAGAAGTTAAGCTCGTTGGATGAAACAATAAATTCTTCCAGACTCTTGGTAGAGTCTACAGGACACATTGGAAGTTAAGTGCCGTGTAGGTTAAGAAAGATAAGATGAGTTTATAGATCCAAAGATACATTCGATGTGTGAGTTCAATTAAATTGTTTTTATATATAGAATACACAACTGCATAAACTAACATGAAATAACATGTTATTTTATGCTAAATGTGAACTACTTTCACAATTTAAATTAAATAAAATGGTATTATATCTTTTAAATTTGATAAGTTGATTTCTACCTATAAATACATAAAATAATACTTTTCTGTCTGTGAAAACTTAATTTTCATTTAATTGAGGCCTTACATTGGTTTTAAAAAACTTGAAACGCTGCATTTACAGAATTTTAAAAAATAGAAACTGATTTGCCATGTGCCAGGAGCAGAGGCATACGGCAAAGATGCTATTTTGCCGTGTGGCCAAGGCTCAAGCACACGGTAAAAGTGCAAACACTTCGCCGTGTACCCGTGCTATGCTACACGGCGAAGGTGGCTTTGCCGTCTATGTCTGTCGCTGTCGGGCTTTTGCCGTAGGCCACCTACGGCAAAGTTGTTTGCCGTGTGTCGGGGACCCTCCGCCGTGTGCCGCGGGCACACGGCAGCTCGTGGCTTTCCGGTAGTGGCTTGTGCGCACTACAATGATGTCATTGCAAGATACACGTCACATGATTATGCTGACTAACTCCTTCGGAAAGAGACGTAGGTCCGTAGGGTTAAGATGCATGTAAGAGAAGCCGTGATACAGGTTCAAGCAGATTCACCATTGTGGCTGTTACATGGTTCCCGTTAGACTTGATGCTCGCCACAGGGCTGAACACACCCTACATGCTTTCTATAAATAACTCCTACCTACAATTGTTTGCAATCACTAGCCAGTCAACCCGTGCACCTGCACGGGCTACATATTTAAAATATTTTATTTCATAATATTAATATATATTATCATAAGTTTTTAGCTATATTTTAGTTAGCATTTATCTATATTTTTATTGATAATAAAAAATACACATGCGAAATGTTTCTACAATAAGTTTTTTTAAATGGTATGAGCATTGATAAATTTCCATTTCCTATTAAGAAAATTACATGACTGAAATCCTAAATCATTTTATTTTAGTTTTTGTTCGATTTCTGCCATTGAATTCCCATGGTAAATTCCACTCTACTTCCATGTTACTCAGTTTATGAAAATCACCTCGGGTATATTTATCTGTCAGTTCCTGTTGCTTATGCTCATTCTGAATTACTCTCCAAAACTAAAATATTGTATGCACATAGGAATTTGGATGTATGCCACACTCGGGCAGACATATCACTAATTAAGAATAGTTTGGCACATATAATGTACTATTGAGATCCGTATCTGTGAGCAGCTAATACTGGGAATAGAAATAAGGCTTTCATGGAGAACCAATATATTTAAATGAACTATGACATTTTTTAGAACTGACGAAGTAAAATCATATATATGTTATGATGTGGCAGAAGCAACATCAAGATTCACCCATATAAAATGAATATATTTTTTCACTGGCACGGAGTTTTTTTTTTTTTTTGGTTGCTATCACTCGCAGGGGGTGTTAGTCCCTTAGTCTCTCAGTTTTCTGTCTGTATTAAGAAATATATCTCTACCCACGATCTGCCTGATGCATGCCATTATGCCATTTAACTTAAGCAAACTGTTTAGGTATTCGTAGCTCTATGTGGCATGTAAAGCAAATTAATTAGGACATCGCATCGTAGTCATCAGCATGCATAATACCTGTACACTTCGTGGTTGGGTGACCTTAAACACGTACTACCTTGGCGGCACGGATACAATGAACTCCTACCACAGATCAATGTTGTCCGGTTTATCTACATACATGCACTACCGGAAATCACGTAGTTGCCGTGTGCCCGAGGCACACGGCGAAGAGCCTCTAGCACACGGCGAAGATCTTTGCCGTAGGTGGCCCACGGCGAAAGCCCGACGGCGATTGCGCCTGACGGCAAAGCCACATTCGCCGTGTGCCAGAGCTCGGGCACACGGCGAAGTTTTTGCCGTGTGCCACCGCAAGCACACGGCAAACGTAACAGTACCGTCACGTTATGTTTGCCGTGTGCCCGGCATCCAGCACACGGCGACATATTTTGTTCTTTGCCGTGTGCCCAGGGACGTGGCACACGGCGAAGATTCTGTACTTCGCCGTGTGCCGGTGGAGCGGCACACGGCGAATAGATGGGCTTTGCCGTGTGCTCCATGACACGGCACACGGCAAAGATTTGGTCACTTTGCCGTGTGCTGCTTCTGGCACACGGCAAAGTGACAAGAACGAATTCCCAGTATGGTCACTTTGCCGTGTGCCAGGCCTCGGCACACGGCAAAACGACCATCTGCAGCCATATTTTTTTCTGTTTTTTTAGCCCCGGATACCTCATTTAACATTTCAAATAGAACATATATCAAACACAGTAGAAATATATCACATCATCATCAATTCATCGCACATATCATCGCACAACACATATATCGCAAATAAAACACATATCATCCGTTTGTCTCACAACATCACAAATATCGTCACAAACAACACATAATATTCGTAGGTCGTCCACGAGTACAATAAACCATGATTTCACAGATGTGGGTCGAAGGGTGGTGGCTCGAACGTCGGTGGGCCGAAGGGTGAGGGCTCGAACGGCGGCACTTGTGGGAACAACTGCTGCGGGGGCAACGTAGGTGACATGTTCACCGAGGCATTCGATGCCGCCGATAGGTTCTGCAAAAAGTAGAAAAGTTTGCAAACCAGAGAATACTCATTTTAGTTAAGATTGTAAGTTTCTACGATATCTAATTCTCTAGGTTATCTTAGTCTCTAAGTAATTGTAAATTGACCAATGTTTCTTGATTACCCGAGGAGTGACTGGAAACATATGAGACATAGTTGGAGGCAGTGGCGGTGGTCGTCCTGCTGCCAACTCAGCTTGCATGTGGGCAATGTAAGCAAACAAATTGGCCATATCTCCTTGCTGTCGCGCCGATTCCTCCTGTCGCTGCCTTCTCTCTTCGGCGAGCTCGGCCTACAAAAGTTTCCATTGAACTGTTACAATGCAGTGATAATACGTGATTAGAAATTGAATAATTGTTTAGTGAAGCAGAAATAACCTCAAGTCTCTGCACTTGGAGATCTGCGACGGTCCGGCGTGGACGTATAGGCGGGGCAGTGGCTGGGTCCCTCGCCCGAATCTGTGAGAGGGTGGGGCAACTGCTCGTGTCCACGGTGCCGTCGCCTATGATCAACCGGCCATGCTTCTTGCCTCCTCCCGCCCTCATGGCCACCTCAGCATCAATAGGGTGGGCGGTCGGATCCCACGCTGAGCCATAGAGTTGCTTACCCACCTCCGTATATGTAGTGATACGGGAGTAGACGGAGGGGTTGCTGTAAGCCGAAGGAGGGTTTTCGGGGTCGTAGCTGGCACTGAGTAGCCTTTTCTGGTGGGCCATAGCCCAGCCCACGAACTCAGGACACTCGGCGCCTCCATGTGACCGGGACTGTAAACAAAATAACAAGTTCATTACTATTTATGCATAATTATGAGATAAAACAAATAAATGACTCTGCATACCCATCGAGCTCTGTACTCCTCGTTGCTAAGGCTGCCTTGGTGGTGCGATGGACTAGGCATCAACGCACGCCGGGCTCGGCCGGCGTTATGCATCTCCTCCCACTCGGGTGAGAACCACTTGTCCACTATGCGTTCCCAGCACAAATCGTCATTACGGCACCACGGCGCCGGCACCTACACGGGACAAATGAGAGACGTCAAAAAATCAAATGAAGCAATGTATTAAATCGGAGATAACTCTATATTTACCTGTAAATATTGCTCCCGTGTGAGCTTCACAGTCCTAGCCGCATCTTTGGTTATCTTCTTACGGAGGATATGGCCATAGTAGTTAATGACGCACTGAATTTGCGCCTCGTAGTGCATGTCCTTCACGAGCTTCCGACATCGGTTGTTAGCCACAACCTTAGCCATCTCCTCGTAACCTGGCTCACAAGTGTAGAAATCCTGCATGTAGACATAATGTGTTTAGTTCTTATTGCATAAGTGTACAATGAATGGAATGAATGAAAAGTGTAGAGCGAGAAAGACTTACCCACAATTCGACACCACTCGATCCGCCTTGTTGACGGAGCACCTGTTGAATGCGTCGATTTGCTCGGTGGCGACGCGGTAGTGCTCCCAAGTCCACGCTGGCTCGTACCTTTCACCAATGTGAACCTGACCTGGGAAGTGCAGCCTGACCAAAGCACCAAGGACGGCGTTCACCTTGCGTTTATGACTACCTGGGGTGATCAATTTCCAACTCCTGCGAAAAGTGATTATGAAAAAAATATTAGTTTGATATTAATAAAGATTTTCACATTATCAAATGAAGGAAGTAGTTAGAAGTTACTTACGATGGCATTACTGGTCGAATAACCGGTCGCGTGGACAAAGGTATCGGCCCGTCGGGGAGTCTCGTAGGACCCCGCAGCCACACGGTAGGCTGCTGCTCCGCCTGCTCCCCCTCTTGCTCCTCTCCACCCTCACCCTCATCCTCACCCTCCTGCCCGTCCCCCTCCTCCGACTCTCCCTCCTGCCCTCCCCCTCCTCCGAGCCCCCTCCTCCGAGTCCCCCTCCTCCTCCTCCGCCTCCGGCGGGAAGGTGGTGCTACGGACCTACTCCGAGTCACTCGACCCTTAGCCTTACTGCCACCGCTCCCGTTGCCCCTAGTGCCACCGCTCCCGGTGCACTTAGAGCGACTGCTCCCGCTGCCCTTGGGGCCACCCTTCCCCGACCCAAGCCTCGTGTGGACCCAAGTGGTACATCCGAGTTTGGCATCGGGGAGCGCGGCGGGGCGGGGCGGCGACCCGAGCACGGGGCCGGGGCGGCGGCGCCGGTGCGGCGCGAGCGGGGCGCGGGCAGGCCGGCGCTGATCGCGGGCGCGGCGCGGGCAGGCCGGCGCGGGCGCGGGGGCGGCGACCCGAGCACGGGGCCGGGCCGGCGGCCCCGGTGCGGCGCGAGCGGGCGCGGGCAGGCCGGCGCGGGCGCGAGCGGCGCGGGCGCGGGCGGGGCGCGGGCAGGCCGGCGCGGGCGCGGGCGGGCGTGGCAACGGTCGTGAGAGTGAGAGAGTGAGAGAGTGAGAGTGAGAGAAAGAGAAGGAGAGCCCCGCGTGTAGGAAGACTCAAGTGTTCGCCGTGTGCCAAGATCTACGGCACACGGCAAACAACGTGTTCGCCGTGTGCCGGGATCTACGGCACACGGCAAACATCGTTTTCGCCGTGTGCCGCGGTCCAGGGCACACGGCAAACATTGAGTTCCTTTTTTTTCCCACCTCCCGGACAGCGGGCGGGCCCGAGGTTAGGACATGTTTGCCGTGTGCCTAGGGAAGGGCACACGGCAAAGATTGAGGTTCTTTTTTTTTTTCCGTTGGTTTGCCGTGTGCATAGGGAAGGGCACACGGCAAACATTGAGTTTCTTTTTTTTTCCTGCCTCCCGGACAGCGGCGGGCCCAGGTTAGGACACGTTTGCCGTGAGCTTTGGCTAGGGCACACGGCAAACAAAGAGTTTCGCCGTGTGCTACCAGCATGACGCACGGCGAATCTCATTTCCAAAATTAATGTTTTTGTTAAACTCATTTGAAAACCTATATGGCAGTGTAAATTTTGAGCTATTTGGAAGTGCAAATTCATTTGAAAGTAAAAACCTATATGCAACTCCAAATTCATTTCAAAACCTACACGACCTTATCTTATCTATCTGAATCTATATGGAGGTTTATGGAAAACATTCACGTTCTACACGTCGTTCGTGACCAAATGCGTAAAAACAACTCAACTCTTTATGACATAATCGGTATATGCTAAAATTACATTACAACAATTTTCAGGAATTTCAGACAAAATATGAATTTTGTAGAATTTTAAAAGTATTTCATCCAATGGTCAATGTAATGTTTCGTGAAATAAGATTTTTCAAAATTTCGTTAACACTACCGCATATTATATTAAATTAGTATAAATATTATGAATATCATTTTTTGATGCATTTTTGTCTATTATTTCATGCACTTGCAGTTCAAAATTCACTTATTTCAAATAAATCTTGTAAACAAAATAAATTAGTTAAATATAGAAGAAATGGTGCAAAACAACCCAAATTGAAACATTGTCATTCAAACCATGTACATGAAAAGGAAAAAAAGTTGGAGACGTGAAATACAAAAAAATGTGTGTTTTGCCGTGTGCCAAGAGGAGGCACACGGCAAAATGCTCCATTTGCCGTGTGTCCTTGTCTAGGCACACGGCAAAACTCTCCTTTTGCCGTGTGTCCTTGGGTGGACACACGGCAAAATGCTCCATTTGCCGTGTGTCCTTGTCTAGGCACACGGCAAACACGGCATCCTCTAACGGCGGGGAACGGCCGTTGCTTGTTGCTTAGGTCACCGTGTGTCGTGAGGTGGACACACGGTGAAGAGACATTTTTGCCGTGTGCCGTTCCCGTGGCACACGGCGAAGAGGCAGCTGCCGTGTGTTGGTTTTATGCCGTGTGCCACGTCCCTGGGCACACGGCATATGGTCTCTTCGCCGTGTGCCCGTGTTTTGGCACACGGCGAATAAGTTTACACACGGCAGCATGCCGTTTTCCGGTAGTGATGCTTACTGCTGATATATGATGCATTTTTCATCATCCTGTAGCAATGATGCACACAAAATTAATTAAATAATAAATATACTAATCAAATAGACAATATAGGAGTTCTTAGTTCTTACACACCTCGTGTCTCTCTCTCTCTCTCTCTCTGCCAGACCAAATAGAATCTCCTCCACTCTCATCGGAAGTTTGAAACATGACAATGTTAATCCATGACCTGGCTGTCTGGCACCTTATTTGATACAACTTGCTTCTCAACTAAGTCAGATCGTAGTAGGGCAGTACCATGAGAAAAACACATCAGCTTTGGTTTCTTACATGCTCCCATCTCGGGCATGTCTCTCTCATACCTCATCTTGTCGTCGTATGTTCGTATACGATATGCCGCAGAGCATCGAAGGGTTGAGATCATGATTCAAAAGAGACGAAGAAAGAGAAGCATTCTAGTTGCATGTAGACCGTGTCCAAAATATCAAATAGATATTCTTGGCCTCAATTATGGAATGATAAGGATAACTTCTATATCAATACAGCTGTACGTTGACTTATAATCATAGAAGTCATTACGTGTATCCAATAATGCAAGTATAGTTTCCTTTCCAACATGAGAACTTATATATGGTACTAATTCCTACATGGGGCAGGCCACCGTGAATGTCCATTATGTGTGGGTTATTACAAAGATCCACCGGTTATGGTTTGTCAATCCTCCAAATTAACGGCTAGATGTTTCCCTTTTTGTGAGAATTTCTAGGATTTTCCTCCGATTATTGTGAAGGCCTCAAAAGGAGTCTCCAATTAGTAAATACTAGATGATACCTCGCGCGTTGCCGCGGTACATTATATAATATGAAGAAAAAAAGACTTCAGAAAAACCAGAAAAGAAAGTAAATACAAACAGAAAATAAAGTAAATAGAAACAGAAAAGACATATGAAGAAAAGGTGGAGTAGTAATAAGATAAGATTTGGTGACCGAGATGTTATATGAGACCTCTCCAGCTCAAAACTTCCACCTCCTGTCCCTATTCTCTTAAGATGAAACAAAAGCGCACACATGGTCACAATGAGATTAGGAGGCACCGGGAGTGGGTGGACTAGAGATTCAACATTTCAGGGTCCATCTTGATCCTGATATATGCGACATGGACCCGATGTTTTCCTGACCCTGACCGAACAGAGGAAAGGAAGAAAAAACGGACCCAATGTTTTCTTCTCATTTTTTTTTTGTTTTTCATTTCCTTCTTTTCAATAACCTTACCTACCAGAGGCTATCTGCAATTTGGAGCAGGGGATGGCTGGCACACGGACTCACCAGGCAACAATGAAACGCTGCGGAGGGTCCACATGTAGGACACCGTAACCTGTAGCTGAAGATATCCAGCAGTTCGCGATACACGCCCACAGCAGCAGCAACATATCAACAAGATCCAGAGGAAGATCAATCGATTTGGCGGCAGTGGGTGCCTCACAAACATTGTCATATCAACATGATTTGCTAGCTTGGGAAAGCTCTGTTGTACTCTCAGTCCTCTATTTAATGACCCGATCGGGCAATGCACCGGGGGCACCATCCTAACCGTGATCCGCAACATGGACACCGGCAACAACTCAACGCACTAAATATGCAAGGTTCTATTCGGCACCAGCTGTTTCCAGTACGGTACACCAGATACTTGCTAGCTAGGGTGCTGTTATCCGCTGGTGTGACATATCTGACATTTGGTACACTGAAGCACTGTATTTTGAACAACCATTTGGACCACATTCTGGAATACAGCACATGTACATGGGCATGACTATTGAAACACTATTCATTTTCTATCCATTTTTGTGTCCTCTTAACCAGGAGATTCTCTGTGAAGTAGTGGCTGAGCCAGCAATTTTGAGCAGGGTGGACCAAGTTAACCACGGGAAGGAGATGCCACCAGGACAACGAAATTTTTGGCAGGGTAGGCTTGTGAAATTGGGAGTAGGACATCTCGGCAAACATTGAAACCGGGCACCTGGAAGGGAAGCGGCAATCTAGATGAATGGTTCAACTCACTGCCCCGATCTGACCCAAAGGGCAAAAAAGGAACATGGGATCCACAGCCATCTTAACAACCTGGGCACGGTGGAAGAGAACGTATCCAGTGCTTCAAGAACTTTAGGTGGTCCGGCCGGTGCTCCTAAATGAACGATTAATATAAAAAGTGCGAGAAAACTTTAAATAATTATATGACTGGATAGTTTACGTTGTCATCTACAGTTATGGAATGTTTCAGCTGCAAGGAAAATTCGTACATTGACAAATAAAAAGTAGAAAAATCAGGTCTAACAGCTTCAGGTTGGATACACAAGTTGGCCAAAAGTCAGGGTAGTCCTGGGACTACCAGCTGACTCTGCACATCCCGTCAAGCAACTACGCAAAATCCTTCCCTTTATATTTTTAAAAACATACGAAAATGCAATTAACCCGTGATCTCCATCTCCAAGCATTCCCCATTCCACCACGAGCTTCTGGAGCTGTCCGCGGTCGATCGACACCAACAGATAGAAAGAGCAGCGTGGGAATATATGAGTTGGGACAAACGAATCATTCACTGCTGTTCTGCTTCCCGTTGGATGAATCACACTTAAGGCAACAGAACTACACCCTCACATGCTCACGCTTTCCTATAAATAGCTCATAGGTTATCGGCAAATGTTGAACGACACACACTCAGACTCAGTACGGGAATAGGAGGGATCGGGAGTGTATTGGAAAGCAGTATCATTATTTTTTCGCTCCTGCGAAACAAACCTGAGGTATACATCACATGATTATTCTGATCCAGTCCTTGGGAAAGAGACATTCAGGTCCGTAGTGTTAAGTTGCATGCAATGGTAGCCGTGATGCACATTCAACCACACTCAGTGGACCTGGAGTCCATTGGCATATGCATTGTACCACATAGAAGCGAACAGACATTTCAGCTTGTGTCCATTGTGAAAGAAAATAAATTTTGCTCTTTGCCATCATGTAGTCTCCTCCACAAGGTGACCACCAGGTCACGTGCATTGGCATTAGCTAATTGAATGGCTCCTTTGATCGAAAATATTTGTCATGTGCTAACTCGTTGAAATCTAACTAACTAAATCATGGTTATGTACAGTAGCGTTTTGTCTCCTCTGTTTTGTTCGCTACACCTGGTCTTCCTAGGGTTCCACTGCATTCCACCTTTCCGCTACCTCATGTGTCATTTTGCTTTTTGTGCCGTGGCATTTTGAGATTCAGGACAGCATAGCTATTTGCTGCTCGTCTGTGTCTGGTGCATATTTTTTTGACAAAGGAAGCTTGTGTTAAGTTTCAAGCCTCTGCAGGAGCATGCAGCCAGTTTTTTTTGTTACATAAAGTAGTTCGCAGACCGCCATAGGAGCAATATCTAAACATTAAGGAGGATGAATTCTATTATTAAATTTTCATCCATGACTAGCAAAGAGCTCCAATGCGATTATCTCCAACATCGCGCTCACGGACCGGAAGTCATCCCGTACCTACTCCCGCTACAGCTAGCACCGTTCGATTCGGATATAATGGCCAAGAAATTTGAGTGGAAGATAAAGAAATTTCTGTTCGATGGTAAACTACCAAATCTCTTTAAAATACAAGTGGTAGGTTTTAAAAGGGACTCCATTCTATCCTATGGGTAAGAAATCAAAGATTATGGTTGCGTGCTTTTGCAATGGACAACAATCAACCTGATATGCATGATGATGGCTACCTTGATAGCCTTTGTGAGGTTACTGGTCCTGCAGAAGATTGGTTTCAAGCGACACCGGATAATGATATTGCGCTACTCGTGATTGGATTGTAGTTGGTCTGTATATTTTCTTGTGAAATCTGTGGAACTTGGCATCGTGTTTATGCTTCCTAAGTTAGGAGTTGTGCTCTTATAATACGATGTTGCTGACGTTTCATATATACGACTTGTTCTAGACGGTCTTGATCAGGTGAATCAGGTTTATTCCATAACTTCATATGTGATATTCTTGTGAGAGTTGTAAGAACATGCTCTTTTACAATTATCGAGGATATGTATTTTAGTGTAAACTAATGTGTGATTAAAAAATTATAATATTGGTTGTAGCCACTTTTGACTATAGTATTTTTATGGGACAATTGCATGGTTGACCCCATTTTTTGCCTCAATGACATGCTTGACCCTATTTTTTGAAGTTTGCACGGTTGACCCTACTTTTTTAAAATGAAATCGCCGTCTGACCCCGATTTTGACCGTCTGTTACATCCAATATTTTTTAGCGTTTAAAATAAATCTGAAAAAATAGAAACATGGGTAAAAGACCACACTGCCCTCGACCTTGTGAGAAATACTGAGCTGGACTCGTATCTTCCTCCTCTGTTCTTTCCTAACCCTAACCCTAGCACTCTGCGAGGCGCGCGCAGAGCTGCGGACGCGGGGACGCGGGCGGGCGCGGAGCTGCGGGCGGAGCTGCGTTCGCGGGCGGGCGTGGAGCTGCGGGCGGGCAGAGCGCGGCGCGCGGAGCTGCGGGCGGGCGCGGGCCGGCTGTGCTGCGGGCGGGCGCGGCGGGCGGAGCTGCGCGCGAGCGCGGGCTGGCGGAGGTCGGTGCTGCGGGCGGGCGCGGGCTGGCGGTGGTCGGTGCTACGGGCTGGCGGGCGAAGCTGCGGGCTGAGGTGCGGGCGGCGCGAATCGGCCAGCGGCGGGCGCGGGCTGGCAGGCGAAGCTGCGGGCTGAGGTGCGGGCGGCGGGCGCGGGCTGGCGGAGGTCGGTGCTGCGGGCTGGCGGGCGAAGCTGCGGTCAAACTGCTGCTGTTTTTTTTTCAATTTCAAATTTAACAAAAAAATGAAATTTCAAAGTTATAAAAAGGGACAAATTGTTGTTCAAATCTTGGCACAATCAACTATTAAAAATAGGATCATTCATGCACTTCAAGTAGAAAATAGGGTCAACAATGTAAAGGGCAAAGAGTCTTTTTACCACGGATTTAACACCGTTAACAGGTGAAAACAGAATAGGGTCAACTAGCATTTTCAGTTTGAAAAAACAGGGTCAAATATGCAAACTCTGAAAAACGGGGTCAATCGCGTAATTGTGATCCAAAACGAGGCCAGATATGCAATTGCCCCTATTTTTATAGCCACTTTTGGCTATTGTATTTTTATAGCCACTTTTGGTTGTGCACCAGCAGTTGACTGATGGCTGCTACAGCCGCAGCCAGCAGCCACTCCAAAACAAGCTGCAGCGATTGCACCCTTAATACATGAGATGGAAATTAGTACAAACTGAAAGTGGCATTTGGTGTGATTGGTAAATAGTAATTATGACGGTTCTGGTTCGATGAGATACACTTGAGTAGTTCACACAGCACACTCACTTGCACAATTCTATATATAAATAACAAGTGAAGCTTATTGGCAACCAATGACCAAGAAGTATAAGTTAAAGAGAACTCTTCAACCATGTAAGGCCAAGCTTTTCTTGTTCTCATCTCATGTATAAAGAGATAGTACATGCACATACCAGTTGTAGAAATAGGAGACATCAGGAGTGAGGATCGGAAAATAACTTTCGTCTGTGCCTAGCGAAGAGTGTTGGGTCCAAGAATTATAGTGAAGTGCACGTGATTTTGACGTTCATTTTGAGTCCTTTGGAGACAGACGATGATGTCATTAGCTAAGGTTGTGCCTCATGCGAACTTGCACATCTCCAATTCATCTTCGTCGGGCCAGAGGCGCATGCTTTGGCGCTCAAGCACGTGACGACCCCAGGCCGCTATTGTGACTTGTTGAGTAGGTTAGGCTATGGTGGCTCTTCCTCTGTTACACCAGTATGGTATATACAATATCATTAGCGTGAGCAGTGTAGGCCCCCAGGAGCCGACCGATGATTTCCAGCGATGTAACATGCATCATCTCAGTCCACCTCAACAAATTAGAGCATATTGTAATACAGTGCCAGTGCAAGCTGTACTTTTAATGATTTAATCGAGAACAATTCAGCTGGGGTTACATGCACTTCCTATGATGTTGCTGACGTTTCATATGTACGACTTGTTCTAGACGATCTTAATCAGGTTTATTCCATAACTTCATATGTGATATTCTTGTGAGAGTTGTAAGAATATGCTCTTTACAATTATCGAGGATGTGTATTTTAGTAAACTAATGTGTGATTAAAAAAATATAATATTGGTTGTAGCCACTTTTGACTATAGTATTTTTATAGCCACTTTTGGCTATTGTATTTTTATAGCCACTTTTGGTTGTGCACTAGCAGTTGACTGATGGCCGCTACAGCCGCAGCCAGCAGCCACTCCAAAACAAGCTGCAGCGATTGCAGTCAGTCTCAATGGGAGTGTGATGGTAGTGTCATGAGCATTAAATATGCTGACATGACATGAGAGAGAAGAGGGGAGTGTTATGAGATGAGAGATGAGTGTCATCACCATGACCCTCCACTGGCACGATTCTTAAAAAATTCTTTTTGGTAACTGTGTGATGACACTCTCCACTGAGACTGGCCTTAATACATGAGATGGAAATTAGTACAAACTGAAAGTGGCATTTGGTGTGATTGGTAAATAGTAATTATGACGGTTCTGGTTCGATGAGATACACTTGAGTAGTTCACACAGCACACTCACTTGCACAATTCTATATATAAATAACAAGTGAAGCTTATTGGCAACCAATGACCAAGAAGTATAAGTTAAAGAGAACTCTTCAACCATGTAAGGCCAAGCTTTTCTTGTTCTCATCTCATGTATAAAGAGATAGTACATGCACATACCAGTTGTAGAAATAGGAGACATCAGGAGTGAGGATCGGAAAATAACTTTCGTCTGTGCCTAGCGAAGAGTGTTGGGTCCAAGAATTATAGTGAAGTGCACGTGATTTTGACGTTCATTTTGAGTCCTTTGGAGACAGACGATGATGTCATTAGCTAAGGTTGTGCCTCATGCGAACTTGCACATCTCCAATTCATCTTCGTCGGGCCAGAGGCGCATGCTTTGGCGCTCAAGCACGTGACGACCCCAGGCCGCTATTGTGACTTGTTGAGTAGGTTAGGCTATGGTGGCTCTTCCTCTGTTACACCAGTATGGTATATACAATATCATTAGCGTGAGCAGTGTAGGCCCCCAGGAGCCGACCGATGATTTCCAGCGATGTAACATGCATCATCTCAGTCCACCTCAACAAATTAGAGCATATTGTAATACAGTGCCAGTGCAAGCTGTACTTTTAATGATTTAATCGAGAACAATTCAGCTGGGGTTACATGCACTTCCTATGATGTTGCTGACGTTTCATATGTACGACTTGTTCTAGACGATCTTAATCAGGTTTATTCCATAACTTCATATGTGATATTCTTGTGAGAGTTGTAAGAATATGCTCTTTACAATTATCGAGGATGTGTATTTTAGTAAACTAATGTGTGATTAAAAAAATATAATATTGGTTGTAGCCACTTTTGACTATAGTATTTTTATAGCCACTTTTGGCTATTGTATTTTTATAGCCACTTTTGGTTGTGCACCAGCAGTTGACTGATGGCCGCTACAGCCGCAGCCAGCAGCCACTCCAAAACAAGCTGCAGCGATTGCAGTCAGTCTTAATGGGAGTGTGATGGTAGTGTCATGAGCATTAAATATGCTGACATGACATGAGAGAGAAGAGGGGGAGTGTCATGAGATGAGAGATGAGTGTCATCACCATGACCCTCCACTGGCACGATTCTTAAAAAATTCTTTTTGGTAACTGTGTGATGACACTCTCCACTCGAGACTGGCCTTAATACATGAGATGGAAATTAGTACAAACTGAAAGTGGCATTTGGTGTGATTGGTAAATAGTAATTATGACGGTTCTGGTTCGATGAGATACACTTGAGTAGTTCACACAGCACACTCACATGCACAATTCTATATATAAATGACAAGTGAAGCTTATTGGCAACCAATGACCAAGAAGTATAAGTTAAAGAGAACTCTTCAACTATGTAAGGCCAAGCTTTTCTTGTTCTCATCTCATGTATAAAGAGATAGTACATGCACATACCAGTTGTAGAAATAGGAGACATCAGGAGTGAGGATCGGAAAATAACTTCCGTCCGTGCCTAAGGCCAGTCTCAATGCAAAGTTTCATCTCACTGTTTCTAAGAGTGCCACTTCAGATTTGAAGATTTAGTTTGATGTATGAAATGGTCTCTCTCAATGCATAGTTTCATCTCACGGTTTCATAGGCAACTTATAGCATTAATTGAATATCTATTTGTTGCATTGAGATTGGTCAAAACGTGTTGGGATGAAACTCTATGCTGTCAATGGGAGTTTCAATACAGTTTCATACCTATGAAACAGTGCCAAATGAGTTTCATCCCTATGAAACCCATTTACCCAGTTTCATATTAATTGCTATGCCACGTCACCTCTTTTGCTTATGTGGCACCTTATTTAATGCTAATGAAACTCCCACTGAGAATGGCCTAACGAAGAGTGTTGGGTCCAAGAATTATAGTGAAGTGCACCTGACTGGGATATTCATTTTGAGTCCTTTGGAGACAGATGATGATGTCATTAGCTAAGGTTATGCCTCATGCGAACTTGCACATCTCCACTTCATCTTCGTTGGGCCAGAGGCGCATGCTTTGGCGCTCAAGCACGTGACGACCCCGGGCCACTATCGTGACTTGTTGAGTAGGTTAGGCTATGGTGGCTCTTCCTCTGTTACACCAGTATGGTATATACAATATCATTAGCGTGAGCAGTGTAGGCCCCTCAGGAGCCGACCGATGATTTCCAGCGATGTAACATGCATCATCTCAGTCCACCTCAACAAATTAGAGCATATTGTAATACAGTGCCAGTGCAAGCTGTACTTTTAATGATTTAATCGAGAACAATTCAGCTGGGGTTACATGCACTTCCTATAATAGCAAGTTTCATCATCTTGCTTTATTTTATCTATTATATATATCTTTACTATATTAATTAATTGCCCCCGGCCAGCGTCGAGTACTGAAGAAGACAGGAAATCTTTACTATATTATTTAATTGCTGATGTGGTGACGACGGCAGCCGGATTCTTACCATGGGCCAAGTTGCCTCATGTCTGAACGGGATTGTTTTCAGTTTGCATGGGTGAGGATGGCAACAAATCTTGCCACAGTGAGGACGTCCGACCCTGTGGCCAGCATCATCTGCGTGATTCCGAATGCATTAGCTATAGACCTAACACATGATCAGGGATAACAACGGCAAATTGGAGACAAGGTCCAGATGGTGTACAATGGGAAAGATCAGCTGTGCAGATTATTGTGTACGTGTACCTTTGTTAATTTATTTTCTATTTTTGTCTCTACATGATTTGGGTGTATTGATTTTGTTATGCCAGAATAATTTTGTCTTAATTAGAATATTTAGGGGTACAAAATTACATCTGATAAAAAAATTGTATAGTCCCCTATCTCATCTGACCCGATTTAATTTAGCTAAAATCTCACATGTGTACTCACACTCACCTGAGCAAATTTCCACTGCCTCGATTAATGTAACTAAATCTTTTTTTCCCAACTACACAGACTGTGTGTTTTATATTTTAGGCAAAAAAAACCCCTGAAACTAGGTATGTGACACTGACGAGGATTTTGAAGACTACAATCTGCGACATCGACACATCTTTCTAAAACTTAGGCAAGATTACAACTATTTTTTTTCACCTCATATTTGTTTTCATACATTAGTACGTGATGAACTTTGCATAAGAGTTTTTAACTTCTTGGAATGTATATAGATAGTCCACTAACTTTGTGGAGGCGCAGGAAATAAAATCTGACTTTGTCAAAACAAAGAATACAAAGTGTGTCTGGAGTGAGGTTTTGAGAAAATCCATACCTACATACTTAAATAGCTTCTGTATAAATATATTTTATGACATTTATTTAGTTTTCTGAATATTCATATAAAATTATACAAATCATGCACAATTCGACTAGAATATAATATGATAATATATGACCTCGCACATCAGCATGGTATATCAAAGTATGTTATTCCTGTACTTTAATATTGAAAGATAAATCAATATAACAAAACCATGAAAAAATACTTTCTTTTCCACAGCTGAGATGATCTAAACCTGAGTCAACTCATAATAAAGCGATAGTACCACAAATGTAGCGAATAACAAAAAAAGCGTATTGTCTTCCACGCATTACTATTTCACAAAGAAATAGTAATGGAATTGGAGGTAAAAAGAAGAATATAACCATTATATTGTGTTCCAACACATTCATTAAAAAAATTAAACTTGCACAAGTGTTAATATAAAAGTATGAACCCTTTTGGATGAATTGATCTTTTAATCAAAGATAAGTTTGATTATTACAAGCTGAAAGTGTAGAATTCAAAGAATACAAAAGCATGAACCCTTTTTAATGAATTATTCTTTGTGGAAGATAATAATTTCATTAATACAAGCCGGAAGTAGAGAAAATATAGATTGACTAGTTCAAAGCAAACAAACGGGTCCAGAGACACGGAGATAAGATGAGAAGGAAGGATGATGTATACTTTTAGAGACACAAGGAATTTTTTTCATTCTAGTTCAATTAATGGAACAAAGCGACAGCGACATCTCCGGACCGACGCGCTTATTCTAGTAGGTAGGTGGCAACAGAGGAAAACATCAATAAATAAAACGTAGAGGTTGCGCGTACGTGTAGTGTATAGTAATTAAATTGCAGCAGGCACGTCATCAGGTGCTAGCTGCGGCGACGATCTTCTGGATGGCCTGCAGCGCCTGGATGGCGCTGTCGAGGTAGAATGCGAGCGGCGCTGCGATGGCGGCGAGCGGGTTGTCGGCCTGCTCCTCCTTGACATCCTCGTCGGCGGTGGGCACCGGCTCCTCCGGGTTCTCCTCGAACTTCTTGGCCTGCTGCAGGTACTTGATCATGCGCGGCGTGACGTAGAGCGACGCAACCTCATCTTCGTCCCCCTTCCGGCAGTGCGCTGCCGGCCGTGCGAGGTGACGGTGGCGAGCGCGTAGGGCCGGCCGAGCTGGTCGTAGAGCCCCCGCGATTCCATGTAGGCCAGCAGCTGCTGCAGCTCGGCGCGCAGCGCGTTGAGCATCCTGTCGCCGTCGTCGAGCAGGATGTCTTCCAGCGCGTTCTGCGCGTCCACGAGCTTGTCCCGGGCCATGGCCAGCTTCCTGTCGTCGGCCTTCTCGCAGGCCTGGTCGGCGAGCCGGCTCGCCTCGCCGATCAGGTCGGCGTGCTTCCGGCGAACCTCCTCGGCCTGCACGAGCCGCTCGTCGGCGCCGGCGTCGGCGGGGAGCTCGGGGTCGGGGTGCGCACGCGCTGGACGTTCTGGGCGGGCTGCCGCGTCTCCTCGGCGGCGTAGCTGTGCCGGGCCACGGCGAGCGTGGCGTTGTACTTCTCGGTGTCGGCGCTGGCGTTGAGCGTGAAGTTCACGGCGACCTTGCGCGCTTCGCCGCTGAAGAGGGTGCCGAATTTGATGGTGATGGTGCCCTTGGCGTCGGTGGTCTGCGTGTAGTCCGTCCCCGGGGCGACCACCATCTTGTCCAGGTCGCCGTCGGCCGTCTTGGGCGTCAGGGTCAGACGGACGTCCTGTGCCACCACGGTCAGGAGGCCACCCAGCAGCTGTGCAAAGGGCGCGCTCAGGTTCGCCCCGTCCGGCACACTGCTGTATGTCCCGCCGATCGATTTCTTGGCAATTGCGGTGAGAAGCTACCACCAAAGCATGTCCATTGGTGAGTATTCATTAACATCAATATATGGTTTATATTATATAAATATATAGATATAAAAACATGTCCATTGGTGAGTAGTACTACATATACCAATAAAGTTTCACTTATTTTCGCAAAAAAAAATTTCACTTAAATTCTACACATTACAAATTAATGTGACGAAACATGGTTGATTGCATGATTTTGGGTTACCATAATTCAAGGAGACACTTACTATAAGGTCACTAATGTGTCTGCATTTTGTAAGATTTTGTTAGAGGTTTTAAGTAAACCGAGCATTGTTCGTGTGTTTACACATCAAACTGAATTTACTGAGACACTATGGGTGTCTGCACAACCAAGTGATTTTACTGAGCCAAATTCAGTCGTTTTCTCCTCCAACGGTGATCACCGGAGATGAAATTACCAAAAAAAATATTAGTTATCGATAATAGTTATTGAGAAAAGTTCAGTAATTTATAGCGTTTTGTTTAGCAATTTAAATTTGGTGTAGAATAACTATTCAACACCATAGGCATAAAGTAGCACTACCCAGTCGTTGCAATTGTTGGATATTCTACTATACCTTGTGGTCGGTACCGTGGCCGAAACCAAAGGTGTAGACAGACACCTCGCCGGGTTCCACTTCTGTCGGGTTACCATCTGTCACCCCATCGGACATGAGGAAGATGTTGGCAGTTCGGGACTCCGTGTGGACGCGATCGCGGAGGATGTCCAGCCCCATGACAAGGCCAGTCTTGATGTTCGTCCCGCCGGCGTCTGTCAGTTTGCTGACCTCTGCCTTGAGCTCGTCCTGGGCAGCTTGCGTCATGGACCGCAGCGGGTTGATCCTGATGGCGCGGTGGTCGAAGATGACGATGGAGAGGCGATCCATGGGGGTGAGCTTCATGATCACGAACTGGAGGGCCCTCTTCATGCTCTCCATCTTCTCCCCGGCCATGCTGCCGCTGACATCCACCACGGCCACCAGATCCAGGCCCTCGCGCACGGCGGTGGAGTCTGCCGCCTTGATCTCCACCACGGCCGTCACCGAGTCGGCCGTCAGCGCCACATCTTTCTTGCTGTATTTCGGAATCGTCATTGTTACCAGTCCCTGTTTGCTCCCTGCAACTGCATAGACCTCAGTTATCCCCATATGCACATTCGAATGCAATTAGCATGCATATAGTTCAATTATTCCCATAACGATAATTGAGCCAGTTCAATTTATTCAGCGTCGTCCTGTCTCTGTATACTGAAAGGAAATGCATGCATTATACTAATAGAAGGCTACCTCCATTCGTAGGTGTAGGGGGCTTCTCATCGTCGTTGTACGCCATAATGAACCTGCCTGCTGTTGCTACAAGACAGATAGAGACAGAAAGAAAGTAGCGCTACTAGTTGGCCAACCAGAGGCACTGAGATGAGCTCTGCTTCTATCTGCAAGATGGGTACGCATGCCCTCCTTTATATACTCTCACACATAGATATGGTGCTGGATTTTCTTCTTCCGTTCCCGGCCGGGTACCTATCATCCCCCCCCCCCCCCCAATGTATAAAACTTATTTAATGATTTCTCTTGTAGTCTTGTTTATTGGAGCTGTATATTTGAAGTTTTATTTCCCGTGCAGCTTGTCACATACATAGGATTTTGGTGTTGAGAAGGGGAGAACGATGTGAGAGAACAAGGTTGTCATTTCACAAGAGAAACACAGCAAAAGGTAAATTTTGGGAGTACAAAACAACTAGTAGCTAGTATAATATAATTGTACGAATTATTGTTGTCATAATGTTTTTCAGAGGAAATATATATTGCCGTAACCTTTTCTCCCGACGTTAATTAACATTTTTTTTGCGATTCCTATGATGATTAACATTGGTGAGCCTAGTAGTTTATTCTTTTTACCTGGGCTAATATGTTTATTTACTTGACCTGTGGACTTGTATAGTTTCTCATGATTAAGCCAGCTAGGTTGATGGTACAATTGATTAGATGTATACTCCTAAGGCCATTCTCAGTGGCTTCTTTCATTTCACGTTTTTCAAGTGTGACACGTCACTTTTCTAGTTTTATTCTGTGAAATGAAAGTGCATCTCTCAGTGCACTATTTCATTTCACAGTTTCATAGACTGTATGAGACATTAAATGATCGCATAGGTGTACCAATAAGGATTCGCTTTTCTCTACGTATGAAAGAAAAAGAGTCTCAATGGACCTTTCATTCTCCTTTCATCAACTTGGAAAGAGTGTCACTACACTTTCATCCTAATGAAAGGCTTCCTCCTCTTTCATAATTAATACTATGCCATGTCACCACTTTTGCTGATGTGTCATCTAATTAATGTCAAATGAAAGGCCCACTGAGAATGGCCTAATAAATGATTGCAATCATACGAAATGATATGGAACTTTCGAGGTACATTTGCCATTGGTGGGGCCCTGAGTGTCGTGCTTTGAATGCCTTGTATATGTACCATCATCTTGCACGAATAAGATAAAGTAAGAAGAAGCTACGCCTAGGTCAATGCAGAATCGCAAACATAATTTATTTGTCTTCTCTTGCCCGCTTGGGTAACATTATAATGTTTGGTCAAGTCATCGGGTTCAAACCATAACATGCGCAACAGACAGATTGAGTTGGGACTTCAATAATAGCAGGAGGACGGACCAAACATTGGAGTCATAGTTATTTCTAAGCCAAAAGTACTATCTTGACTGGATCCCTGTCCATTTGTGGAATAGAGAGAAAAACAATTCCTATGAATATATATTACCATGTCTAGTGCGTGTGTAGATGAGGTGCCAGCTTCAAGCCCTACTAAATAGGCCCTTCATAAGCATAGTTCTTGATCTGCATCTAAATTTTTTTAGTACCATGGTTATTGAGCTCAACTTACTTTTAGATTTGTTGTGGAACTCCTCTATCTTAATTGCTTGGTAAACCTGCTGAATTAGCGTATTCTATAGTAGTCTTGAAATGCTAATGGGCAGCCTACGGGCAAGCATTGTTGTGATGTTGTATAGGCAATTTTGCTATGCTACATAATCATGAAAAAAATGTTTTAATGGAAGATGTAACATCCTGGCCCAGGGCTTAATAGGATTGATAGAATACTCATGTCAACAAGTTGCAACTTCTTTTCCGGAAGCTCATCTCTAAAGAACTCTAAGGTTAAGCGTGCTTGGCTTGGAGCAATTTAGGGATGGGTGACCGACCGGAAAGTGATTCCGGGTGTGCATGAATGAGGACAAAGTGCGCAGAAAAGACTAGTGTTGGTCTGTGGGGAACTCTTGAGGGCCTATTAAGCTGCCAGGGGTAAGCGGGCCCGGCCCGGAGTGGCGGAACGTTACAGATGGTATCGAGCCGACTCTCACGGTTTCACGGACGCGTGTGTTGCACGTGTACAGGCATGGTGTGCATGACTGGTGTGGGCTCGGAGTGGTCACATAACATGGCACATGCGCTGGCAGTGGACACATGGACGTGGCCAAAAGAGGAAGTTCCTGGCTCGGGGTTGACCGACGAGGACGTCGGTCTTCTTAGGGGTGAGTGTGTAACATCCTGGCCCAGGGCTTAATAGGATTGATAGAATACTCATGTCAACAAGTTGTAACTTCTTTTCCGGAAGCTCATCTCTAAAGAACTCTAAGGTTAAGCGTGCTTGGCTTGGAGCAATTTAGGGATGGGTGACCGACCAGGAAGTGATTCCGGGTGTGCATGAATGAGGACAAAGTGCGCAGAAAAGACTAGTGTTGGTCCGTGGGGAACTCTTGAGGGCCTATTAAGCTGCCAGGGGTAAGCGGGCCCGGCCCGGAGTGGCGGGACGTTACGGAAGACAATCCCTGCAACATGCGGTCCTTTAAGTTGGCATATAGTGCTAGTATTTGAAATACACCCAAGCAAAATAGTGAAGAGACAAGTCAAATACACAAATTCAATCAACATGTTTTTGTCTAAAGTTTTTCAGCATTAAAGAGAATCCTTCCCCTTCTATATAGAAGGTTTAATTCTTATTCTACCCCGGATCAGCAGGATAGAATAGTATCTATAAAATTATAATAAGGTTACAAAAGGAATTACACGGTATCTACATATCCTCGGGAGACACTATCAAAATTTCATTATGTTTCCTTCCAACCATGAAGGGTCACGTTCCCCTTTACACCTCCTCAGTCTTAGTCTACCATCTTCACCACACCCTACAGCGAAGTGCCCTTACCGTGGTTGAAGGTGATATAACACACAAGAATTTTGACTTCCTCATTTTCTGAGGTCCTGCATCCTATGTTGACCCTAAATTTTGGCATGCCAACAATAGATGAGGTGCCACCACGGTGGTGCAAAAGTTATTGACCAATGGTGGCCGTAGAAACCTTTGCATCCTTTCACTTGATCATCCTGAGGTGATACCTATTGGTCCTGCCCCCAACACATAACAATCACACAAACTATTAATTTATATGTAGCAAAAAAGAATATTAGTATTGAAACCGTATCATGAAACCATTATACAACTTAAATTATGCATCATAGAAATAAAACATAATTAATTTGAGAAAATAGTTCGCCTTGTTCAACATATCCTTGCCAAAGCCTTTGGCAACAAAGGAAAAATGAATAATCAATAACAAGCCTACCAATCTAGCTTGACAAGCTATAGTTCCATATTTACCAAGCAAATAGTTATATACAGTGAGGAATCCCTAATTGGATATAACACAATCTAAACTTCAATACTGAGTGATTTTAGCGCACTTTGCTGTAGGTTTTATGTATACAAATGAAATTTTCCTCATCACTTGTAAATACTAAGATTTGAACATTCTATGACTTGTATCACTGTATTTTTGTAACTGTACAATAACTTATCTTTTTATGCCAATGCCTTTCTATGCAAAATATGTTTCTTGACAAAGCAATGCAATAACTCTACATCCACATGATGAATTATGCAAAGAGGAATTTGGACATCCAGTGTTACTAATGGTATTAAGAGAATTAACCCTTGATCCATGATGTGTACGTGTGCCTCGTGGAGAGGCATCGTTATTGGATTTATGTGTTCAGTACCACCTTCAAGTTTAGGGAGTGAGGACCACAACTTTTTATCCTTGTAGTTCATAAAAGGTAAATTCATGTTAACCATTGTACACGAAGCGATCATGAAAGTGTAAGATATGTGCTATTTATGTAGAGCTTGTTGGGATCAAAGAAAATTTTGAATATGCATGGTTATCACTATACACATAATCAGCTGTAACTTAGTTCACTTGGTCTTCTTGTTATGGTCTTTCTTAGTCTCATTAATTAGTACTTATCGTTATTCCATCAACCTTCCAACGCATCATACATCTACTCGTTAGCATCAAAACATATATTTTGATGAGAAGGGGAAGGTTGGTCACCCTCATACCTGTTTTGCTATAGTATTACATATGGTGACATCATAGAATTTGTTTGACATGTACATATATTTAGGATTTAGGACTGGCTGGAAACTTCAACATTGATTAGAATTTAACTACCCTTATTTTCTTGGTGTACAAGTCTGATGATGATAATATCGAGGCCGATTCGTGTAATCAACCTACCTAAATTCATCTCTTGAAAAGGACAAGAGGTTGAAATAAACAAACTTAGACAACGACCTTGGAGTATGCATATAAAAGGTTCTTCATGGTTAATATTATGAAGACTCCTTACATTCGTTAGTCCTCCTTTAGTTATTAAAATTCCAACACAAAGTACATGCTAGGTGGAAGCATTATATATGTGATTAGAACAGGATCCTACATTCTTTTGACCAAAGACTTGTCCTGTAATATATTGTTTAGCAGACATATAATGGAACTTCCAAGCAAAACAAAACAAAGCATTCTTCCATTGACCTAGACATCTCTATCGTCTTATGTTACTGTTAGAATCCTTCATATAATATTATAAAGATGTAATACATATGAAATTATCTTATATTGTGATCCATATCCACTTAATTTCTATTTGAACTATCTCATTGAAAGGCATCAAGGGACAGTGAACTTGGAATGGCAGTACATGAAAATAATTCAACGCTGCCTCATACCATGAACTAATGATCCGTTGGTGGAATGGAGCAGATATTATATAGTGTAAAATCCAAATGCAATGGAACAGATATTAGTATAACAACACTTGCAGATCTCAAAAACACGATATTTCCCAAGAAACATGGTGGAGAACTTTTCTTCGAAGTGCAAATTATTTGAAGCTTTTCTTTTACGAATTTCTAAAAAGAGCACAAGGTGCCCACTATATATATGCCCATATTTTCATGGTTGTGCTGGTCTAAATATTTAAGAGGACACATATATCAAGAGCTGCCATTACGCCACTCTTCTCTGGCATTTAGTCATATGGTGGGACATAACATTTTTGAGGTATCTACATTACAAAATCAGTTACATTGGAAGCTACAATGAAAAAAAATGAAACTGACTTTTGTTTTGGTCTTGCTTAATCCTCTTAACTATCACACAATATAATAGAAATTGATCCCATATTGTTAATTTGTTGTACATGTCTTCATATGTTACACTTAGCTCAATAATAGACTGACAAGCTTGTATCTTAGTAGAAAATAATTCTGGGTAGACTTTTTAACTCAGGTGTCTTAATCACATGGCACAGAGTAATTAGCTATGATATCTTTCATTTTGGTTTTGTATTATGGTCTTGCTTAGTCTCTCCAATTAATTCTGATTGATGAGATCAATGATTATAGGTGTACTGGTTGGAAAGCATATCTTTTGACGTGAGAGAAATAGATGGCCCATCAGGGGCACCATATTATCCACGTCGTAAAAAATATTAAATCAAGATTGTCCCCTTTACACGGAGCGATGACAAACGGGTAAGATAGGTTCAATGAAGAACTTGCTGGGCTTAATGTAGATTTGAAGCATAGGGCGTTATAATTGTAGTAGTTAGTAGTTATGATCTTTATTAGTCTCAATAATTAGTTCTAACGAATCCGTCCATCTTTCCTACATATATATTATACATATACTCATGTGAATGATAACATATATTTTGACGAGACAGGGACGGATAGTCACTCGTCATACTTTTTGTTACTATATTATTCCAGACTGTGACATCATGTCATTCTTCGTTTGATCAGATACAATCATCATTGGTTGGATTATAATTTCCACTATTTTCCTGGAGTGTACAAGTTCAATAATTATAATATCTTGATTGATTGGTTCAATCAATCTAGCTAGTTTCATCTTCAAAAGGCCAAGAAGGTCAAATAAACAAATCTGGTCTCAGATTGTGAAGTATGCATATAAAAGGTTCTTGATGGCTTGAATATAACTGATTCCATTGATCTGTTAGTCGTCAACATACTTGTTAGTTGCACGTATTATCTACATGATTCGAGCTGGAATCTAACTTCTCTTTGACCAACAAATTTCTTAACCAAACAATATAAGGCTACATCCAAGCAAAACAAAAACAAAGCAGGCTTGGATATGATTGACCTAGATGTTCCATCTTCTTCCTTGTATTACTACACGAGCATTTTATCTATACTACTACAAGGATGTGAGCTATCCATACGAGATGACCTTATCATCAATTCATTGTCGTCTTCACTGCTATGTAAACTATCTGGTTGAAAAGGCATCAACATGTGATGAACTCCGAATAATACTACGTGAGAAACTGTCAACACTGCATCATGCCATGCATGAACTAATGACTGTCGTTACGTTACTACCAAATGCAATGGACCAACAAATAGTATACATCAGTTTCACATCCCAGAAGATGATATTATAGTCTTCTGTATAATTTTCCCTACACACATGGTTGAACACTTTTCTTAGATTTGTGAATTATTCAAAATATTTCTCTATTGACTTCCAAAAATGTTGTCACTGTTCCCCTGAATTTGACTCATAGGGTGGGACACAATTTTGCTGTGGTACATGCATTCTTAATTCTGTTGTATTGTGGTCTTGCTTGGTCCTGTTAACTATCACAATGGCAATCGAGCCCATCTTGTTGAGTTGTGGTACATATCATCATATATGTTATACTTAAATATTCTGTGGATGAGAACGACAGAAACCACAATTAATCCTGGTAGACTTGTTAACTGAGGTGTCCTAATCATATGGTACAGGGTAATTTGCTATACAATATTTCATTTAGGTTTTGTATTATGGTCTTGCTTAGTCTCTTCAATTAATTCTGACTGATCGGTCCAATGATTATAGGTGTACTCTTTGGAAACCATATTGTTTGACGTGAGGGAATTAGATGGTCACTCGGTTCTGCCCTTGTTTATTATTCCCAATGTTAACAAGATATTATTTGTTTTTATTACACATATTATGGTATGGCTGGCAATTTAACCATGCAGTTTCACATGGAGTAAAACACAGACTAATCACTTCATGCCTTTGATTGGAATGCATTGGCATTTGAGAGCCAGGTGCGACTATTATTATTGTTCCACACATACCATGGCTCATATATGGGCCATATATGAGATCTCAAAATTTGTAGTTGTCCAAGAAGATGACAAATTTTATTGCCATAATTGCTATGTACTTTATGAGTTTAAGGATTCTTCATCTTAAAATTCATTTGTGCAATCAATCTAGCTAGCTTGTTTGATAGACTAGAGAAAATGAACTGGATACATTTGATACAACTGACAAGCCTTCAAACTGTATTTCCTTTTTTTAACAAACATACACGATATTAAAATCAAGGAAGAGGCCAACACACAGATCCCTGCACCTTTTGCATGCCGAAAGCTTTGAGATCCGTCGAGGACGATTGCCATCGATGCCTACAGATCCTGCCATTGCCATTCCTGGGCCGGAGAAAATTCTATCACACCAATGCTTCGTGTTGTGCTGAACAAGACACTCATCCACCAACGAGATGCGCCTTAGCTGACCGCATAATTGGCTGGGGTCGCGCCCCAAGCTTCCTCTAGCTTTAACTGTTGCTTGCCATTGAAGACTCGTGGGGAACATGAGCTCGATGATTCAACCTTCTACTCACCATTGAACTGCAGCTTCCACTGCGACTTTGAATATTGTCATCCCACTGATACTGATGCTCCAGTGCTCCATCTACTGTAGCACAAAAAAATGCCATAATAAGTTCCAAAAACAAAATGAACAGATAGATCATGTCATCTTCTACCATCACGCATCATTATGGTGCAACGGAAACTTGTGGAAGATGCAGCCAAAAAAAAACTGAAATTAAGATATAAATAGTGAATGTTAATGGATACATGTGAACAGTAAAAGCCAATAGCACAATTTCTCTTATTTTCGTCTTACACCAGATTTTTTGCACAATGGTAGAAAATAACATGATCAATCAACTCATTCGGGAGCACCAATAGGAGTGGAAGCAGCAGAGTCGTTTTCCATTTTGTATAGTTATCTTTCTAATTAAATCTCATGTGTGATATAATTAACCATGATATGTCGTTGATAACTTGACTGGAAAAACGTCGATATAGAGAGCATATATCTTAAAAAATCCTAGTATCAGCTTGTTATATTTAGTGTACTTGTATAATTAGTTATACTGTATTTCACTTTGATACTGTATTATGGTCTTGCTTGGTCTCTTTAATTAATTTTAATTGATCCATCCCCGTGCCTGTTCATGATAGCTGTACTCCTTATACATGTTTTGTTTTGACGAAAGATATGGTCTCTGGGTCACACTGTTTATTTCAACTACGCGTGCGGAGATATCTAAGTTTGACAGCAACTTTACCTTTGACTAGCATTTTGATTGACTTTATTTTCCAGTAGTATACAGGTCCAAAAATTGTCGTATCCATGTCAGAGTCGTGCAATCTATCTATCTGATTTGTTCACGAAAGGGCCAAACGGGTGAAGTAAACAAACTGGCCGCCCTGGTTGAGTTTTATATTCCCTCAAAATCTATAACACAAGGCAATATTGGAGGAAACTAGTGGGATGGTTCCCTCTCATTTCCACACACAATGAAAACAAATAAGATGTGGGTGGGACAAGCATGCCTCGGTTGAAACGTCTCAAATTAAATATGGTGCCGTATACTGGTGTGTCATACTTGAAATGATACTATGTTCTGAAGAAATTTCAGAATATTTGGATAAACATTGTTATCTATTTATTAACATATGTTTCTTTCCCATACATGGCACATAATGTTTTGAAATGGATGGAGTTCGAAACTGTTCTGATTATTTTCTTCTTAAAAAAACTGTCTGGATTACCTTTTTTGTGTACGCGCATGTTATGGTACTAAATTGATAGCTCCCTACATTCTCTTACTTTGGATTTCATAAGCTTCTAATTCTCATCCGTATTAGTTTCTTAACCTAGCCAGTTGCAAATGTATATTGCATGAGTTTAATTGATGGTTGAAACACATGGTTTATCAATCTCCGATGTGTGCATAAGGTTCTCAATAGCATGTCCGTTATATGACCACAATCACGTATATGAACTAAACTTCCGATATATTCAAGGTCAACATAAACAGTGTAGCCCATATTTATTAGACTTTTATATCCACATGCATCAGCAGGGCAAGAACGTCATTTAATTCTCTTGGGTTTTCTAAGAAACAAGAACAATGATGCCATGCGTTATAGATGTTGTCTCGAGCTACATATAATAAATCAATAATATTTGAGTAAATTTCATAAAACACAGGTTTTGTGACAAAACTATCACAAAACTAGAGATTTAAAGAAATGTATCACAAAACAACATATTTAGTGCACCCTTGTATCACAAAACTACATGTTTAATTATTAGCTCAAAACTACAAATTTAGTGTCTTTGTGAATCACGAAATGCAGATTTTACAAAGTTAAAAGTTAAAACCTTTAGTTTTGTGATAAATTGACTCACAGAGGTACACTAAAATCTGTAGTTTTATTACACGTCTTCTTAAATTTGTAATTTTATGATAGCTTTGTTATAAAATCTGTAGTTTTACGAAATTTATTCATAATAATATTTCTATGATGTGGCAGTCCTAGATACACCATCATGTCCTGTGCATTTGGTTAGGACTAGACTGATGGTTATTCTTCCCTTATATATTTCTTTTGGTTTCACTATTCTCATGGACATAGAAAGTACGTCTTTGCTCATGGAAGTTCGATTGTTTTGGTGATATACAGTTTATCTACCTCCCATGCATATGTTAGCATGCGGGATTGTTCGCCTCCACCCAGGGCAAGACCAAACCACCACCCCCCCTCCCCTTAGAAGACTCGACGTCCTCGTCGATCAACTCCGAGAACTTTCTCTCTTGGCCACATCCGTGTGTCCACTGCCAGCGCATGTGCCATGCTGTGTGATCACTCCGGGTCCACACCATGCCAGCACACGTGCAACACACGCGCCCGTGAAACCACGAGAGTCGGCTCGATACCATCTATAACGTCCCGCCACTCCGGGCTAGGCTCGCTTACACCTGGTAGCTTAATAGGCTCTTAAGATTTTCCCGCAGACCAACACTAGTTTTTTCTGCGCACTTTGTCCTCACTCACGCACATCCGAGAAACTCTTCCCGGTCGGTCACCCATCCCTAAATTTCTCCAGGCCAAGCACGCTTAACTTTAGAGGTCTTTAGAGATGAGCTTCTGGAAAAGAAGTTGCAACTTGTTGACATGAGTATTCTATCAATCATATTAAGCCCTGGGCCAGGATGTTATAGCGGGCGGACAGAGGGAGGTTGCTAATTGGCATAGGTCGAAGGGTAACAGACTCCGTTTGCATGCTCAACAGCCTGTACGTCATGTGACTGAAATCCTTCTTTAGGAGTGTACTTTGTATTGGTTGAACTATCACTTTATAATGAAAACTAAATCCAGTTAAAAATAAACTAAATACGTTGGAGGCCTGAAATGGAATACTCATCTCCTAGCAACCGCACATAGAGATGTCATAAAATATCACCCTGCAATCAACTTGAGCGTCAGCATGCTTTGAAGGAACGAATATTGACCCCTTTTGATTCATTTTTTCATTGTTGTTGGTTGCTTGGGACTGTTCACTAATTGGCGTTATTTGCGGGCGTAGATGGTCTTTTCGTTCTTGTCTTTTTGTCCATTACTTTTATAATAATAAAATGACCCAGCAACCTGTGCTCCTGATCGGACCGGAACTGTTGAAATAATATATTACAAGTTTTAGAACATTTACTTCCTCTGTCTATGTAAGTATTTGTTGACTTTGAGGTATCAGTTTTGACCTCTCATCTTATTCAAAATTTTTGTTAAAATGTTATTTATATTTTTACAATTTGTATTAACATTAGATATATTTTACGTATTAAGTATTAATTTTTGTATTTTATAAATATTTTGAATAGAACAAATGGTCAAATACAACAGATAAAGGTCAACAAATCCTTACATTCTTGAACGGAGGGAGTATGATATTTGCACTCTCTCTCTCTCTAATATTCATACTCAAACACAGCGGTCATTTATATATATTTTTTATTTATTTAGGGTGTGTTCGTTTTCTGGGGTCTAAATTTTAGAGCTGTCACGTCAAAAAGAATCTTATTATTTAAGAGTATTAAATAAACTTTAATTATAAAACAAATTATAGGCCCCTAAGACTAATTTACGAGACGAATCTAATGAGGTTAATTAAGTCGTGATTAGAAGACGGTTACTGTAGCATCACTTTAACAAAATATAGATTAATTAAGTTCATTAGATTCATCTCGAAAATTAGCACCAATCTATCAATAGGGTTTTGTCATAAGAATCGAAATATTTATAAATAATAAGATTCTCTTTGATGTGACAGTGCTAAATTTTAGAGGGAGGAAACGAACACACCCTTAGTATCTAAGAAAATTATATAACAAGGCTTCTAACGTATCGCATAAATAATAGTTTGTTGATGCAATAATTGTAGTACGTGATAATATATATATGGAAACGCTACCTTGCTAATTATATCAAGATGCTGCTCAACATTTATCCATTCCACATGTACTTGCAAAACACATAGCTTGTGAGGAGTTTGACGAACAAATTCATTGAGGCATGTTCATGGATACAGCAGCGCACTAACCTTGGTACGTTATGTAGATTATTAAATTAAATATTGGTGCAAGGAATTAGAAAACATCATTTCCGTCCAATCATTTTTAGAAAAAAAGCTTTTACCAGACAATTCAATCATTTTTTTACTCAATTTACCTTTTCTTTGTGAAGAGAAAAGGTATAACACAACAGTAACGCCGGAAGTAATTAAGCTCGGTAGAGTCGCATAACATCAATTTAACTTTCGCCAAAAGATCATACCAATATTCATTTTTCTCGATAAAATAGAGCTATAATAATGATATTATATTTCATAACCGTTTCCGTGCCTAAATTGTACACGTACCACCAGCTCTAATATATCAACAGATGGGGGGTACACTTGCTACTCCGTTCCTCCCTATAAAAGAGGGCATCCGTGCACCTCCGATCCAAGCACAGAAATTAACCGACCGATCATCAAGTACTGAACTAATCGATCAAGAATCTTAATTAGTTCCTTTCTGATACGACAATGAATCAGGGCCGTGGCAGCATCGCCTTCTTCGGCACCTACAGGCCCCCGGTGCCCCTGGACATCTTCTCGTGTCCGGCGGATCCGCCGCCGTCGTCTGCCAGCGACGAGCTGCTCCTCACCGACGACGAGTCCTACAACCAGAACGGCCACCCCATCCCGGCAGCGGCGCTCAAAGAGCTCCTGACCTTCCTGAGCAAGAAGAACCCCAAGCTGGCATCGGAGTGCGGCGCCACTCCGGCTGACGCGGACCAGGGCCGCGTCACGGGCCTGGTCTTCGTCTCCGAGAGAGACAGCGACCTCGAGACGCTGCACGTGGCCCTGCGCTCCTCCGTCGCCGGCGGCGGCAAGGTCAAGGTGCTGAGCCTCCGCGACATCTACGGCGAGGCCACATTCGGCGGCGTGCGCATGGAGGACACCGGCTGCATCGCCGGGGGCTTCACGGAGGGCGGCGTCACCGTCGGCCACTCGCTGGTGTACGTGTCCACCAAGGAGCCGGCTAAGACGCGGCGCACCCCGTGGACCGTGGTGTACCGGACCGAGCTCGCCACCGGCAAGACGGAGCGGATGACGCCGCCGGGGCAGTACGACCTGAGCCCGGCGGTGTCGCCGTCCGGGAAGCTGGTAGCGGTGGCCAATTTCCGGGAGAACAAGTGGAACGGCGAGATCGAGAACCTCAAGACCGACATCATGGTGATGAACGTGGACAGGCGAGCGCAGGGCGGCCGGGGCCGGCGCCGCCTCATCAGGGACGGCGGCTGGCCGACCTGGGGCAGCGAGAACGTCCTCTTCTTCCACCGCGGGTTCGACACGGTGCCGCCGTCCAACACCGCCCGGTGGGGCGTGTTCCGGTACGACATCACCACCGGCAGGGAAGAGCGGGTGACGCCGGAGGACATCGACGCCATGACTCCGGCGGCCATCAGCGCGACCAAGGTGGCCGTCGCGACCATCCGCATGAAATCCAAGCAGGTCAAAAATTACGTTTTTTAATTGCAATATTTAAATAATCCAACAACCGACACATATAATTAACAACTGTGATGAATAAGCAGGTCCTAATGAAGGTGGAGCGCACGGTGACACAGTACAGGCACATTGAGATCTTCGACACGGCCACGCCAGGCCATCCCCCGGTGCAGATAACACAGAGGATAAAGGCTCATGGAGACCACTACAACCCGTTCGTGCTCGACGGCGGGAGACGCCTCGGCTACCACCGCTGCAGGAGCGACAAGCTCCTCAAGATCGTACAGGTAATAAGTCTATATAGTGTCTGCATATAGAAATGCATGATCAATAATCAATACGGAATGCGAATTAATCAGGGGAATACTTACTCCTACTGCAATGCAAATCTGACGCAGAAAAGTGGAGAGAAAAGCACGAGCATCCAGAGAAAGTTCGACCAGGTGCAGCCCCCGCAGTCGCACGCGGACGTCGGACTGTTCCGGGTGACCGGCGTGTTCCCGTCCGTGTCCAAGAACGGCGAGAAGCTGGCCTTCGTGGACAACGAGTTCAAGGCCGTGTGGCTCGCCGACAGCACGGGCCTGCGCGTGGTGTACAAGGTGCGGGCCAACAAGAGCGTCTTCTCCACCTCGTGGAACCAGAACGACGCCCTCGACACGCTCTACGTCTGCGAAGGCCCGGCATTCAAGATCGACCAGCCGGTGCAGATCATGCGGATCCCGGATGTTTCCCGGCACGACCTCGACGACCTCGAGGTGTTCCCCCTCACCGACGAGGAGTTCAACTCCGCCTTCCCCTCCTCCAACGCCGAGGGCACCAAGCTCGTCTTCCGGTCCAGCCGGGACCGGGTCGGCGGGGACCGGAAGCACAAGAACCTTTATGTCATAGACGCCGTCAAGGGGAGGCCCCCGGCGTGTACAAGCTCACCGACGGGCCGTGGACCGACACCCACTGCAGCTGGGCACCCACGGCGGGCTGCGACTGGGTCGTCTTCTCCTCCTCCGGCCGGCCGGAGAAGGACGTCGTCAAGGCCGCCGACGAGCCGGAGCTGGACCACGGCCTGGACCCCGGCTACTTCGCCGTGTACCTGGTGAGCGCCAAGGACATCGAGAAGCGGCAGGGCCAGCTGCCGCATCCCGTGCGCGTGATCTACAGCGCGCCCACCATCGCCGGGCACGTCAACCACCCCGTGTTCAGCCCGGACATGCGCAGCATCGTCTTCGCCGCCGACCTCGCCGCCGTCTCCGCCGACCCCATCTCCATGCCGCACTTCACCCACTCCGTCAGGCCCTACGGCGACATCTTCTCCGTCGACCTGCTTGACGCCACCGACATCGCCAGGAACAGGGACATCCAGAAGTTCCACCGCATCACGCACAGCCGCTACGAGTACTCCACGCCGACGTGGACCGGCACCACGGGCGACGACGAGGAGGACCCCAACGCCAAGTGGAAGATGCTGGAGAGCGTCCCCAACTTCCAGCCAGGTTGCCCGTATACCAGCGGCCAGGCTGGCGAGGAGGGCTGGCACATGACCGGACACCTCACCCTCCAAAAGAGGTGCTGCTAACTAATGATGACATCACTTCCTAATCATCGTTTCCCATTAGTTGCTTGCTACAATACTATTACAGTTTATTACAGAATAAGACCTTGTCGTCCGTCCCCCATGCCAAACTTCCGTTCTCTACAGGACCGTGAAGAACTCTGATGGCACCTCAAGTTATTAATAACCATCGGAGAAGCTCTACCTACTCCCTCGGTCTGAAAATAAGATTACGTGTTTGGGTTTGATCCAATCTGTTTGTTGACTGGTACTTCATTATAAATTCAATCAATTTTAGCAATACAAGATTTGTACTTCAAATTTATCATGAAATATAATAATTTACTTATTGCTAAAATTGATCAAATTCAATTACTTGGCCAAAGACAAGTTTAATTGAGAAATGGAGTGCAATAAGGCTGTAATGGTGTTGCACTTCAGCTTGACCAATTGGCTAGGCAAATCAGGCATATAACAGCGTGTGTTGAGCAAATTGTATTTCTGAGTTCACTCTTTGAATTTTACTTCCTGGTGTCCCTCATGCCCATTCTCATATCGGAATCTCGTCATGGTAGCCTCGTGCGTGTCTACTACATGACCTCTGTTGGCATAGTGTTGTACAGCTACAGGACTTTATTGAGCTATATATCAGAACATGAATGGTGACTGGTGAGTGGAGTATTATAATAAGCTCTGTAACCCATATATATTAGTTTTTTATGGGGTTCAATCTATTATATCTGAATGCGGTAAGAAATTAAGACCGCACTATTTTTTTCCCACATAAGTCTGAATTTTTTTTTGTTTATTCTTTCAAGCTGTACAAATTAAACTATAGAAGTGTACATTGAATACGCATTTATGTTACTTGTGTCATGGCATGTGGCAAAATAAAAAGATCACATTGGTCTCAAAATGAGATTACGTTTGGTTTTGGTCCAATCTGTTGTTGGCCAACATTTTATTATATAATTAACATGAGTTAATTTCACAAACCCACCAATATTTTGGCTTTATAGTCACAAACCCACCAGTACTTGGGGTGTAGTTTCACAAACCCACCATCTTTTTTTATTTATACGTATCCCATGCATATGGCCCCATGTGTCAATGACAGCACTAAAAAATTATGGATGTATCAGCTGCCAACTCACTCTACAGAGGAAAACCAGTGATATATCCATAATATTAGGAAAACCACTGATATATCCATAATATTAACCTACAGAGTGAGTTGGCAGCTGATACATCCATAATTTTTTAGTGTTGTCATTGACACGTGGGACCATATGCATTGGATACGTATAAATAAAAAAGATGGTGGGTTTGTGAAACTACACCCCAAAGTACTGGTGGGTTTGTGAAATAGGTACTATATTTGGTGGGTTTGTGACTATAAAGCCAAAGTATTGGTGGGTTTGTGAAATTAACTCAATTAACATTAGCAATATAAGATTTGTACTTCAAAATTTATCATTAAATATAATAATTTACTCATTGCTAAAATTGATCAAATTTATATCGTTGGCAAAAGATAAGTCTGAGCAAACCCAAACGTACGTAAACTTGTTTTCAGACAGAGGGAGTACTGGAGTAGAATAAGGCTGTAATGGTGTTGCTCTTCAGCTTGAGCAATTGGCTAGGCAAATCAGGCATACAACAGTATGTGTTGAGCAAATTGTTGTTCACAAATGTATATTAATTTCTATGTACTACGCCCATACCAGTTTAGATGTCGTTCTAGCCACAAATGTTTTTGCCGAATTACTTGAGGTCCTGGATTCCTGAGGCAGGCAGAACCCACACGAGTCATGTCACCGGGTTCATCTATGGTTCACTTCCGTTGTTGCTGCGGGAGTAGTGGAGGTGAGAGACGAGCCCAACGGTTGCCCCAAGGGTTGCCTGGAGGATGGCATCCGCACCAGATTGCCAGCTATCCAATTAAATGAGATGGAGCCTTCTGCCTTAATCCACGTGCCTGAACCTAAAGTGTCAATTGAAATGAAGCCGAGGGAGTACGAAAGAAGGCTCTCTGTACATGCTAAAAAAAGATATAGACGGAAGTGGATACACTACTACAGAAAGAGTCAGCAAATATCACGAGGTATTTTCCAGCAATAGCGGGCACACAGAAAAACGCTATTGTTAGGTGCCATCGCTGACGTCATCACGGGCGACGCTATTACAGAGACCCCTGCAATAGCGGGCGCAGGTGACGTCATCGGAGGCAACGCTATTACAGATGGGGGTCACACATTAATAGCGGCCGCCGGTGACGTCACCTATCGTCCGCTATTACTCGGGTGAGCCGGTAATAGCGGGCCACCAATGACGTTACTGTGGGCCGCTATTACTGGGCCAGCCATCAATAACGGTCGTTGGTGACGTCACCTAGACCGTTATTACAGGGATCCTGTAATATCGTCTCCAGGATGACGTCATGATGCCCGCTATTGAAAGTAACGAGTGTATAAATTCGTCCCCTTCCTCCCGACAGGAGCTCTGTTTCGCGAGCTCACGGACGAGCTGTCCGTACGGAGGGCGGAAAAAACCAAAAAAAAGAGGGAAGGTTTTGAACCTGTTTTTTTAGAAGGATATTGTTCTAGGAGGTAAATCCATACCGTTTCATGTATTTTTTTGTGTTTAACCATAGTTTTAGTCTCTTTTTTTATGGTTACTTTTCCTAGGGTTTGGATCTATTTTTTTACCTATAAATGGCATGGTTAGTGCTCCTCATGCATATTATAGGTTGTTTAGTACTTAAACTTATCCTCTCCATACATATATGTAGGGATCTAATTTTGGATCTAGACCTAGTTTGGGATCTATGTTTTATTCATAAATTTTTTTTAACAGTAATTTATGTATAGGTTTTATTATTAACTTTTAAATCACACGTAACTATAGTATGTAATATTCTTGTGTAACTACTTTTGCTTTTTAGCATATAATTCTATTTTGACTTAGTTTTTAATTATTATTCATTTCTTTATTTACGATACATGTATATTGAAAGATGGAAGATCGATCTTGGATGTACACTGGTGGGGGTGGTGATGCTGTTGTATATTTCCGAAAGGTCACAGGTTTCGTTGAAGAAGCGAAGCGACACGCAAGAAGAAGGGGTAACACAATATATCTATTGTCCTTGTACCCGTTGCAAGAACATGTTTATGTTTGAGACACCCGAGACTATTCGTGAGCACTTGTTGGAGAAAGGGTTTACCAAGGACTACTATATCCGGATAAAACACGGCGAAATAGGACCTCATGCATAAGGTGACCACGTTGAAGAGGTGATAAGAGCAAGAGTTGACCACGACGAGCGTAGGGTGAGGGCTGAAAGTAGCACAGAATATGCAACGACATCAGGTCACACGGATGGTCCAGAACTTGTCAATGAAAGCGAGGACTTTGACGGCGGTCTCGATGTGGAAGAATTGTTGATGCACATTAACAACGAGAATCTAGTCCAAAAGAAAAGGCGAGCTTTGGATAACTTGGATGCATTGGAGAAGGCGTCAAAAGAGTTTCGGTACGAGGAATCCAAGGGGTGCCATAAGGATTGCACGGTCTTGCAGACAGTGCTAGAGCTTGTCACACTTAAAGCTAAGAATGGGTGGTCGGACACAAACTTCAACCAACTTTTAGAGCTGTTAGCCAAAATTTTACCAAAACCAAACTCTTTGCCCACCAACACATACAATGCAAAGAAAGTATTGGCACCGTTGACCCTAGGCGTACAGAAAATACACGCTTGTCCAAACCACTGCATATTGTACCGTAAAGAGCATGCCAATAAGACTAGATGTCCAACGTGCAACGCCCGTCGATACAAAACTAATGGTGGAACCGATGATACGGACATCATGGATAAGTCCGAAGTAGAAAGAAAGCTGGCCGAAGAGGAAGAAAACCAATACTGATCGTGTTCCTCATGATGTGCAAGAAGATGCGGTTGATGAAAGAAAAGTGTCAGCCCTTGTGATGTGGTACCTTCCGATAATCGATCGCTTGAAGCGTCTTTTTGCCAACAGTAGAGACGCTAAACTCATGACATGGCACGATGATGTTGACGGGCGCAAGAAGGATGGGATGATTCGTCACCCTGCCGACGCTCAACGAGTGGAAGAACTTCGACATTAACCATCCTGATTTTGCGTCGGAAAAGAGGAATCTAAGAATGGCCTTAAGTACAGATGGAATGAATTCTTTCGGAGAGATGACAAACCCGCACGAGTACTTGGCCGGTGATTAGTTGCTTCTACAATATTCCTTCATGGTTGTGCCACAAGAGGAAGTATCTTCTACTAACTACACCGATTTCTGGTCCGAAACAAACTGGAATTGATATTGATGTCTTTCTTGAACCACCGATGGAAGACATGAAACTATTATGGGAACAAGGGGTGAAGGTTTATGATGCGTATAGACAGGAAGAGTTCACCCCGCACGCCATCTTTCTTTGCACCGTTAGTGATAACCCGGCACGCTCGGATCTCAATGGGCAGATCAAAGGGAAGACAACATGTTCAACATGTGTGGACCAGACTGCATCGTTGTACCTTCCTTTCTCGCGTAAGTTGGTGTATGTAAAACATCGAAGATGGTTAGCAAAAAGGCACCAATATCGTCAAAAGACAGATGAATTTGATGGAACAATTGAGACAGAGTTGACTCCTAAACTTCGAGACGGTCAATTTGTTTTTGAAATGGTGAGAAATATCAAATATACCTATGGGAAAAAGAAGAAGGGAAAGAAAGGAAACATTATCGATACGGGCGTGCCGTTTAAAAAACAATCGATCTTTCATCGGTATTTAAGTTATTGGAAAGAATTGGAGATCGCCCATGCCACGGACCCTATGCATGTCGGAAAGGGTATCTTTGACAATTGCAATGGCACTTTTATGGACATTCCCGGTAAGACAAAGGATGGACTGCGGGCACGAAGAGACCTAGAGAAGTTAAATATAAAGCATGGGCTTCACCCTAAGCCAAGAGGGAATGGGAAGTACTACCTTCCACCAACTTGTTGGAACCTAACCATCGAGGAGAAAACGACATTTTGCAAGTGTCTGCGAGGGATAAAAGTCCCCACGGGTTTCGTTCAAACATAAAGAAGCTCGTATCAATGAGTGACTTGAAGACAAGTGGCTACAACACACATGAGTGTCATATGATGCTTTCAGCTGTTTCTCATGATCGCAATTAGGGTTGTTAAGCAACCTCATATCAAGTTAGCTATCATTCGGATGTGTCATTTTTGGAATTCAAGATTTAAGAAGGTGATAAGCCTTCTCGAGCTTGACACGATACGTGTCGGGTACCTAGATTAGGGAACCCTAATCGGGGTACTTAATCACTGTCATAGGCTGGCTAACAGCTCCGCCTTGTACGCATAAAGGATACGAAGTGGGGCCCGAAACCTCGCCTCGCCCGACCCCGAGTCGGGCGAGGTCCACAACTTCCGCCTCGCCCGACCCCGAGTCGGGCAAGGTCCACGACTTCCGCCTCGCCCGACCCTGGGTCGGGCGGCCACGATCTCCGCCTCGCCCGACTCGGCGTCGGGTGGGACCGCAATCCCTGCCGCGTTTGCCTTTGCTTCGCGGAGAAGCGACCTCACCCACCGGATGGGGAAGGAGTTACGACGGGCCGGTAGGTGCAATTACGGCGCACGGGAACTCGTCTCACCAACAGGACGTGATGTGACCGGCGCAGTACCCTCTCGTCCCGTTCCGCGGCGCCGCGCACTAGTGCTAGCTTAGCTGCAGGGCAGCGTGATCATTACCAAGCCCATGATGGCCGGTGGCCGGGACGGAGGCCGGGCGATTGACGGGACAATAGCCTATGATCCGTCCCGTGGCTGACCAACAGCGTCCGCCTAGGCTCGTGAAGGCTACGAAAGCCGGGCCCGCGGCCTCGCCTCGCCCGACTCCGGGTCGGGCAGGTGCACCACCTCCGCCTCGCCCGAGCTCGGGATTCGGGCGGGCCCGGCGGTCCTCGCCTCTCCCGTCCGGGACTCGGGCGGGCTCGGCGGTCCCCGCCTCGCCCGACTCGGGAGCAAATGGCTTCCTCATGAAGCCTCACGGGTGAACGAGGGATCGCCATAACTCCGCTCGGGAACTCACCAATCCACGGGGATCGGGTGAGATCGGCGCAGCTCCTCTTGTCTCATCTTCACGCGTCGCTCGACACCCACGGCACGACGACAAGACGGAGGCGTCAACACCATCTCTGCGCGAGCCATGATGAACGGGAGTGATCGATGGAGACCGCCATGCGACAGGACGGCTGCCACGGTGACGAGCGTGGCATTGACTCCGGCGCAACCAATCAAGACCGACCGTGCGCCGCACGACCGAAGCGCCCGAGCGGCCCGCATGCGAGCGAGGGTAATGCACGGCGGCCCCGACCCCGCTTGGGACGACATGTAGTAACTCCGACCCCACCTGTAAGTGGCCTGGCCCTTGGACTATAAGACAGACACCACGGATCGAGCTAGAAAAAGGGATCGGACACACCTCTAGAGCACATTGAAAACAGAGGCTTGGAGCAACCCTCCTCCCTCGCCTCCTTTGTAGCTCTTTTCACAAGGCGAAACACGAACAATCCTCGAACCGGACGTAGGGCATCAAGTGCCCGAACCGGTATAAACCACGCTCTCCTAAATCATCCAAGGCCCATCCGAGTAGTAGCGTCGATCCCCTCCAAACACAAATTTACTTGTCGGCCGGTTTCACAACACCGACGTCATCCGACTCAACTTTCCAGCCTCTCACAATGTGGCCGAGTACGAAGCCACCGCTAACGGCATGAAGGCAGCGATTGACCCGGGGATCCGTAGGCTCGAAGCCTTCGGCGATTCCCGGCTCGTCGTGGATCGGGTGATGAACGAGTCAACTTGCACCAACCCGAAGATGGCGGCTTACTGCAATGAGATCCGCCGTCTTGAAGAAAAGTTCGATGGATTCCAAGTCAAACATGTCCTTCGGCGGGACAATGAAACGGCCGACTCATTAGCCAAGATGGGATCCAATCGGCTGCCAACGCCGAAGGCGTTTTTGCTTGCGACCGGGATGAGCCGTCTATCAAGGAGCCAACGGCGGCCGACCCTGCAAAGGGAGAACAAGAGCCAGCTCCGATCGAGGCCGCGGAGGTCCTGGTCGCCGAGCTTGGCGCCAACGGCGACACGGCGGGTCCGGTCGATCCGACTCCCGACCCTGAAGGGGACTCGGGGGCTGCGCCCGAGTCCGCGGATGACCGGCGGCAGCCCTACCTCGACTATTTGTTGCGGCAAAAATTGCCCCCGACGTCATGGAAGCGCGCCGCCTCGCCCGACGCGCCAAAACCTTTGTCGTGATCGGCGATGAGTTATACAAAAAGGGGCACACCGGCGTCCTCCAACGCTGCATCCCTCTCGACGAGGGTAAGCGGCTGCTTCGGGACATCCATGGTGGAACGTGTGGACATCACGCCGCACCACGAAGTCTCGTTGGCAACGCTTTCCGACATGGCTTCTATTGGCCGACCGCGATCGCCGACGCTGAACAAGTCGTGCGCACTGCGAAGGGTGTCGGCATTACGCACGTAAAACACACCAGCCGGCCCGGGCCACCGCAAACCATCCCCATAACATGGCCGTTTGCCGTGTGGGGCCTAGACCTGGTCGGCCCGTTCAAAAAGGCACCGGGAGGCTACACCCACTTGCTTGTCGCCGTGGACAAGTTCTCCAAGTGGATTGAGGCAAGGCCGATAGGCAAAATCGACTCGGACCAGGCCGTAAAATTCTTCAACGACATAGTGCATCGGTTTGGAGTCCCAAACACAATCATCACCGACAACGGTACGCAGTTTACGGGAAAAAGTTCCTAAACTTTTGCGACCACCGGGGCATCCGAGTCGATCGAGTCAGCCGTCTCACACCCCCAAACGAACGGGCGGTGTGAGCGCGCAAATGGCATGGTCCTCCAAGGATTGAAACCCCGGATATTCAGCAAACTCGGAACATTTGCCGGGAAATGGGCGAAAGAGCTCGGTGCGGTGTTGTGGAGCCCGAGGACGACGCCGAGTCGAGCCACGGGTCACACTCCCTTCTTCATGGTGTACGGGGCTGAGGCCGTGCTACCCACGAGATCTGGATTATGGAGCTCCGCGCGTGCAAGCTTTCGATCCAGAACTCAATAAGCGTTATCTCGAAGATGCGCTGGACCAAATCGACGAAACAAGGGAAGCTGCACTGCTGCACTCAGCCGGATACCAACAAGCACTCCGCCGTTACCACGACCGCAAGATCAAGAAGCGCGCCTTCGAGCCCGGCGACCTCGTCCTTCGACTCCTCCGGGGGAATCAAGGCCGGCACAAGCTAACTCCGCCATGGGAAGGGCCCTACACGGTAGCCGAGGTGCTCCGCCCCGGCACGTACAAGCTCAAGGACGCCAACGGAAACGTGCTCACCAACGCATGGAACATCGGGCAGCTACGTCGCTTTTACCCTTAGCTTATTGTTTCAGTTTTTTATGCAAATGAAATAAAGAGAAAACCTTTCTCTCTTTCTTGTTGTTTTCGACAAATGACGAATAAAGTCCAAATTTGCCGGCCGCCGACCCCGACTCTCCCGAGTCGGGGCTCCACCCGGCGGGTGTGCAAAGGAGGCCGTGTGCGGGTCCCGGTTGTGCCCACGGCTGCGGAACTCACACGAAAATCCCTCGGTGCGGGCCCGACTCGGACAAAACCTAAGCGGCGACGATGGCTCGGCCGGTCCGGCTGGTCGGCTCGGGACTACGACGCCTCTACAGCTAGGAGCGGCCCGAGTTATCGATCAACCGAATGAAAAATCTAAAGCAACTAGGCGGTCCGAAAGAGAAAGGAGTCACGAAAGGGCAAGAGTTTAAAATTTCGAACGAAGTTTAATCCCATAGTGCAAGTCCAACTCGGACGGGACCTGGAACGCCAACGACCACTCGGCCGATCCGGCGGCCGACTCGGGACTCCGACGCCCGGCGGCCAAGAGCGGCCTAAGTCACCGATCAATCGAATGAGGAATGCGAGGCTACTAGATGGTGCGAACGAGAAGGAAGCCACAAAAGGGGAACATGTGAGAAATTTGGAACGAAATTAAAACAGATAACTTGTTTACAAAATAAGCGAGTTCTTCTTTATATCTTGGCCACTCGGCCGACTCAGCTAACACGTTACATCACCTACTCGTCATGCGGCGACGGCGGCGGTGGGAAGGCGTGCGAGGCAAGGAGCTCGGCAAGCTTGGCGGCGATCGGCGCGGCTTTCCTCTTCATGTCCTCGATCTCCTGCTCGGAGAAGCCGGGCACCATGCCCGGCCGTGCAAGCATGTCGAGGTCAAGGTTGTCCTCGAAGTGTGTACGCTCCGGTACCGAGTCCACGGAACCCCGGCTTCGAAGCGTCACGCCGCAGAGCACCAAAACGATTGGTGATGGAGAGAAGGCGCGACTCCAAATTGGTGGTCCCGGGCGGGCTGTGGCACCTCCAACTCGTTGCGGAGGAGCTCGGCACCGATGCGGATTCGGTCGAGCCGAATTTCCTCCTGCCGCAGCCCGTCCGGGTCCATCTTGAGCTACGGAAATAAAAACGAAGAAGAAATCATGAGACATGACACCAATCAAAAGCAAAATAGGAGGGATGAGAAAGAAAACTTACGATTAACCTCACTCTCCAACATCGAGAGCTGGGAAGTGAGCACGGAGACCGGCGGGAGGCGGCCTCCTTGAGCTTGCGCTCGGTGTCCGTCGCCTCGCGCGCGCTCGCCGCGTCCTCCTCGGCCTTCGACGCCCTCGCCACTGCCGCCTGGACCTCGGCCGGTCGGGACTCGGCCACTTGACGAGCACTCGCGGCATCGGACTCGGCCTTCTTGGCACTTTCCTCCGCCGCCTCGGCCCTCTTGGTGGCTTCGGCCGAGGCGGGACTCGGCCGTCCTGCGCGCATCATTGGCCTCGGCCGCCACCACTGGCCGCCTCGGCCCTCTCCTTCTTCGCGTCCTCGGCCTCTCGGATGGCCCCGAGGGCCTGCTCCGTGGCGCTCTGCGCCTCCCGGTCAAGGCGGGCCCGTTCCCCTTCTTGGAAGCGGATGCGGGCATGCTTGGCCCGGCTCATCATATCCAGGGTCCGAAAAGGAGGAGAAAATCATGAGCGAAGCAAAAAGAGACCGATATTCCGCGAAGGAATGAACATGCGCTCACCTCGGCCGGCTCCGCCGGCGACCTAACGAGATGGAGCGCCGCGCCCAAGACATCGGCGGCCTGGCCGCGATCGTGGCGGAACGCGCCCCAAATTGTCCGCTCCGCCGGCTCGTCAAACGTGTGCGTCCGCCCTTGGGGCCCCACAACGCGCACGGCCCCGGCTCCGCGAACGAAGGCGGCGGTGGGCTGGTGCGGCGTGGCGGAGGAGCTCGGCGGAGGTCCCTGCGGCGGAAACGGCGCGGAGCTGGTGGCCACCGTCACCATGGCCAACGTTGGCGCCCCCGCCATGGTGCTTGCCGGGCGAGGGCCGGCGGGGATGGCGCGGCGGGAGCCTCCGACCCCGGGGCCAGCCGCTTCCGAGCCCCGGCCAACGGACCCCTGCGGGATGCGCAAATCAATAAACCGAAAGACGAGAAAGAAGAAAGAAAGACGGAAGGAAGCAACACTTACCGGTACGGTTGTCGTTTGGGTGGCGGGTTGACCGCCGACCCGAGACCCTCACGCTGCCTCTTGCCAAGTGCCGCTCCGGGGGCACTCGGCGCTGCCGCTGTCGCGGGGGCCGACGTTGCCGGAAGACTCGGCGCCGTCGCCGGCCTCGGCGTCGCGAGATGAAGAGGCCATGGAAGCCGGCGCGGCCGTACTCGGACCCGACGGGGTTGCGGCCACCGCCGGAGCGAGCCGCCGGCGGACACGGTCACCGGCGCACGAACGGACACCGGCGAGGCCGCCGAGGCCATCGTCACCGGCGCACGGATGGACGCCGACGGGGCCGCGGAGGCCATCGCTGCCATTGTCGTCGAGGCGAGCCCTCCCGCCACCGCTGCTCGCGCTACGGTCACCACGGTCGACGACACCGCGGCGGCCGAGGCCATCATCGCCCCGCCATGGTCGTCGCCGCGGGGACCTGGTGTGTGAGCGCCGGGGGCGGCGTGGTGACGACCGTGGACCTCGGGGCGGTCGGCGTTGTGGTGGTGGTGGGCGCCGAAGTCGGCGCTGCGGCGCCGGCATGCGCCTCGGCTGCGGGGAGCCCGGCGCTCCTTCCTGGCTTAGGCCGGCGTGCGACGTGCCGATGTCGTCCGGCGGGGTCCACTTCCGGAAGGACCGGCCGAGTCGGGCCCTGCTCGATGTCCTCCTCCTCGGCGAGCTCGTCGATGGGAGGGGACATGTCGACGAGTTCCTCGTCGTCACCCCAATCGTCGTCGTCGGATTCGGTGCTTGCTGCTCTCGGAGATGACGATACGGCCCGAACGGCGCCGGCGCTCCTTCTCCGCCTTCCGGCTGTTGCCGCGCCGCCTTCCTGGCCTTCTTGGCGTCCTTTCGAGCTTTTTGCTCCTCGGCGCGCGCCGATTGATGGCCGGACGTCGGCATCCTCGGGCAATGGGGCGGGGAAGGAATAAATTGCAAACCTCTACGCAACACGAGAAATAAGTGGGGGCGACAGCGCGAAATGAGAAAGATAAGAGAGGTCGGAACTTAAGACCGACTCGGCCGAAGGCAGAATTAAGAACTTACAAACAAAATTGCTCCCTGTTGCGGGAGCATTGGTGGGTGGTTGGGGACCGGCCACTCGAGCCGGTCCCACGCGGCGGCCGTCTTCGGCATCGCCTCCGCGAGTCGGGCCTTCAACTCCCGGAGCGAAATCCGAGGGTCCGCCCGGGGGTTCACCATGCGGGTTCCCTCCCGGGCGAAGTCACCTCCCATTTCCGACATCATCCGACGCCGGGCCTGCGGCGGTGCTAGCCGGCGCAGGTGGTAGGAGCCAATGACCCCAACGCCGGTCACGCCGGCCTGGTCGAGCGCCTCGACCGCGTCCAACGACGCGGCGATCCCCCTCTTCTCGTCGGCGGGCACCCCGAAGTGCCACTTCTCCGGCGCGGCGTTGATGAGGTTGCCGGTGAACTCGGGGAGGGTGTGGCAGCGGTGTTCCTGAGGTAGAACCACTGCTCGTGCCGGCCCTTGTTGGAGTCGGTGAGGGCGATGGGGATGTACTTCTGTTCGGCCGCCCCGCGATCGGAAGGCGGCGCTGCCGATGGGGACGGCGCGAGGGTTCCGGCCGCGTCCTTCTTCGTCACCAGCGGCAATCGAAGAAGTGTTTGAATAGCTCTGAAATGGGGGCGATCCCCGGGAAGCCCTCGCACGGCGCCACGAAGGCGGCGAGGTGCTTGGATGGAGTTGGGGTTGAGGTGCTGCGGTTCCAGCCCGTAATGGTGGAGGATGCCGCGGAAGAAAGGGTGAGGCGGCATTCCCAAGCCGCGCTCGTGAAAGTGGCGGAAGGAGACGACGTAGCCGTCCGGCGGCGCCGGCGGGGCCTCATTCCCCGGCACCGGCCACTCCATGGCGTCGGCGCGCGGCATCGAGGAGTCCGCGCGCGACAAGGGCCTCGAGGGACCCGACGGTGCGGCGGGACGGAATCCAATCCGCCATGGCGAGGGCTTGGATCGGATGCGCGACGGTGGATTAGGGAGAAGTGAAGAAGGCGGCGAGCGGCGGACGCGGCGAAGAAAGGTGAACCGACGGAGCACGCGAGAGCAAAGGAAGGGGACGGGTTTGTTGCGAGCGCGAGGTGAGAGAGAGGTAACCGGATGCGTCTCCCTTTCCCTTTAAATAGCGGTCATGTCAAGCGCCCCGCGGCGCTTCGACTCCCGCACCTCTACTGTTCCGCGATTTAACCGGGTGCGAGGAACCGAAGAGGCCGCCGCACGCGCCGACGCGGAGCCATAATGCGAACGCAAGTTTCGCATCCACGGCGAACCGCCGCGAGATGCGCGCCATCATGGAAGGCGAACCGTTGCGCTTCGACGGCGCCGATGACGGGCCGATTGGGCTTGGAATCCCATGAGGCCCGCAGGTAGATAAGGCTAGGGGATGAAACGCCACGACGCCCGGTTTCCGACCCGGGGGTTCGAAGGGCGGCCTGCGAAAGGGTTCGGACGCCCGCCCTTGGATAAAATTAAGTGAGGGGTTGTCGAGAGAGGGATCCTTGGCGATCAACCCCCGTGCACCGTAGCACAATGGGCCTCTGCGATAGCGTCCGAGTCCGAGTTGAAAAAGCCGTGGTCTTGAATCCCGCGAAGGGAGGGCAACGAGCCCGCCGACCCCGATCGAAAGGGGTCGGAAATCACAAAAGATAGGCACTCGGATATGAATGAGGCCGACTCCCGCTAGTCTCCATCGGATCCCCGCTAAGGGCAAGCCGAGGCCATCACTCGGACATTCCCGTTTGGAGCTTAAACGAGCACCACGCATCGAACCATCGAGGAATGACGTGGCCGCTCACTGCACGCCTCATCTTATCACAAAGATGCGTGGGTGTGAACGAAATAAAAAGACGAAACAGCCCTCGGACGGATCCGAGCAACGAGCGAAGACTCGGGGGCTCGCTTTCGCAAATAAACGATAAAACCGCTCAAAATCGCTAACCCTCGGCGCAAGTATTCTACTTGCCCCGAGGCTCGAGGCTACACCGGCGGGTGCGCTCGCGCGCACCCACCGGAAAAACAAATACACGGGAAAGTCGAGGATTTGTCGGGAAAAGCCTCGACGGCGACCATTTGCCCCCGGCCACCGCCAAGGCTCGGGGGCTGCTGTCGGAGTACCTAGATTAGGGAACCCTAATCGGGGTACTTAATCACTGTCATAGGCGGCTAACGGCTCCGCCTTGTACGCATAAAGGATACGAAGTGGGGCCCGAAACCTCCGCCTCGCCGGGCCCCGAGTCGGGCGAGGTCCACAACTTCCGCCTCGCCCGAGCCCGAGTCGGGCAAGGTCCACGACTTCCGCCTCGCCCGAGCCCTGGGTCGGGCGGCCCACGATCTCCGCCTCGCCCGGCTCGGCGTCGGGTGGGACCGCAATCCCTGCCGCGTTTGCCTTTGCTTCGCGGAGAAGCGACCTCACCCACCGGATGGGGAAGGAGTTACGAGCGGGCCGGTAGGTGCAATTACGAGCGCACGGGAACTCGTCTCACCAACGGGATGTGATGTGACCGGCGCAGTACCCTCTCGTCCCGTTCCGCGGCGCCGCGCACTAGTGCTAGCTTAGGCTGCAGGGCAGCGTGATCATTACCAAGCCCATGATGGCCGGTGGCCGGGACGGAGGCCGGGCGATTGACGGGACAATAGCCTATGATCCGTCACGTGGCTGACCAACGGCGTCCGCCTAGGCTCGTGAAGGCTACGAAAGCCGGGCCCGCGGCCTCCGCCTCGCCCGACTCCGGGTCGGGCGGGTGCACCACCTCCGCCTCGCCCGGCTCGGGATTCGGGGCGGGCCCGGCGGTCCTCGCCTCTCCCGTCCGGGACTCGGGCGGGCTCGGCGGTCCCCGCCTCGCCCGACTCGGGAGCAAATGGCTTCCTCATGAAGCCTCACGGGTGAACGGGGATCGCCATAACTCCGCTCGGGAACTCACCAATCCACGGGGATCGGGTGAGATCGGCGCGGCTCCTCTTGTCTCATCTTCACGCGTCGCCGACACCCACGGCACGACGACAAGACGGAGGCGTCAACACCATCTGCTGCCGAGCCATGATGAACGGGAGTGACGCGATGGAGACCGCCATGCGACGGGACGGCTGCCACGGTGACGAGCGTGGCATTGACTCCGGCGCAACCAATCAAGGCGACCGTGCGCCGCACGACCGAAGCGCCGAAGCGGCCCGCATGCGAGCGAGGGTAATGCACGGCGGCCCCGACCCCGCTTGGGACGACATGTAGTAACTCGACCCCACCTGTAAGTGGCACTGGCCCTTGGACTATAAGACGGACACCACGGATCGAGCTAGAAAAAAGGGATCGGACACACCTCTAGAGCACATTGAAAACGAGAGGCTTGGAGCAACCCTCCTCCCTCGCCTCCTTTGTAGCTCTTTTCACAAGGCGAAACACGAACAATACTCGAGCCGGACGTAGGGCATCAAGTGCCCGAACCGGTATAAACCACGCTCTCCTAAATCATCCAAGGCCCATCCGAGTAGTAGCGTCGATCCCCTCCAAACACAAATTTACTTGTCGGCCGGTTTCACAACACCGACAATACGTAAAGAGATGATAGAAACAATGTGCCAACTAGAGATATGTATGCCACTGTCTTTCTTTGATTTGATGGAGCACTACATGATTCACTTAGCTGATCGGATTGCTGTTCTTGGCCCCGCTTACTTGCATCATATGTTTCCGTATGAGCGCTTTATGTCCATTATGAAAGGACATGTTCGCAACCGAGCTCACCCTGAGGGTTCCATGATAGAGGGATATACGACTGAAGAGGTTCTTGAGTTTTACAATGATTACAATCAAGATGGAAGAACAATTGGTCTACCGAAATCACGCCATGAAGGAAGAATTTTCGGTCAAGGAACCACAGGAAAGAAAATATATGACGACGAGAACTATCAATTGGTGAGTCAAGCACATTTCAGCCTCCTGCAGCAGTTACAACTTGTTGAGCCATACATCCAAGCAACACTTAGAGCAACTACGTGCGAGAAAATGAAAATTGTGCACCGACGATTGGATCATGAGAGAGCACAAGAAAACTTTTACAGGGTGGTTGAAGGATCAAAATATTCCAATTGGTGAAATATTCTCATTATATTGATATGCATATAATCATATTTTTATTATTTTTTAAATTTATTTTCTTACTATGTGTTCTTTATTAATTTTCTTTTTAATTATATATTTTATTTAGTATTATCATTATTTAGAAATTAAAAAAAATTGGTATTTGTGACATATCATGGAAATTTAATTAAATGCAATTTGTATTTTATTATTCACTTTATTGATATATTCATATAATATATGTGCGTCATGACTTAATTAAGATTGTTGGTTATTCTAATTAAAAAATTATTACGTAATTTAAATTTTTTTATCCACTTTTATTCATATTAATATAATATTTTATTTAATCTTCTCATTATATTGATATGCATATAATCATATTTTTATTATTTTTTAATTTATTTTCTTACTATGTGTTCCTTATTATATTTTCTTTTTAATTATATACTTTATTTAATCTTCTCATTATATTGATACATATAACCACATTTTTATTGTATTTTTTATTTATTTTCTTACTATGTGTTCGTTATTATTTTTTCTTATTATTTATATATTTTATTTAATCTTCTCATCATTCGGAAATTTAAAAAAATTTGGTACCGGGCCCGAACCGGGCTCAAACCGGTTCATAAGTGGCCCAACTTTACGGGTCCGAGGAACATCAAAGCCCATCAAATCAAACAGGCCACAAATAGCAGCCCAACAAGTTTCGGAGGAGATCTATTGGACTCGGTGGCGAAGCCACTAGTATGGCGAGGACAGGCGCCCGCCATACCTCACGCCAGTACAGAACAACCTCCATTGCATATCAGATTCTCACTTTATCCAGCCACCAGGGGGCGTCGAACCCAGCATAAGTGCTGAGGAAGAAGATAAATAGGATTATAGGAACCAACCGTTATGGGCCATCTGATGGGAATTAGGCCTATTTCTCGTTGGGCTTTTTCTTTCAGCTATCGATCACTCGATCAGGTTATTAGGAGGACATCTCGTTTGTGGAAATCAGAAACAATTGACATCACGCACACATGACGCGCTGCCGCGTCTCACTACCTCTGCCTCCCACAACGATCGACGCGAGATCAACACTAGCAGTGCATGAGATGGCCGCCGGGTGGCGACGACAAGGGGAAGCAGGTCCAGCGAGCCATTGACTTGGAAACATAGCTGCCTCAGCAGTGACATCTTCCTCAAGATCATGATGATCGTGATCTTCTCACGAGCTATCAAATTCAGATGGCACCTAGATTGGAAAACGATTTAAAGGTCATAATTGATTATTTCTTGAATTTTATACAAATTAGTAACAATATATGCTCGCCATAGGTAGATTTTGATCCTGGCTTCGCCATCGATTGAGCTGGCGCGACGCCTCTTATAAACGAGGGCGATGCGCCATTGTGTGGGCGATGTGGTACTAAACCACATCCGCTCGGGCGAGTGCAGCTCTGTAATAGCGGGTCGATGACGTCAGCGGCCGCTATTACAAGGCTAGTCCGACGTAATTAAATTAAATTAATTCTGAGTTATTTAAAATAAATTAAAAAATCAGAATAATTAAAAAATAATACAAAAATAATTAAAAATAAACTAAAAAATAATTCAGAAAAAATGAAAACAACTCGGAATAATAATATATAAATGAAAACAACTCAGAATAATAGATGAAAATAATTCAGAATAATTCAAATAAATGAAAATAATTCAAAATAATTAATAATAAACTAATTGAATTCAAAAGGCCCCAAAAAAATAATAAAGTAGTTAAAAATTAAAATAATAAAAAGTAAAAAGTAAAAAAAACTAAAATCTTAAAAATTGAAATTTAAAAATAATTTTATTTTTTCTTTAAATATTTTGATTCATAATAACTCAAATGAATTCATAATAACTCAAATGAATTCCAAAACCACCGGCCATTAGTTCAATGACACGTGGGCCCCACATGTTAGCCTAATTCATGCACTCTTTTCTTCTTTTGATTCGTATTTAAATTTTCAAACTTGTTTATATTAGTCAAATATTGTCTAAATTGAGCGATTTTTTTCTAAAATTTTCTAAAATTCATACCTATCACTTGAGGACAGTTAGTTTTCCAAAGTTAATATTATTTTCTTTACGTACCTATGTACGAAAACATGGTCCAAGTTTAACATTTATTTAAACATTTTTATTTTCAAAACCGTTGTGAATTTTACAGCAATTTTTTGTTTGAATGCCTAACTTGTTCCAATACACACATGTTATTTTTGGTTTTTTTTTTGACAAGTAGAAAAATGTTAGCAGATCGAAATGTGTTGGAATATGTTTGAATATGTTTTTTTCATACAAATCTTTTAAAAAATATATTTGGGTTGGAATGGTGTTGAAATAGTGTCATGCCAAAAATGAGGTCAAAATAACTTGTACTTTGCAAAAATAAAATGGTCAAATTAATTGCAAAACTGACGTTTCTTTTGTTTTTTTTTCTATGTGTAGTTTTCTTATTAGTTTTGAACTAATATTTGACATACACAACTTATTGAAAATTACAAACTACTGTAATTTTTATAGAATTATTTGAAATATTTAATTCATGTTAAACTCATAAAAGTTCATCTCCTAGTTTAAATATATTAGTGAAATAATATGATAAAAAATAAATAAAAAATATATTTTTTCTTGGAAACAATGGAAACAATTTCATGCCAAATTTCAGATAAAAAATTAATATAGCGTAGAAAATAAAAATGTAAGAAATAAAAGAAAAATGACATTCATCCGTGCCGACGTCATCGGAGCGATATTACGAGGCTCCAATGACGTCGGCGCGGCCGATATTATAGGTAGCTTGTAATACCGGGCGTTGCTGATGTCGGCATTGCTCGATATTATAGGCCTCGCCTATAAATATCTCCCGTCCCCTCCCGGGACTTAGCCATTTTGACGCTGCCCCGTCTCTCTGCCCGCCAAACCCTAGCGCGCGCCGCCGTGCCCCGTCGTCCGCCGTTGTGCATCGCCGCGCCACCGCCTCGTCGTCCTCGCCGCCCTCCTCGCGACCCTCCCACGACGCCGGCTCCCTCCTCGCCGCCCTCCTCACAGCCCTCCCGAACGTCGGCTCCTTCCTCGCCGCCGCCCTCCTCGCGGCCCTCCCACGACGCCGATCGCCTCCTTGCCGACAATCCTCGCGGCCTTCCACGACGTCGGCTCCCTTCTCGCCCGCCCTCCTCGCCGGTCGTCCCCGGTACGCCTTCCCCCTCCCCTTTCCCCTCCTCTTCCCCCTTCCCGACCGTGAGGCCTTGACCTCCTCGTTGACCCTCCCCGGTACGCCTTCCCCCTCCCCTTCCCCCTCTCCCCCTCCCCCTCCCCGACGGTGAGGTCTCCTTCCTCACCGGCCCTGCTCCTCACCGGCCCTGCACCTCCCTGGCCCTGCTCCTCGCCGGCATGCTTCTCGCCAGCGAGGCCCTTACTTGTTCCCTGGTATATTTTGCATGCTTGCCTTGTTAGGTTAACTATGCATTATTGCTGTGAATTGCTATATCAATGAGATGTGTGGTAGTACCTGATTGTGGTCGATCGGATGAGATGAAATGTCCATATTCTTCTGTACTCTGCTCCGATGAAATATTCATATCTGTTGTGCTCTGATTTCTGAAATTGTATAACCATGAATGATATATGATGATATTTGTTACATCCGGCTTGAGTTAGCTTCCATGTTACATAAGCATGGTGTTCCAATGTTTTTAGATGACACACTCGTGCATAGATGGTGACAAGTGCTGATTTCAGTCATGATTTTAGGATGATTTAAGTTACAAGAAAAATTCTCTTATAGTGTTCAGTGTTGTTGTACTTAGTTTATCGACCATTTAGTGAACATTTTCAGTGCTGACAGTTTATCAAACATTTTATCAAACATCTCTTATCGGAGAACCCCAAACTCTGAAATGAGGATAGCATGGGTTAGATTGCAGAGATAAATTAAAAAAAACTATGTTCCTCGCAAATGATTGTCACTCTTTAGCCAATTCTGAAAATTAGCAATAGTTTGTCTTATCCCTATTTTTTTCTTGCTTTACCATCAATTCCTAGGGCCTGATCCTTATCCTCTTTAGTCTAATTACAATGTGCAATGCCTAGGATTATGATCACACATGATAATTGTGCTTGATTTTATATTCTGATGTGAATAGGCTTGTTTTTAGGATATGCTAAGTCAAACTTGCTAAATTTTGAACGGGTTTATAGGAATCCCTTACCGTTGTGCTCTATGTCATCTCCTACTACCCCATGTTATATGTTCTCCTCTACTTGTTCCCTTGTTGCCTGCTGTTCTGATTGACCTGGCTATATATATCTGTCTTGTCACTGTTTAGCCAATTCTAAAAATTGGGAACGACTCTCTGATTATAACAGATCGATGTTCAGTCTCATATGATAGTCTTGTCACTGTTTATTGATAAACAACAGCCCTGCTTGCTTTCTATTGCTTAGCACTGAACATGTTCTGCCTGGTAGCCCTGCTATTTATCAATAAATAGCATTGAACATGTTCTACCTCTAGTAGCCCTACTATTTATCGAACATGTTCAGTGCCATTTATCAAACATGTTCAGTGCTATATTTTGTCCGGTAGCCCTGCTATATTCTGCTAACTGGTAGCCTGCTATTTATGATCAAATATGATAATTGTGCTTGCCACATACGACTGCTTGCAGTCATGCCTGCTTACTTCTTCCCTGATTCAGTCACATATGACTGATTTTTTTCTCCTCATTGATTTCTGTTGATCGATGATTGATGATTGATGATATATTCGAGGCAATGTAGGCAGTAAGAATATATATAACTGCCTATGTTGCACCTATTCTTCCTCTATATTTTCATAAGCCCTCAATTTCCTCTCTTTTCTCCTCTTCCTCTCTTTCATGGCTAGACCACTTTTTTAAAATAAAAATTATTTTCTCTTCTCTACTCTCTTCTCTTTTTTTCCCCTTTCTTTCCTCTCTTTTCTCCTCTCTTCCTTTCTTTCATGGCTAGACCACCTTTTTAAAATGAAAACTATTTTCTCTTCTCTCTTCTCTACTCTCTTCTCTTTTTCCTCTATTTCCTCTCTTTTCTCTCTTTTATCCTATCTTTACTCTCTCTCTGTCTCTCTCCTTGGTCTAGTCATGCTCGATGATGAAAGCGGGCAAAGTGAGATGAGCGTGGCAGCATGGACCGCATCCTCGGATGTTGGAAACAAGTTGCCCTACGAGTCGATGAACTTAATGATAGCATTGGATGGCCGTTGATTCGGCAACCCGCACCGAGAGCATCTTTCCGGCAGATGATGACTTTTAATAGGAGATGAGATAGATGGGGTGGAAGAATGTAGAATGTAGGGTGTGTTTCATTAGGAAGGTTGGTACAATAAAATGCAAGACATACCGCAACTCGTACGACCTGGGTGGACATGGTCGGATGCTTGGGTATTCTCCGGATTATCTTTGTGATGTGTATGGCACATTATATTTGATTTTCCGGAGGATACCCAAGTATCCTGACCTATCTATCCCGAGGTCGTATAAATTGTGGTATGCATTGCATAGTGTGCACCTGCCTTTCTTATGAAACTGTTCTACATTGTATGTCCTTCTATCTCGTCTACCTCCTCTACTAGATTCCGATGCCATCCCTTCTTTCTTTTTTTTTCTTTTAATTGTCTCTGCCAATAATTGATGGCCTTTTTAAATAGTGAGAGCCGTTAATTGACGGCCTTTTTAAACACTTTTGTAGCGATATTCTTACGTGTTATCAACGTAAAGAAGCTTAACAATATGCGTATCTATTTTTTTCTTTTAGCAAGCTTAACAATGGATCAAGGCAAAGAAGCTGAACCTGTTCGAGCCCCGTGTCGGCGCATGAATCGGAGAACAGTTCCGATCATTCAACATCGTTTGAGGAACCTTCTCCTCTCGAGATTCCTTGCGGTAAAAGGCAACGGGTTGAGCAACCTGACCCTGATTACAACCCAAACGATGACGTAGATGATGAGATATCGCATCGTCAAAATCATATTTCATGGACAATAATTAGTATTTAATTAAAACATCCTCTAACTATATTTTCAATAGGTTGTTGAAACACGTCGTAGTGCTCGACGCTTATTTCTTGAAGATGCTCCTCCCACATCGTCGGAGGCTGCTGCTGCAACAGCGTCCACTCGTAGAAAGACGGAACAGAGGGCAAAGAAATACAAACAAGCTGCATACTGCCGTTCAAGATGTTACGGCAATAGACAAGGATGGGGCTCCAGCTTGAGCCTCAAGGCGTCAACGCGAACCGGCGCAATGATTGCGGTGTATTAGTCCGAACCGCAATCAACATTAAGTACGACAGCTGGCTTGACGTGCCAACCAGATGAAAAGGACACGTTATGGGAGAACTTGAGTAGAACCTACATTTTTCCACCCGAAGTCTCCGAGCGGGCCAAAAATGCTACTCGAAAACCATGAGAATGTGCCTAAGGACATTCAGGACAACCCTTAATACGAAGTTTGTCCGGAAGGGTCTCACACCGTTCCGGAAGTACGGTTTTATCACGCCTAATGATTGGAACTCGTTCGTCGAGAAAGTCTCCTCCGACGATGCTAAAAAGAAGAGCGAGATTTTCCAAAGCTTGAGTAGAAAGAACAAGTTGCGTCGTAATCTGGGACCAGGAGGATACAAGGCTAAAGTGAAGAAATGGAGGAGTATGGAAGAACAACGCCGACAAGCTGGAATCCCGCACTCGTTAGAAGGATGCAGTGAACGAACCCGAAATTGGGTGCTTGGGTGTTCAAAGTCCACTCGCTGATGGGCAGCCGGTGCCGAAAAGCTCGGGGTTACCGAAGTATTGCAAAAAGCAAAGCAAGTAGCCGCCCAACAGAAGGAAGGTACTCTCAATCCACGGACAGATGAGTTGACTATTGCCATCGGGACCGATGAACATCGGGGTCGTATAAGAGGGGTCTCTTCACCGGCACGATTGAAAGAAGTGTCGTCTGCTGCCACGAGTGAAGAATGTAGTAGGTGTGGGCCACGAGAGCAACAGGGTATCGATCATGAATGGTGGGTAAAAAACTTCTATGAATTCATGAAGAATAATCCTCAAGCTGTCATGCAACCTATCGTGGTACCGGAATTTCAACTCAACATTGTCAACCCAAGTCCGTATGCTCGGCCTCCAAGCAGTCATGGCTCTGCGCTCGATGCCACCAGGTATCCCGTGGATGACATCACGGAGAATATACCTTGTGAGCTGCACATGACGCTCGGCAAGAGAGGGAAGACCGTCAAGGTAGCAGAGGGCATTGCGATCCCCGGACGTACATTTAACGATGTACCAATTCCGTAGGAGTGTGCTAAAGTCCAAGTTATCAAGGTTCAGGACAACTATCTTGCTTGCGACCTTGATTATCCAGAGGAGGATGATGGTATTGAGACACTCGAGGATGCGATTAATCACATCATCCTTTAGCTTCGACGCGAGATCGTCGTTCTTCTAGCGCATTCTTCGCCTCGCACCTACGCCTCCTCCTACTCAAGAAGCACCGGTTGACCCCGAGATTTCTTTTGAGCCACTACCTTCACCTCGGCCTTCTCCGACGCATGAGGACCAGATCCCTCCGGAACATGGCTTCTCCACGTCGCCTCGTCCGGATGTTGGGAATGAGGCAGCTCTCCTTCGAACAACATCGACTCCGGCTCCAGCGACACCACGTGACAAAGGGGCTAGGGCGATTCGTAGCTCGTCCACCCCGCCTAATAACAATGAACCTTTGATCGAGCCTGTTCCACCTCCGCCTCCGAGGAAGGAGTTATCTAGCGCGGAAATAAGTAAGTACACTTTTGTAGTACTTTTGAATTCACGACTATGTATACAGTTACTCGATATATTAACGACTTGGCATGCAGTCGCAACATGGCATAAAGGCGTGGTGGCAGCATATAGGAGCAAGAATAAGGAAGTGGTCCCACATGTTCCTCGTTCTACCTCCCGGCGTCCTAGAAGGAGGTTGGGATCTCACACAAGAAGACTTCCCTACCTATAAGCATGGCATACCACTACTACCAGCAGATGTATTGAAAAAGAAGCCATGGATATTTAAGTACTTTCATCTATGGTACTTAAATGCATGTAGTAAGGGTGTCCAAGTTATCGCGGCAAGGATCCCCGGAGAGGTTTTTGGACAAGAGGGATATTTTGACTTAAATGTGCCTTTTGAGGAGATCCATGCTCTGTACCGTCTCCAACGCATGGATGCCACTCTCGTTACCGTCTCGGTGCCCGTAAGTGTTTTCCACCTTTATTATATTTCCAAGCAAATGGCACATGAATTCAACTGACTACCCTTTTTCATCGCTCAGAATGTGTCATCACTCCGGTGCCTCAAATGAAGTCGGATATCTAAACCCAACCGCCATTAGCCAAAGCGCTATGAATCCAAAGATTACCGATAATCATCCCCTGTTGGTCGGAAAGAAGGTGACCAAGGCCAGAAGGCAACAAGTACATGTCCAAGCGGTTAAGGATGCAAGGAGATGTATAGCAACCTACATTGGGAGACGCATGTACGAATGGAGAGAGAGACGATGCATTATGGCTCCATATAACTTTGAGTAAGTTTTCGTAACCTGCTACTTCTTGTGCAAATCATTATTTCACTTAGATAATAACATAATGACATATTTTATAGTGACCATTGGATTGCTTTCATGATACATCCGAAACTCGCGGGAGTTTGGGTGTTTGACTCTTTGGATTATGATCCTAAGAGGTATAAGGATTTCATGGACACCCTTAATAGGTAATTTCAGATATTCAATGAACTATCATTTTTTATAGATTGCATTATGCTCGTTGCTCATTTGCTTTTTTATATTAGTGCCTATAAATACTATCTCGAGCTTGGTGGTGACCCTCATCCCAAACGGACCAACCTTGGATACAAAACGCATTATCCGGTACTATTATCTCATATCATGGTCATTTCTTTTATTCAATTAATTAATGTCTCTATTTGTAAAGTAACTTAACCATTTCCTTGTTTTGTAAAGTGTTCAAAACAGCGTCCTGGGACCGTGACCTGTGGCTACTATGTGTGCAAATACATAAGCGTCGAAAATAGGGAATATACTACATTCCCTACGGAAGAACCGGCCCCATGGAAAGATGTAAGTATTTAGTGTGTATTTTCTTGCATTAATATATTAGTTTTATATTACTTAACAAACATGTATTAATTTCATAATTTATTTGTGGCAGCAACGCTATGAAAAGCCAAAAACATGTTCCTACTTAGAAGAAAGCACGCTCGAGCTCATTGCAGCCAAACTCCTCCGCTTCATGATTCGTGAGTTTTGTAATGAAAGAGGCAAGTATTTTGATCCTCTAAGTGATGTTGCAATGCATCAAGACTTGTATAGATACAGCGGTCAAAAGGGCCACCAAGATGCAATTGTGCAAAATTCAAAGACAGATGAGCAGAGATTGAAGGCACTAGAGCCGAAGTGGCCGGATAAATTGTAATTTTGTTGTGTTTTGATGGATGAATACTATGTATTAGAAACATGATGTATATGTATGTGGATATTGTGAACTGAATGACAACTATGTCGTATGTACATATAAATGCTTTAATGATTATTTCTATGGTCTTGCGTATATAGTGTGAATGTATTTTCAGTTCTGTAAAAATATTTGAATTTGTCACCTGGAAAATAAAATAAATAGCAATAATTGTTTCAGTTCGGAAAATGCTAGTAATATCGGACAAGATGATGTCACTAGACGATATTGCTGTCTAGGACAACAATATCGGGCAGATGACATCATCGTGCACGATATTGGCAAAACCACAGCAAAATCGGGCACAATGATGTCATCTGCCCGTTATTGAAGGGTCACACAGGAATATTGGCCGTCGTGATGTCATCTGGCCGCTATTGTAGGGTGACCCTTCAATAACGGACATGCTGATGTCAGCTGCCCGCTATTGAAGGGTTTCCTGCAATAGCGGGCGGGTGACATCACCACGCCCGCTATTGAAGGGTTTCCTGCAATAGCGGGCGTCCGTGGGCGCTATTGCTGGTCGGACCCTGCAATAACGTGTGCGTAATAGCGTCCGGAATGGCCGCTATTGCGGGGCCAAAACGCCCGCTATTGCAGGGCTCTTTTCCAGTAGTGTCTTGACGTTGCTCTGGTTTCCACCTGAGAGAGCAATCAGGCTGTTCCTATAACCCCTGTGTAGAGAGTCATTTTCGAGCGCTCCTACTGTATGCTAATTGCTGATGGGAGTTCCCTCGTTGAATTATACTTCCTAGTGTTTCCCATGCCCATTGTCAAATGCAAACCTCGTCGCGGTAGCCTCATATGTGCGTATAGATTGCCTATGGGAGCAAGTGTTCTATAGCTCTAGGGCTTCGAACTATATATAAGATTCGAAACATGAATGATGACTGGTGAGTGCTGTATTCTAAGGGCTGTAACCCATATATAATATTTTTTGACTGAAACACATCCAAGGTCCCTAAAATATTTAGGAACGGTCATTTAGGTAGATGAACTCTCAAAATTGACCACATGGGTGTCTAAACTATTCTCGGATGGTGATCTAAGTCCACAAACTTTGTAGTAACCCGAGGGTCCATGATCTATTTATATTCTCTCAATCAGGTCCACAACATGACCTCTGTTAGCATAGTGTTCTACAGCTACAGGACTTTATTGAGCTATATATCAGATTCAGAACATTAATGGTGACTGGTGAGTGGAGTATTATAATAAGCTCTGTAACCCATATATATTAGTTTTTTATGGAGATCAATCTATTAGATTCGAATGCGGTAAGCAATTGAGACTAAATATATTTAAGACCGCACTATTTTTTTCCCCACGTAAGTCTGAATTTTTTTGTTTATTCTTTCAAGCTGTACAAAGTAAACTATAGAAGTGTACATTTAATACGCGTTTATGTTACTTGGGTCATGGCATGTGGCAAAATAAAAAGATCACATCGGTCTCAAAATAAGGTTACCTTTGGTTTTGATCCAATCTGTTGTTGGCCAACATTTTATTATAGAATTAACATTAGCAATATAAGATTTGTACTTCAAAATTTAACATGAAATATAATAATTTACTCATTGCTAAAATTGATCAAATTTATATCGTTGGCATAAGATAAGTCTGAGAAAACCCAAACGTACGTAAACTTGTTTTCAGACAGAGGGAGTACTGGAGTAGAATAAGGCTGTAATGGTGTTGCACTTCAGCTTGAGCAACTAGGCAAATCAGGCATACAACAGTATGTGTTGAGCAAATTGTTTTTTTTTGAAAATCGTGCTTTGCACGTATCGCATTAAGGTACAGGAGAGTTTAAAAACAAAAAGCGTACCATGGTAGGCCGAACTGGATACAAGAGTGGCAGTACTAACCGGCTCTCTGGTTGCAGCGCCCTATGCTGAAATACCCAGGCATTTCTCTCCAGCCAAAGATGCAAGGTTACCAGGAGGCAGATGGAGTCGAAGCACTTCTCTCTCGATTGGTCGACGCGCCGACAGGACAGCAGCCACCACTCGACAAGCCTTTCGTTGTTCTGTGGTGCTAGCTGTTGCCAGTGGAAGTGTCGAGGCATTTTGAACCATGTCTCGCGGCTATAAACACATGTTAAGACGTTGTGAGGGTAGGGCCAGATTAGATGACAAGCTTATTCAAATGAATGTTGCTAATCTACCAACAAATGATGATTCTTTGAGGCAATGGAAATTTGATAAAGAGAAATCTCTTGATGAGCTAGTGGAGTTAATTGTCTTGCATGAGCTTCCTTTCAAAATTCAGAAGCTTTGTTTCCATCTTTTACCCCTATTTTAAACATGTTTCCAGAACTACTATTAAGAAGTATTATGTTATGGCATATGAGGATTCAATGATAGGCATAAAAGGAGACATAGGAAAACTAAATTGTAGAGTTTCTCTCACTACTGATTTTTGGACATCAAATCAAAAGTTAGGATACCTTTGTGTCACATGTCATGTCATCGATGACAGTTGGACTCTTCATAAAAGAATCATTAAGTTCACATCAGTAGAAACACCTCATGATGGGCCCAATTTATTTGATGCCATGCTTAGAACCTTGCAAGAATGGAATGTTGAAGACAGAGTCTTTGCTATAACATTGGGAAATGCAATAATAAACGACTCTTTTGTGGATTCCTTGAAAGACAATCTAGTAGCTAAGTCTTTGCTGTTGCATGAAGGACAATTTTTACATTACCATTGTGCAGCCCATGTCTTCAATATAATTGCTCAAGAAGGCTTCAAGGCCATGAAAGGGGCCATTGATAACATCCGGGAGAGTGTAAAGAGTATAAAAAGCTCACCAGCCCGGAAGGAAAGGTTTGAGAAAATTGTTCACAGGGGATAGGAATATCAACTGGGTGTCTCCCTTCTCTTGATGTTCCTACAAGAAGGAACTGAACCTATGAAATGCTCATATCTGCAGCTGACTATGTTAGAGCATTTGAAGCATTGGCAAAAGATGATCCTGATTATATACACCAACCATCTCTGGATGAATGGAAACTATCAAAAAAGTTGTGCAACATGTGGAAGGTATTTAGCAAAGCGACTTAAGTGGTAGTGTCCATCAGATATGGGAAGTCAAGAAAATGTTGGAAAAAGAGGGATCAAGCTTGGAGGCTGTGATAGTGTCCATGGTTAATGAAATGAAGAAGAAGTTTAAGAAATATTGGGATTTGTCCTTTCTGAAGATTTGCATTCATGTGATTTTGGACCCAAGGTTCAAGTTGGCCTTTCTAGAGTTCCGTTTAAAGAAAGGTTTCGGGAATTTGGCAACAATATATCTGTCAAGAATAGAGCAAAACTTTCGTACGCTATTCAATGAATACTTCTTACAATCTGTTGACTTTGTACCCAACAATGTCCAACCAAGGAAGGATGTGATAACTATTGATGATAGTGATCCTTGGGCCGATTGGGGACATATCCAAAATGAGCAGCAAATTAAGACAATATCTGAGATTGATGAGTACTTAAGTGAAGAAACAGTTCTAGTGAGAGGCAATTTCGATATACTTGAGCATTGGAAAGTTTACTCTACCAAATATCCAATAATCGGTCGGATGGCACGGGACATACTGGTTGTGCCTGCATCAACTATATCATCGGAGTCTGCATTTTCTACAGGAGAAAGAGTCATCAGTGACTACAGGAGCAGGTTGAGTAGTGGCACCGTGGAGGTCTTAATCTGCCTACAAGATTGGATAAGAGCTACATATGAATGTAGATAGCAACGAAGACAATCTTGCTGGAAATATGGTTGAGGATGATGAGACAACCCTCGAAGGTAATAATACTTTCTTCAATTTAATCTGTCATGCTACATGTGCTTTGACATTTTTGTTTCATTGCTTTTGACTTTAAGAGATGACCATTTTACATTATCAGGATTATTGAAATTTGTTTCTTTTCAGCTCCATTTTGCACCTCTAATTATATTGACCTGTCATCTACTCAAGTCATGGAGCACATTCTGAGCTGCTCCAAAGCACACTTGAGTCTTGTTTCTTTTTCTCCCTTGCAATTCCGTGCTACACACTGCTTGGTGACGGTTGCACACAAATGGTGAAATTTTTTTTCTGTTAGTTGGACTTGTAGGCATAGGAAATATTATATAGGATTAGGGCTGGCTGTTTTTATTTTTCTCATAGTGTGAAATTGATGATTCTGTAATGATGGCAAAATGGTTAAACTGAAGCTTCCTAAATTTCACTAGTCTCACAAAATTGAATTTGCAGAGGTTGTCATTAGTTGACCTGTGCGAGAAGGAAGGCATCTAAAATGTTTGCGGAGGTGGTTGCCTGAGCTGTTAGTAAATATATCATCCTTGCATGTTTTGTGGATGGTGGTTGGTTATGTTGTGTGATTCTTTAAGCACAAGCTGGTGCTGTTGGTTTCATTTTTTCTGTGGATCGATGTACAGGTACTTGGAAGGGCCCTCTAAAGCTGTGAACTTGTCTTTGTAAGTTGTGTTGTCCGGGCTCTTGGAGAGAAGTTTGTATTTACAAGCATGCACTGATACTTTCAGGTCAGGCTGGGAGTAAACAGGACGGTGCATGTCTTCATCAGCTTTCAGATTCTGACTGGATAACATACTCTGATAAACCAAGGGACCATGGGTCCATGGTCCATGGGAGAAATGCTTTTGTCTAGTATTTGTGTAACACAAATTGTGTTCAATCCGGTCACCTGCTGTTAAGTCGCCTCTTTTTTTTTCTTGATCTGGATATTTTTAATTCTTTATGATATATATACATTCATGTGATGGAGAGTGTAAATTTCACCCGGCCTGATGCATTATACTTAAATGTGTGAGAATACAAACATGCCACTAACAGATGTGTTCCATGCATGGATTCGGTATTTAACATTTGGTACCTGTGACTCTAGATGCGGTACTATCAAACCAAACTATGGAATGTTGCACAAGTATTATTATAGACAATCAAGCTATTAACGTGTGCAGTATGGCGGTGAACGGCACGGCAATGAAGCGAACGACAGCAAACGGCACGGCAATATAGCGAACGGTGCAGCAATACAAGCAGCGAATGATGCACAGCAAAGCAAGCAGCGAACCACACGGCGTGGGGAGCAGCAAACCAGGCGGCGCGGCGCGGGCAGCCGCGCAGGCCCGCGAAATTGTTTGCGGCTCGTGCGGGATGCGGGGCGGGCAGCCGCATCCCGCGCCGCTTGCATCCCGAATTCCACCGGCTCACCACCTGATTTGTTGGTCACGTCGCCGCCGCTGTTCTGGATCTTGTGATTCATCGCACGCGTATGTGATTGCTTCTTCACGACAGAGTCCTACCCAGTGCCGCACGCGAATCCATATCGCGTTGCTGTCCTCCGCGTGGACTACAAAAGCTGCAGGCTACACCACAGTTGTTCCCGTACGAGAGTCTACTCCAAAGCGAGTCTGCGTTTTGCTGCTGCTTCCGTGCGGCTGTCCCGAGAGGTTTTATCCGCCGCGTGGGTAATCCTCCATATATATATCTGGACGGCTAGGAACGCCCGCGTGCGTATACGTGGACGACTGGACGGTCTAGCTGCGGGAGCTAAGTTAGTGGACCAATTACAGAACGTTCACGTCGGACATGGAGTAAATGCAGCTGAACTATCTCCAGCGTCCTCACACAGAATAAATGCAGCTCAACTATTTAATGTATTTAGATGTAAAAATAAACTCATGCATATATTTGAACTTACACAAAATATTAGATTTTTGGTTCTGTTGTAAATCTAATTAAAATATATAAAAAGGATTTGAGCTACTACCATATATAATCATGCATATTTTGAAATAATTAAAATAAATATTTGTAAGACTAGATCACTAGTGCACAACAAATTAAGTGCTATTCCAGTTGATTCCCACTTTATATTTTGCCTCTTGCATAAAATTTATGCATTTTAAATATTACAAGCACGAACACCGATACTAAACACATGCAATTTTTGAACTATTTTAGTATGCTATACTAAAATAATAATTGCATATCTAGAATTGCAAGAGGTGAGATGTTTGTTAACCGTCAAATATGTACTACATATGAATGTTGCATCTTGCAAAAAAAGAAAACATCAGATGTACCAAAAATATATTCAAAATGCAACAAAGAAAAAGAGATATATTTAAATATGAATAGTACCAAAACGTACACCAAAAGTTACAATTAGATTTAATACTCAACTTTTTAGCTTATTAAAAGAGATGTTCTATTGCAAATTTTATAAGTATGACCTAATTTTTCTATCAATATTTTTGTTATTATGATGTGACATGCTTGTAGGAGGATGATTTCATATACCCATCTGCAAAGGTTTTTGTTTCAATCAAACATCTACAAGTTACATTTAGTTTTTAGATACTCCTCGAAAACTTTGACTAACTAATATTAATCTTGTTTGTCTTTTAATAATAATTTAGATGTTTTAACATAGTGTGATTATCATCTAGACAAATATGACTTCACCAAATTTCTCGTAATAATCATAACAAATACAAAAAATCTGGCTGCAATTCTATGAATTGATATGAGCAATGTAGAAGGGAACAAGCTTAAGAAGTGTAATATTTATGTATGATTTAAACAATATTTTTTGTTACTTTGTTACAATAATCTATTTTAAGCAGTATCGAGAATGGTTATTTGAAAACTAAATGTAATTTGTAGATGTTTGACAGCAGGTGGGTATATGAAAACCCCTTAAACATACAAGTAGGTATTTCGTAATCTTTCTTTAAATTTTCTATATTGGTAGTTCCGAGTAGCAAATTATAAATCAAAGCAGTGGATATTGCTTACGTTTCACTGCAGTGGATAAAAAATACTTCCTTTATCCCTAAATGTAGGGCGTTTTAGAGTTTGAAATTTTTCCTAAATGTAGGGCGTTTTGCAGATAGGATAAACTTTGGAGTTGGTGAAAGAGTTAATGAGTAGATGGATGAAGGTAAAAATGAAGAGTATGCTAGTCTTTTGACACATTGACTATTTTCTAGTTTGAATGCTAGAAAGCCCTGCATTTAGGGACGGATGAGTAGTAATCTACTACAGTATATGTTAGATGGACCCGGAAAGAACTAGAGTTACTAGCTTTTATTTAACCATGGTGGGATCCATGCGGCAGGATGTGGGCCTTGTTAGTTTGTTTACGGAAAAAATGTTTTTTTATTGCTACTGGGTGCTATGACAATCCGGTGGAATCCAGCCGTGGCGGATTCGTAACTTTCCGGAGGAACTGCACACTCGTGCTAGTAGAATCCCGCGTGGCAGACCTCCTCCGGGCAGTACAGAGTACTTGTAATAACAAAAAAAAAAATCTTTTCTAGGCCCCACATACAACTAATGAAGAAATAAAGAAAGGAAAAATCTAGTCCTCTTGGTTTTCTTCCCTCTCCTGATTACTCGGAATGAGAGATTAGCTGCACGTCTCACGCTTCATCACTTTATAGAGTATTTGCTTTTCATCAAATAATTAAAGTTTAGTTATTTCTCCCTCGAGGTTGATACTTTAAAGTTTGTTATGGATGTTAGAATCTTGCTTGGATTCACTTATATAATTTTTAAATGATGCTCCTGGAGTTCACTTATATAATTTGGTTAGGATATTCTGGTTAATGTTAGTGTGTTATTTGTTAATATTATCTATATATATGGTTATGCTTCCATGACCCTTGTATTTACAAAGGAGACGCTGTCAAAATTACCTAGTTTTGTGTTTGGCGGCTGAATAAGTAGTTTTAGTAACATCCGGGGGTGTTGGTGGATTCCGGGACTTTACACGAGGTGATACTAAACACCTTTGCCCATCGCGCGTAGCTCTGCCCTGCCTCCATGGTCCACTTCTTCAACGTTGCTACGTGGCTATATTGGTGGAGGCCTCAATAGGCACGGTTTTACAAAGTCAACCGTGGCTATAGTGGCCTCTATAGCTAGAGCCACAGAGCCACGGCCACTGAACCCGCTCTCTACCGTAGCCACGGTTCATTTTACTTGCCGTGGCTACATAGTTTTGGGAGGCGTGCTATATATTGACGGATTGTTGGCCAATCTCAATGGGAGTGTCATGATAGTGTCATGAGCATTAAATTTGTTGACATGGCATGAGAGAGATGAGAGGGAGTGTCATGGTATGAGAGATGAGTGTCACCACCATGACCCTCCACCGGCACAGTTCTTAAGAAATTCTTCTTGGTAACTGTGTGATGATACCCTCTCCACCGAGTCCGGCCTTATAGTGTCAATAAATAACTTTTAATGGCAATGGAAGTTGAAGAGCTCTCTCCATCTCCAACTATTATCACACCCACATAATGCTCTTACTACTTTCGTGGATATAAAAATGCAGCGCACACACCTACTCGGTACTCCCTCCATATCTATAAAGAATTTCGTTTTGGACAGCATTTAGCATATCAAGGAGCATTTAATTAGGGAAAAATTTCCATATTTTCCCATATTAAATACACTGGGACCTCTAACTCTTTTACAAATCCGAGACAGCTTGAGTGGTTACCAGCACAAGCTCCGAAGCACGTGGTACCGAGTTCGAATCTCAAGCTTGGCTGGTGCTGCGCTTTTTTTGCAGCCAATGAGGCGGAAGCAGCGGCGGGTCGCTGGGGTTTAATGTTTCCTTGGTAAGACGTGAAGAGAGGCGCGAATCGAGGCGTCACCACCTGGGAAAGTAGCGAGCGCGGGGGTACTTTCGTCCAGAACAGAAGCTAATCTCCAGAGCGCGGTTCTTTCCGATATCTAGCTGAGCACCCAGAACGCTGATTATTATTGATATGGAGGGAGTATGAGATAAGCAGACACCGGTAGTAAGTCTGTACAGCAGTGACATGTTGTTTTGCCTTGGGAAGCATATAAAATCTGAGGATCATTGCGAGGTACACACGAAAACAATTTCCAAACATCGTTCCTAGGAAATAGGCAAAGAAACGTCATCAGGCAATTGACTAGTTAGGGTGCCACGCTTGAGAAATGAGTATTTTCAAGCTTCTATTGAAGTACTTTGAGAAGGGGACACGCTTAAGCCTCTCTTGTTTCACTGCTGCCTGTGAAGGCATTGGGAACCAGGGGTTGAGTGTTAGAGGTAGACTACATGAGTGTTACAACAAGAGAGAGGTGTAATTGGCTGGGAGTTCTGGGAGTTCACAACCTTGAAGCACTTGGCTGGGCTCTCAAGATGAGATGGTTATGGATTCAGCAGACAGAGATGGGGTCACCGCTGGCTCAGGTGGATTGCCAGCTACCAATGAAGGCGAGGGCGCTGTTCCAGGCGTCCGTCATCACGCACATTGGAAATGGCCAAACAGCAAGGTTTTGGGTGGACCGATGGTTGCATGGGAAGGCAATCCTGGAAGTCGCTCCGACACTGGCTCCGTTTGTGCGCAGGCGTGGGTGGCGAAAACGCTCGGTGGCCGACGGGCTGCATCTGAACGCTTGGACAATGGACATTGTTGGAGGCTTGCCGGTTTAGGCCATGTGGGAGGTCAGCCAGCTCATAAACATGCTACAAACTGTGCATCTTCAGCCGGACCAGCAGGATGCCCTTGTCTGGACCAGAGAATCGTCCGGCCGATTCACAACAAAATCAGCTTATGAAGCTTTTTACATGGGAGGAATCATCTTTGAACCACATAAACGACTTTGGAAAGCCTGGGCTCCGTTAAAGATTAAAATCTTCTTGTGGATGGCTATTTGGAAGAGATGCTGGACAGCCGACCGGCTGCAGCGGAGAGGTTTGCCGCACCCACCAAACTGCTTGCTGTGCGATCAGCATGAGGAAGACATGCACCACCTGCTTTTGGGGTGCGTCTTTTCCAGAGAAATCTGGTTTCAGGCCTTGACCATGGTTGGCCTGCAGCAGCTAGCCCCGAAGGGGACGGAAACTTCGTTTGTTGACTGGTGGAGTTGGGCGGCAAGAAAGGCAGGTAAAGAAAGGAGAAAAGGCCTAAACTCCCTGATCCAGCTTGTTGCATGGACGGTCTGGAAGCAACGTAACCGATGCGTCTTCGACAATCAGCCGCCGAGCCAACTCCGTACTATGCAAGAGATCAGAGAAGAAGCCAGGCAATGGGCGACAGCGGGAGCCAAAGGCCTCAGCCAACTCATGTAGGCTGCCGGGCTGCGTCTGCTGCGAAACATTTTGCTTGTTGTTGTGTTGTTGTTGTTATTGTTGCTCCTTGGAGCTCCCTTAATTTCTAGCCTTGCTAACGGGGCATGTATCGGACCGGTCCCTCTCTATTTAATATAATGACGCGCAGCTCTCGTGCGTGTTCGATAAAAGAGCGGTGTCACGAATCAAGAGTTCTCTAGTTCGGCTGGTGTGACCTGCTGAAAGCAGTTACGGTCCTAACCGGGTAGGTTAATTCTTGCCTAGAGATGTTGTGGAGTTCTGCATAAGACAAAGTTTGGGGTGTGGTTACAACTTCGCGGTGATATGAGGACCGAAACAGAGCAGTAGACATGGTGGAGAACCAGCATTCAATGAATTGATTGTACAGGAGCAGTCCCAAGTGGATCCTTAAACAAACAGTTTGACCAGAGACGAATATCACTAATTATATTGTTCAAAGTTTACGTGTTGTGTTGCTTAAAGAATGTAACATCTATTCACTGTGGGATGGGAGGCATAGTGAAGCTAAACTACTGGGGAATCATACGACAAAGAGGATGGGTGATTTATTCTCGTCGAGAAGAAAAATGCAACATTTCCCTTTTCCGTTGTGAACTGCAGAGTGGACTAGGCAAGTAGGCAGTTAGCAGGTCATAACTCGTCAAATAGGTTTCCCTCACGTCCTCCTTCTTGTTACTTTGTATTGGTAAATTGCTGCCAAATGGCTCCAACTACGTATATGGCGGAACAAGGATTAGTAGTAGTGAATTTGAGAAGGGGGATAAGGCTAGAAATAAGTTACGACAAAATAAAACATGTGTAACAGAAGGATGCCATGAAAGCGAAACAAGGCAGGAGGGGTCAGAGCCGGATGGTGTTGTGTTCCACACGGAAGTTCGAACCTCTTGGCGCTACAAAACAGAGTATTAGCTGACGCCTTAGTACCATAGTTATTCTAAAATACATATTCATGGCACAGAACGCTTGAGTGGATGAACTTGCAGTACTAGTTTAGATATTAGCAACATGTAATCCTTTGTTTCTGCCGAGCAATGGCCATGACAACTAATGGCATTCTCTACCTCGATAGCTACTTGTAAAGCTACTACAGAAGTAGGTGATGCAGAATGAAGCTTGAAATACACACGAGAGCAATATGTATTCACATCTCTCTCTCTCTCTCTCTCTCTCTCTCTCTCTCTGAGCAAATGCATGGTTGGTAAAATCATTCATAAGTAGGGAAACTGAAACCCAGTAGTTTAGATGAGTCTCCATCAGTGTGGATGAACATATATATGTCCTACTTTCTTCGTCTTGCCTGAAACCCAGTAGTTCTCTTCTCTCACGGAATGTATAAGAAAGACGAGAGTAGGATATTGGTGGCGGTAACTTCTTACACAATAATCCAAAAACAAAAAGCACTTGTTAGAGGTCTACATGGAATTGGAGGCGCCAGGAACAAGATATAAAGTTGAAGAACCAAGAAGAGTGGAAACCATGTAAATACACGAAAGGTCCAAGGTGCACCATGCTTTCTCTCCCAATATAGTTTGTCTCTGGCTCCAATTACTCTTGTGGATGACATTGGATTTGTGTCAAATATGTGTACACGAGTCGGTTACAAACTAGATTTGAGTCGTATTAGGAGGAGAGGGATAGAGTTTGTGTCGGACTTGTATTTCCAGGCTCACATATGCGTGGCGGACCACCGTTGTAACCGCGAGACGACAGATGTAGTAGACAAGGGGTGACGGCGGCCCGTAGAGGCGAGCTTTAAGGGCGGCTAGGCCGTGTGTCGGTATACTCCTGGATAATTATTTTGGGGAGGAGCACCCATAGTCATGCCCCGATGTAGGCACATCGCTGAACCATGTACAAAAGCATCTTGTATCGGCGTCGTTCTCTTTTATGCGATCTTGTGTCCTTTGCTTGATGATCCTGGCGAATTGCTTCCGCGAGTGGTTTTCCAACATGTAATGTCACAGCCGGTCATATGGTAGCCGATCATGAGAGGCACGATGGGGTGTTCCACACTGTGCGGATCTTGCATGAGGTGTTCGGGAGGTACATGGCGCAAGGTGGAGCATGATGGTGATTGACGATTCGATCGGTGGAGTTAGACACTTCAAGCGTGGTGGGTCGAACCGTCCGATGAGCTGCAACAAAAAGAATCCGTCCAGACGTGGAGATGGTGTTGATGGTGGCTGGTGGCTGCTGTTCGATGGGGTCGATCAGACGTGATGACCGAGTTCGACGGTGTGGCTGGAAGGCGTCGCGGAAGAAGGCAGCAACTTCGACTCGTGATCAATTGATGGGTGATCAGTTTGATTGGAGGGGTTGTCGTCTGGTCAAGGTGGAGCATGTTTTTGTGCCATAGGTGGACTCTGCCGACGTGTTTGTTTCGATATTTTGTAACGGATTCAGAATCCTGTGGTAACACCGCAGACAATTGATCACGAGTCGAAGCTATGTTTGTTTACATCCTGCTGGTAATCGGACTCCACTATATAAAAGCACGAATCCCTCCTCCCGAACCAGTATTGATGACTCCCTCCTCCCTCCGCTCGACGCCCGCAGCTGCCCGACGCCTGTAGGCGCCGTGGTCGCTCCTCGGCTCCTCCTCCTTCGCCATCGATCTTCCGGATCCTTCTCCGTTGTGGCTCCTCCGTCGGTACCTTCCTCTCCCTTTCTCATCTGTCTCCATTCTCATGGACGTTCCCCACCTTCTCTAACCCTATATCCTACTTGCTTGGAGCGGAGAAGGACACCAGCGGCTCGGAGCAGAGAAGAACACCGACGAGGGGCGGGGGAGGGGCTCAAGACCTGGAGGACGACTGTTGTCTCCCGTGCGACCTTCTCCATCTCCTTCTGTTCGAGATACTAGGGTAAGTAGCATTGTAACACCCCAGCCCGTTAGAAGCCTGTAGTAGTTGTGGATTATGCCCAAGTGACCCATGGATTAGGTGGGTGAGAGTCAGCATATAACTCTCGTTCCAATCATAGCACCGCCGGATTAATCCTTGTACATGAAGCGAGGACGAAAGTGTAAGAGTGGTGCTATGCATGAATGTGTATGCCCTCCCCTACGGAAGGGTTGGACGGTAAGTGGACTTTGGATGCGAGGCGTTACGGTGGTATCGAGCATAGTCTCTCACAGCATGTGTGCATGCACGTTGTGCCCGTGGAGGGGATATGTCATGGTCTTGCACCGACAGGAGATCTTGGGTATCCGCTTGCCGGTTATATATATGGTATGCTGCTGAGGGCGTCGGCTCTTAGGGGGTGAATGTAACTCCCCACCTGTTAGAAGCCCGTAGTAGTTGTGGATTGGGCCCAAGTGGCCCATGAAGTGACGTGGAGGTGGGATTAGTCCCACATTGGAAGTTTAGGTGGGTGAGAGTCGGCATATAACACTACTAGAAATAAACACCGTAGCGGCGGGCCGAAACCCGCTATACCGGCGGGTATAGTGGCCCGCTGCTACCCAATCGCAGCTAAAAATAAAAAGATGTAGCGGCGGGTTCCACAGAACTGAAACCACCCGCCGCTATAGCTAAATTGCGAAATAAAAAAACGGGCCCACGTGGGCCCGCTCCATGCCGCCCCATGTGTCGCGCACTACGCCGGAGGGGAAGGTGGTGGATCCGCCGCCCCATGCGCCGCGGCCGCATCGTGTGCCGGAGGACGGGGGGGGATCCGCCGCCCCATGCGCCGCGCCGTGCGTCGGAGGAGAGGGAGGCGGTGGATCCGCGTCGTGCGCCGGAGGAGGGGAGGCGGCGGATCCGCCGCCCCATGCGCCGCTGCTGCGTCGTGCGGCAGAGGAGGGGGAGGCGGCGGATCTGCCGCCCCAAGTGTCGCGTCGTGCGTCGGAGGAGAGGGAGGTGGGGGATCCGTCGCCAATGTGTCGTGCCGTGCGCGGGAGGAGGGGCTTGGCGGTGGATCCGTCGCCCCATGCTCCACGCCGTGGTCCGGAGGAGGGGGAGCAGATCCGCGAGCTCCTAAAAAGCTTGGAGGGGGAGCAGATCCGCGGTGGCTATGTCCGGGAGAGAGGGGAGGGCCGGGGTCGCCCTGCCCGCGCCGGGAGCAGCCGGCGGCGCCGCCGCGCAGGGACGGCCGGGGTCACCCTGCGCCAGCGCCGTGGAGGGGACGGCGGCGTCACTGCCCGGGAGAGAGGGATCCGGTCGGCGAGCTTTGAGAGAGAGAGAGGGGGCAGGTGGGGGCGGCGGCTGGGAATGGTGGTAGAGTGGGAAGGGACCGATGATTTTATATTCTAATGCAATCTAGGGTTTTCGAGATTATGTGGGCTGGACTGACGATGGGCCTTTTGCAGGCCGCCGCTAAAAATCATTTGTGGCCCGTCGCTAAAAATGATTTTAAGCGGCGGGTCATAATGTGGTCCGCCGCTTAAAATCATAGCGATTTTTAACTATGGTTCACTTTTAGTAGCGCCGTTACGTGTTTTTTTGTTCCGCCGCTACAGTAGCGATTTGTAGTAGTGTAACCCTCGTTCCAACTATAGCACCATCGGGTTAACCTTTTTATATGAAGCGAGGTCGAAAGTGTAAGAGTGGTTCTATGCACGAACACGGCTTTGGTGCGTCCCATCCCAACTAACTAGTGCTTGACTTGACTTTCCCCCGCACGCTATCCTGATGAATGCGCGTGCCCGCCCCTACGGAAGGGCTGGGCAGTAAGCAGATTTTGGATGTGGGGCATTACAAGCATGGACTTGGATTTCGGTTCATTGTTGTACATCGCCATGACCTGCTTTCTTGTTAGTACTTCCGTAGGGCTGCAGCATCTGTTTTGATGTTGAGGCGTGGGAGGATAATTGAGATCCAAAAGGTTTGGAAATCTTGAGGCATGGGGGTGGTTTGCTGCTGGTTCTGTTGCCGATTGCGGGAGGATTTGAACATTGGTACGAAGAAGGGTGATTCTGCGTTTCTTTTCCTTTTCTTAGGATCTGACTCATGATTAAAGGACGACCTAGTAAAATTGGTCTAGGCTCACATGTTCACGTTACTGGCCTGTGAATTGGTCTAGGCTTGTCTCTTTCCTTACTGTAGTCTCTAGAGAGTTACTTTTGGAAATGTTAATGCTGGAATTTTGTTTGGTTGTTCATATGCCTCCGTCTGCATGCTTGTTACTGTGTTACTGCAATGGAATTTGACCAAATTGGACTGTTTAGTTAATGAGTAGTTGATGGATCATTATACTGTATGTGTGGTTTAAAACTGGACATAGGATAACAATCACGTATAGTGCACTAGCTTGTAAAGCCGAGCTTAGAGGATTGATGGCCTTCCTATCTAGGTGCAACACAACAAACGCAAAACAAGAAAGTTATAGCGAAAATGGTCATTCGAATATGGAGAAAAGGAAATACAATACTGAACTCCTTAACTACTGATCGTCATACAAAATTTGTAGTAGGTGCAGAAAGGTCACGTCTGAAATGTAAGTGTTAGATTAGATGTCCATTGATGTTAAACAAGGATCTACATCTATCAAGTGAAGATCACTATTGTAGCATGTAGAAAATTACTCATGTTCAGTAGGGTGTTGCACGAGACCGTGTATGAATGAATAATTGTGTGGAGTGCAGAGCAGCTGAGCTAGCAGGGCGAGTTGTGGGTTTTATATTTTTTTGGGATCTTTTTCTTGAATCTGATGTGCGGAACCTTCCAACAATTTTCGCTAGTGTATCTTAGTGACGAGGCTGTTTGTGGAGTCTGTGTTTTATATTCACCTGTGTTTTGTATATTGATTTTTAATTTAGCATTTTGCTGATTGTTCGTGTGAATGCTTTTTGTGCAGAGCATTATGGCTCGCCTTCCCTAGTTGTGAGAAATCGAAGGAATATGGCTCGTAGGAATTTCTTGGCTTGTATCCTCCTCATGTACTACTATGTGTGGTTACTCATGGCATTAGCATATATAAGAAAGTGCTTGAAAATAGAAAGAAGGTTGAGAAATAAGGACCACATAATCGAGAAATTAAATGAACTCATTCGGTACAGCGATGCGATATGCATTAGTGAGCTTCGGATGGATAGAAGAACGTTCAACATTTTGTGTGAAATGCTTAGGGATGTTGGTGGATTGAAGAGCACACACAATATGACCCTAGAGGATATAGTAGCTCAATTGGTGTACACATTATCCCATCATTTGAAGAACCCAACAATTGGGAAATATTTGTACCGAAGCACTGAAACGGTTAGTAGACAATTAAACTTGTGTCTTCTAGTTGTTTTAAAGTTGCAAGATTTCTTGCTTAAGACCCCAGAACCAATACAAGAAATAGCACATATTGTACATGGAAACATTTTAAGGTAAATGATTTCTTTAGTTTTTCTTTCTTCTTACCAGAACTACAATTTAGGTGTGCAATGTAATATTTCCTTTGCGGCTTTCATATGTAGAACTCTTTGGGTGCTTTGGATGGAACTCCTGTCAAAGTGACAATGCCAACTAATTTAAAAGGAAGATATAGGTCAAGAAAAGCAGACATTATGACAAATGTTTTAGGTGTTTGGGCACTGGACATGCAATTCATCTATGTGCTACCTGGTTGGGAGGGTTCGGCCCATGATGGTCGTGTCCTACGAGATGCTATTTCGAGGCCAAAGGGTTGCGTGTCCCTCAAGGTAGAGTTGTATTAGAAACTAGAACAACTTAAATTGTTTATTGGTTCTACAAATATATATTTTTTCTTTTCACTTTTTAAGGTTACTACTACCTTGCTGATGCTGGTTACACAAATGCCAATGGGTTTTTAGCACCTTATCGAGGTCAGCGGTACCATTTGGGTGGATGGACAGCACAAAATCCACCACGTAGTGCTGGAGAATATTTTAACATGTGTCATGCTCGAGCTAGAAACATTATAGAGAGGTCTTTTGCACGGCTAAAGGGTCGATGGGGGATCTGAAGGTCTCCTTCCTTTTTTCCAGTTAAGACACAATGTCGCATAATAATGGCATGTGCCATTTTGCACAACTTAATTTTGCAAAAGATGGCTAGATATCCTATGGAAGGTGAGCAGCAACAAGAAGTAGATTTAGTGGAAATCAATGAGGGAGAAGTTGGTGAACTAGAGTTTACCATGGGTGTTTCAGCATCAAATGAGTGGACAAATTTTCGAGATACTCTTGCTCAGGGGATGTATAATGCTTATAGGGCTGCTCATTGATGTGTGATTTTTTTTTCGTAGCACTTGTGATGCATGAGTTTGTTTAATTTAATAGTCTTAAGTTTCATAATATAGTTCTTACATATGGTACCCTTTGTATGCAGATATGGACTCTTCCAGTAGCTCAACCAATGTTCGTGGAAGGGAAAAACGAAAGAAAGTGCCTTCTAGCTGAAGATGATGTATTGATCAAAGCTTTGCATGATGTTTCACTGGATCCAAGGTGGAGGAGTGACGGTAGCTTCAAGAATGGGTGCACTTCAGTACTTGAAGCTCGTCTAGCAGAAAAGCTACCAGATGCAAAGACATCAGCAAATCCCCATGTGGACTCAAGGTTAAGGTCTTTAAAGTTGAAGGTTGCTGGACTGGAAGAATTGTTGAATAAGAGTGGCTTTACATGGGATGCCAACAAGAATATGATTCAGTGTGAGAAGCAACAATACGGTGACCACTGCAAGATATGTTTAAATGATGAGGCTTGTTTTTTTTATCCCTGGTCCATATTGCTTTTTGTGTACTAATTTGTATCAATTCTTCTTCACAAAACCATCCTAATGCTTGATCTCAAAAAAAAAAAAAATCCTAATGCTAAACGCTTGTATGGAGTTCCCTTTCCGTACTATGATGAACTTTCTGCTATATATGCCAAGGATAGAGCTACTGGTGAAGGAGTAGAAGATGTCACCGATGCTATCATCAATATAGAGCAAGAGTTAGTTGCTGGGAATTGCTATGGTGAAGATATCACCGATGCTACCGCTGATGATGCACCTAGACAATCTGTTGATTCCACATCATCTAACTCCAAGAAGCGCAAGAAAGAGTGGAAAGGGAAAGATGTTGTATCAAGTGACCCGCTTCTTGACATGTTCAATGAAGTGGCTGGTGAACTCAAGGTTGTGACAAAGTCAGTTGGGCATATGGCACGAGCTATAGAGCTTAATGCACCCATTTAGGAGAAGGCAATGAATGATGACCCCCAAAAAAGATGAGGGAGAAGGCTGTGAATGAGGTTCGCAGACTTGAGTTTACTGGTGGTGAAGTTATCCGAGCAGCTCTTGTGTTTGCGAAGATGCCAGATCAAATGAGCATGCTGTTTGCACTTCCAGAATCACTAAGAAGAGAATATATTGTGAACATGGTACAAGGTAATTAAAAGTTGCCTTTATTTGTTCATTATCTTTGGCATATGAACTAGTCAGTATGGAACTTTTCATTCCATAAGTATTTTGCTTGTTGTAGATGAAGCGCAGAGGAGAGAGAGAGAGAGAGAGAGAGAGAGAGAGAGAGAGAGAGAGAGAGAGAGAGAGAGGCAAGGTGGTAGATGAAGGTAGGATATCATGTCAATCTCAGGTGCGTACAACTAATCTCAAGTTCACTTCTGGTCACTAGAGCACTTGTTATGCTCCCCTTTGTAATGACTGGTAACATCCTCCGTAGTGCTTCTTGTGTCTTGATCCCACATCTGGAGGATGAACTGTGGTGCATTCCAGTCAAGAAGTTTTTTCTTGTTCACTCATCAGTTATTCAATCCAGTTGTATACAAGAATTTATAGGGGATGAAGTTCAGTCGTGTGGTTTTGGTTGCCGGGGAATCACATAGTTGATGGTAGCGAGATGCGTTCTACATAAGTTAAGGATGCGAGATGAGTTTGTGCTGGCTGCTAAGAGTGTGGTGTGGCTATTAGTTTTCTAGGGAAGGTCCTTTTATCCTGAATACTGATGATTGTTCTCTGGTGGTGCTTGCAGTGGTCCTTGCTGCCTTTTCATTAATCTGTTTGCACCTCAATTGTAACGAAGCTCATGAAATACCTGTTAGTAGTCTTCCTCGCGGTTCTGATAATGATATTCTTGCAAGAAAGAGTGATGCTGTCAGTTTGCTTTTTGTTGAATTGAGCCCTGGAACGATGGCCATAGCTAATTACGTATTTGTACCAGTGCTATTGTTACTTGCACATCTATTTTTTCTATTGAGTATTCGACATTTATATTTCATTTAGCCTAGAAGAAATATTATCTGGTTGTTCATTCTTGAATATGATGGGGAAAAAATTATTCTTGCATGAGCTTCAGTATGTGTAGCCTCTCCAAACTAGCTAGTGAATGATGTTGAATACGTTACTTTTGCTCCAACCAAACACTGTATTGGAAATGGGGAAATGGAACTCGTTACGGAAGCGAACCAAGCAAAGGCCATAATGGGATACAATGATTACAAATACACCCTCATCTCATTACGATTCCCGTTGCGTTACCAACACCAAACCAAACATTTCCTGCGTGTTTTATCCATGCCTATTTGTTTCTGGTAAGACGAAGGCATTATGCTTGATTGGACTCTGCGATGTTGCGGCTTGTATTGAACTCAATGAGAGCTGATCGCGGTGTGTTGAATGGAAAAGCCTAAGTTTGGGAACAGGGTGCGAGGCTGCAAGGTTACATGCGAGCAGAGGAATTCATGGAACGGTGGAAGTAGTGTGCATACGTGTTGGACTTGTGTTGCAGCTGGACTTGAGTTAGAGTTGTACATGTGCATGCGATGGTGCATGCATGGATGCATGGGAGACAAAATATGGCCCACATGTTAATTTTTTTGATCTTAATCTAGATACAATGCGTGCATGTGTTCGATATATTTTCCTTGCTCGGTAGGACTCGTATAAGACTCGGTGTCGTAAGGCAAGACAGGAAATCATGCGGCGGGTATGAAGGGTCCACGGGAGTTCGCATGCAGCATAGCAAGATGTCAGTTTGTGTCCTTGTCGGTTAGGACTCTACGTCCTGCCACGGTATAAATAAAAAGAGGAGTCTACGAGCGGTTTCATCGGAAGACAACTATGATGTTCGTGAACTAGTACTTGCTACCGTTGAAAGTGAACGGTCAGCTTCGTTGTGTGCAAGCAGTGTGACATGATAAGGGCATCCACAATGATCTAGACAGCTGCCGTCTATTATGCATCTCCATGTCATTTTTACAGAGAACACTGAAACATATGTTCAAGAATGATTGTTTAGTATGCTGTCTATAAGAGATCTTCCTCCCCTTTACTTTTGCATGCGCCTGAAATAAATGATGATCAAAAGCAACCTTTTGACTTTGTAGCATATTTTGTGTTTTTCGCTTCCATGAACGTGAGAAAATTCCTAGACATCGATGCTTTTTTTTCAAGGAATTTAGTATCTCTGATTGCATGAAACATAACAAACTAATTTGCATGTATAAAGTAAGTTGTGGCAGTGAACGAGATCAACCTGAGCACTATTATATTCAGCCATTGGATTGCAGTAGGGCTCATTTGCATCTTCTTCATTAAACAGAAGGAACTACGACAAATCACACTTGTGGATGAAGACGCAATACACAGAGATGCAAATTCAATCACCCATGCAAAGTACCAGAAATGCGGTTTCTTGATGCGCTGCTTGATTTAACTCAAAATGGATTGGAATTGGTGGACTACTACAGGACTGGAAAGTATGCAAGGATTGAGGGGCATAAAATGGGTGAGACGAAGGGGAAAAGTGAGTAATTCAGAGAATGGTTTGATCTTCTTTCTTCTGTTCTTCTCGAGGAGGATAGGATCAGATCCCATACAGGAGTCCATGAAAAGGGGAGACAAGAATTCGTGCAAAGGAGAGAAGCTGTCATGCGGCACGCCGTGGCCATGGAGCAGCGGATCGAGATGGGCAACAGAAACGCATAGATGTTCCAAACGGCAAGCATACAATGGATAAAAGTCGTGGGTAAGCAGCGAATCTCACGCAAATAGACTGTTAAGCATGCACTAGACGGTGTATCTCTCTTGCCTCTCTCTCTCCTCCAACTCAGATAGAATCCTACAAGGCTTCGCTCCTAGATAGCTGACTCACCGCATTGTACATGCCCTAAGGCATGATAGGAGTGGGTTGTACACTAATCTAAAAAAAGAGTGGGTTGTACACGACTGTGTACAGTGGAGGTGTATGAGCTGCATGAGGAGTTGTGCGCACGGAGGTGCGGAGGCTCAGCGGCACCGGGTAGTCATCGACGTGTCCCGGTAGGGCGCTGTGTATGTGCTTTTGTGCACGGTTGTGCATGTGACACATGCATGGCTTGGTCCTGTAGTGCACAAAGTGGTGGTAAGCACCTGTAAAGGTTCTTTTTCGATGGTGTGTGGCAACATGCGGATGGTGTCGATGACGTCCAAATTTGAGGTGACGAAGATTGACGAGTATGGCAATTACGAGCTTTCACAAACAAGAGTCACGAACTTGCTAGCCTAGGAAGGGATCCGATAGGCTCTAAGTTAGAAGGAGTTGGCCAAGGTAGATGATGAGAAGTGGGACAAGATACACGCGCAACCAGCGGCAACCATTAGGTTGTGTCTCTCCGACCAGATCATGTACCATGTCATGGATGAGACGTCACCGAAAGTAATTTTGGATAGGTTGGATAAACAATTCATGTCCAAAACTCTCACTCAGATGTTGTATTTGAAGCAAAAGTTATATAGGCTGAAGATGTTGTATTTGACGTCCAAAACAAGTTGTGGCTGACCTTGTGAAGGTGGACGTGAAGCTTGTTGATGAAGACATAGCCATTATTCTTCTGTGTTCCTTGCCGAGTTCTTATAAGCATTTCATTAGTATGTTGATGTATGGCAAAAATGAAGTTAAGGTGGTGGATATCACGATGGTGTTGCCTGCTCGTGATCAAAGGATCAAGATCAATAATGCTGGTGATAGTAGTTCCCCAGGAGATGCTTTGGTTATCAAGAGTGATTGAGTGAGGGAGGCTGACAAGAAGAAGAAGGGGCTGCAGTGCTACAAGTGCAAAGAATTGGGACATGTGAGGAGGGATTGTCCGGAACTGAAGAGGAAGTAGGTGTCAAATGCGGTGGTGCTGGGAAGGATGACTCGGATAACGATGGTGATGTTCTTGTGCTTTCAAGTGAGAAGTCCGGTGCTTGGAGAAGCGTGGTGGCTAGATTCTGCATGTTTGTTTCATGCAACACCTACTACGAGAGGGTTCTCTTCATATGTTGAAGGTGGCTTTGGTTTTGCTCACTTGGGAGGTAACACGGTTCATCGTGTTACGGGAGTTGGCAACATCAACTTAGCAATGTATGATGGACAAGACGTGCTACTTGAAGGTGTGCGGCATGTACCAGAACATAGAATCAAATCTCGCTTGGTTAACTCGCATGGAGAAAGTTGGTTATATCGAGGCGGTGCTAGATAGGCGAGACCTTGAGATTGATGTGGGATGGCAAGACTGCGATGATAGGAGAAAAGTATGATGCACATCAGTATAGGCTAAAAGGTGGAGTCATGGAGCATGGAGTTACTCATGTTGCAATGTTTAGTCCTACCACGTTCGGGTACCACGTTTGCTTTGCCTGGATGGTAGTGAATCTCCAGCTCATAATCCTTGATTAACTCTAGCCATCTTCGTTGACGCATATTCAGATCTGCTTGGGTGAAAATATACTTGAGACTCTTGTGGTCGGTGTATAGATGTACCAAATTACCCAAGAGATAGTGCCTCCAGCTTTTCAATGCAAGAACCACTGCTGCTAGTTCCAGATCATGCGTAGGATAATGTTCCTCATGACGCCTAAGTTGTCGAGAAGCATAGGCAATTACTCGACCTTCTTGCATTAGAACACATCCGAGTCCTGTTCCCGAGGCATCACAATACACATCAAACGGCTTGGTCGGATATGGCTGAGCGAGCACTGGGGCTGTTGTCAGCAACTTCTTTAATGTCTGAAAAGCTTCTTCACACTCCTTGCTCCATTCATACTTCTTATCTTTTTCCAATAATTTAGTCATTGGCTTGGCAATCTTCGAGAAGTTTGGAATAAATCTTCCGTAGTAACCAGCCAATCCTAAGAAACTCCTGATTTGCGAAACCGTCTTCGGGGTTTCCAATCCAATACTTCTTGAACTTTGCTCGGATCAACGGCCACTCCCTCGGCTGATATCACGTGACCTAGGAACGACACTTCTTTTAACCAAAACTCGCACTTACTAAACTTAGCATATAGCTGGTGATCCCTTAGCCGTTGCAACACAACCCTTAAATGATTGGCATGTTTCTCTTCAAACTTAGAGTAGATCAAGATGTCGTCAATGAATACTATGACAAACTTGTCCAGCTCAGGCATGAACACGGAATTCATGAGATACATGAAGTGGGCTGGTGCATTGGTCAATCCAAAAACATCACCAGGTATTCATAAAGTCCATATCTTGTGGAAAATGCGGTCTTCGGTATATCTTCAGCTCTTATCTTAATCTAATGATAGCCTGAGCGAAGATCTATCTTAGAGAAGACTTTGGCTCCCATCAATTGATCAAACAAGATGTCAATTCTCGGAAGAGGGTACTTGTTCTTGATGGTAACCGAATTCAAAGGCCTATAGTTCACACATAGCCTTAACGTCTTGTCCTTCTTCTTTACGAACAAGGCTGGGCATCCCCATGGTGACGAACTTCGACGAATATATCCCTTGTCCAATAATTCCTTTAATTGCACCTTCAATTCTGCTAACTCATTTGGTGGCATCCGATACGGTCTCCTTGATATCGATCTTGTTCCAGTGCTGTAGCTCTATCTTAAACTCTACCGCTCGATCCGGCGGTAGTCCCGGTAAGTCGTCCGGGAAGACATCCGGGTACTCACAAACTATTGGTATATCCTTCAGACTTTTACTTATGATCTTATTAACCATTGGCAATATAGTCCGGGGAAGAGTTAAGAGTAAGCAATCTCGACCATGAACAGGAGAGTTCGGATATATGGCTCGAGATGCTATATCCGATATTGCCTTATGGAAATTCATCCATTGCATGCCAATAATGGCATCTAACCCTTGCCCATCCAATATGATTAATGAAGTGGAATAAACCTTGCTACCCAATTTTAATGGCATTTGGGCAGCTTCTTCATTTGTAAGAATTTTACCCCCAGGTGTTGAAATGATATGTGCACATAGCAACTTGGATGGCATGATGCGATGCTTTGCAATGACTTGTTGATGAAATTATGCGTGGCTCCCGAATCAAATAAAACCATAGCAGGATGATCAGCGATAGAAAACATACCCGCTAAGATTTGTCCTCCTTTGGGTAGCTCCTCTGTCGTGGTAAAGTTTGCACGGCCGGTTTTCGCTGGTGTATTCTTGGCTGGTGCCCTTGGCTGATTCTGCGGTTGTCCTTGCGGTCGTGGTGCATACGGTGCCTTCTCGGGATACGGACAACTGCGGTAGTAATGTCCTGGACGGCCACAATTGAAACATGGCGGTCCATTCTGTTGCGGTGCTTGATTCACCGGTCTGGGATTCCGAGCATTCTGCTGCTGATAAGGCCGACGATATTGATTCGACCGCTACTGCTGAGATTGTTGCGGCTATTGAGGCTGCCGATAGTAATTTGGACGAGAAGGCGTGTGCTGGTAGCGCTGACCTGATGGTGCAGTGTAGACCGGTCTGTACTTGGACGGTCCGCCACTTCCTTGTCCAGCGGTCGGCCTCTTCCTGTTCTTCTCCGCTTGATGAAGGCGGATAGAATCTTCTAATGAGGCGTGACTGCTATCGGTCTTGTTCAGTACCGAGCGTGATCTGCAGCTTGGTACTCAGCCCTTCCTTGAACAGATTCTTCTTCTTGGCATCGGTGTCCACATGTTCGGGAGCATATTGAGCAAGACGGTTGAATACCATGGAGTAGGTATGCACGGTCATGTCGCCTTGCTTAAGAGATAGGAACTCCTTCCTCTTTTGGTTCATCAAACCCTCCGGAATGTGGTGCTCCCTGAAGGCTTTGGTAAACTCGGCCCATGAAACTTGATGTCCTGGAGGGAACATCGCCTTGTAGTTTGCCCACCATGCTCCAGCAAACCCTTGCGGTTGTTGGGAAGCGAAGAGTGTCTTCCGATGATCTGTGCATGGAAACAACTCCAGTTTCGACTCGATGGTACGGAGCCGGTGGTCAGCTTCCAACGGTTCACCCGCATCCGAGAAAACCAGGGGCGAACCGAAAAGAAGTCCGAGAAGGTCACCCTCGCTTCGGGTGCATTCGGCCTTGGTGACGTTTCCGTGGAGCAGTGTTTCGAACCAACTGCTCCAACAATTCTCGCTGCTGCGCGCGAGAATCCAGCACAGCCGCGATTGCCTGTGCCAAAGTCGGGGGTGGTGGTGGTGTTCCTGCCCCGCGTTGAGAACTTTCCGGCTCATCGCGTCTCCTTGTTCCAACCATTCTGTCCAAGAAAAATTACATTAGATCTCTCAATTCCAACATAATTATGGAAGGAACAGGAATACATAGATGAGATATTTCCAAAATAACTCTTATGCAACAACCATCTTTATTAAAGCACCCACCAAATCCATAAGCACATACTCATACATCCACGTTACAACGATTCCTATTGTACACTCGTGCGTGGTTACATCACGCTCATTATTTATCTATCGCCTATTTTACATACTAGTTTTCCTCACTCGCTACTAGCTAGCACTCTACTCTTCTTCGCGCAGCCTGGACGTCACTTCTGGCTCACGAAACTTCCTGTCTCGGATTCCGTATCATCTAGTCGTGGAATCTCCGTGAAGTCTACGACTGAATCCACGTCCATTATCTCTTTAGGATCCTCCTCTTCTTCCTCGGATTCGGCTGCTACGGGATTTTCCTGCACTCACTGGTTCATCCTCGGGAAGTTGCTTGTCCAATTGCCCGATTCGGTAGTGCATTGTGTGCTTGAAGTAAATCTTGCTCTAACCGAGTGATCGGGGCATTTGCGGTTGCCAATTGTTGATCCTTGAATTGAATCTGCGCCTCCTTGTTTAGCAACTGCGCCTCTCTAATTACTAACAACTCCTCCTTTTCTTGCAGTTGCCTCTCCAACCTTGCTATACGCACATCCTCCCTTCGTCCTCTTACGTCACTAACGACGTTACTCGTGCTGTCCATCTCTGTGGAGAATGAAGCATATCAGATATAGGCAGAAACTAATCCAATATTTCAGCAAACTCTTTTATACTAACAACTGCATAGATATATTTTACACTAACACATCTTTTCATTATTTATTGTTTTTACACATCCGACCCAACCTTTCGTACACTCCCACATGTCCAACACCTGCTACTACCCTATACTACATCCGACCTATGTCAGCAAAATGTGACTACCATCCTACATTAGCCCTACTACAACACGAGACTAAGCCGACGGCGCGTGGCTGTCGGCGTCCGACGCGGCGTCCTCCGCGGGTGGGGTGGGTGGTGCCTCGTAGTCCACACCGAGAGATCTCCTCGGCGTCGTCCGGTGGACCCTGCTGCTACTGCTGTAGCTGCTGGAACTACACGAACAGTGCGTCGTGGTCATGCAACAGCGCGTGGTGCGCCTCTGCCAGTCCGTCGTACAGTCCCTCAAGCTGACCCATCCGGAGCTCCATCTCAATCGAGTCTCTACGACGTGGTTACGCTGTGCTGTCATCCCTGCCAACTCGCCACGTGGGCCTCGTCCGCCTCGCGAGCGGCGTCTCGCCGAGCAGTGACCGTGACCAGCTGCTCGTCCAGCGCTATGGACATCCCGTGGAAACCGTCACGGTCCTGGGTAACCTCCACCAGCTGCTCCTCCAGCTCGGCGATCCTGGCGTGGGACCTCCGGATCTCCCGACGATCCACTCGGAAGCGGTTCTTCCAAGCGCCTATCTATCGGTCCCGACTCTGCGTCTGCGCCTCCAAGTGGTGGATCCGCTGCTCCAGCTCGGTGACGCGTGCAGCCCGTGCGTCCTCCTCCTCCTGAACACGCTTCCTAACGCGAGTCATCGGCATCTGCAGGGAACATGTTTAAACTAGTTAAACACTTCTTCCCACAGAAGAAAACGAAAGTACAACCTATACGAGTACTACGAAACTAGCTAAGTATACCCCAATATTTCATTTAGCACACAATATGACATGATGCATGCTCGACGGACTAACTATACGTACTATAGTATATAAAACTATAACGAATAGTTAGCACTTCCCAAAATCCGAACGTCGAACAGTTAGTAAAAATCTAACTATTCTACATCCTTATAGGGCTCCGTACTCTCTCGTATTCTAAACGCACTAAACGTGTCAAGTTTTGAAAATAAGCTTGTAATGATGTACTGTTGCCTTCGAACCGCTCCGATACCAGCTGTGACATCCCCTCCGGGACACCCAGGAATCGGAACGGAGGGACACTCGACGAAGCGAGTTACAACAATGTATCATCTCATACAAGTCGGAATATATACATCATGGTATAATACAACCAGGTTTTCGAAATACAAACATTCGCACAGCGGAAAACATAAAACATTATTGAAGTTTAACAACCTATGAGTATTGCAGCGGAAACTTGCACTTTATGCAACAAAAGACTATCAAACGTTTAACGTGATGTACTCGACCCGTCGTATACCACGGTCCTTCCTCTTCACGGCGTGGGGATCCGTTCCCATTGGAGGGAACCTCCCTCAGGACATTGCTCCTCTTCCGGGAAACTACCATATAAGTCGTGAAAGTACGACTCATTCCCCGAAAGATAATGAACAAACCCCGAGTATTCTAATACTCAGCAAGACCGACCCGTCAAAATGGCACGCTAAGGCCGACGCCTAGTATGCAAAGGCTTTCGGCTATGGGGTTTACTCCTTTGCGAAAACAGCACTAAAGGGTGGATCCTTACTTTCAATGTTTTAGCTCAACATTAAGTTCATTAACCTTGGTATTTGCAAGCTATAACTATTGCAATCAAGTTTGCAAGACAAAATCAGAATAGATCCATGTTTCTTTCATCTCTCATCCTCATCTTCCATGTTGATTAACTACGATGTGACGAGCTAAACAAGCGGTACCCATTCCTGCGAGGGACAGCGATTCGAATCGATTTATACCAGCTGGCAAAACCCGACTACACGACGTATACGCACCACACCGGTCGTATACGACAACCTTTCCCGCTAGCACCTGATAGAAGACTAGCCATTTCCAAACTCCCCGGGAGTATGGCGACTCCACGACTTCCTTCGTGGCCGACCCATCTCCCTCCTGTGAGACTAACGTCTCACTAACAGCCGGCAAAAGAGAGTTGGCTACGCTACATCTCCGGGGTGGTAGGGTACATATGCTTGCTGGGCCCATGATACCAGCATGTAGTACGGTGCGTTCAAACTTGTTCAACTAAGCCGACAACGGTACGGTCCTTGACCGACACGGACGGGGTTACCACCTTGCAAGACCTCATCTCCGTCTTGCCCTTTCGCCTACGGGGCCCGTCCGGTCTCAACTTCATTAACACTCTCTTCATATTAATGTCAACATATCAACCCTTAAAGCCTCCATGCTTTAAGATCCCTAAAATATCTACCGTTGCGACTATGAATTAAGCCTAGCATCTATTGAGCTACCTGTACCAAGTATAGCATACACAAAACGGAACCTATCTCAATGCATCTAGGGTATCAACCATTCCCTAGCACTTAATGCACAAACATATCTTAACTATGTGATAAAATAAAATATTTAAAAACATAGGTAGGATGCATCGGGGCTTGCCTTGATACGAGTCGGGGTTAGCTTCCTCGGTGTGTGGGTCGACTTCGAGATTCCCGTCTCCTGTCTCGACCACTCGGTGGAACCTCGATCACCTCGGGACCTAGGTCGACCAACAATACGTCACGAATCACAACCATGTATGCATGAATGAACATGATATGATCATGCAAAGGTTTTATTAATTTTGCTCATCAACTAATAATTATTGATTAATTATGTTCAGTACTTAACAATCAATAATTAACAATTGATTATGCTCGAGTAAATAATGCTTAATCATGGTCATTAATTAATAATTAATCAGGTTTATTAATTAATAATTACTCATGCTTATTAATTAATGATTGATTACTTAATGACATGTGATAATACATAAGGTAATAAATTGGGGTCACATGAAATAATAGTGTTTATGTTTAATTTTGGAACACATCTTATTTTTCTCGAGTCTAACAAAATTGGTTTCACATTTTTCCGATTTTTATTGAATTTTCTACGAATTTCCAAATTTGAATTATGATTTGTGCCACACCCTGGACCACAGGGTGGCCACACGAGATCCCGTCTCGTGGCCACACGCGATCCCGCGCATGTGGCCCGCGGTGTGGCACCACCGCGGCGGCGATGGCACGGCGGCGCGGCCACCGGAGACGGCCGGCGATGGCCCGAAGCTCGCCGCGGGACCTCCTAAACGACATGCACGACTTGACGAACACTCTGGTATGGACGAACAAGCATGAGCTCGGCCCTAGCCACGCCGGCGGCGAGGTCCGGACGTGGTGGCGCTCCGGCACGGTGCGGAGCTCACCCGAGCACCCAAAATTTGGGGAGAAAGCTACGGAAAGCTTCTACGGAGTATAAGCAAGCTCGTCGAGAGGTCCTAGAAGCATGAGCATGGCCGGAAGATGGTGCTCACCGTAGGTGGCGTGGACGGCGGCGACCGGACATGGAGAGGATGGCGAATTACACGGTGACCTGCAGAGAACGGAGGGTGTTGAGCGGCCTGGAACTTGAGTATCAAGTTGCGCACACTTGGAAATGAAAGAATTGCTTGCTAGCTCACCGGAGCAAGAGAATTTGGGGCCGCGGCTGAAGAACGTCGGTGAGGTCTCGGGGACGAAGACGATCTCGCCACGACGGAGCAAGGTAGCTCAAACTAATTGAACGGGTCGAGGAGCTTCGCGAGGTCTTTACGGAGCTCATGGCGGTGGTGGTTTGGACGGAGGGTCACCGGAGCGGTCCGGCGACGGTGAGGACAGAGGGGTGGCAATGGCGGTAGGGTTGGGGGAGAAATGAGGGAGAGAAAAGGGAAGATAAGGCCGGGGGGTCTTTATCCGGCCGTCGAGGCGGTTCAAGCAAGCTGCTGCGTGGCCTCCAAGCAGCTGCGTGATCGGGGGTCGTTGCGGCCTGGCCGGGAGGCGGTGCGGCCGCGGGCGGCGCTGCGCGTGGGAGAGAGAGAGAGAGAGAGAGAAGAGAGGCTGGCGCCGGGGCCGTCTTGGTCATTTTGCAAAAAAGCCCTTCGCTTTTGCGAAATTAAAAACTAACCTTCCCGTGCTCAGAAAATTTCCCAAAAATTCAGGGTTGCTAATGAAATTATTTCAAACCTTTTTCCTATTAAGTCCAACTTTAAATTCCAAATAGTTTTTGGATTAAAAATTCATACTTAAATTAACAAAAGAGGCTTTGTTTATTTCTTGTAAATATTTTTCCTCAGCAAAATAAATTCATATAACTTTCATAATTCTTTTATTGTCATGTTTTATTAGTAGAAAATGTTAAACCCGTTATTTGCTTTTATTTAATTCCTTTTTAAGAATTTAATTTTTTAACTTAGGTTAATTTAATATTTCTTGTGCATTTCTTAACACAAAATTAATAATTTCATAAATGCAACATGATGACATGCTCATGAATGACATGAAATGCACTTTATTTCCGAGAGTTGTTACAATTAGTCCGGCCTTTTGCACTCATCGCATACGCATCATGGATCAATGCAAGCCGATAGGCTGATCATCAAAGGAGATTGAACAATATGCAATGTGAGCTGTGGTGAAGAAAGAGGTATTGCATTTACTAGATTCTTGTATAATCTATCCTGTTGCTGATAGCGTGTGGGTTAGTCCTGTTCATTGTGTTCCAAAGAAAGGAGGCATGACAGGTGGCGAAGAATGAGAAGAATGAGCTAATTCCTCGAGAGAACTCCTTATACTATTCATCCTGGTGAGACCAAGATGTACAAAGATCTGAAGCAGAATTTCTGGTGGAAGAGGATGAAAGTGGATGTAGCTTAGTATGTTGCAGCTTGTGATGTGTGCCAGCGCGTGAAGGCTGAGCACAAGAGGCATGCAGGTTTGTTAAAGCCTTTAGAGATTCCAGAATGGAAGTGGGAGCATATTACTATGGATTTTGTGATTGGTTTACCTCGTTCACCTCGAGGTAAAGATGCTATTTGGGTTGTGGTTGATCGACTCACTAAGTCGGCGCATTTCATTCCAATGAAGACAACTAATTCAGCCCATGAATTAGACTTCCTTTGTATCCGAAGGAAGTGATCAGACTTCATGGTGTGCCTAAGTCTATTCTTTCAGATCGAGATTCTAAGTTTGTCTCTAAATTTTTGGAGAGTCTTCACACTGCTTTGGGTACAAAGCTTTCACTTAGTGTTGCTTTCCACCCACGGACCGATGACCAGTTGGAGCGTAGTATTCAGACGTTGGAGGATAAGCTTCGAGTTTTTTTTTTTTTTTTTTTTTTGAAGCCGAGGATATGCTTCGAGCTTGTGTCCTTTCTTGGAAGGGCAATTGGGAGGATCATTTACCATTGGTGGAGTTTGCTTATAATAATAGCTATCATGCTACTATAAAGATGGCGGCATATGAGTTTTTATATGGTACACGATGCTTGTCCCCGTTATGTTGGGAGTCTTTAGAGAGGTCATTAGTTGGTCCGGATTGGATTCGGGAGACAAACAACTGGGAAGGTACAAGAGATACGACAGAATATGTTGACAGCTCAAAGCCGCCATAAGAGCTATGTCTGATAAGAGGAGGCGAGACCCGGAGTTTGTAGTGGGTGACCAGGTTCTTCCGAAAGTATCCCCTACTAAGGGTGTTGTGCGTTTTGGAGTGGCAGGAAAGCTTAGTCCGAGGTATATTGGACCTTTTGATATCATAGTCCGAGTTGGCAGTTTGGCTTATCGGTTGCGAGTTACCCGAGTCCATGAAGGGGGTACACAATGTCTTCCATGTCTCTATGTTGAGGAAGTAATTGCGGGATCCAGAGCAGAAGGCCGAGTTAGAACCGATCTTGGTGCAACAAGACTTGACTCTTGAGTGTCGTCTGTTCGGATCTTAGAATCATCGGAGCGCGTTATGAGGAAGAGAACTATCAATTATGTGAGAGTCCTATGGACTAATCGATCCGAGTGTGAGGCTACTTGGGAACTTGAGGAGCTGATGCGCAAGAAGCATCCATATCTTTTTGAGGCCGATGAGTTGTTATTTGTTTTTGCCTTTCTTTGTTATTTCTTAGCAACGGCAGAATTCGAGGACGAATTCTTTTAAGAGGGGTAGAATGTAACGCCCGGATTAATAAAGAAATATACTAGTTTTGGGCCGCCTCTAGTTTCAACCCAATTAATGCCTCAAGTCCATCCGAAACCCTATTCTTTTTCCCATCCTGTTGCTTCTTCCCTTCCCCTGCAATCAATCGATCGTTCTTTCCTCCGCTTGAAAGGGACCAGAGATGGCGCTTCTTCCTAAACTCCTCTGCAGGTCAGCGCCCAAACTAGCTTTGGGTGGCGTTCAATTCTGGTCTTCCATTAGAAAAAACGAATCTCTGATGGTGCTCTTTATGCCTCCCTTCCTTTTCTTTGGATGTAGTTCATTGCAGCATAGAGGAGGCAAGAGTATCTACCTTGCAACAAAGGGGCAGGTCGATTCTTAGGTGGTAGTGCTCCGGGTCGTCCGTAGTACATTGATCTTCTTCGGTTGGAGGCAAGTGAATGTAGCGGTGGTTTGCTACCGTTTTGTCTTGTTATTTTTATCACCTACACTTTAATATTCAGAACCTTACCACTTGATAATAATCTGAATGTTGGTGATAAGTGGATGCTTATTTATGTCTTGTTGCTTGCTTACTCACTTGAGGCCTATTATCACATATATATGATAAATGAAGTTGAAGCTGTGGTATTTTCTCTTATTATGAGACATATGAGGCATATGATGAGCATAATCATCTCATCTCATTGCATTAAAGTTTATCACAATCCTATGGTTGGGATCTGTACCGGTACACATCGTACGTTGCCCGAGGAGGGGTGCGATGTAAAAGTGGACATGGCATTGCATTCATATGCATTCATTAAAGTTTCTAACATTTAAATGTTATTGTGGATGTGAGGTGATCTTATATGATCTTGGAGGTGTTTTCTTATCCAATTATTATCATTATGGTCTATATTAAAGTTTTACTTATGTCATCTTGATATATTTAAATCGTTACTTAATTCAACTTGTGATTTAAATAGCTTGACAAAACAAATTTGCTTGCTGAGATTGTTATCTCACCCTTGCTCTACTCTCTCCAGGTGCTTGATGATTGCTAGGAGGGGAAGAGGGATTAGCTGCATGTCTCACACTTCATCACTTTATAATACCGTTGCTTTTAATCTTAATAATTAGAGTTTAGTCTTTAATGTGATGAGATTGATACTTGAAGTTTAGTGTCGATGTTAAACTTTTGATGAGGTTCTCTCTTATGGTTATGCTAGGTTTTTTTGATAGTGCTAGTGTTATATTCCTTCATAATATATAAATGTGTGGTTATGCTTCCGCGGTGTTTGTATTTACAAAGGAGATGCTGCTGAAATTTCCTATTTCTATCTTTGGTGGTTGAATGTGTAGTTTTAGTAATGTCCCGGGGTGTTGGTGTATTCCGGGCGTTACAGCCTGGCTGGCGTATGTATATTGATTACAGGAAATTGAACAAGGATACAAGAAAGGAACACTTCCCTCTATCCTTTATCGATGAGATGTTGAAAAGGTTAGCAAAACACAAGTATTTTTGTTTTCTCGATGGATATTCTGGATTCTTTCAAATTCCAAAACATCCTGAAGATCAGCACAAAACGACATTCACATGTCCCTATGGTACGTATGCTTACCGAAGAATGCCGTTCGGTTTGTGCAATGCTCCTGCTACCTTTTAACGTTGCATGATGGCTATTTTTTTCTGAATTTATTGATAATATTATGGAGGTCTTTATGGACAAGTTTTGTTGCATGCTTAGCAAATATAGAGAAAGTGTTGCATAGATGTAATGAGGTTGGTCTTGTTCTTAAATGGGAGAAGTGTCACTTCATGGTGAAGGGAGGTATTGTTCTTGGACATGTGATTTGCGAGATAGGAATTGAAGTAGATAAAGCAAAGGTAGAAACAGTAGAAAAGCTACCGCCCCTACTAATGTGAAGTCATTGCAGAGTTTTCTTGGCCATCCTGGTTTCTACGGAAGATTTATTAAGGGTTTCTCTATGATCATAAAGCCACTAACATTGTTGTTGCAAAAAGGATGCCAAGTTTAATTTTGATGAAGACTGCTTACATGCCTTTCACACTTTGAAGACAACACTTTGTTCAGCACCTATTATTCAACCTCTAGATTGGAATCTCCCATTTGAAATTATGTCCGATGCTAGAGACTATGTTGTTGGAGCTGTTCTACTATTAATACTACTAGAAGATTAATTCGGTCACTTCCAGGTGGGTCCACTGTAATGTTTTCAGCCCACAATGGACAGGACATATTGGCCCATACGAATGGCAATCTATCTCACTCGTATAAAAGGACGGATTCTCTCCCACACTTAAACTAATCCAGCCGCTCCTCTCCGCTAGTCGTCGCTTCTCTCGCACGAACCCCATCAATCTCCAAGTGATGGCAGGGGCGGATCGTGGTGCAGCGCTAAGGCTCCCCTCCCTCCCCTCCCGGATCGTCGAAGCACCGGTCCCCGTCCCCATAGGTGCCACCCAATCGAGCCCAAACCCTAGCACCGGCGCCTCCCCGCCACCGTCGGGTAGGGGCGACCGGAGCCGCCGAAAACAGCGCCGTCGCTGCCGAGCGCTGGGACAGGCCCGTGGGCATACACGATGATGGCCACGGCACCATCCGGATGCTCGGCATCGCGGCCGCTCGCGTCAACACAGGGGCCACCACACCAGCTCGGTGGAGCGGCAAAGACGGAGGGTCCCGTCACTAGGCGCCGCACCGGCAAACAGCCCGGGACCGCAACCCGTGCCCCGTGGTGGTGCCGCGCAAAAGCTCCGAGCGACGTCGATTGTGAGCTTCCTAAATTCTCCCATCTTTCCTATCTTTTTGCACTGGATTTTCTAGCATTCTCAACATGTTTGATTGAAGAGTAAATTCCTTTCTTGGCCCTGTTAAACTTGTTGGTTCCTTTCTTGGTTCAAAATTTTTTGAACTTACCTATTTGACCTCAAAACCAAATTTGGTTCCTTTTCTGGCCTTTCCGTCAGTTTAAACAACTAATCGTGTTAACTAAGGGGTAAAATGACCAGTTTACCCCTGATTAGACACATTATTTCAGCACATAAATTCAACAAATCTCAGCGCATGCGTCAATTTGTTGGATTCATGTGCAAACATCATGTTGAAATTCAGTGCAATAATGAAATAAAAAAATACTAATTAAATTATTGAATCAATAAATAATACTTATTCAGAATCAAAAAAACGGAAAGTGAACTGATTGTATCACATCATGGTAAGCAGGGGCATATCAGTCATTTTACCCCTTAGTTAACATCTTTACTTGCTTAAACTGACGGAAAGGCCATAAAAGGAACCAAATTTGGTTTTGAGGCCAAAGAGGTAAGTTCAAATTTTTTAGGCCAAGAGAGGAACCCACAAGTTTAACAGGGCCAAGAAAGGAATTTACTCTTGATTAAATGTCACACCGTGCATAGTGCTTTCTGGTTCCCTAGCACAACTCTTGCCTTTAGGTTTGATTTTAACTGCAAGCCCGTTGGATATTAATGGCTATAGGTATAGCTACTAGTGGTCGTTTAAGCTTGTCTGCTTTGTTTGTACTCTCCTGCATAAAAATCATGGGTTTAGCTATGTGCGATTTCATGTGCACTAAGAGTGATAGGTGCAGCAAAACTTTGACGCAATGCCAGTGAAATGGATGCGTTTTATTGCAGGGTCACATTTATCATTTTGCTTTGTCAGTGAAATGGATGTGTTTTATTTACTGTTTATCACCCTCATGATCTAATAAACATTACATTAGACTAGAAAAAATGTGTTAGTTTATTTGACCTATAGTAACTTAACATTTGATAATCTGATTCAGATGGATTACATGAACATGGTGGCCTTAGCACTAGATCTTGTAGTGATGAGAATAAAATGTGCTAATAGCTCATACTGATTACATTGCAGCTTTGATAACGGCAAACAAAAGACATGGCTTTGATTTATGTCAGCATTGGCAGGATCCGTGCTTCACCTTGATTTGTCAGGCAAGTAATGTTTTGAAACTAGTACCGTTTGATTTAGCGGATTCTGATAAGCTAACTTTTAGATAACTTTTGGATACTTAAAGCCTAGAGCTCGTCATGAATTCATGACTAACTAACACAATTGATGTTCATTTGCAATTTCAGGAAGATGGCACGGATGGTTGTACATGACATGGCTCCAACAACTAAAGAGTGCAATAAAGCATGCTCTCTTCGAGATTGAAATGAATTGCTATTTGCTTAGATTTATTTTTGTGGTTGATCAGAATATGTCTCTGTATGACTCGGCATTGATCATCAGATGTAATTAGAGTAGAAATTGTAGTAACACTATCAACTATATATTATTATGAACTTGGAGCGAAGATTAATATCCTGCTTATTTTTTGCTGCTAAGCCTCTATTGCCTTTTTCTGCTAAGGATTTTTTTATTTTTCTGAAAAATCACAGCAATTTCAGGCATGCTTATGTCAGCATGATACAACAGTATCGGACGTGATGATGTCAGCACTGATATTGCTGACATCAGCATGCCTGATATTATTGGGTTAGACTGCAATATCGGGCTAGCTTGGCTGCTATAGAAAATCTAACCCTGCAATGACGTGTGTGTAGTAGCGTCTGAGATGCCCGTTTTACAGTCCCGAAATGCTCGATATTGCAGGGTTGAATTCTAGTAGTGGCAGTAGCCACGAATCCCACTTGAGGTACCCTTTCACCTTTACGGATTTAGAGAGGAAAGCCAAAGGTTAAGGCATGGGAAAAGTCATGGGTTTTCCTAATAAACCTTTTAATTAATTTTGTGTTACAGCAATTGTATGGAGTGCGTAGAACGGATTATTGGATGATGGATATTATTAGAGCAATCAAGAAGTAACCATTGGATCAGCTATTATTGGAATGATCCATATTTGTATAAATATTGTGAAGATGGAATTGCAAGGCGGTGTGTTCCAAAGGCTGAGCAAGAGGAAAAATTGCAGAAGTATACATATTGATGCTATTAAGCTAAGGTCTGGGCAAGTGGATTTTATTGGCCAAGTATACATATTGATGCTATTAAGTTTGTTCGAACTTGTCCTGAATGCCAAAAAATCTGGAAATTCTATTAATAGTCGTAATGCTATGCCTTGGAATTACAATATGCAAATTGATATACTCGATGTTTGGGGGATTGATTTCATGGGTCCCTTTGTTAATTAATCTCATGGCTATGAGTATATCTTGGTTGCTATTGATTATGTCTCTAAATGGGTAGAAGCAATACCTTGCAAGCATGCTACAACTGAAGATTCAATTAATTTATTTAGAAATGTGATATTTCCTTGTTTTGGGATGCAAAAGTAGTCATAAGTGATGGAGGATCACATTTTATTGGAAAGAATTTTGTTAAGGTGTTGGAAAAGGCTGGTATTGAGCATAGAGTTGCAACTGCTTATCATCCTCAAACAAATGGACAAGCTGAAACATCAAACAAGTAGACCAAGGAAATTCTTAAGAAGACTGCCACTCGAGGAGGAAAGGATTGGTACAACAAGTTGAATGATTCATTATCGGCATATCGCACAACACATACGACTCCAATAGGTATGACTCCATATCAGCTTATTTATGGAAAAACTTCTCATTTGCCAGTAGAATTAGAACATAAAGCATTTTGGGCAATCAAGGAGATGAATCTGAATTTAGACGCTGCTGGAATTCAAAGAAAAATTTAGATTAGTGAACTAGAGGAGATGCGCCTAACTGCTTACGATAATGCTCTAATCTATAAGGAGAGAATGAAGAAATGGCATGACAAACGTTTAGAGAAGAAAGAATTCAAAGAAAGACGACAAGGTTCTACTATTCAATTCGAGATATAAGTTATTTGGCCAAGGTAAATTGAAGAGCAAATGGGATGGACCTTATATTGTTCATAAGGTGCTTGACTCTAGAGCAATATTAATAATGGATTCCAAAGGAGATACAAATACGGTTAATGGGCAACGTCTCAATGTATTCTATGAACCTGATAAACCTGAATTGAAGCCTCCGGATATCCATACTTTGGTTTGATTGTGGCTATGTCGAGCTTACGACGTTAAACTAAGCTATGAGCTGATTGAAGTTTTTATGCTAAGGGTATGGCATTAGTAGGTCAGTTACATCTCTCTCCTTCTCCTTTAAATAATGAGGACTTTACATGGTTAGAGTGTGGGGGAGAATGTCTAGATTTGTGTGATAATATTGTTGGTTGTTCTTGATTAATGTGGTATTTGAATAAACAACATCATTGTGCTACTTAGCTTTCAATAATCAATACTTTTGGTGCTCTCATTGGTTTGAAGAGGTGATGAATGTTGCTATTGTTGTATGTTTAGCATGATTCTTGACATGTTAGTTTTTCCCCTTTCACGATACTTGAACTTCACTAAATTCCAGCTCTAAGAAACATTGAGATAAGATTGTTATGCTTTCTATAAAGACCCCACTAGTTATCTTTCATGCACATGATTTAATTTTATATCAATGATTTCTTTGACTCGAGATGATTTAAAAACTATGCTTCACTGTTACATGTCTCTATACCTTGAATTGATTGTCTTCTATCATGATTACTACCTACCACAACCATATTGAGAATATTATCAACCATAGGTTATGCAATCCACATTTTATATTCAGCTTAAATGTTTTTCTTTTGGTTGGAGAGTTTTAACCTGGTCATTTTGTTTGCGTACCTTCCACTTGCTTTCTAGCCCTTCTATTCATGCATTGCCTATTCTACACTAGAGTATGTTTGAACGTCGCATGGATATCCCACCTTTGAACCTATATGCCTTTGTTGGTGGTACCTATTCCTTGACCGCAACCTATGATATGAGTTTCTCATCGAGCCATTGCACTATCTCTATGGTTTATGCACATATATCAAGATACCTTGCCGAAGATGAAGGCCTACATCTATAAAATTCATTGAAACGTCATTCTGGAACTAAGTGAATCAAGAATTTGGAGACGATGGATCAAATTTACGAATATACATACTCGTGTCGATCGGTACATCCTTACACCGATCGGTGCTATGGAAATCCAGCATTCTGTTCTCTCAAGAAATTAAATAAAAGACTTTCCAGATTGTCTACGAAAAATAAGATTGTTGACGGAAGGAGCTTCAAGAAAAGTATGATATATCAAGTTGCAAGAGGAGGTTTCAAATTTGTGCATAAACCATTGTCCTTCAAATAAGTGCATATTGTGGGCTGAAACTCTATCTTTCCAACCATCTCGCAATCTGATAACAAGGACTCCATTTGTGCCTTGCGATCACTTTTGCCATTTGCACACGTCCACCTTTCTAAAGCGTGTATTTTTCCTCTCTTACATTTTATTTCTAATGACCTTTTTGACAATCTCTATGTAATTCCAACTTAGGAACTCATTTGACTTGAATTATTGGATTTGCTAGAACTTTTTCCCTGCCAAGCTACTCAAATAAGCTTCCACTAAATATTTGTAAAATAGGGATTTTACATGGCTAATTGAGAGACTTGAGAGTTGAGTGGACATGTGATTATGATATAAAGTTTTCAATTCCGGGTTGAGACATGTGTGTTTAAGAAATCTTACCTCATACAATTCCCGAGCTAAAGAGTGATTTGTTTAATATATTGTGCATCGGATTTCATTGAACTATGTGGTCGGTTCTATGTTAAGGCTTGTTTTCTTAGACCTTTGAAACTTATGAGCTTGATAATCAATAGAATACTTAAATGAATAAGCATGGGGCAGATACATGTGTCTTGCTTATTGTGAACTATATAACATGTTTGCAATGCACATCTTATACTAGGAGAACTTATGTGTTTGGATTTGCTCTGGGATGAGCAAAAGCTGAGTGTGGGGGTGTGTTGTTGGTGCATGATATGACTACCTTTTACTATAATTTTCCTATCATTTTAAGCTCCATATTGTTCATTTGAGCCACTTGGCACCTAACTTTAACCCCATTTCGAGTATGTTGTTCTTTCTATGCTATATTGTTGCTTTGTACCTTGATTTTTTTGAACTGTTGTACCTCGATTTTGGGATCCAAGACGGTGCCATTCAACAAAATATAGAATTAGAAAGTTGTAGATCCCGTCGAGAGCTTTCCAGAACATATATGGATGACCCAATTTGGACTTCGGGGCTAGAAGATATGGGCCCCACAAGATGTGTTGCACAGCGAAGTCGCCCGCGCTGATCGGCGCGCCCTTTGAGCCGATTGGTGCAAGGCCCAAAACGGCCCAATAAGGCCTAGGAAGGCTGGTTTCGCCCCTATAAAGAGAAGATCCTATTCTACACGCAAGACCGTACGGTTTTTGGCAGTTTTGGTGACAGAATTAGGGTTAGACAACCGAGAGCTCCGTCCGGGTGAATTTTGCGTCGTTCCAGCGAAAAGTCATCTCGTGCCAGTCGGCTCACCCCTTGCCCTGATCTGCTCGACGGGCTTCAGCGTCCGTTTCGCCCCAAATTGTACCGGGAAGTAGGATAGGCCAACCTAAGGTGTTTCCCATGGTGAAGCCTACTGATATCATGGGGTGATTCTTTGTTCTTTCCTCGATTGATGGGGATCTTGTCATTTGCACTATGATGGTTAATTGAATACATTTGCTTCTCTATTTTGGTCTATTGCAATACTTGCTTATTGTTTATCTTAGTAGTTTGGATGATAGTATTGTAATAGTGCTATTGCTATATGATTGGATTATTAGCCGCCAGTGACAGTGGTCGCAGCAAAAAACTTTTATCTACCTTAGTAACGATCAGTAGAACCTTTACTCACTTATTTTGATATTTGCATGCAAGTGATCCCAGAACATGGGAAGATTATCTTAATTCTTGCCTAGTCGTAATCTTTTTCTCTCTTTATTTGTTTTGTTATAATTAGTTCTTTAAACGACCTTTGTTTTAACAATCACATTTGTCGAGTAGTAATCTTTTTAGCTAAATAAACGTCCCACTTGTTCTACGGATTCATAAACCTTGGAATACTCCGATGAAAAAGCTACAACCGACACTGTACGCTTGCAGTCTCAAAAGGTGCGTGTATCACACGCCAACAGCAGGTTGGTGGCAGGTAGTACTTTTCATTCCCTCTTTCTTGAGGGTGGAGCTCCGGCCTAATATTCATCTCTACAATTGTCTACGTGCGTTCAATCCTTCTTTTGTCTTAATAGGTAGGTCAAGTATAAGGCCAGTAGTGCTCTCAAATACACCTTTCCCAATGTGCATCCAATCAAAGGCATGAGTCACTTCCAATTCTTCCCAGTAGTCGAGATATCCGTAGAATATAGAAAGCTTCTTATGCCGCGTTGCAACTTTTGACTTTGCAACTCCCTTCACGGCCTTTCCAAACGCTACGGCTCATTAATGAAAAAACAAGAATCTTATATGGGTTCATGTTATGCACAGCGGGATGTCAAATGGGTATTATAATATTAGTATAATAAGTAAAATAATTAAATTTCATAAACATCTACTCCCTCCGTTCAAGAATGTAGGAATTTTTTGACTTTTACCTGTTGTTTTTGACCATTTGTCTTATTCAAAATATTTATACAAATACAAAAGTTAATACTTAATACTTAAAATATATCCAATATTAATACAAATTGTAAAAACATAAATAACATTTTAATAAAAATTTTGAATAAGACGAGTCATCAAAGTAGATACCTGAAATTCAACAAATGCTTACATTCTTGGACAGAGGAAGTAGATGCGTGCAAATATTCCAAGAGAAGGCTTATCCATTTGAACGGAGAACTCAGCATAACCCAGTCATGTCTTTAGAGGCAGTATAGTTTAGTCGGATGTGTTGAAACAACGGGGTAGGCAAGAAGGCAATGGTTCTAATATTAAAGACAAAAGTTTGAAAACGTTTAAAAATAGTAAAACAAATATAAATATGAATAACACTACCTATTTTTTGTTTCTGTGGAGTTACAATCTAAATGCATCTTCCACGGTTATTAGCCCCAAGACCCGTGCAGGGCACGGGCTGATGTACTAGTCTCTATCTCTACTCCTTAATAAGTTTGATGGAAACGTCCATACCGTATGCCCCGTGCGCGCGTTGAGAATCAAGTCTGTACGCACGTTGAGATCGTATACGATACGCTGCCGGCGAAAGCCTTCGTCTGTGCGCACGTTGAGATCGTATACGATACGATTTAGTATTGACGAAAGCCTTCGTCTGTGCGTATGTTGAGATCATAAACAAGACTCCTCAGTCGTGTCGTACCACATCAGAACTCCTGATTCCGCCACGGCGAGGACATATGGTTACTAAAACATCAAACCTGTCTCTCTCGTGTTGAGGCCAAGAGCGCCACCGCAATCTGAAATTTTTGGGTTTCACCCGAGGGAGCTTTTGCATGGCCTCCTGCGGATGCCTATCGTAATGGACATGGGGTTCGATGTTCACCTCCAAGAGGAGCATCGTTGCATCAATGACGGCGCGGCTCAGAGCAGTGGCCGTAATCTTCTTCTGGGAGGCCACGAGTGGATTTGCATCATGGGTGGGTGATGGTAAACAATTGACAAGGTAATCAATCTTCTGATAAACACTTACACAAATTCAAAACATACCATGAGGCTGAAGGCGAGGCTGGAGATGACATTGATCTTGGTGTTGACGGTGTCGAGATCGAGCGTGGTCAAGTGTCCGGTGGACTTCCGTGATGGCATGACTTTGCCGTGCCGTGGGAGCTCAGCTACGCGCAACTCCGACGGTCGTGTTGTGGACTCCTATTGCATCATGAGAGATACTCCAACTCAGGTGGTCCTAAGAAAAATCGTCAGGTTAGTTTTCTCTTTTTTTCCTCATCAATTTTTCTCTTTTGTTTTGGGGTATGACTAAGTTACGGTTAGCTTACCAATTTCATAGACCAATCAAATAATGACTTGTAAAATATTAACAATTTCTTAATATTTTAAGAACACTATTTTAATATTCCAAAAAAAAGTTGAGAGTACATCGAAATGTTGAATAGTATGCTTAAAGTTTCAATTAAAATGTTGAATAGTACGTTTAAAGAACCCGTAGCAACACATGGGCTTCTTGCTAGTTATTCCTAAAGTAAGGTTATAGCTCAACTTTCCAATTATAAAATAATATAAATTCCTTAACTAATAGTGCAAATACGTACATAAATATCCTTAAACTACTGGCTAAAACTACTAGTCATTATTTTAGATTCGAAAACTCCTAAAATCTATCCATTCCTATTTTGATCAGCACCGATCTCCGTTCTCCTCCCGCGAAGGAGTTTGATTTATCTTGTTATTTGCTATGGCTTGGCTCGGTCCGAACCATAAATAAGAGTCATTTTCTCCTCACTTGGTTGGCTTCTTGCAATGTGTCGGTTCGTTTGTTAACTACATTACTGGTCCTCTTAGAGGCATCGAACGATCCGATCTGAAAAGCGAGAATGAAGCTAGTACCATACTTTCTGGTACGGATCAAACCGAACCATAAAGAATATAAATAATAAAATATAGGTGGGCTTCGTTTTTTTTTAATTAAACTGGAAGGGCTACCGCCCCTACAGTGTTTTTAATGCATTATAAAAGAAGCAGAGTACAAGCCAAAATACAAATAAAGGTAGACAGAAAACCGAAAATGAAGAACTAGCTAAGAGTGAGTCTGTATCCATTCTTTCAATTGATCTGCGTGCTTTGCTCTGGCCCTATGGATAACCATGGACATTTCCTTGAAAAACTTGATCTTGCAATGCTCCACTGATGGATCCACATTGTTAAATATCCAATTATTGTGCTCTTTCCATATAACATTAAAATGACTATATCCATGTAACACTCTAAATTATTTAAGAAAAAACGAAATTATTTTTATTGGGCTGGCTAGCCTAAAACCCATCAATAGCTAGGCCCACACTGAAGCCCAAACTCAACCCTAAAGTCCTCACGTTCCTGTAGTAGCTCCCCTCCTTCCCGGTTGTTTTCTATCATCGAAGGAAAGAAAGAGAGGCGGCGCTCTTTTTTTTTTTCTTGCCTCGCCTCCCCAGGTCTGAATCCTTGATCTTTTTTCCCTGCCGTCCAATTCATCTTTCCCCAAGCAGAATGAGTGCTTGATCCTTACTTCTATTCTCTCTTTGTTTTTTGGGTTGAAGTTCGAGTTCAGTTACAGGAGAGGGTGGGATATCAGGCTCATTTAACCAGCAGGCAGGTTTGTAGGTAATGGATCAGTCGATCTACCCTTTCAGTCCGCACTAGTTTATGTTTGGGAACAGATCGAGTTATGGTGTCCTATTCAATTCTGTTAAGTCACAGAAAACAGTCACTGTTCGAGGCTGTTTTTCAGAATGTTGGAGCCCGAATCTGACTAGGGTCTTTTAACGAAAGTTGTAGATAATTTCAATATCTTTCCAACGAGTGTTTATTCGCAATTTTTCATTGAGTATTCTAGGAGTTATGACAATCTGAACCTGACGGTCGATTTGAGGGCAATCTGATTGTTACATTTTTCAGTTAACAACTATCCGTTTTGAGTGGCTATTTAAAATTCTTTAGAGGCCGAATTGGTCTAGCATTGTATGGAATGTTTTGTACTCCTATGTTTCCTCTTTCCAGAGAGTACTTGCATACTTTATTTGGCTCACTATTTTGGGAGATATGATTTTCCAAAGTTAGGGCCTTGCTGCTGTTTGACAGATCCTATCAGTCACTTTGTGTAGCCATTTAAAATTAGTAGAAGTCACAATTAAATTTCAATTAAATTTGGAAATGAATACCAAAGTTGTAGCTTGTTAAATGTAGATGCTTGTAGAGTTTTTATTTGCTGTCATTGCTATTATAGTTTTAATGTTATGAAAATAACAAGCCACAGTGCTGCTGTTTGTTAATATGAGGTATTTTGTTGTTTTTTATGATTGCGGGTTGGACGTAGGAGAGCTATGTTCATTGTTTGTAAATGTTATATGGAGTGTTTGTACTGAGTTATTTGTTCCAAAAACAGGTGGTAGTGCTCCGGGTCGTCAGTAGTACATTGATCTTCTTCGGTTGGAGGCAAGTGAATGTAGCGGTGGTTTGCTACCGTTTTGTCTTGTTATTTTTATCACCTACATCTTAATGTTCAGAACCTTGCCACCTAATAATAATCTGAATGTTGGTGATAATTTGAGGCTTATTTATGTCATGTTGCTTATTTATTCATTTGAGGCCTATTATCATATCTCTATGATAAATAAAGTTGAAGTTGTGGTATTTTCTCTTATTATGAGACATAAGAAGCATATCATGAGCATGATCATCTCATCTCATTTGCATTGAAGTTTATCACAATCCTATGGTTGTGATCTGTACCGGTACACATCGTATGTTACCCGAGGAGGGGTGCGATGTAAAAGTGGACATAGCATTGCATTCATATGCATTCATTGAAGTTTCTAACATTTAAATGTTATTGTGGATGTGAGGTGATCTTATATGATCTTGGAGGTGTTTTCTTATCCAATTATTATCATTGTGGTCTATATTGAAGTTTTACTCATGTCATCTTGATATATTTAAATCATTGCTTAATTCAACTTGTGGTTTAAATAGCTTGACAAAACAAATTTGCTTGCTGAGATTTTATCTCACCCTTGCTCTACTCTCTCCAGGTGCTTGATGATTGCTAGGAGGGGAAGAGGGATTAGCTGCACGTCTCACATTTCATCACTTCATAGTCTTCTGCTTTAATCATGATAATTAGAATTTTGTGTTTATTGTCGTGAGAATGATAAGTCTGGTGCGAATGTTAAAGTATTGCTGGGGTTCTTTCTTATGGTTGCTGGAATACTTTGATAATGCAAGTCTTATATTCTTCAATAATATATATGTGTGTGGTTATGCTTCCGCGGTGGTTGTATTTACGAAGGAGATGCTGCTGAAATTCTCTATTTTTTATCTTCCGTGGTAGAATGTGTAGCTTTAGTAATGTCTCGGGGTGTCGGTGGATTCCGGGGCGTTACAGTTGGTAATCAGAGCCTAGGTTATAGATTCTAGGTATAATGAAGTTTAAATTGACACACTTGCACTTATAGGTTGGGTAGTTGTTTATTTATTTCTTCATGATAGTTTTGACTTGTTTTTTTGAAGTTGCTTAATGTTTCTTGAAGTTAATGTGGATTTTGTTTGCTTGTTATGATGGATGCAGTTATGCCGCCTAAGAAGAAGGGAACGCGTAGCCGTCCAACAACCAATAATGAGATGGCCAATAATAATCGTACTACTAATTTAGGTAGTCAAGAGGAGATGGTTGCTGCAATACAGGCATTGCAGCATGAGTTAACTACGTTGAGGCAATCTATTCCTAATGCCTCTACTAGCACTGCCGCTACTGCTCCCAGTAACTGCCAGCAGCCTCTAGCAAAATTGCATCTGAAAAACAGGTGCTTCAAAGTCTCCTCCTTTTGTAGAATGCATAAATCACATGTGTAGGAATCGATGACCATAATTTTTCTTCTCAACATAGCTCTGGTGTTCAGCCTGCACTGCAGTAGAAGCCAAAAGAACACTTTGTGCTTTGGTTGGCATGATGACCTCCAGAGCCACCTAAATGAAGGATGTGTCGGCATGTGTCCAAAGAGTTGCCTGTATACTGTTGAAGCTAGACTAAGACATTTTTGTTTCATGTGCTTCCACACATCTTTTGGATTTGTGATTTGCAGATTGGTGACAAAATCATTTAAAATTTCTCATTGTGCATAAGCTTCCACACTTAGGGGCTGGTGAAATAAGTCTACAAAATTCTCCTCTTCTTCACCTGTGAAAGCTGTATTAAGTTATTCTTGGCAATGGAGAATATCTCAAGGTACTTTAACTTAGGGGGCACCCGGCAAAAGAATCTGTCCAAAAGTGTATAGTTATCCATCTCCTACTATGACTGAAGATATGCTCTTGTAGGTGTCTATTAACTTTACTATGTCTCATCACCAAAAGGATCCTTTTTTCTATGTCCCTGGTGGTCTGTTGTTTTGATAATAGTTTTCCCATAAGAGGTTTACCCAGGGCAGATCTTGTTCATGAACTTTTGCAATTGCTTCAATAACAGTGCACTGTAATGTATTCTCATTTCTAGGACACCAAGACCACCTTCGGTCTTCGGTGTTGTTATCATTTTCTAGGCACCAAGGGGGGGGGGGGGCTTGTTTGCATTGAGTGTAGAACCTCTGCATAGACCATATTATCTCCTATATTGGTCAACTTATTTGATGATAGTGTCAGGCACGTTTAATGTGCACAAAAAGAATGTTGGCAAAGAAGACAAAACCGTCACTATAGCAATAACTAACTATAGCCACGATTGGGGGCTCTACAGCCGCGGTTAGCCCAAATCGTGGCTATGTTTCCAAGACTACGGAAAATCATCTCGTAGCCTCGAAAAACAGGTCAACCGTGGCTATAGTAGTTTACTATAGCCGCGGTTCACTATGTCAACCGTGGCTATAGTCGTTTACTATAGCCACGGTTCAAAATGTCAACCGTGGCTATAGTGGCATACTATAGCCACGGTTCACTATCTAACCGTGGCTATAGCACACACTATAGCCACGGTTGACAAAGTGAACCGTGGCTATTTAATTTTTAATAATAAAAAAATACGTATGAGAAATAATAAATTACAATTACATAACATTAACTATAATTATATCGCATTAATATTTACAAATGATCACAAAAATATTCACAAAATCCATCAAAGGTTTGATAACGTGCACATGAGAATGTTTTTTCAAACTAAGTCTACACTATACGAATCTTCAACAACATCGGGCTCGTATCGTTTCGAACCGCACCACTCGAAAAGTTCCCAATGCTCCTTCGTCACTTCACTTTGCTCGTCAAGGAATCGACCATGAGAACCGATGACGTCCGTAAGCAAGAAACAAGCACATTCTAACGACAATGTAGTACATGTCGTTTGTACTTAGATGCTTTCGCACCGTCGTGAATCCTTTCTTGGAGATTTCATTCAATATTTTTCTGTCCGTTATCAATGCATTTTCTAGACTTTTTGTTCTCTGTCAATAAATTCATAAAAGTTGGTAGATGATAGACAAAAAAAATAGAAAGAATGCAAATTAAACAGATGCAATCTTAGCGTACCTCCTTGGTGGTCTCATGGGTGATGACATTCAAGTAGGATGCAGCGGAGCTCGAATACGCACATGCATAGTATCCACAGTGCACACTACCTTTTACTTATTTAATGCATTGTTAAATAGAGTGAAGTAAAAAACATCACTTCCAATTTCAATGATAGGAGGATAAAAAGTAGATGTGACGCGTGTCTTATCGAAAATTTGTGACGAAAGTATATTTGTTTCCAAATTCTATAACGCGCCACCTACTGGTTCTTTACGTAGTTCAAATAAGCACTACGAGTATTGAGAAAAGGGTATTATTGCATGAAATTACCGCTATTTAATTGTACGTCTGTACTTACCAATTTATGACGCTCACGATATCTATGTAGTGGTTGGAGTCGTCGTCAAGGCTATCCAAGACTATTAGATATCCTTTTTGGCATGGTCAGGAAACAAATCCAATGACCACTACAACAAAAGGTCGTATTAGTTAGTATGTCATCTATCTTTACAACCGACGAGAGGATGGTAGTGGTCGAACTTACTTGAAGTGGTAAGGCGCGTAAATGGCATGACAATCCTTCCATTCTCTAAAGCACCTGTAAATATAACCTGCAACTCGACCCCTAGCTTTTGTCCTTATGGTGTCCTTCGGTTCTTGTAACTCTTGTGGTGTCTTGTCCTTATATATATTGTCTTTCTCATTTATCCGGGGTTGATCGCACTTTGATTGATCAAGCTCGGATTGAGGTACCCAACCTTCCAATCGGGTCTGTCGTATCTCTTCTTTTGAAATGCTGAATTCAAGCTACATTAAAAGCAAAAGGCAGTGTGTAACATGTACTGCAAAAAGTAGGAAATAAGAAAAACATGGATGGAGGCACTTACATGCACCACAAGGTTACGAATGTCCATCTCGCCGAGGCGAAACATAGTGTGGATATCACTGAAATATAGTCCAAGGGTCGAGTCATCGGTATCGTTGAGCACGTCCATCAAAAGCTTACAGGTGATCACATCCACTCCTTCTTTTGCTGCCACTACGCACTAGTCATGCAGCTTCCGCATTTCCCACGGTAGGTTTGACAACATGTTTTTAGATACGAGGGGTTTGCCAAAGATGAAATTTGGAAAGTCCCGATTCTCGTAATGATCCTCAAATATGTCATCATCGTACTTGTACCGATTGACGAGGTTTCGTGATTGGTTGCACGAGTCCCTTCCTCATTCGCTCCAAGTATTTCGTGACATGTTCAAGTTGCGGCCTTGACGGATCCACCCCGCAGGCGTAATCATCATAGGGATTAGAGGAGTAAACTCCTTCTAAAGAGGCTCGATAAGCCGAGGCTCTTCATCCAAGGTTGGGGTTTCACCTTCCGGCTCAACGGAGGGGATACATTGCCCTTCGAGGCTCGACAAAGGGGACTATTGGCTGCTGAGGCTCCTCATAGCCCTGTATCGTGGCGGTTTCTTTCTGCGGGTTGTCTACGAGTATTGGACTCATAACCCCTTACTGTCATTGGTCATCTCGTTCCTTAGTTGCTAAAACAGCACCCGACAAAGGAGATGGTTCTCCTGCTCCAGCTTCATCCCCCGTGAATTGTTGACTCTCATGAACTAATCCGTGTCCGGATAAGGGGAGGGGAAACTCGTGGTTCCGAGAGCACAACCTCACGTCGTTTCCACATGATGAAGGAACCGATAGCATCATGTAGAGTTATAATCCCCGCGTCGGGTATGGGGCACTCAATTTCGTGTTCCTCACATCCTTGGTTGACCTCCTCGACGGTGACATGAACGTACTCGGGTGGAATATCCATGTTATGGATTGTTCGTCCTGGAAGTGCTCTACCGGTTGCAACCTTCATGATCTTTCCCTTATAACCAAACGACACATGCAGCTCACAAGGACATTCTTGCGTTATCACTTCCCCTTCTAACGGGGAGAGGTAAAGCTAGGCGAAGTGGTTGGGACCGTATCGGTCGTACTAGGGATACTCGCCACTTCGCACGTCGGCTTGGTACATCTCCATCTGTCGCCTCCACTCTTCCTTGTCCCTCTCCTCCTTATCTTTCTTGTGAAATTTATGTTTTTGTACAGCGAGGCGGAAGAGCTAGAAGAGAAACCCTCTTTCCAAGTTGCCTTGGAGGACACTCGCTCGCACCCGCCCGCCATGCTCTTTAGTCCCCACAGCAAGAGAGAGTTGGTCTCCGTGATATTCGGATTGAGTACCACCGGACTACGTCTGCGACTTGATGTCACCCGTCAATTGCTGGATAACTTGCGCCGATTCCGCGTCCATCGGAATAATCTCCCCATTTTCATCCATCTTAGAGTGCTCACGGACCAAATTTTTGGCACGCGGCTCGAGGCCCTCTAATGAATCAGGCTTCCCTTCCGCACTGAGCTTTTCTTCCATCGCCTTCCACTCCGGAATATTTTTCTTGTAGCCGCCGGGCCCAAGTGTGGCTTGTACTTATTTTTCCTGTTCAGCTCTAACATCTTTGCACTAAGGTCCTTGGTAGGTCCAGCTGTCTTCTGCTGAACAAATAGTTCCAAGTCCTATGGACTTATTTGTCCATAGTCGTCAACGGATGTTATGCCATGTTTGACATAATGGCAGTTTAGCCGGGACCTCCATTCTCGAAAGATATGTGACATTGATCAGCGTTTCCTTCTTGGCTTTCTCGAGGTCCGCTGGTGGGAAGATGATGTGTGATCTAACAGCATTCCACATTTCTTCTTTGCGCTCTTGAGGAACCACCTTCCATTCGGTCCAGGTTATTTTGCATTTCTCCCCGACCACAACACCACAACGGTTTCGCCACTTTGCATGGACACCCAATTGTTCAACAGGCTCCCGATCGGCGGGGTGCGGTGTTGTCACCTCATATGTGCCCTCAGCCTTGTTCGCGTACCGTTTACCCTCGCGCTTGCGCTTTTGGGGGACACATGGGCTGCTATGTTTTCCGTTTGTGCCTCATGAGGTGTGTCTTTGCAAGCCATGAAATGTGTCACTTGTGCGGCCAAGGCATGACAAACACTTCGTCGAGGAACCTACCATATAAAGAATCATTGAAGTTCAGTAATATGCTAATATGGGAAACTTAAAAAATTTAACAAAAAGAATCACATTTGACGTGATAGCTCTTCCGAGGGCACGTAATCTGGGTCCTCATTAATACCCCTAGGTTCACGAGGCTGGGGGTGAGGATCCTCTGGTTCTTCCCATTCTCCACTTTATGCAGAGCTTTCATGGTTCATATCCACAACATCCTCTTGTGTATACTTGGATCGGGAGGGGGGGGGGCTGTCTTCCGGATTATCTTGTAATGGTATCTTGTCCGCCATTATAGGATTTGATACCTTTAGGGTAAGAATGAAAAGATTTAGTAGCAAATAAATAGAGGAAAGCGTTAAAATAGGGGAAAGATGACAAAAAGATTATTTAGCATGGCATCGAACATGGATAACATCGAGAATCAAATAGTAGAAGAGGAAGACGAGATAGAAGGACATACAATGTAGAACACTTTCATTAGAAAGGCAGATGCACACTATGCAATGCATACCATAATTTATACGACCTTGAGGTAAATAAGTCAGGATACTTGGGTATCCTTCAGAAAATCAAATATAATGTGTCATACACATTACAAAGATGATATGGAAAATACCCAAGCATCCGACCATGTGTACTTAAGGTCGTACGAGTTGCGGTATGTCTAGCATTTTATAGTACCAACCTTCCTAATGAAAGACACCCTACATTCTACATTCTTCCACCCCATCTTCCCCTTCTCCTATATATATAGATGCTTATCAAGAGTCATCGTCATCTGCCAAAAAGTTAGAATTTTTTTGAAGACTTAGTTGAAAATATATTTTTTCCAAGAAAAGGAGTATATTCCATGGCATCGGAACGGGGATAGAAGAGGATGCAGCTGAGGAGGATGGACATACAATGTAGAACACTTTCATAAGAAAGGCAGGTGCACACTATGCAATGCATACCACAATTTATACGACCTCGAGGTAAATAGGTCAGGATACTTGGGTATCCTCCGAAAAATCAAATATAATGTGACATACACAGCAGAAAGATGATTCGAAGAATACCCAAGCATCCGACCATGTGTGCCTAAGGTCGTACGAGTTGCGGTATGTCTTGCATATTGTTTGACCAACCTTCCTAATGAAAGATATCCTACATTCTACATTAATCCCCCCCCCAGCCTACCTCCTCTTCTATCAAACATCATCATCTGCCTAAAAGATAGGATTTTTTTGCTCTCGGTGCGGGTTGCTAAATCAACGGCCATCCAACGCTATCGTTAAGGTCATCGACTCGTATGTCAACATGTTTCCAACATCCGAGCATGGCTAGACTAAGGAGAGGAAAGATAAGAGGAAAGAGAGGAATAGAGGAGAAAAAGGAGAAAAGAGAGGAGAGAAAAGAGAGGAGAAAAGAGAGGAAGAGATTAAAGAGAGGAAATAGAGAAAAGAAAGGGCTTATGAAATAGTTTTTATTTAAAAACAATGGTCTAGCCATGAAAAAGAGGAGAAAAAGAGGAAGAGAGGTAATAGAGGAAAGAGAGGGCATATGAAATATAGAGGAGCATATGCAGTTATATATTCTCACTGCCTAGAGGAAAGAGAGGACATATGAAATGGTGGCTTTGGCTTCACTTAGGCTTTACTGAAATAGGTGGCATAGGTGGAGAGGAAAAAGAGGAAGACATGTATGCTTTACTAAAATATCGATCCTAAGCAACCCAATAAACGAGCATTTCAACACATAGATGAATATCGATCTAGGATTTCAGTAAAGACTAAGTGTCCATCTCAGCAATGCTACACATAGATAAATGTTAAATATCGATCCTAAGCAAGTCAAAGCCATCAATAAATATCTATGTGCACCATTTCATTAAAGCCAGCAGCCAAAGCCAAAGTCATCGATAAATATCTATGTGCAGCATTTCATTAAAGCCAGCAGCCGAAGCCAAAGCCATCGATAAATATCTATGTGCAGCATTTCAGTAAAGCCAGCAGCCAAGCCAAAGCCATCGATAAATATCTATGTGCAGCATTTCAGTAAAGCCATCAGCCAAAGCCAAAGCCATCAATATTTATCTATGTGTAGAATTTCAGTAAAGCCAACAGGCAAGCCAAAGCCATCGATAAATATCTATGTGCAGCACATCATTTTAGTAATGGGGAGTTCAGATGGCACTTGTGCTTGATTAAACACAAGGTGCAACATCGAAATGTAGTACAATTCGGTTGTAAAGCAGGCATTTCAACATTATTGTAAAGCATTCAGCAAATGTAGTACAATTCGGTTGTGTTCAGCAATGCTATCCAGGTCTGCCTCAGTAAATGACAGGCAAATGCAGCAATTCGATTGTGTTCAGCAATACAGCAAACGACAGACAAATATCTAGGCAAATGCAGCAATGCTATGTGACGATAAACTAAGTTTAGTAAACAATAGGCAAATGCAACACCGAGAGGATAAACTAAGTGCAGTAAACAACAGGCTTTTGCCAAGCACTACACCATGGCGAGCTATCTGTTCCACCATGGATTTTGCCAAGCACTACACCATGGTGAGCTAACCCTAGATATGGGGCCATCGATGAGGCGGAAAGGGGAGAAGGGGAAGCGGGCAGGCATACCAGGGTATCGTCGGATAGCATTGCTGGCAATTCATAGCCAATTCCCACAGAAATCTAGCCACAGAAATTCCACATTCAATATACAAATGTATATCCAAATAACAAAATCATGTATTGGCAATTCATAGCAAACAGTAATCATCGGAGAACGGATAAGTTGCTCCAATAGTAAGCGAGCTGCAGGAGGGCCATGGAGGGCTCGTCGTGGGGGAGGGGGAAGGAGAGAGCAGAGAGAGGGAAGGAGAGCAAGCATACCGGGGAGGGGGAAGGGGAAGGAGAGCGAGCGTACCAAGGAGGGTCGACGAGGAGACACTGCCGACGAGGAGGAGCTCGCGGCCTTGCTCCGGGTGCGGGCATCGAGGAGCTCGGGCCGGGGGAGGAGCTCGAGCCGACGCGACGGAGGAGCGGACAGGAGAAGCTTGGGTAGGCGTCGTCGGGGAGCACAGAGGAGAAGCTCGGGCAGGCGTGGCGGAGCTCGGCGACGGAGGAGGAGCTCCGACGGACGGACGAGCCCGGTCCGGGGAGGAGCTCGGGCCGGCGCGGCGGAGGAGAAGTGGAGGACCTCGGGCGGTTGTCGGGGAGCGGAGAGGAGGAGCTCACGGCGCGGTCGGATGGCCCGGCGGAGGAGCCGAGGATGAGGGCGGCGCGGCAAGGAGGCGGAGGAGGGCGGCGCGAGTCGGGGGTTAGGGTATGGCCGTCCATGGCCAACCCCTTTATAAGGCCGCAATAGCCATGGTTGGAGATGGTCCAGCGGGTCCCACATGTCGGTGGGACAAATAACAATAGCCACGACTCACTTCAACGTCAACCGTGGCTATTGCTGCTCCCACTAACAAATGTGCCGAGCGCATACAATAGCCACGGTTCGTTCCGAAACCAACCGTGACTATTGTTTCCTCCGACCCACGTATGTATTTTTTGTTTTTTCTACTCCATAACTTTTTAATATAATATTTCATCTACAAAATTGTTTTTCTTGACTTTTACATGACCCAAAATATTTCAAAACTTTCCAACAGAATTACAGTAGACTTTAATTTGTATGACATGTGCCAATTTTCAACTCAAAAATAATAAAAATTGTCCGGATAAAAAAATCAAATGACACCATGTTTTTTCTATTATTTTGCACATTTATCATTTGCAAACTATAAGCCCGTTTGACCTAAATTTTGGCATGGCACTGTTTCTCGAGCATTCGAACTCACTTATATTTTTGATAATTTTATTTAAACATTTATACAAAAAAAAGTAGTTCAAATGGGACTATGTGTCTCGAGTGAGTCGACTTTTATACTCGAAACTCATGTTGTTTGGTCCCAAACACGTTTATATGTTTTAAAAAATGGAACCAGAAAATCCACGTGTGTGTTTATTAATGGCATGCATACCGACCAAATGTTGAGGTCAAAATCGATATGGTTTATGAAATAAAAATGATTAAATAAATGTCAAAACAAATGTCAAAATGATTAAATAAATGTCAAAATCGATTAAGTAAATTTAAAGAAAATTCAATAAAATAGTTTGTGATTCTTACAAAACAAAGTGGAAATGGATAGATTGGAATTTTACATAAATTTAGAAACAAGAATCACTAAATTTAGACAATATTTGAATTCTATATACAAGTTTCGAAAATTAAATAGGAATTGAAAAAACACATAACCCAAATGAACTGTGGATGAACTACTAATGGGCCTAATATTAATAGTCGGGCCCCAATCACTATTGTCATTTTAAAAAATATTGTTTAATTGATTTACATTGTTCAAAAATAAATAAATTACTAATTGACACTTAAAAAAGTTATATGTCGCTTCTTATTTTCTAAAAATTTTAAACTATACCTTGTTATTTTTTAGAATTTAAAATAAAGTCGAACCTAAACATTATTTATTCAATATTTTAACTAAATATATATATAAGTTTTAAAATTTAAAACTAAATATATAAATAAGTTTTAGAATTTAAATCTAAAGAGTTAATCCAAATCTATATATATATATACAAGTTTTATTATTAACGAAATTTTATAATGAAAATATGCGAGTATGAATTATTTGTCTAGAAAGGTAAAAAATTTTGCCCATGGGCCCAAGCCCCAGGAGAGAGATTCTACAACACAGGCCCACGAATTAGGCCCACATTCGACCGGCCCAATTCCAGGCGGCCCACAGTGCCGCGCGGGCTCACAATTAGTAACTTCAACATGTGCAGCGGATTCCAGCTTGTAAGCTGGGCTAGGCGACGTTAGACGGGCGAGGTGGTACTAAACCTCTGCGCCGCATGCCAACCAGCAATAGCCACGATTGGCTTCTTCAACCGTGGCTATCGTTAACCTGAAGAAGCCAACCGTGGCTACATCTGGAATTCATTTAGTTATTGTTAATTTGATTTATGTGGCTTAAATATTATTAACAGATGGAATTATTAAATAATTATTAACAATTTTTAAATAATTATTAAATATGGTTAAACTATTTAAAGTTGCTAGAAAATTATTTAAAAGATGTTAATTGATTTAAGTGGAAGAAAAATAATTAACAAGTTATTAAATCCATTAACGTTGCTTGAAAAGCAATAGAATATTATTGAATTAATTAAAGTTGATGAAAAATTATTTAAACTTGTTAAATTGATTTAAGTGGCAGAAAAAAAATGAACAGGTTATTAAATTCATTTATGTTGTTGAAAATTCATGAAAATATTATTAAATTTATTGTAGTTGCTTGGAAAATTATTAAAAAGTTGTTAATTATTTAAGTGGTAGAGAATAAATTAACAAGTTTTTAAATCCATTAACGCTGCTCAAAATCATTAAAATGTTATTAAATTAATTAAAGTTGTTGAAAAGTCATGAAAATATTATTAAATTAATTAACGTGGAAGGTCTTGACTCTCGAACTATGATGTGAAAGTTTTCTTGTGCTCCTGTACTAACCATGCACCGCTTTTGCCCCGAACATTGTTACGTTCAAGATCCTCAATTTGTTTTGCGAAATACGGGGCAACGATACGTGATTGTTGCAGATACGATAAAATGGGCTTTGTCAACTCGTTTGTATTCGCGGTCGGTGAATGATTTCCGTCCTCGTATATCTTTTCCACTTAACCTTCCCTCATGACGAGACACGGATACACCAATAGATCTACCGTCTTTAATATAATCCGTACAACACTTAAGAATCTCCTCGGTGGTCTAGCCCTCAATCATTGAACCCTCCGGATGACAACGAGTGCGTACATAGCGTTTCATAACATACATGAACCTCTCGTAGGGGAACATATGATGCATGTAGACGGGGGCCAAAGCGGATATCCGATCAACAATATGAAGCATGAAGTGTTCCATAGTATCAAAGTAGGATGGCGGGAAGTACATCTCGAGCATGCAGATTGTTTCCTTTATGTGGGTTCGTAGGTTATCAAACTCGTGTTTATTGATCACCTTCTTTGAGACCGCTTCCGAAGTAGCACAAACGAGTTATAGTCAACTTCAACCATTCAGATTTCACGACTACGATGGCGATACACGAAACACCGAAAGTAGTGTGTGACGATCGTGAGTGTTGTAACCACTTATCTTTAAGTCTTTCATGTCCACGAGATTTTGGACATTCGATGAGAAACCGGTCGGTGCTTTAATCCCGTGTAGACACTTCAAGAATGCTATTTTGTCCTCACGCGTTAGGGTGTAGCGAGTCGGCGGGAGCTAGTACTTTCCGTTCGCTCTTTCTTGCGGATGGAGCTCCGGCCTAATATTCATCTCTTCAAGGTCTCTACGTGCGTTCAGTCCATCCTTTGTCTTACTAGGTAGGTCAAGTATAAGGCTGGTAGTGCTTGTCAAATACACATTTCCCAATGTGCATCCAGTCAAATGCATGAGTCACTTCCAATTCTTCCCAGTACTCGAGATATCCGTAGAATATATAAAGCTTCTTATACGGCGTTGCAGCTTTTGACTTTGCAACTCCCTTCACGGCCTTTCCAAATGTAGCTTTAATGTTTTTTGTCTTATCAAAGACATCCCTAGAGGTCCAACGTCGATGTTCTTCGCCGGTCTCAATTGTACCATCAAATTGTTTGTCCATCCGTCAATACGGGTGGCTCCGATGTAAGAATCGATGATTTAGAGTGTACACTATCTTCTTGGATGATGGAAGATACATGTGTGATGTATCATCAACACATACAAAGCATGCCTCCTTTCCTTTCAGCTGGCCCGAAAGCGCCCTTAACGCCGAGGAATCGATTACGGTCACGAAAATGATCGCTTTCAACATGAAATAGTCTCTTCGGTGCTCATCCCACATACACACACCTTCCAACCATAGTTTCGTATGTCTTCAAACAATGGTTCCAGGAAGACATCTATGTCGTTCCCCGGTTCTTTTAGTCCAGATATAAGAACGGACAATAATATGTACTTCCTCTTATGGCACAACCATGGCAGGAGGTGGAACATTGTTAGCAGCACAGAGCCAAACGCTGCGAACGTTCCTCGTCATACCAAAAGGGTTCATCCCATCCGTACTCAATGCAAACCGTATATTTCTTGGCTCGTGCGAGAAGTCGTCATGGTGGTTACGATCGAAGTTTTACCACTGGGTTCCATATGATGGATGACTCATCTTATTAGGGTCCCTCTTACGTGTATGCCATGTCATCGGTTCAGCACCGGTAGGTACCACATGACCAAGGCTGGATCCTTACTATCATCATCGCTACCATTGACGATACTATTTTTCTTCCTCTTCCTGTCATTCTTCCCCCTCTTATTAGTTGTGTCTACATCATACTCCTAATTCGTCTTGTAACGACTTTGTTTGCACCTTAGGCATCTCACGAGGTCCTTGAACTTATCCCCCGGTATAATATACAATGATTTGGGCATGCGTGGATTTTTTGCACACCCAGCGACATTGGGATATCAGTCTCTTAGTATAGTATGTTTTTTTGTAACAAGTTTGGCTTCGGCAGTGTATCCGAAAGAAGATCCAACAATTTAGTGAAACCGGCATCCGACCACCCATGGATGGCCTTCAATTTCATGAGCTCAAGAACTGTACGTAACATAGTATTCTCTTTAGAACATCCCTTAGACTCCTCATACAATAAATCCTTTGATGCCTTCTCTATCGTTGCAAAGTTATCAAGCCCTCTTGTTGTCCCTGCATTGAGTAAAACCTGCGGTTCAACATGACATAGCAATTCCTCAACATCAAAATCAGTACATTGTTCTTCTTCGACAATGAAAATCAAAAGTCTCGTCAACTTGGACAAACTATTCTTCTTCAACTTCAATCGGCTGCAACTCAACTTCGACCTGCTCGTCTTCTCCATGCTTTGTCCACCTCGTATAATTCTCCAAGAAATCCCTCCTCACTATGTCGGATTTGATTACAAGTGTACCCGTCCACAATTTTTTATTATTGTAGTCCACGCATGGACAATATATTTTTTTGTCTTCCTAGACGCTTAGTATGCTCGGCAGCCCTCTTGAGAAATACATCGACTTGACCTCGGAAATATGCACTTAATCCTTACTCTTCGTACATCCATGTTTTGTCCATCTAAACAAGCATTACGCGAATATAAATTATAATAAAATAATTACTAAATAAAATAATTACCATTATGAATATTAACTATTTATAGAAAATATAAGGGAACTAATATATTGCATAACACAATGTGCTATCATATATAAAAACCCACTATACAAATTATTATTAATTGACTCGAATTTTTTAATAATTAAATTGTGCTCTAGGGGTCTCTCTCAAGAGAGAATAAAGTAGATCTTAAATTGATTGACATGAAAAAGGCTTGTAAGACATGATTTTTTTGTATGCAACACATATACATGATATATGAGCTTATTATACACAACTCAAACCAACAACAAACCTACAAACACGGAGGAATTTGACAAATCGAAATAAAAACCTAGGTCAAATGATAATCCAAAATTCTCCATGATTACAACATTATAGCAACAAATGATATATGGGATGAGTTTCCCTTACCATGGAGAACAAATTTTTGTAAAAAAAAAAGATCAAAACCTTCCCCCTCGGTATTCATTTTTTCTCAATTTTTGAGCCGCCACACTTGGAGTGAGCTCCTGTTCGGTCCGAACGCGGCCTTTTATACTCGTGCAAAACAATAGCCATGGTCCACTTCTTCAACCGTGGCTATAGAAAAAATTATAGCCACGGTTGATGACGTGGACCGTGGCTATTGGTGGAGGCCACTATCACTACATCACGGTTCGCTTATAGCGACTGACGATCAGATGCTAAAACGGCCTTTACCGACACATATATGTCGGTACAAACCTTTACCGACCCACAACATATGTCGTTATAAGTGGCGTCGGTAAAACCTTTACCGACCGACAAGGTTTTAGCGACTGATAGGTCGTTGGTACTTCTAAATCTGTACCGACTGATTGTTCGATGCTGGTAATACAATTACCGACCAATGGTTTGACGCTATAAGTACAATTACCGACTGACAGTCCATCGCCACACATTGAAACTAACACCAGTGCTAATAATTATTATTAACACTAATCCCCAATTAATTATCCATCAACAATCAAAACAAATCTGTGTACAGAACCATTCAATATACGAGACAGATGGAAATAAATATAATGCCACACCGATGAAGCGATAAATTTTCATTAACTTTGTGATGCTCACATCATCTCTCGGCAATTAAAGTTTTGCCAAGCAATCAACATTACAGACCCATGTGCTTATGATGGTTCACAATTCTAGGTCCTATTACAAAAGTATAACTATGTTGCATCAGTCTTGGATTTCAGTTACTTATACCCAAGTGAAATTTCTACAATCACTACATCACAGCGACCAAAAGTTGAGCTAATAGCATTGGCTAGTCATCAGATGGAGCTTCACACAAAGGGTTAGCTTCTAGTCATCAGATGGAGATTCACACAAAATCTGAGCTTCTTAGTTATCAAATGGAGCCTCAAACCCAAAAGTTAGCCTCTAGTCATCAAATATGGCTAAATCAACGTCCACCACTTCCTGTAGAGAGTAGAACAATGCTTAGCTCAGAATAAACAATAGAATAACAATGATGACATCTGGACTATACCATAACAGACCTAAGAACATGTTATGGTTACTAGTAGTGTTTGTCCAACTCATTTCAAGTTAAAAACAGTGATGACAATACATTGTAAAGTCAAAGTATATTTTCAGGTCTAAGAGTGATGCAATGGTGACAAATACACTGTACAGGTAGCCATCACCACTCCAAGTCAAATTATATGTTCAGGTTCTAAGAATGGAGACTCTGCAAACATGATTTTCAGGAAAAAAAAATATAACAAACACTTGTTGGCTCAAGGTTTCTGCTCACTGAAACTACACTGAAGAGATTAAAAATATCTCAAGTCCACTTAAATCCACTCAGCAGTACATATTTTCTTGCTAACACTTCCATATTTGTTTGTCTAAATTAAGTAGAAGTCAAAGTCAAATACCTGTAGCAAGAGATGTCAGCGCCTTGTTGCAAATCTTCAGCTGTCACAATTAACACTAATTACAAACTATGTTCACTAATAAAAGTCAAACAAAGTACCAGTTTAAGTTTAGTTTATTACTTTTTTGTATGGCCATGCAATGGACATCATGTGAGCATCAGCCATAGTATCCATATTTGGATAGGGACGAGGCAGAATTGCATCTCTTTTCAGCACATGAGTCACTATAACTTCACAAAACTGCCTTCCAAGGGGCTGATCTCCCAATATGGTGGTCGGGTTAGTTGAAATAATTGTTCCTTTAGCAACAGGTTGATCAGACCTCAACAAGGCATATAATATGACATCTTTACCAACCTAGTGCAAATGGTTGCTAAGAATTAAATCCATGCATGTGAGAACTTGCAAATAACAAGTAGAAAATGTGCGAGAAGGATGAGAGTGTTACAAGATCATCATGTTCCGAACGAGTGACACCAGTACTCCTTGGTGTGGTTGTCCTGTGACTTGCATGTCTTGAGGGGGCTGATCCTTGCACTTGGCTAGAAATGTTCAAATACTCATCTGCAGAAGCATAATCGTCATCATCTTGTTCTTCTCGAGCATCACCTTGATCTTCTCGAGCATCATCCAACCTTGTGTTCTACATACATGGAACATTTCAGTAAATTGTTCATCAATAACAGATAGATGATCAGATCAGTATTGCTTTGTTCATCAGTAAAGGATAGCATTTTACCACATTTAGTACTGAAGTGGAACCATTTTGTGAGACAGGCTCTGCACTTGCCCGGTCTTGCTGCGCCCTTTGCTCCATCAATTCTATTCGGGCCAGCAACTGATCCATCCGATTTTCGAGAGCAACTTTCTCGCTTTCAACCTTCTTACGAGCAAGAATCTCCATCTGAAGCCTTGTTGGGGTATAAGACTTCAACCCTGGAGTGCCAATCTCTTGAGGAGTTGGGCCTAGACCTATAACACGAACGTAACCTCTTGGCTCCTTCTCCCCACAAACAGCAGCAAATGCATCACCTTGTTGAATTGTTCTGTCCTTCAGCTCTGGGTGGGCTTCAACAATTTCTTTAAGTTGATTCTATGAAATAGAATATGGGATTATAAATCAGGAATAAATATTTTACCTGCAGAAAATGAATTTTGTATGTCTCTTAGGAAAAAGAACTTACAATTATCGGTTCTGCCTGTCTAGATGGGACTCCATTTTTCCTTGTATGTGTTTTGATAAAGTTTTCATCTCTTCGTGGGGGCGTCCTAGTTTCGTGGCCTAGAAGAATTTCTTGTCAATAAGAGATGAGCCATAGTTCATCATTGAATAAATAAATTAGATTGAAAAAAGCATTACCAGATCATGCTCTGAACAAGCATAACTCTTGCTGCCCGATGTATGCAGGACCTGCAACTTTGCCCGATTTGTTTTTGCTATTGCCGAACGAGCCTAGCAGGAATTAGGAATTGTTATGTAACCACATAAGTATCAAAGAGCTGATTGCATCTTTAGATTTTCTTACCTGAGATTCAGGAGACATCCAATAGTTACAGAGAAATTTCCAATCATCATCATTAACTCTGCTATCTGGACTTTCTGCTGCATCCTCCGGAGACAAATCCTCACTAAAATACAGCTCCTTTATAGTTGCCTTGAACTCTTTCCATTTCCTCCCTGCTGTACGCATCACCCAAGTGAAGACAGCATCATCAAGATCATAAAATCCCTGTTGTACAGAGAAACAAAACAAAACATGAGTATATATCAAATATAAACATCCAAAACTAGTCCAATGAGAACATGAGTAGAAGGAGAACGGACTACCTTTAACTCCGTCCATAGTGCATACTTCTTTTCAGCATCAACAAGCCTCCAGTCCAAACACGCAATTGACAATTTCTTTCTAACTTGACAGCCAATGACACTAGCAAATTCCCTAGATTTTTCACCAACTGGCTGACCACGATCATTGAGTAATATTGTGAGTTTAGGCATATCAGGTGTCCTTGAGAATATGTCATCCATCTTTGTAATGCCCCTTCCTTTCCTTTCCGTTTGTGCACCATTTCTTAGGTTACCATTGTCATGATCTGAGCAATACAGCACATGAGAAACAAAATAAAAAGCAAAGGGAAACAAAATAAATAGTCTGAAAACACATTTGTCCATTCTAGTTACACAGGAAAGAGGTTAGTGATTAGCACCTTCATTGTTGTCAAGGAAATCTCCAACTGGATCCACATTAGGTACCATGTGTTCTTCATTCTGAGTGATATTTTTTGGGGTCTTGGACGTAGGTTTCGAGGTTCGGTTGTTGCTGCAACAGTTGTGTTACGCACTTTCTACAAAACAATAGCATAGCCATCAAAATATATGTTATTTTTTGCATCACTTATGTTCTGAAATAGAGGCATAGAGATTTTGCATAGCACCTTTGATGTTTTTGTGGGTCGACCTTGCTGTGTCATAGAGTCAACAAGTGAAGGGATGTTTAGAGCTTCCAACCTTCTTTTGTTTCTTTCAATATTAGCAAGCTTTTGCTGCTCATATTCAGTACATGGGCGCACATTAATGTTTCCTCTTGCGCTTGACATTTTTCTTCCTGAAAAAGTAAAAAATATGATCAGCTATCTATACTCAAAATGATAATATCAACATAAGCACAAAAAGACCAGGCACAAGGTACTGTCCAGCAAGGAACATTAGTAGCACAAGGAACTGTCCAGCAAGGAACATTAGTAGCACAAGGAACTGTCCAGCAAGGAACTTACTTTCTAGATTTTTTTCCATCAACAATTATACCATCTATCTCTGTTCTAGCACGAGGAGCATGTCCAGCACCCACATTTACAACCACATTAGTGTTCAGATTAGGTATTGGCATCGTTACTTCATTAGTATCATCAAGGTTCTCTATGTCAACATCATCGACATTGTACAAAACTTGAGGTTTTGACTGAACAACAGCTACCCATTCAGTGTCAATTGGATCAGGAACATAGTAAACTTGAGCTGCCTGCGATGCTAATATGAAAGGTTCATCCGATATCTTCACACCAGTATTGAATAAATGCTTGAAATTAATAGTGGTGATACCAAACTGATCTGTTTTTACCCATTTGTTCTGTATACGGTTATCAACCCAATCACACTTGAAAAGCACAACATTTCCTTTGTGTTGATAGTTCAGTTCAAGAATTTCCTTTATGATACCATAATATACATTTTGTCCTACAATGTGACTATCATTATTGCCTCGTTCAAAGCATGTTGTCTCCGCAGCGAGAACTACCCCACTGCTTTGAACTGACCTATTCTTATCATAGGACAGTGTATGAAAGCTGAAACCATTTATTTTGTAGCTATAATACTGATGTGCAATCATCATTGGCCCCTTAGCTAAAATTTTGATCTCTTCTGAAGCTTCCTCACACATTTCCTCCACCTGGGATTATCAATACTATTGTTAAAGAAAAATCTATGTTTATATTAGATTTTACATTTAAAGGTTAGTTTGCTACTTACATGCAACCTAAACCACTCATGAAAGGTCTCATGCTGCATGCGGCTGATCTCACGTTTATTTTGGACACCAATAGAGGAGAGATAGAGAGCGTGCTTGCTGCAGGGGCCAACAAAACTACTTCAGCAAAGAAAATAATGTAATCAAGGAAAACTAAATGAGTTGGTTGGATAGCTTACTTCAAGTATGGTTCTATATTGGCATAGTTGAAAAGAACATATCTATGTGCTTGAAGCCATGTCTTGTGATCTAAATGCATAATGCATTTTCCTGCCAAACCTCTACCAATGTTGCGAAAGAATGGAGTTGTAATACAATTTTCTGTGTGCAGCCCTTCCTGATTTCTAACTCTTTGGTTAAAGCAAGTCTCATCTTGTAAATAGCGAGAACAAAATGTGAGAGCCTCATCAAACATAGCACCCTCCATAATTGATCCCTCCGGGTGACTTTTTGTACGAACATAGGCCTTACATTTCTTAAGAAACCTAGACATACATAAAATAGGCTGTCATCGAATTAAGAAATTGTAGGTAGTATCATGTGCTGAAATATGTCTTAAGAAGATTACCTCTCTACTGGCCACATGCTACGAAAATGGACCGGACCAGCCATTCTTGCTTGGGCAGGAAGATGGACCATCAAATGCACACAAATAGTAAAGAATGATGGAGGGAATATAATCTCAAGAAGGCTCAAAGTTTCTGCTATTTCTGCCTCTAGTCTTTGCATGTCACTTTTTCGGATAAAAGGGGAGTACAATTTCTTGAAAAAGTTGCTTACACGAATCAAAGCAGCACATACTTCTTCAGGTAAAATTCTTCTCACAGCAAGTGGCAATAAATCTTGTAGAAGAATATGGTTACCATGACTATTAAGGCCAGTTATCTTTTTCTCACTAACGAAAACATTATGCCGTATATCAGCAGCATAGCCAACAGGAAACTTGACCCCTTTTAGCACTTGACAAAATAATTTCTTCTCAGCTGGACTCATTGAGTATGGTGCAGGAGGTAAATAAAATTGGCTATCTTCTAGTTCAATAGGATGAAGGTCACTTCTAATACCTAAAGCTTGAAGGTCCAAGCGAGAATTCAAATTATCCTTAGATTTTCCAGCGATGTCCAATAGAGTATCCTTTATGTTGTCACAAACATTTTTCTCTATGTGCATGGGATCAAAATTATATCGCAGCAACAAGTACTTCCAGTATGGAAGCATGAACCAAATAGGCCTCCTTTTCAAAAAAACTAATGGCTCATCTTCCTTGCGTTGCCGATATGCTGGTTTCTTTCCAGATGGGTCCTTTCCATAAATTGTATTCAGATTTTTGGTACACTCCAAAATTTCCTCCCCGAAAGCGGAGCAGGTGCTGGCCTAAGCTCAGGTTCACCACCAAATGAATCAACATCAAACCTCAACGGATGGTTTGGATGCAAGAAGCGACGATGTCCCATATAACATGACTTGCTACCATTACCAAGTCTAAGGGAACATATCTGGGAATGGCAATCAGGACACGCTGCTTCACCAGATACAACAAATCCGGACACACTACCTAGACCAGGCAAATCTGTGATGGTCCATAAGATTGCAGCATGCAACTGAAAGTATTCACGCTTTGAAGCATCATAAGTTCTCACACCATTGACAAACAAATCAAGCAGATCATAAACAAGTGGCTGAAAATAGACATCCATATTTGGACCAGCAGCAGATGGACCAGGAATCAACAAGGAGAGGATGAAATTAGAATCTTTCATGCACATGGAAGGTGGAAAATTCAAGGGAATCAAAATACCAGGCCAAATACTGTAGCTAACATTCATGGACCTATATGGGCTGAAACCATCAGTAGCAAATGCTAGACGAATATTGCGACTATCATCAGCAAATTCAGGATAATTTTCATCAAAATCCTTCCACAACGGGGAATCTGCAGGATGCCTCATCAAATCATCATCAACGGGCTCTTGTTTAGCATGCCAACTTGTGAGACTCGCAGATTTAGAGGACACAAACAACCTTTGGAGTCTTTTCTTTATAGGAAAGTAACGAAGGACCTTCTTAGGAACTTTATACTCACGTTTCCCATCTAGACTCCTCTTTTCTGATTTCCAACGTGATGCTTTACATTTTGGACATGAATTAGATTTTTCATGCTCCTTCCAAAAGAGAATGCAGTCATTTTCACATGCATGAATGCTAGTGTACCCAAGTCCTACTGATTTCACCAATTTCTTAGCTTCATGAAAGTTTCTAGGAAGTGCTGAACCCTTAGGCAATGCATCAGCTAGCAGATCTACTAGTAAGTTGAAACTTCTATCGGTCCATCCTCCAATAAGTTTGATGTGAAGTAATCTAACTAGAAAACGTAGCTTTGAGTAGTTCTTGCAACCTGGGTATAACTCTTGACTATTATCTGCTGCTAGCTTATGAATGGCCGGTACATCTTCATTAGGCAGCTCAAAAGCACCATCATCTTCCAGATCCCCTCTATCATCTAAACCACAAGCTAAGTCCCTAAGCAACTCGGATATGTCATCCTCTTCGTTAGGCTCCTCCATAGACTCAAAAACATGACTATTACCATGGTTCGGACAAGAGGAGCTTTCTCCATGTAAGTTCCATGTTCTATACCCTTTTAGGAATCCATCACAAATCAAGTGTTCTCGGACTTCACTAGCCTCTCTCCAAAATGAGTTCACACACTTTCTGCAAGGGCATAATATCTTGTTCCCTACGGCTGAATTTCTAAATGCAAAAGCTAAGAAGTTGTTCACCCCTTGTTGATAGGCCTTTGTCTCCCTACATGCAATGTGTATGTTAAATCCGATGATAACTACAGACAGGACCTTATAGTTATTGCCAAGAAAAAGAAGTTGTACCTAGCCTCATTGTCAATCCATGATTTATCCATACACCTTTATGTGGGATATCAAGCGGCTTACAAAATGGAATCTAAAAACACACAGTAAGCATAAAAAGTATAGGTATAGTTGTACATTTCTGTAATTATCATGTACACATAATTAAACTTTTAAGTGCTAGGAAAATGAAAAGAATAGACATAAGAAATTAGAAAACATTGTGCAATTTAACAAGTAATCATAAGCTTATAAGATTGGAGTGTGATAAAATTACCTTGTGCTAGCTAGTGCTCCCACAGCAGGTTATTCCTATCCGCAACAGCGTGCTGCAATTGTAATCTTTCTGAAATCCTTATCGAACCACCACACTTGAATCAGTTCTTTGCTTCTATCATATCAGGCTCACATACAAATGGATTCTTGCAAAAAGGCAATTTTGTTGTACTTATCAATACATACTCATGACATAAAATAATTTGGGCATATGTGCTAGGCAAATACAAATTACTAGTATGATATTTCATCTCACAGCCCAAATCGTTAACTGAAATCAACTAACTACGTGAATTAACGGAGTACAAGCTAGAATGCAGAAAATTCAGGAACAAAAATTCCATGACACAGAGGGCCACTCACTCTGCAAGAGTTCCTGGCGGAGAGCTGCAGAGAGACAGCTTCAGTTCCTGGTCGAGATTGGCAGAGGGCTCTTGCCTTGGTCTCCAGCAGGTCCAGGTCCAGGTCTCCACCAGATCCAGGTCCAAGTGAGCACGGCGTGAGGCTGCAGCAGGAGGCCGGTACGCGTGGGCTGCCGCGGGTGGGCGTGGCGGACTGCACGGGAGGACGCGGCTTGCTGTGCAGGAGGATGCGGCGAGCTGCACGGGAAGGCACGGCGGGCTGCGGCGCGCAGATCCGCGGGGCGCGGGCGGGCTGCGCAGGAGGGCGCAACGGGCGGCGGCGCCCAGTTCAGTGCGCGACGGCTGGCGGCGCCCAGGTTGGGCGCAGCGCGGACTGCAGTGGGTGGGCGAGCGGCGGCTGCAGCGGGTGAACACGGGTGGGCGAGCTGCAGCTGCTGCGGATGGGCTGCGCGGAGGGCACGGGAGGCTGCTCTGGTGGGCGGCGGCGGTGGGGAGAAGAATACGCAGGGGATTTGGTGGGCGGCGGCGGTGGGGAGAAGAACACGCAGGGGATTTTGGAAGAGTGGCGCGGTGGTGAGGAAAAAAATGGCGGCAGGGAAGAACGAGAGGAACGAAATATTTAGGTTTTCATGGTTCTCTTTGGCGCGTGATTTTCGCTCTATCTTTTTCCTGACTTATGGTCAGACGTGAAATATAGCTTTTACCGTCTGATAGTTTGACGTTGTTTAGAGTCACAATTACCGACTGATCGTGGCTCGGTGAAACTAGATTTACCGACCGACCGTGCGACGCGCCGTTTTAGCGACCGATAGTCAGTCGATAATAGCTTACTTATACCAACTGACATGAGTCGTTGTAACTCAACCGTGGTGTAGTGTATATCCACGGTTCACAAAGCCAACCGTGGCTATAGTAGCTTCTATAGCCACAGTCCAAGGGCACAGTAGCCCGCACCCAACTATAGCCATGGTCGATTTTGCTTGTCGTGGCTATAGGGTTTTGGGCTGCGTGGTTACAGTGCGTTATTGTTATAGTGCGTGTTCACCATTTCAAGTTTTCCAGCCCGTGTCAAGAATTGGGCACACCCCACGAGTCTTCTTTCAATTATTTGAACAATAGGCAGAAATTCAGAAACTGATGGCCTTGTTGTGCACATAAAGAAGGTGGACTTCGTTTCTATCACTCACGGGAGAGCAAGCCTTACGCCAGACGAAGAGCGAATTTTTTTTATTTTGAAACTAGGTCCCACAACTTTTGGTTTCTATACGGTTGGCTGGCAGCTATATATCCAACAATATTATTAGTGTTCGCTTTTTATATGGTTCACTGGCCGAACCATAGATGTTGCCGATGCGGTAGATAGATCATAGATGTTGCCTAGACCTGCGAGGAGCCACGTGCAGCGTCTCGCGGCCGTTGTCACTCCTGGTGACGAACGAAAATTGCATCCAGGATGGGTTGGCCGTTCTGGTCCTACGACTTTGTCGTTTTTAGGAGCTGCTCGTCGTCTCGTCCGTGGCAGATCGGCAGGGCAGGAGAAGATGCCCAGGGACGAATACTCGAGGCACGTAATTAAGATAACTTAACGATAAGAAGCTATATTGAGATTAACGATATCAGGCTAAATATGCGCATGTGAAACAAGTAATTTTATAAAAAATCTTGCAAAATACATGAACCAGAAAGATTGAAGGAAAAGTACAAAGCATTACAAACAATCAAACGTAGACGGGAACAGGTTTCAATTTTGAGCCAGCATTACAGACGTCTTGTCCTTCCGTTCTTCTTCTTTATTTAGCTTGGGCAGCCTCCAAAGCTCCAAAATCCGCATGAACGATGTCCACCTTTGGTTTGGCTTTATTCTTGGCCTCGGAGTTTTTCAGAGCCTCCACGAGACGCTTAAGGCATCCGTCAGCATTGCTCTTCTCAGTCCGCATCAGGTACCCGGCAACCTCCGCTGGAGTCATGTCGACCTCCTCCAGCAGCTGATGTATCTCGACGAACAACTCGAACAAGTGGTGGTCCGTGATGGTGGTGCCACCCAGGTAGTTGGAAGCCAGCACCTTGAAGGCCTCGAAGCGACAGAAAGACATCTCGATATGCATGTCCATCCTGCCTGGCCGGATCAACGCTGGGTCCAACTTGTCTTTGTTGTTGGTTGTGAAGATGATTATTCGCTCACCACTGCATGCCGACCACAGCCCGTCAATGAAGTTGAGCATCCCAGAAAGGGTCAGCTTGGTGTCTTTGGCATCCTCCTCAGGCTCTGTCGGCAGCAAGGTCATGGAGTCGCTCTCGCCGCTGGATGTCTTGTCCCTGCTCTTGCCAGTGGACTTGTTGGCCCCGCGCTTGCAGATAATGTCGATGGAGCGGTCAATGTCCTCGATGACGATGATGGACTTTTCCTTGGTCTTAATGAAGAGCTTCCGCAGCTCTGTGTTGTCCTTGACTGCCGTGAGCTCGAGGTCGTATATGTCATACTTAAGGTAGTTTGATATGGCGGCGATCATGGTGGATTTTCCTGTGCCGGGGGGCCAAATAGCAGGTACCCACGTTTCCATGCCTTACCGAGCCTTTCGTAGTAGGCCTTTCCATTCCGGAAGGCATCGAGGTCATCGATGATGGCCTGCTTCTTCATGGGGTCCATGGCAAGGGTATCGAACGTCGCAGGGTGCTTGAACGCCATGTGGCACCCGGAAGCCGTCTCCCGACTTGCACTCTTGCTGTTGGTGAAGAGGCGGCGCTGGCGGTTGTTGGCGATGATGGCACGACCCTCTTTCTGGATGTGAGGAAGATAGGAATGCTTGAATTTGTTGCGGAAGCCGTTATGGAATTCGACTCGGTAGAACCGGCGCTCTTCATCACCGGGTTGTCGGAACAAGACGCCAGAAAGTCTTCGTGTGTAGGCGTACCACCAGAGTGTGGTGCCTTCGAAGATGTCAATGATCTCCACTTCGTCGTCAACAATGAAATGGGGTTCCTGTTCGGCACTGCCGAACTCGGCCTTGAGCTTGTTCGCCCCATCGGTACAATTGCCGGAAATGTAGGCCTCGATCGAAACGAACAACTCGCTGCGTTCAAGACGGTTGGCAGTGTACTCGGGGATGGTGATTGTTGTGGTTGAGCTAAAGAAAGCGGTCATTTTGTTGATAAAGAGTTTGATCCTAACCTGGTTCAATACCACGGTAACGAGACCAGCTATGAACGCCAGAGCTGATCCAACCCCGGCCAAAACTTCCTTCGGCACCATGGGTTGGGTAGCTTGGATTGCTAGCTTGGTTGAGGATGTAACAGCTCTAAATTGATAATATCAAAACAAAGCCACCTAGCTCTAAACTTGGGCTGCTGTTGTATCGGCAGATATGTCGACATACATATATATAGCTGTGTACCTTGCGCTTGTCTCGCAGTATCCTAGAGCCCATCTGAACCCTAACAACCTGAGACGGGAAAAAACAAATGACAATTCACAGACATGTCAGAGTGCAAGACACTCGAGGTATATTTACTCAAACCCAACTACCCACCTTTTATCAAAAGTTCAGGCTTCTTTTGAGGCTTCCGTGCTAATTGGAATCAAATCGTAGAATTTTATGGTAAAGGCTGAACCCATTAAGGAGTGGTCTTATAGTCCGCCTCATGCATGACACGTAATCTCGAGACGGTCTATTAGACCACTTGTACAATGGATGATTGTTTTAGTTGTCTTGTAGAAATTGATATTTCCTAAATTTGTGGATGAGAAAAGGAATATTTATGAGTTGCATGGCAGCTACAACTTGTATAGTGGTGTGTAAGCCGTCTCATACTCCTAAACTCTAGCGCATGAGGTGGTTGCTTCGCGAAACAACCACCTCTTTCTCTCACCTTCCTCTCTCTTCCATATCATCAAAAATCCTATGTGGCATTGTATGAGATGGGCTATGAGACTGCTGATCGTGTAGCGTTGTACCTATCCTAATAGTTTAGATGTAGAAAAATCGGATCCTTGGTACTCCAATCCATACTACTTCTGCTCACGTAACACACCAGGTCTGATCGTTGGGAAATCTGTTTCCCACACCTCCTCAGTCCTCACGTAAAACAATCGATCTATTATACCATCACATATCATTGCGTCGTTGGGGAAAATTCCTTCCCACACATCCTTAGGTAAAACCATGCATGATCGAGATCGTCCTGGCCGTACCATGGAATGATGGAAAGCAATCAATCTACTGTCATTGATCTTCCTCCACCTTTCATTGTTTGTGATTGGTCCCTCGCAAATTCCTGAAGATATGGATTTCAATTTAATTTTACTGGGACAAGGCACGATGAAAAATAATCGTAATTCACGGTCACACGCGTGCATGCTTCCTGGCATACTAACGGAGGGTCAAACTCTTCTATTTAAAGCTTAATCTTAACCTTAAACTCTTCTAGTCAAAGCTTAATCTTAACATTCTTTCAATGTTTTATCATTACTTTTCTATCCAAATTTCAGAAAAAAACTAATTTCTATTCAATGTTTTATCTGAAACTTTATTTCAATCTTTTGGTTAAACTTTTTACTCAAACTTTTTTGTTTAAACCACAGCATGGTCAATGACGAACCCATCTTGTTGTGTTGCTGTTGGAAGATTTGCAAATAGACTCCCTTGTAGATTAATCTAGACTGCTACATGGCCTCCTTTTTTTAGACAAGGTAATAGGATGTCCAAATCGGCACATGAGGTGTACTCAAAATATGTTCTAAAGAAAACCTCAACGTGAGGGTCGCGTCCGTAAGTAGCGTCCTCTTGTGTTCGAAACACTGAAGCTGACAATCAGATGTATTTTCAGATTATTTCATTACTAGGACATTGAATCGTCAACACAATACATCCTCTTGGGGATTTTAAAAACCATAGTCTTAAATGTTCCATTATAAAAGAGTACATGTCCTGAAATCCATTCGTTCTTGATGAAGCCCTTGCTTTTCCTATTCTCAAGGTAACCCTAGGCCCAAGCGCTAAAGCATTATCATGGAATAATTTCATCTCCCGGTCCAAGAAAGAAATAAGGCCATTCTTGGTGCATCCTTTCATTTCACATTTTTCAAATGTGACACATCAGATTTGAAATCTTGTTCTATGAAACGAAAGTACATCTCTCAGTGAATATTTTTCTTTTCAAAGTTTCATAGGCAAGACAAAACATTAAATTGTGACTAGACGACGCTTAGTTGTTGGCTGAGAATGTTGAGGATGAAAGGAAAGGCTCAATGCACTTTCATTTGTCTTTCACTATGGCCTCAGATCAACAACCTGCTTATCCCCGTTCTGTCTGGACCCAAGGCAATCAGTGTCATATGGTCTTTAAAAGCAGATGCGGTCAGAGGGCCATCCACCTTCTCTCTGCTCTCAATTAAAGAAATCCGAGGTTTAAATAGTGATCTAAGGCTTTGCCGATTGGCGCTCAAGGACGATACAGTGTTGAGAGCAACCATTGTCTCCATCGCATATATCCAAGCGTCAAAAGAGCAGCAATTATTGACATTCACGTCGTTTTGTATATGATATACTCCGCGCCCTCGAATAAAGTTGTCATAAGGCTGAGGATTTTTATGGTTACTTAACTTTAGCCGAAAGAATGGTGGTTATATCGTCCATGATCAAAACTAATTAAATGTGGTAAAGTTATCAAAAAAAAATTAAATGTGGTAAGATTTTGGACAAATCTAAGCATCAACAGATAAGAACGTCCTTTACAGTTATTGAATGAACGAATCCACCGTGTAAGTAATATGATTAGGCCATTCTTTGTGGGTGTTTCATCGGTATCAGATGAGGTATGGACTAGATAGACTAACAAGTTCAAACCTAACATATGGTGCATGAATTTGATATTTCTGTACTTTATATTAAATTATAATTTAACATATTAATGAGATGTGTCTACAACTGATTTCACATATTTATTAGCAGTATAATCATAGATTTGATATTTTTACATTTAAACATAGTTAATACTTAAACTAGGTTGAGCACATGCCTTTTCCTCAAAAAGTATATACTGTTATAATAATTCTTATGCAAAGGTATGACATACGTACTTAAATAAATCAGTCTTGGGAGGTAGGAAAGCTCCAGCAAAATTTATTATCTAATGAAATCGAATATTACAAACTGCTATCACCGTTGTCCGCTCTGCCGTCATGTGCATCCTATAGTTGTCGTCTACCTCCATGGAAATAGGGCCATTCGCATCAACCGTGCCTGCATATGGCGCTCTCCTTGTGGCCGATGTGAGGTGCTCGTTTGACGTCATCATACTAAGCACGGGTAGTTTCTACAAATTATGCCTGATGCTCCGCCAAGAAACGGTGACAATCTGGTTCATCGCGTGTGTGTCATCTCCAAGAGAATTTCGACTGCATGAATAGCACGTGTGGTGAAAAAATTGCATAATAGAAAAACATAGAAAAATATCTCGTGAACAACAAATATCTAGAACCGTACCCAGCAGGTTCAACACAAACAGATTATTATGAGCAACAAAATTTTTTCATGTCAGAATTTTTACCAGCCTCATTTTTCCCTGCTACTTCAACTAAATAGTGCATTCCAAGGTAAGCTCGTCCTTGGAGTCAACATCCTGCCATACTAGAAAAACAGAAACTCAAAATAAGTTTGTGGTTTACCATCAAAACAAAAGAGTAAGGGTGGGAACCCAAAAATGTCCATTCTTCTTCGAATGAACAAACCTATTCAAAAAGGGACAATTGCATAACTGACCTCTTTTGGATGTCAATTGCATATTTAGCCTCAATTTTTACGTTTGCATATTTGACCCCGTTTTTAAAACCGAAGCACATGCTTGAGTCTGTTCTGTTAGAGGTCATTAATGGTGTGAAGTTCATGCTAAAATGACCTTGGTACCCTTGCGCAGTTGACCCTAAAAATTAAGATCTTTAAACTGTGACATGCAATTTAGCTCAAGTTTCAAAATTTAAGTAAAAATTTAAATTAAGATTAGAAAATTTTAAACTAATTTGATGAAAAATCAGTTTTAATAAATTTCGATGGGATTTCAATAGTAATTTTATTATTTGGACAGTGCTCCACCCGCGCCACCCCCTTCACCCAGTGTCGAGGTCATATGCCCCACCTTCCTCCACCCGCACCGCCCCCTTCACCCAGCGTCGAGGTCGTGTGCCCCACCTTCCTCCACCCGTGCTGCACCCTTCCTCATCACACAACCAAGTCTTTAGTACCCATGCCAAGAGGTTGTGAGCGCCATACTAGGGTCACGCTCGAACGCCGCGCTGAGCCACACTCGTGCGCCGCGACGGGGCCACGCTGGGGTCGCGAGACCGCGAGACCACATCATGGTTGTACTCAGGGCCATGCAGGGGTAGCGTGCCCGCACGCCATGCTGAGCCGCGCTCACTCACCACGACGAGGCCACGCTGGGGTTGCGCAGCCGCGCCGGGGATCACGCACCCGCGTCGAGGCCGCGCTGTTGTCGCATGCCTGGTCTGCCTGCTCGCTTTTGGGTCGTGCTGGTCTAGCCTCTGCTAGGGTTAGATTTTTCTACCTCACTGCCCCACGAACTGAACCAGGAAGAAGGAATCTCGGGAACGGGCAAAGGGATGAAAGAAAGAGAGGGTAATTTGGTCTTTTCCCTTGTCGCTTCATCTTTCTTTTCTTTTTTGTTTTAATTTTTGAATCCTGGTTTTCTTGACGGGTTACCAAATGCGCTCAGATGGAGGCTTAGATTCAAAAAATGGGATCAAATATGCAAAACGTAAAAAACAGGATCAAACATCCAATTAGCTTCCAAAAGAGGGTCAGCTATGCAATTTCCCCATTCAAACAGATAGTGGCATATGATTAGATCAGGCTGCTGACTAATGAGCTAAATAAATTTATAGGCTAGGAAAAAGTGGAGACATACTTCGTACTGAATCAAATGATAACAAGGTGTTGTTTGTCTGGTCTGCAATCACAGCTTACCCGCCAGCCTTGTTCGTCTGTCCCATCGTCTACAAGTGATATCAACAAACATTCCAGATGATACGACGTTGTGTTAGTTGTAACATAACAAATCTATTAAGAAAACAATTATAGTACGGTGGTGCTTGCAATCTTTTGACCTTCTTGGATTTCATTCGGATGGCCACAACAGCCACCTTGACCTTGGTCTTTATTATGGCTGCTGGAATCATGGCGTCGATGCCCTCCGGTGTTGTGTGTGTGACGTCCAAGATTTACCTACTATATTTCCATTTAGAACTATCTTACCTGACCTGCAAATGAAAATTACCTGATGCGAACTGCTAGCCGTCACTAAGATTGTTTTCTTAATGATGCTGAAAAAGCTGACAGCTTTTGCCTTTATATGTACCAGCGTGACCAATTCATTTGGCCCTGGTTCAACATAATTAACTAGAAATTTCAAGTGATTTTTGGATAAAGTTGTAAATTGGCGTATTAGTGCATGGAATTGTTTTGGAAGGTTTAGTGCGGCTTAGATGGTTACAATATCTCTCTTATCATAACCACTGAAAACAAGGTTGAGATCCCGCGCAATTGCGCGGCTGAATATTTTAATCATGGTTCATTCTTTTCTAAATAGTTAATTCCATTTGTGTTATTACTATTAAGGAAGTATAAAAAACATTATAACAAAAACTTTTATCACCAAAACATATTTATGAAAACATTATCTTTAATAAATCTTCCATTGTTTGGTTTGTACTTATTGACAGTGGTATACATTAAATTCCGACTATCACTTTTAGTCTTTAACTATTCCAGAAGTATTATAGCTAACCAGTTCTCAATATATAGCTGATCTACTACATTAGTACCGTCAAAAAACAGTGTTCAAGATTTGTCTCTCATAAAACTTTAACAATCTTATGGGAATAGGGTGGATCTATGGTCACATAACCAATACTCGTTAGATTTTTTTTAAAAAAAGAATTCTCACAAAAATACTGAATGCAAATTAAATATGAGCACTCTATTCACAACGATTTATTTTTGCTCAGGATTTAACATACATATTATACTACATCCTAGAGCAGTTTCCTTTTGCTATGCAGACATGAACATTCCAAATATACAAATTGTAACATAGGAATAGAGGAATACAAGTCTACAGAAAAGAGTAGAGGAATACCTTGCTAGAGATGCAGTATCTAGCTTGTCCTGCGGTAGCCTGCTATCTGATTGTGCATGTTTGAGTTCTCCACTACGGTTTCCTGCTCCATTAACCACCATTTCAGGGGATCCTGGTACTACCACTAACACGATGGTGCCATTGAAACTTCTGCTTTGTACGACCTGACTGGCCCAGCGTTGCACTATCTTCCATGAGACATTGTTGGATAGAACGCTAAGATGACTTTGGATAAGAACTATAACTAATTTCAATTGATAGGATAAAATATTATATCAAATCTATGCTGGCCTACGTATAAGAAACAGATTTAAAAGTTAAGCACTTATCATTATATTAATTAAAGGATGAATCCGGAGGATATGTCTTGCTGACTGCTGAGTACGCTACCAGCAGAGACTCGCCCTGCTGATTGCTTGTTTCCTGTGTCAATTTGCTGGTGTCGTGCCTTTTCAGGCCTTGTTCTCAATTTGCCGGTGTCGTGCCTTTTCAGGGCCTTGCTCTTTCTTCAGATGCAATCTAAAACAATCAATTTAAGATCTTCTTACCATGACAAGGATGATGCAGATGCATGTTTGGTTCATAAGAGATGCAATCGAAAACAATCACTTGTGGTTGTTGCAGGCAGATCGGAGCACATGGCATCCTGATTATCCTCTCCATTACCACACCACAGTCGACATAGTCCAGCACCTCCTCCTGCTGCCCATGGCTACTGTCCAGCGATCCACTCCGACTGTCCAGCAGCTCATTGATGTCCCCCAAGTCTATCGTCTCCTTAAACAGCTCGACTCAGCCATCGTGCCGGATGATCTCTCTCCTAGGTCTACCGGACCTTGAGAACTGTCGAGAACTTGTCTTCATCTATCATACAACCGAACCACGTTAGAGCATATCCAAAAGCTCCCCGAAAAATTCACCCCTAAAACATGTTTTTGTTAGCACCCAAAAATTTGTTAGGGCTAATTTTTCTTCCCTCCTCCAACAGTCACCCCTAAAAAATGGTCAAGAATACTTTTGATTGGGCCACATCAGCATTTAGGGCCACAACAACATTAATTCTCTTACAAATAGAAGGATTGGGGACACCGATCCCCCCCCCTCTGTTTCTAGCTACATGTGAGGAGATTTTATGGGGGAACTAAATGTAGGAGTGGTTTTGGGAGACTGTTGAAGATGAGTTTTTGGACTAACTCCCCTATTATTTGATTTAGGGAGAGTTTTTGGGCCACTCTTGGAGATGCTCTTACTTCAGATCGGTAATAGAGAAAATAACGATGACGAGGATGAGGGACCAGCTAACGGCCAGATTTATTGGTGATATTCTATCAAGATGGATGAAAGGCCGGATGTTTTCCTTTTCTCTGAGAATTTCTAGCCTATTTCTCTATTTTCTCAGCTAACGTTGAGAAAAGTTCATCTCCTTTTATTATTACAAATTTCCGGTTTCCAATTCAAAAGAGTTTCATTCACATACAACAAAACCATATATATACATACAATAAAGGATAAGGTCCACCTCACTTAATCCAACTACCCCCTAAGTCCACTTAACCCCATAAACTATAAAACCGTTTGTTTTAGCCTAACTGCAACAGCCAAGAGGCATTTTCCTGAGGCAAACCGAATTTGCCTGGTGTGAATAATGACAAAAAGAGGCAATTTTACGGACATCTACAAAAAAAGGAGAGGAAAATGAACATCCGCCACCACCACCGTTGTTCCCCCTGACCCCACCAAGCTCGTCTGCACCGCGTTCACTAGCCGCTGCGCCCACCTCCCCACGAGCCACCAGCACCGTGTGCCCCTGCCTCCCAACGAGCCACTGCCTCTACGCGCGCTCACCTCCCCGTGACCACTGCCCCCGTGCGCCCGGTGGCCCCACCTCCCCACGATGCATCGTCGCTCGACCTCCAGCACCGTGAGCGCCCGCCTCCCCACGAAGCAACAGCCTCCACGCACGCCTGCCTCTGTTAAGTTTCTAGATGCCCGTTTTATCCATGGAAAAGGGGTGTTTTGCATCTCTTATTAGTTGCTAACAAATAACCCCATAATTGCATATATTCGAAGTTGTTCTGTTTTGATAACTAATACAGAAAATAGGCAGAGAACAGGACAAATTATGGATAAAAGCTAACGAGAAATGCAGAAAGGGTCTAAAGGTGGACCGTGCCGATCAACACAGTGAATGAAGGCCTAGCAAGGAAGCCCAATCCGAGAAGGAAGATGGCCTAGTCCAATCTGAATCGTAGTCGAAGTCGAAGGATGCCCAGGCCCGAATCGTCTAAGATAAAAGAAGAGAAAAATAACCAAGTTGAGAAACGAGGATAAGAAGCGAAACCCACTGCAAAGCTAGGGTTTCAAGATCATGGTTGAGAAATGTGGCGAACACCGACTAGATCCTTTAGAAGGGAGGTCACTGTGTCGATCGGCACGTGCTCGTTCCAGCGCTGTTCCTCATCCTTCCACCATGTTCAGTGGTAGGATGAGTGAGTAGTCTCATATTCTCTACTCTGGTGCGGGGATATAGCTATGTAATCTCTTGTACTTGTTGAAACTCTCTTGATGAATTCAGTCTATGCGATGCACTTAACTACAATAAAGATGGACACATCTATTCATATCATTAGTGTAAAGAGTAATTACGCTTTTGTTCATCGCATGGTCCAAGAAACCAGTGGCGAACTAATGGCCTCTTGCATGTGACAAAGTCGGGGTGAACGGAACCACCATGTCTTGTAGAATATTAAGTTTACCATCTGAGTTAATGAGATTGAACTTGCATGCTAGCGGACCAATCCTAAGGAGAAAATCCTTAATTATCTTGTTACATCCTTCTTAGCAATAATTGTTTCGCATCATTGTCTTTCATACACAAATATAACCATTGCAATCTGTCAGTAATTAGTTTGTAGTAAGGGTTCCGCTTGTTCTCTATGGATTCGATTAAACCTTGAAATATTGTCTAAGGGAAAAAGTGCTACAACTGTGTACACCGTCCACTTGCGTATATAAGTCCACTTGCGTATATAAGTGGAGCATAGATACGACCAACAGCCTCCCTGTGAGCTGCCACCCCGTGCGCGCCGGCGCCCTATTAGTGGTTGTTAAAGGCAACTTTTGGCCACCAATATACGGGAATACGCAAGATATGGAACCAAAGTTCTTCAAAATAAACTAACTAACGCGGCCCTAGCTCGCCAGCACGGCTCGTGCACGAGAACAGACTGTTGGCTAGCGGTGGCTATGACCACGGGTGACCGGCGCATGCGTGGCAGCGGAAGGGTGGCCAGTGCCCCAGTGGCGGAATGGTGGGTCCGGTGAGCCATGGTGACGTGGTGGTCCTGTTTTCCTTTATTCTTTTCTAAAATGGTTTGCCGAGTGCTCGCTTAGACACTCGACAATTTTATTCTTTTCTAAAATGGTTTTCTAAAAATTCTTTATTCTTTTCTAAAATAGTTTATTCTTTTCTAAAAAAGGTTTTCTAAAATTTCTTTATTCTTTTATAAAATCATTTGCCAAGTGTTTGATGGATAACACTCATTTTTGCAGTGCGCTCTTTGCCACACTTGACTTTGCCGAGGGGTTCAGGAAAAGTTTATTAGGTACATATGCTTAGTTTATTTTTTTAGATAATGGAACAGAAGTTCCTACCTCTACCCTTTTAGGTACACAACAGATTACACAAGTGCACTTAGGCCCACAGAAAACAAAGAAGAAACAGAAACAACACACCCACTAAAAGTGAAGAAACAAAGCTATAACACACATTGCTAGAATAGGAAGACATCGTCGATGTAGGTCGGAAGCCAGAAACGGTCAAGTCGACACTTAGTTCCGCTTAAAGAGTAACCAAACCAACACCATCACTGATAACTATATCCTATATGATCAACGCCGAGGATGCCAATGGATGTAGTCACAACTTTGAATAATGCTCTAGTTGCCTTCTTAACCTCTTCAAAAAAATGAGCGCCACCAACCTTGGAGTTGTTTGCAAGTTTTGGTTGGAAGTTTAATAATAGACTGGCTTCTTCTTGGTTAGTTTGTCGTTGGGCAGTAGGATGACTGCATTTTTGTAATAATGAAAACGAGGCTGTGTGCACTTTGTAGAGGCCGGAAACGATGTAAAATTGTTTCGATTATCTAAAAGAAAAGGAATGGTGCTACTGTTGTTATGAGACCATCTGGATTTCGCCTAACTTGTCACAGCTTATTGAGCTAACAGAGACCAGGACATTTCGCAGTTGTGAATGATTTGACCACCACCTATGAAATGGAGAGAAACATGTGGATACATATGTGGACATTCATAAGTTTTTAGACTATCATTAGAAACTAGAAAGTTATATCCCAGCTCTGTAACAGTATAGTTTATCATTGTTCATCTAACCTTCTCATGAAACGGTGGCATCAGGTGGTGCACCGGCTATGCGTTGAGCTGAACATGAAATTCTGCCAACAGGTAAAATAATCTGTTCAGGCTTAGCTTCTAAATCCGTGGCACCCACCTGTTCTCGCACACAACGTAGCAGCGTGCAAGCAGTCACTCATCGTCAGCGTGTAAATCACATGCTCTGTAAAAGGAGTTTTTGCTGTATGTCGTATCTCTGAAGCAACTTGATTGATTGACCCTGTGCATGAGCACTGCAGTGTACCAGCACTCATGGAACCTTTCCGAGCATCAAATTAAGTAATGACCATGATATATGTTCCCCGGAGAGCATCGCAACTTAGATGACCGGGTCCATCCGTGATAGAGAAAGCAAACAGTGGAAGAATGGAAGGCAGGAGCCTGCTCGTGGGACCAACGTTTGCATACCAAGAACAATGACATCCACTTGCTCGATGTATACTCCCAGTGCCTCCCGAGCCCACTGCAGGCATGTAGGTGAGTTGTGTGTCTCGTCTGCTTGATCATAGTTCATCACAACAGAGTAGTGTTCCCAGCATGGGCTGTTGGAATATGGAGTACTTATAAGTGGCAACCTCGCTAGCATTCAGATGCTGATATAAGGTGCCAGTGGCTGTGCTAATTAAATATAGAGAAGAAGAAGAAGAATTCTACACTAACCTTAGGTACCAAGGCAAGCTCTGGCAGATCAGTGGGCCCTTGTTACGGTAAGATAATTCTCATATCTCGTGATTAACAAGTTGTTCCACTGAAGAGTATGTGTTGCCATCATATTAATAACTACTCGTATGTCACACTTACTTCAAATCCCATCTCGAGGAACAGTGCAGTGCTGCATAAACAAAGCTCTATTTGACTGTGAACGCTAAGGGGTGCAACTACCTTTGCTAGTGATTTATATCACTACATGGTTCCACGTTCACTGTCATTAGCAACTAAACCTGTTCATATTGTTACCACGAACTTATGAAATCTGAGAGCCTGAGACTCATTCCTAGTATAGCCATCTCAAGCAATTATGCTTATGACGTTAGTTATGTGTGCATCTTAGTATATTGTGTGATTCATCTTCATTGGCTACCACGACAGCCTCAACGATCATGACTACTTTAAGCATGACGTCATCGATCATGGTTACAACTCTTTGTTTCGGCTACCTCGACATCGGCATCAAGGGCTATCATCTACAAAAGTTCATCGCCGGTTTTTTCTCTTCAGTCACAACATATGCACCGGTCTCGCTGTGACAGTTGGGGGATGTTAGAGTATAATCATATTGTATTTAGGTTTCCATATGTATCAAGAAGGTGTGTTACCTCTGATGCCTTTGTACTCTATTTATACCGCTGATGGTCTAGCAATACAAAAACACATCCCGCCAATTCTATTTTCCTATACTAATTAAGTATGCTTATTATAATCTGTTAGTACGGAATCAAAACTATGGAACCAAAATGCTGCCCACGGTCGCGCTGCATGCTGCAAAGCAATGGCAACCGCTGACCAGATCCAAACAAATCAAATCTCTGCTGGGTACTCGATGGCATGGTTCATGGAGTGCCAGCCACGTCATGGGCAGCTCCAGCCCGACCAGGGCCGTCTCTAAGTTTTTGAGTCCCCAGTGCGAAATGAGAATTGAGGCCCCAAAAATATAAAAAAATTACATGCCAAAATACACTTGTAGTTAACTATTATCTCCAGTACATGCTATTTTCATAATATTTATGAATGTTCAACTGCCATGCTCAAAAGTAGTGCTCAACAAATTCGTTTTCTGCCATGCTCAACAAGTTTGTTTTGTGCTAAAGATTTGGCTTCACTACTTGTCAATGGATCATTGTCGCTTTCAGCCACTTCTAGTAAAGCCTCCCTTATTTCCACAAACTGGAACCTTATAGCCTTAACACTATCAACACGACTCTCCCAACGAGTAGGAGACACTGACTTGAGAGTGTATCCTGTGATGTTATCTTTAAGAATCTGCCATTTCTTAGTAGACTTTGCAAATGTTTGATAGATGCGTTGTATAACTTCAAAAAAATTTTTGCCTTCTCACAAGACTTTGCCATATCACATAGAGTTAAATTCAGACTATGGCAACCACAAGCTGAATAAAAGGCTCTAGGATTTTTATCCAAAATTTTCTTTTGCACCCCTTTATGTTTTCCTTTCATATTTGATCCATTATCATATCCCTGCCCTCTCACATTATCGATATCGAGGCCTAGATTCTTTAATTCATCTTGTAAAGCATCAAATAATCCTTGACCAGTTGTATCATTTATATCAAGAAAACGTAAAAAGGATTCTTGAACAGAACCAGAAGATGCATCAACATACCTTATAATCAGAGGTATGTTGAAAAGCACATGGCTAGTTGAGTTTACCTTGCTAATTGATTCCAAGGCCTCACACGTCAGCCATGAGTTGAGGCTTGAGCAAGACCAGCCACATGCGCTGCTGCTACTGCTAGGAACGAGCGCTCATGGTCTGACGAGCAGCGGCGATTGGGATTGGGAACGAGCAGCCGTGAAATTGGGACTGGGAACGAGCAAGATTGGGCTAGGCGATTTCGATTTGGGGAAGACGAACGAGCAGCGGCGAGGCTTCTTGTGAAAGCCAAACGAAACAATAAATTCGCACCTGCCCGCTGCCGAAACCGTGTTGATAGACCGAGCCTGAACTGGCTTCTCTTTCCCGAACTGCTTTGCGCTGGGCCTCTTGATGTTGCGCTGTGTCAAGGCTTTTTTTCTAGTAGGCTAATATGTACAATTGGAGGCCCCAAAATTTTTGAGGCCCTGGACAGTCGCCCATCTTGTCCCTACCAAGGGACGGGCCTGGCCCGACGGTGACGGTCTTGCATCTTCGATGCACGACACGGCACCAATGCCCTATCTACATCTGGCATATCGGTAGTGGACAACATCTTACAATGCATTGGTTAAAGCCACCATCAAAAAGGAAATTACCAAGGGATAACCGAATGAAACAGAAGCATATCACGGCACCACGCTGTTGGATCCACTTCAAACTACTCTAGTACGAACAATCTTATATGTACTAACTGGATGCTCCTTTTGAGGCCTCCATATTAATCGGAGAAACATTCTAGAAATTCTCACAATTAAGCAAAACATCCAGCCATTAATTTGGATGTCTGACAGTCCGTAACCATAGATCACAAACTAAAACGATCCCACGAAAGGAGACCAATTAAATGGCAGAGTCCAAACAAAGGAAGGAAACATACATAATTAGAATGATCCATCAGAAATAACCCTGGACTTGAAATCTCTCTGTGATGACGTCTTCGACACCCGGGGCGGATTCACACACAAATATCGATGACAGTTCAAGGCTTTGTTAGCTCTGCACCATGATGGTTGACGGGTTGTGCATCACGGAGGACTATGTGACGGCAAAGCAACCATCCATTTCCGTTCTGCTATCTGACATCTACTGGTGTTTATCGTGGCCAGATCAATCATCTATCATCAGTTTGGTTGAAGGTTCATCCGTTAGCCGGAATATGATTGTACTTCAGATGTACTCACCAGAAAGATCGTTCCCAGCTTCTAAACTCCGGCAACAACTGTGGCAGGGACCAGGGAGCTAAGTTTTTCACCCGCCTCCTGAACTGCAACAATATTGATCGATAATTTAATGTGTAGCACAACATGGAGTCGGTCATTGTTCTGGTGCCAAGATACAGAGATAACAACATGAATAAGGTATTTATCTACCATCACCTCCATCAGGAATAAGAAGATTGTATTAAAATTTTGCAGGACACTCCCCTATCATATTAATATATTACTTACACATCAGATGCGGTTTTTGGTCATGCACGTGTGAACAAATACTGGCAGAAGATAATCAAAGAGCTTAATACTGATGAAGGTAACAGAGATGCCTTCCTGTTTATGAACACATCCCTTACATGCAAAGATGAAATAGCCATGAATACCCATGCTAAAGTCTAACCCTTGAAACATGGTGGGTTAGTTCCAGTAAAACAATCAATTGAGCTATATTGTTTTGGACACTTGACTATCATGCATGTTGGACTAAATATTTTGAGATTAGATCAAATGCCAGAAGTCATGCATGAAACAGCAACCAAGCCACTCTCAAAACAAAGTAAATACAATCGTGTCATTGTTAAGATAAAAGAAATAATTCCACGAACTTTGGTAAAAGGTATCTAATCATGGATTATTCGGTTATGGTAGTGTACCATTGTCATATATAGTTTAAAGTAGGGAATCCTGATTGGAGTCTTTTCTAACTGTACACTAGTTAGAAAAGTATATGGACATGAAAGCTCATGTCATAAGTTTGTAATAGATGGTGATAGGATTCTCCCTTTTTGCCAACCAGTAGGAAGGATGTTTTAATAAAAATAACAATACTTTATTCAAATTTAAGGTATTATTCTTCTTGAGTCAAAATGACTTCTAAAATTCTAGCCTGTGCAAGTGCAACTAGTTTCTCTGAATGCTGGTTCTCGACCATGTCTATTTTCAGTCCTCACATCACCGCAAAGCTGTAACCTCACCCCCAAACATTGTCTTCTGCAGCAATCCACAACATCTCTCTTGGCAAGTTTGGGGTAAGGACCATAGTTGATTTGAGCATATCATACCTAGCGATGTTGAGAACTCTTGATTCTTGACACCTCTCACTCGAAGTAACACACATGTGGTCTACCACTAACAGTCAACCCCTGGTTCCAAATGCAATTCAAAGGCAGCAGTTACACAACGGAGGCTTAAGTGTGTCCCCATAATCAAGACCAACGTGGCTGTCGTGGGCATCCGAATGAAATCCAAGAAGGTCAAAAGATTTCAAGCACCACCGTATTATGATTGTTTTCTTAATAGATTTGTTATGTTACAACGAACACAACGTCGTATCATCTGGAATGTTTGTTGATATCACTTGTAGATGATGGGACAGACGAACAAGGCTGGCGGGTAAGCTCTGATTGCAGACCAGACAAACAACACCTTGTTATCATTTGATTCAGTACGAAGTATGTCTCCACTTTTTCCTAGCCCATAAATTTATTTAGCTTATTAGTTAGCAGCCTGATCTAATCATATGCCACTATCTGTTTGAATGGGGAAATTGCATAGCTGACCCTCTTTTCGAAGCTAATTGGATGTTTGACCCTGTTTTTTGCGTTTTGCATATTTGATCCCATTTTTTGAATCTAAGCCTCCGTTTGACAGCATTTGGTAACCCATCAAGAAAACCAGGATTCAAAAATTAAAAGAAAAAGGAAAAAAGAAAAGAAAGATGAAGCGACATTGGAAAAGACCAAATTACCCTCTCTTTCTTTCATCCCTTTGCCCGTTCCTGAGCTTCCTTCTTCCTGGTTCAGTCCGTGGGGCGGTGAGGTAGAAAAATCTAACCGTAGCAGAGGTTGGACCAGCGCGACCCAGAAAGCGAGCAGGCGGACCGGCGCGCGACTCCAGCGTGGCCTCGTCGCGGCGCACGACCACAAGGTGGCCCCGCCAGGGCGCGAGAGTGTGGCTCGGCGTGCGCGCGGGACCCCTACGTGGCCCTGAGTGCAAAAACGGTGCGGGCGCGTGCCCCCAGCGTGGCCCTGTTGCGGTGCGCGAGTGTGGCTTGGCACCGAGTGGACGTTCATGATTTTCTCCGGAAGGCCGTTGCCGGGTCGGTAGTTACTGCCTTAATCCACTATGTTGGGCTCCTTTGATGGGCCGGGCGGCACGGCAGGCCGACCGGCCTAGGATTTTCTCCAATTTTACCGCTTGATCCACCAACTTTGGTGGCAATAGCCAGGATGCCAACCGCATGTTGGCAACTCGCTATTTTAGGATTCAAACCGTCGGTTGAGGTGGTTGGCACCCTTCCGGGTCACCTCCGGGGAAGTGGGAAGCACCCGGTGGCCCCACTTCCCAGCTTATGTGCAGTGGTCCACCTATTAAGTGTGCCAGGATCCGGTGGCACATGGGGCTGGGCGGCCTACGGACTGAGCGGCACATGGCATGAGTAGCGCATAGGGGTCGGTGGTGCGTGCTCCCTTTAGCTCTTGCCCTGGTTGCCCGTGCAAGGCGGCCGGTGTGCCCGGGTGCAGTTTCCGGCGTGCTCGGGCACGCTTCGCCATGCTAGGTGAAAGTGACAGTCGGGCGGGGATCTGCACGTTTTCCCTTGACGATGACTAGATGGTGGCCGGCCAACGGCACTTGCCGGTTGGCCACCTTATTTGTTGTTTTATGGCCTTTTCACCTGCTTTCTGCATGCGTCATTGAAACTCAAAATGGGGTCGCCGTCCCTTTCTAGGTTCCACCCAGGCTGGGGCCTGCGGGCTGTCGCTCCTTTTCAACCGTCGCGCCGCACACCTAGGCTGGGGCCGCAGCCTAGGCCGAGCCTCGGCGTCTCGGCATCGTCGCCACTTGTCGGCCATCGCGCCGCTCGCCTAGCCTTGGGGTGCCGTCCTCACGGGTTGCCTACCCACCGCCGAGAGAGAGAGAGAGAGAGAGAGAGAGAGAGAGAGAGAGAGAAGAGAGGACCTGGCTTCCTCCTCCGGACAATGTCTATTGCTAGCCGTTAAATGCTAATTTCGGCCACCAATATCGAAGGAAATGCAAGGTATACGACCAAAGATGCTCAAAGTGTTTTAACACTAATAAAAGTTCAAGAAGTTTTGGATAAAGTTGTGATTGTAGAGAATGATTATAAAATGCACAGAAATGCATAGAAAAGAGGCATGATAGGCAAGCGCTGCCGTTGCCGTCCCTGCTGGCAACCCGGTCACCAACCTGGGTGTGCTAGGGCATGCCAAGTGCGCCGCTTGGTCCCCCTGGCCAGCTAGTCGGGCCTGCCGCCCGGTCTGGGCTGCCACCCACCCGATGTGGCAGCTAGGTCTCCAGGAGTTTGCCGCCTGACCACTCTTAGGCCGACCGGCCTGCCAACATCTCCAAAAGGGCTGGAAATCAACCGGCCAGCCCACCACGTCAACACCTTTGTGAGAAAAACCTAAGGACGTGGAAAAAACCACCTACAGAGAGAAATTGTGATCGTTAGAACAAAGACGAGTGAGATGAACGGCCACCAAAAGCTCTCTGCAAACTGGTCGGCCTACCATGCCGCCCAGTCAAACTCACCAAGGCCTAGACAGCCTAGGGAGGGCAGTTTCCGTTGTTGGTAACCGCCTCCCTAGGGCAATCCCAGCCGCTCCGAAAATGCGGCTGGGAAACTGCCAAAAGGGACGGCCGCCTGGCCCTCCTTGGCTGCCCGGCATGGCACATATGCCTTTTGGTGCCACCGACTTAGGGTTCCCTCCCCTATAAAAGAAGACCAGGAGCTAGCGAGTTCAGTGTGCCACTTCGGAGAAATCACTCACAACTTGTATTTCCATTTCTTAGGATAGTTTAGTTGGGAATTTGAGTCGAGTCGGGAGTTTTAGTTAGAACTCCAAGTTAGTTTTGGAGTTTGGTAAGGCTTCCATTGTATCTTTGACATATCTTTCTTTTATAAAGTTATCATTTCCTTTTATTTATTACTTGGTCAAGACTTTGCACTAGTTGGATTAGTGTAGTTTTCATATCAATATAATCAGGCCTTGATTTATTTATCCTATACATTTACGGTTCTCCCAGCCGAGCTTGTAGTTGATGCTTAGTTCTTCAATTAGGATTAAGTTTTGGTTATTTGCTTGGTTACTTCTCCGCTCAGGGGAACAAAACCTCGAAGAGACTCGCAGAGAAGTACTAGTGCTACGTAGGCGTGATGCCTAAATAGTTCCTAGCGGGTTTTGCATACGTCTCTGCGGATGTGTGGTAGCCGGTGGGTGGTGACAGCCTCGTTCGGCCTATGAAGTCCACCACGTGGTAGGGGAGTCTATTAGCAGGATTTATAATATCGTGAGCATGTTCTTTGCCTATGAGTGGTTAGTTATCGACCCCTAGGGAAAGAAATCATCTGTCCCGAAGTAAACTATTGGTAGGAACCTAAGGAAGCGCAATTCAACTGTGTGAGCCTCTTGCCTGAATAATTATCTTGACTTAGATATTTAGGATTGATTTCCTGACTCGGTCTCGTTGCTCTCCCAACTAGCTATACCTTTATCTTTATTATATTTATGATATCTCTTGTGTCCATCAACCTTGATAATACTGAATATATTTACCCCTTAATTGGTTAGCTGGAATCCAATGTTATTGATTCCATGATAGTTAATTAATTGATAATTCTTAAGTCTAGCTTCCCTGTGGAATATAAATACAATACCTTGGAATACTCCTAAGTGAAATACTACAACAGTGTTCCATGTGCTTGTGGAATCATCGATTTAATTTGAGTGCATAGCAAACGCCAATAGCGGCGGCGACATGCTGGGGTTGGCCCCCTCCTCTAGACGGCGGCAGCGACGCTCCGGGGCCGCCCTCTCCTCCGGGTGGACCCCTCTTTTTTGTTTTTTAGTTCGATTTGTAGCCACAATTGATTCTATTTACTTCTCTATAGTGTCTTATTTTTAGCCTCGGGATCGTAGCCACGGTTCCCATACCCGTGGCTATAGGCCCCTTTCAACCGTGGCTATAGATGCCAATTGTGCTAGTGACATGTAATCCTTGTTTCTACCGAGCAACGGCCACAGCTAACGAGGTTCTTTACCGGGAGAGCTACTAATTGTAACGCGACTCGCACGCTAAAGCTACTTAGAGAAAATGTGTACGTGTACAAAATCATATTGGAGATGCAGAATGAAGCTTGGAATACGGCAAGACACAAGAGAGCAATATATATGGCCATGTGTCTCTTTCTCTCTGTAGCCAGTTGGTGAAATCCTTCATAAGTAGCGAGACTGTTTATGTATTGTAGATGAATCTCGGTACTTCTCTTCTCTCACAGAATGTATATAAGGAAGAAACACCCAGGGCCGGCCCCGGCATTTTGGAGGCCCAGTGTAAGATCGTGCTGAAGAGCCCTTTATTTATAATAGGGATAATTACAAAAACCACCCCATAAGTCATTCCTAGTTTGAGATCCCCACTCATAAGCTATTTTGTTGCAAACATCCACCCACCCAATAGAGTTTGTTGCAAAAACCAACCCAATTCACACATGTTTGATTGATTTAACCCATTTTCACTCATTTAGACTAGTTTATGTTGTCCGTATCAATCTTATAAAATTTTGAAAATATAATCTTTCCATACTTATACATAATCTGAAAAAAATAAATAAATTAGTGGTTTGACAATGTTCATAGAATTTGATATCCGGAAGAATTTACTCATGGCAATAAGATGGTTATAAATTATTAAAATATTTTTTTAAAAAAAAACAATCATTCAAAATTTAAAAAATTGCTAAACCTACTTAACTTATATATTTGTTTTAAATTTATATCTTCCAAAACACGTGAAATCGATTACGCATACTAGGGTGGTTTTGCAACAAAATCTATCGGGTGGGTGTAGATTTGCAACAAAATGATTTATGGGTGGGGATTTCAAACTCAAAGTGATATATGGGGTGGTTTTTGCAATTAACCCTTTATAATATAATATTAATAACTAGCAATTATGTTAAAATCCATCCAATGAAAATTCATATGTATGGAAAAGAATTAGCCTGAAAAATCATGATACTTACTAGTGTCCAAATATTATTTCAAAATTATTTTTAATTAATTTTAATTTGTAACAATTCATTTCTAGATCATACTACTATATTTTGAAACGGAAATGCTCTACACACGACGGAGTCTTCCGACTGAACCTTACAACCTGTGAAAAACATGTCCTTGCTGCTGTTAACTTGTCCTTGCTGTTATTGGTCGGACGGCTGGGTCAGACGATCCAGCCGTATGTCTAGCAGTTCTCATTTTAAAAAGGGACAAATTAAGTATGACGAAAACTTACAAATAGATTTTATCCTTTACTACCCAAGTGCAGGCACTTTTATCAATTATTGTATATACTTCCTTCTTATAGTAAACATATTATTTTAAGAAAAAAAAGAGAGTCTTGAGCAGGCAACGGCAACCAATATGGGTCTTTTCATCTTTAACCCAGACTACTTCGACACCTAGGTAATGGCCCATACGTTTTCCTTGTCATCTTTTTTGTTGAAGAGCAAGATGCATCACAGTATATAGCGCTGCCTTGTCCTGGACATGGCCAAAGGTCGAAAGTGAAAAAGAATACGAAGGCCTCGCACGTGAGCTCTTAGGGAGTGGTATAGGACTAAATATAGGCGGATTTAGGCACAACATCTGCCAGAACTCATTCTACTAGCGGTTCGACTGATTAGTTTGTTGCGTCTTTGCATCTCAGGGCGGGGCCCCTAAACTTTCGGAGGCCCTGTGTGGCCGCACCGTCGGCACCGCCTCGGGCCGGGCCTGGAAACACCAGAGTAGGATATGGGTGACAGTAACTTGTACACAATACCCCACAAAAAAAACACTTCTTAGTAGACTACTCAGGTAGTGAGGTATGGTCTAATGGAACTGGAGGCACAAAAAATTCGACCTGCAGGGGGTATGATGGCCCCCGGGCATTTTGTTAAGAAGACCTTCTCACGTAGCTCAAAAAATCCCTGAACCCCCTCCCCAACCATACACAAGGACTAAGCAGTGGCGCGAGTCTTTACCTAATGCTTTTGCTGGAGAAGGCGATGGAATTTTTTTTCACAGCCGTTGCGGGATTGGGGGAGCCATCCCGGCGCCTTCACTACCGAGCCACAGGCTCGTCCGCGAATTGGAGGCACCAGGAACCAGATATATAGTTTGACGTCCAGGAAGAGTGCAGGAAGCAACGCCATAGGTGTGCATTGCGTGGATCAGGAAACTCAACCCTAGATATAGGGGCTCTGGACAAACTATGCCACTCGTCCAACAGAGCACCAAGCCACAGCACGAGTCACTAGCTAATTAAAGCCAATTATATTAGAGAAAAATCAGTGGACTACTGAGGTACAGTTTACATGGAATAGGACTAGGAGGCATCAGGAACCAGATATAAAGTTGAAGGTCCAGGAAGAGTGCAGGAGGTAACACAATATTGTGGGAAGCTTCTTAATCCGTTAAAGAGGCCTCTCCTGCTCGAACTATTGTCACACAAGCTTAAGCTTCTGTTGGGCTACTTGCCTACTCAACCTGTCAAGAGCGCTAGACGTCCGAATATTCAAGAAGCAGGCAAGAGCACGATGGTGTCAGTTTTGGGTGCCAGCAATCGAATCTGGGAGTTAAGGATACGCCACAGCATAGGCTAAGGGGACGTTACTAATTTGTGATCGTTTTTGGAAAGTTTAACTTTACATTTTATAGAAGCTTTTCACCTCAGAAACTTTTTCAAATTTTGTTACCAAACTTTTTAGGAAACCTTTCACTGAATGTTTTTTTTTAAAAAAAATTAACTACAAGAATCTATTAGAGCCAACTATTATGGGGTTCATCATGTGGGGTCCACCGCATGAGCCAGCCCCTCTGCGTCTGGTCGTGTGTTCCCGTGCCACAGGCTTGCGTGGTCTTACCCTCGCCCGGTGGCTCTGTGTCCCAAGGTGCACAATGCGTTGATATGGAAACTTGTCCCTATCTAGGGGGCTCTTGAAAAACTATGACATTGGTCCAACAGAGCACCAGGCCACTAGCACTGAGTCACAAGCGAATTAAAGCCGAGAAAATCGGCGGTTGCATCCAACTAACATACTCCCTCTGTTTCACAATACTTGTGATTCTAGTTCTAGGCACAAAAAATAAGAAGCAATAAAACTGTGGTGCACAGAAAACTATGAGGAGCGATATAGAGATAGAGATGCACAGGAAAGTGAGAATCCTAAGTATTTTGGCAAAAAATTGAAAGGCTAGAATCACAAGAATTATGAAATGGAGGGAGTATATGTGTAGCATTCATATACTTATACTCAACTAAAACTCAGTACCTACTATTTGCTTTGGCGTTTATATATCTAGCACACCTGATGCCATAGCGACTAGTACCTATATTTCAAAAAACATATATGTGAAAGAACGGAGAGTATGCAACACACATACACATCCTCGTATACAGTGTGCATGCATACTTCTTACCTTTCCATTTTTGACATGCTTGGCATGGGATGCAATAGGAATTCCAATTCAATCGTCACCCGCAGAACCGTGGACTGAAATCTGTTTACATAGACAAATACAATTAGATGAGTGCCGTGTTTATTCATACTTTTCAGTTTCCCCTTAACATTCTGCATATGGTGCTGTCTTGCAATATATGATGCTAGTGGTCTGTCTGGGCTATGATTACCACTTTGTACACAAATGTTCTGACCGCACATTCTGCTTTTTGTTCCGGACCCTAGGTCCTTGGTTTGATGGTTCCTAGGCACGGTTTTCGGGTTCTACAGTTCCACTTTGCTTTGACAGTTTTCTTTTCTGGTAACATAGAGTTCGATGATCGTTGCAATACATGGACGTACATGTCTGCCAAGATTGGTAGTTTTTTGAAGGAAACTGGGGGGAAAGCTCCCTACAGTGATTTTATTGAATGAAAGAGATACAAAACTAATTGTACAAGCAAACAGAGAAAGTTCTCTGTAAAAAAGAAAGAAAGAGAGAGAGAAAAAGAACAACTAAATTCTAGCTGTTGTTGGTTGTTCACCATGACACCTGGCGTAGAGCTTTACAATTTAGTCCAAGGTTAGAATTTAAAAGCACGGGTTCAAGAAAAAAGGTTCATACTCTTAAAATAAGACACTATCACGTGTTTCTAATTGTTACGATCTGGTAACACTTTTCGACTAGAACTTGGTTTATTATGCATAGAATCCAGTTCATGTACCAATCAAGTCCTACATGACCACAACTATGATGAACATGTAATCGTGGAGGGTCAATTAAGCAACCACGTCCCATAATTTTTATATGGTAATCCGAGCTGCTTCTTCCCTGCAACATCTATACCCTCCCCAAGCTCTCCATGGCATCGTCTTCATCCATGCAGGCGCAGTTCTACAATCTACGGAAGGTGTAGTTATTTCCTACAGGTTCTTGGGGCATAGATGATGACGATCTTAAATGGATCTAACCAAGGACCACAGAAGGCCGTATAGAAGGTCGGAAATGGACAACAAGGCACGGAACATCGATAACCCAGAGTATGACACATGGGTCGCCAAATATCAGCAACTCCTAAGCTATGTGCTAAATTCTGTCACCAAGGACAACCTGGGTCCAATGGCCACAACGTCAACGGTGGGAGAATCATGGAAGATTCTAGAGGACATGTTCCCGGCATAGTCCAAAGCACATGCAACTTGCGACATTGAAGAAGTCAGCATGACTATCGCCACATACTTTAACAAGATGTGTTCTATGAAGGATGAACTTGGCTCTATTGGAAAGATTATTGATGATGAATTGATGATTGCCTACCTCATGAATGGCCGAGATCATGACTACAATCCTGTTCTGTCATCAATCCTAGGTTGTGTTGGTACTGCTACCTTAAGCAGTGTCTATTCTGAATTGCTTGCATTTCAACTACGCCTGGAGATGTATGGCGATCAATACCAGGCATCGGCTAATATGGTGAGTCGTGGCTATGGCAGTTGGAACCTTGGTTGTGGCAACAACAACAGGGCACAAAATCGAGATGGCCAAAATAGAAATCCTAGAAACAGTGGTGGTCTAAGATGTACTACACAACAAGGTGGGCGCAACAGGAACAAATTTTTGTATTGTTAGATCACAAAGGAGTGTAAGCTTACAATACTTGCGTGTGTCACCTTATGTTGGGAAATTTTGTGTTACAAGATGATATTTTCTTTGACAATAAAATATATACTTTATTTTTGCATGCTATTTCAGGGAGCGTACTAGTTGTGATATTAGACGTTGTTGCAGCAGAAGGAGACAAGGGAGATCACTGCATTGGAGCTGTTTTCTAGCTATGGATGGAGATTCAATAATAGACATTGTCCCCCCATGATTTATTTTCTCACTGTCTTGATCTTCCGTTGGTTGACTGAACCTACATTGCGGTAAAAACGAAAACATGGCTTGTTTCCATTATCTAAAAAAATCCACATGTTTGCCTGACAAGTAAAAGCACCTTCAAAATTAGTAGTGCTTACGTATGCTCCATTTTTGTTTGATTCCAGTCAGAGTGGTCATGTTTTAATGCCAGTATGGTACTACTCTATTTTAATGTGAAATCCGACAACCTGGTACCCAGGCTCGGCATCACACGTGATGTATATTCACGCACTATTCACCCCTTTTTTTAAGGCAATAGATTTTATTCATTTAACAGCATAGTATAGAAATGGGGGTATAATATCCCCAGTTTACATGATTGATTCTACCCGCAAGAGGGCAGTATTCTGTATGGTCTAGTATGTTACATCTGAAAATTGGAGTAGTTGAGGTACTATTAATGAAAGCTAGTCTTGCTTGTTGGTGGCTTCCACATTTTGTTCCCTTTTGATCTCCTTATAAATGCAATTTTTTGACTGCATATTTTGTTTGAGGTCTGCAAGTAGAGGCCTTAACCTCCAATCTCCTGGGCTTGTAATTAGCAAATCTTTTTGCAGAGTATCAATCAAGATTTGGTTATCTACTGCGATGATGATATCATTCACATCTAAGCACTTGATGACTTTGGATGCCAAATTTATTTCTTGAGCTTCCGCATCCAAGACTGAAGCTGCATGTCTTACTTTGGCTTGAATTTGTAGGGAGCATGTAGCTTCCTGGTACCTGCATTTAATCAGAACGCTTAACCCAACTTTGATTGGAGAATTTGGTGTTGGATTTGCTGGGAAGGCTGCATCTGTAAAACACATAGAAGAAAAAAATCATATTGTCTGCATTGTGTTGTCTAATGTCAACCTGTAAAGAATCAAAGTTGTTTGCATGATCTGAATGATTTTGGAAGGAGCTGATGTTTGTTTCTTTTGGTTGATTGTTTTCCTGATGTCTTATCAGGAAGTTAGTCTCCACCTTGGCTATTTGTGTTACCTGCATCACAGTCCATTTCTTTTTGTTAAATCTGAAATCATTTCTGGCCTTCCATATGAACCATAGAAGGATAACTTGAAGTATTTTTTCATTGGTGGAATCAGAGGATAGGATGTAAGATAATTGTGACTGAATTCCTTGTTGGCTACAAGGGAGATTTTCAGTTCTAAGAGGCAAAGGGCCTACAAACCAGACTACTCTTGCAAAAGAACAATTAAAGAAAAGATGAGCATCATCTCCATCTGAGCCACATAAGGCACAACTTTTGCTAATATGATTAATATAAGTCCCAACCCTTAGTTCCGTGGCAATGGCCTATCTCATTATTCTCTAGGCAAAAGTTTTGAGTTTCGGTGGAATGGTTTTCTTTTCCAAATAATTTTTAGAAGATTTAAGATATTACCTGGGAGAGCTCTGCTTCCTATTTGTGGAATTTGAGTTTGTCTCGGTGTGGCCAAATATTTATATGCTTCTTTGGTTGTGTAGTTTCTAGAACTAACAGTCTTCCAGTTTAGAATATCATCACAATTTTGATGTAAATTATATAGGTGTATTTTATATTCTTCATTATATGGGTAAATTAAACCATGTAAATAGATATGTTTGTATAATAGCACCACAATAGTTTATTTTATAGCAATAATATTTCCAGCTGACATATAACAAGGCCGCAGCAACCCAGACTTGTCAGCATCTGACCTACTAGCGAGGTTTGCAACTAATAAGTATTCATATTCCAACGGCCCATGCTAGCCATACTCTTGTGGTAAACCATTAACCAGGAGAGGAGACAAAACTTGCCATTGTGCAAGTGCACTGAGCAATGAGCATGGGAGGCAGGCAGAGTGTGCACCAAGCAAGCTGCCATGGCCATATTTGGTAGGTGACCATTTTGTTAGCGATTGTAATCGCGCCACATACAGTGCCATGCACGAACCCGTGCCTCGCACGATAGATTAGGCAGGTCAGCCCATTGGGCCGCACGTACGTGTGCTTAGGGTTGCCTTTGGCTCCTATATGTACTCACCTACCCTTGATCAATGACTGAAATCCCCAAAAAATGAGACAGAGGCCCAAGGTCCTTCACCGCACCACTCCGGGCTCTTTGACAGTTTACACTGATGCAGATTGGACCGGTTGCCCTGATACACGGCAATCCACCTCTGGTTATGCTGTTTTCCTTGGCGACAATCTGATATCGTGATCCTCCAAGCGTCAGAATACTGTGTCACGGTCTAGTGCGGAGGCTGAATACCAAGCTGTAGCAAATGGTGTCGCCGAGGCTGCCTGGTTGCGTCAACTCCTCATGGAACTTCATCCCCTCCGCCGAGCCACTATTGCTTACTGTGACAATATCAGTGCCGTCTATCTCTGCAGCAATCCAGTTCAACATCAAAGGACCAAGCATGTGGAGATCGACTTGCATTTTGTACGTGAGCATGTCGCTGTTGGTGACGTTCGGGTTCTTCATGTGCGGACTTCATCACAATATGCCGACATATTCACTAAGGGGCTGCCCTCATCGGTCTTCAATGATTTTCGGTTCAGCTTGAACGTCTGTTCTTCCCGTGGCTAAGAGCGGAGTACTCGCTGCGGGGGGGGTGTTAGCGATTGTAATCGTGCTGCATACAGTGCCATGCACGTACCGTGCCTCGCATGATAGGTTAGGCAGGTCAGCCCATGGGGCCGCACGTACGCGTGCTTACGGCTGTCTTTGGCTCCTATATGTACTCGCCTACCCTTGATCAATGAATCATCACATTACATTCCTATTGCTTTCACATTTTGCTGACACAAAGAATTGCATGCCTTCCATGCACCAGGCTTATGCTGCCTACGCTGCCGAAGTCTAGTATCAACTCCTGCCATGTCACGAGTGCTCTTGGATGATTCACTGTAGCCTGGACAATTTCCATCTAGTATCATGGGAATACAACATGAACGAGCTAGTAGGAGCAGATGCAAAGTCGTAATGCTTGGTAGCCTGCGGCCTGCGCACTTACAAGCAGGATGAATTGAGGTCATATTTGGTAGCATGTAAAACTTGATATATTAAAACTGCATTGGCTTCTCGGTAGAGTTACCATCCCCACTAACACGCGTCTGACTATGTGGCCCATCAGGTCTTCTGACTTCCTGAGCCTCGTTCTATCGTAACGCCCGCAATCTTGCCCACCAAGAATTCAGTCAGATCTCACTATAGGAGGCGCCAATGAGGGAGTCGCAGTCCATCCCAATCCTATCCCTCCCCATCCCAATGCTCCACAAGCCCTCACTGGAAGCCTCCATCACGAGTTGTTCCTAGATTCTGCAGCGCGTGGATGGGAAGCCATTCAAGAGCCCTCCCTCCCTCACCCTGATTTTGCAGCGCAAGCCCTCCACGACAGCACAATGCATGGGCAACAAGTGTCCCACCTTCCTCTACTTTTGTGGCCTAACTGCCCCAGCGGAAGCCAGATAAGCATGGCTGGACGCCAGAACTAGAAAGAGCAATATTAAACAGAAAGGACATTGGATTTGGTGCTTCATTGTAAGTTTGATGTAATAATGCTTACATTCCTAGATGGAGGTAGTACCATATTTTGGACATAGACACCAAGATTGCACACCAAACCAGTGCATTTAGAAAGTTCAATGAAGATCGCAATGACACCTAAGTGGAACCAATATGTATGCACATATTATGATGGGATTGGTGAAATCATTAATGTGTACTGTTAATAAGCATCGTCATCTCTAGAAAGGTCATGCACTTTATAAATGGCACAATCCTTCCTTACTCAGCTCATCATTTTACAAAGCCAAAGAGCTACTATGAATTCAGCTACACGGGCGCAAGTACACATGGTCGAATGAAAGATCATCGCCTACCTTGGTCAGGCTTGATAGAGCATTCTGCTGCTCAGATTGGGAGTCCATCTTCCCTGATGCTCTTTTGCAGAGCACTGCTTCAGTAGTTTCTGACCATTGCCCCTTGTTGTTGGGCATGCAAGTGAACACCAGGGGGAAAAGAACGTTTCACTTCGAGAATTTCTGGCCAAAACTTCCTGGGTTCTCGGATGCAGTAACGCAAAACTGGAACGCACCAGTGTCCTCTACCTGCCCTATCGAATCGATCTACCTCAAACTCCAAAGGCTGTCCAAGGGACTCCAAAGTTGGAGTCAGCGGAAGACTGGCAACATTAAGATCCAACTCAGTATGGCCAAGGAGGTTCTTCATCGTTTGGAGATTGCAAGGGACACTAGGGCTTTGACTATCGACGAAGAAGGGCTGAGAAAGAAGCTTAAGCAACATTGTCTCGGGCTAGCCTCCCTTGAACGCACCATTGCCCAGATGCGTTCCCGTATTCTTTATCTCAAGGAAGGTGACGCAAACACAAACTTCTTCCATCAACACTCTAGATATCGCAGCAAGAAGAAGTTCATTGCAAAGATACAGGCGGAAGATCGGGTGCTGATTGAACAGAATGAGAAACATGAGGCCATCTTCGATTATTATGACAACTTATTGGGGACGGCTGTGGGGCGAACCTTCTCTCTCAACCTCCCAGCCTTTCATGATATCCACCACAATCTTGAGAGCCTTGAGGACCCTTTCACAGAGGAGGAGGTTTGGAGTACCATCAAAGGCATGCCACATGACAAGGCCCCGGGTCCCGACGGTTTCACCGGGCGCTTCTATGTGAGTTGTTGGCAAATTATTAAAGCCGACATCATGAAAGCATTGGAGGTCATTCAGCGCGGCCACATCTTCAAATTCAAACTCCTCAACACTGCTTTTATCACTCTCCTACCGAAGAAAGTGGATGCCTCTCAAGTGAAGGATTATCGGCCCATCAGTCTCATCCACAGCTTCGCTAAGTTGGTGGCTAAGCTCATGGCTAATCGCTTGGCCCCAATCCTTCCCCAATTAGTGACCGATAATCAAAGTGCTTTCATCAAGGGGCGGAATATTCATGATAACTATGTTCTGGTGCAGCAGCTCGCCAAATGCCTTCACCGACAGAAGGAACCCCACATCCTCCTTAAGTTGGACATATCGAAAGCTTTCGATTCGGTATCGTGGTCATTTCTACTCGAGCTTTTGCAGCACATCGGTTTCGGCAGGAAATGGTGTAATCTTCTCAGCCTCTTGCTATCAACAGCATCTACGCAGATTTTGCTAAATGGAGAGCCGGGAGCTTTCAACCACCATCATCGAGGGCTTAGGCAGGGGGACCCCTTATCCCCCATGCTTTTTATCTTGGTAATGGATGTGCTCAACTCCTTGGTTCAGCAGGCCGCGCAAGAGAATTTACTCCAACCAATTGCTGCACCGAGAGCAAAGCACCGCAGCTCATTTTATGCCGACGACGCAGTTCTATTTCTCCGCCCAGCTGCTGCAGACTTAGAAACCGTCCAACAGATCCTTGAGGTTTTCGGTCATGCTACAGGACTATCTACAAACATCGCCAAGAGCTCGGTTACTCCTATACAGTGCAGTGAGGAAGACCTGACAATAATCGCCAACATTATGCCATGTGCGATCAAGGAGTTTCCATGCTCGTATCTAGGTTTACCCATCTCTGTCTGCAAACTCTCCAGAGCGGACATCATGCCATTGGTCGACAAGATTGCAGACAACCTACCAAGTTGGAAAGCATCTCTCATGAACAAGGCAGGTAGACTAGTCACTGTGAAAACAGTCCTAGCAGCAATGCCCGTCTACTCGATGATAGTCATTAATCTACCAAAGTGGGCGATCAATGCGATCAACAAATGGCTAAGAGGTTTCTTATGGTGCGGCCACGAGAAGACAACAGGGGGTAAATGCTCGGTCTCTTGGCGCCGGGTGCAGCGGCCTCTGCAGTATGGCGGCCTGGGGGTCCATGATCTCGAGCTGCATGGATGGGCCCTGCAGATCCGCTGGTTGTGGCTGCAAAAATCTGATACTTCGCGGCCTTGGGAAGGATTACCAATTGAAGTACCACGAAAGGCCAGAGCATTGTTTGAGGTGGCAGTCTCTACTCATGTCGGTAATGGGCAGCGAACCAAGTTCTGGCGGGATCTTTGGCTCAACGGTCAAACAGTGGGGGAAATAGCACCTAACCTCCTCAGCATTATACCCAAACGCTTGATCAACCAAAGGACGGTGGCAGAAGGTCTCATCAATAGAACATGGGTTAGAGACATACAAGGCGGCCTAACCGTGCAGATCTTAATAGAGTATCTCGCCATCTGGGACTTAGTTGAAGCTTTTGTCTTGCAGCCCGAAGTGGATGATCAACACATATGGCGCTTTACTCAGTCCGGCGTTTACAGCAGCAAATCGGCCTATGAAGCCTTCTTCCTTGGCACCATTCGGTTTGCGCCATGGAAAAGAATCTGGAAATCGTGGGCTCCTCCCCAATGCAAATTTTTCTTGTGGTTAGCCAATAATGGTCGCTGTTGGACAGCCGACCGGTTAGCACGAAGAAACTTGCCACATCCCCAAGCCTGCCCACTATGTGACCAAGCCGAGGAAACAATTGATCATCTCCTAAGCGCTTGTGTTTTCTCAAGGGAAATCTGGGCCTCGGTTCTCCGGAAGCTGAATATGCTGCACCTTGCACCACAACCTTCAGTTCGACGCTTCTCTAGCTGGTGGAGCAAGGCAAGGTATCAAATCCCTAAAGAATGGCGGCGCGGTTTGAACTCCCTAATCATTTTGGTGGCGTGGGAGATTTGGAAGCATAGGAATGATTGCATTTTCAATGGAAAACAACCGAATGTTGCGGCCCTGCTCAGTGACATCGGAAATGAGGCTTCACTCTGGTGCCTAGCAGGAGCTTCTCAGCTTAAAAAGCTGTTACTCACTAGTTCTGCTGGATAACTAATAGGATTAGTTACTTTGTAATTTATCCTTTTCGTTATTTAGCTTGTGGCGCGTCTGTAGCAGATGATGTAATACCGGTGACCTCCATTATTGGAGGGATCCAACCTTTCTCTACTTAATGAAATGATGTGCAGCTCTCCTGCACGTTCGAGAAAAAAAAAAAGAGGAGGAAAAAGATGAACCTTCCCCACGTTGTTTGGATAAGCAATAACATATCTAGCACTAGAATAGGAGACATCAAGAATGCCAACAAAAGCTTCACTGATCTGAAATGGATGACAAGCTACAAATGTGTGGGGAATTCGTGTGTTCTTCACTCTACAAGTGACTTCTTAATTAGGTACAACATTAGGGCACTAAGGTTGCTATATTTTTCATTCATCCAATGGAGTTCACTTTTTCAGCGAGTGACCCCGAAGGTTGTTGAATAGTAGCGACCTTTAGTTCTATTATTCATGTACTAAAGTTTTTCTTTGATGTTTTCTTAGAACTATGTATTGAAAAAGGTGTGTGTAGTCACACAGAGACCATAAGACTCTGTGCGGCACTGCACTGGCCGAAATGTAATCATTCCATTATCGAAAAATGTTTCTTTTAAGTATAGAATTGATTGTCCGTGTCAAACAAAGCAGTGCAGTACTCTGCATTCTGCACATTGATTTGGCATCGTTCATTCACCCAAGTGATTCTGACGTGCTGAAGTATTAAAGTTCATGAATATTGCTGATAGACGAACACGTACATATAGGACATGCTCAAGTATTAATGTTCGTGACTCATAGAAGCAATTGTTTAGGATACTAGCGTAATGCCCGTGCGTTGCTACGGAGGTTAACTCATCGATGTTACCATCTTGTCCTAAAATACTCCCTCCTTTACTAAATTGTTGTTGCCATTAACTTTTTTCGTGGCGTTTGACCACTCGTCTTATTCAAAAAATTTCTTCAAATACAAAAAGTAATATGCTACATTTCAAGTTTCTTTAGTGATAAAATATATTCTAACAAAATATATGACATTTGTTAAACTTTATTTGAATAAGACAAATGGTCAAACTTAACAAAAAAGTTAACATCGACAACAATTTAGTAAGGGAGTAGTATTAGCTAGTGAATCCAAGCTACCAAAACTCACAACACTAAAAGTAAATACTGTGGGACAAAGAAACCATCATAACCTCTCACCCCAAGTTGAAAGTTTGCATCCAATCACTATACCACGGTTCATTTTTTGCAACCGAAGGTTGATCAGTAAAGGCGCCTTTAGCAACATATGATCGGTCGGTAAAGACGTTTACCGACCAACATCGTTGGTCAGCGTAAGTTGCGTCGGTAGAAGCTTCACCGACTGACTAAGTTTTAACAAAGCAGGGAAAGCAAGATGGTACTATTTGACATCGGACTACAACAGGATGCATGGAATATCATGATCTCACACGTACATAACAAGATAAATTAATTTGTGATGATATTCGTATGAATAATATATGTTGTAGTTCATTGTTATATCAATTTTTTAAAGAATGTATTCAAACTGTTGTTTAGTGAAAATATTTTATATATTTATATAACATGATGAATTTAATGCATGGATACTATATTTTTTTAATGGTTGCTATTGCAAAAGAGAGTTCAATGCTAATACAGGAATTACCAACCCATGGCCAGTCGGCAACCATCCACATAATGACAGCATAGAGCCTCATAATTAACATAATCCAGAGAATCAATCACTAATACTAATCCACATATTATCATCCTATGAAAATCACATTGCAGTACTCTATATACAATCAGTTGGCATGTAATAAAATATATAGTGACACTGATCATGACTTCAATATCCATTAATTACTTCAAATCACAATTCCGCTATGTATACAGCACAAGACATGGTAAGCCAAGTGCTAGTTTATGGAACCTAGATTCTATTTCAGAAATAGATCAATGCATAGCCCTAACATATTTCTACAAAATCAGTATCTCATAACAGCTGCTTTGTAGTCACACAAAATGCTTCGAGTCATCCATGCTTCTAGTCATCCAATTGCTATCAACACTTCAGATAGTAACAATCAATACCCCACTATTTCTTGCAATTAGTGCTTACTACTATTCAATATGGAAACAAATTGTGAACACACATTTAGACCATTGTTAAAACTACTTTTAAGTTTCTAATGAGTGCAATTGATAAATGGGATCATATAAATACCTTATTGTTTAACTTTACTGAAGGTGACTTTGAAATTGAGCATCATGGAAACCATCTCCAGCTCCATCTTTGAACTCAATCGGTCTCACAAGTCTTTCTCTTTAAGATAAGATATAAAGGGTTATATCCACACACAAAAAAAAGATATATGCAACAAGAATGAACTTTGCTCATCTCTGTACATACATAACTAATACGGTTGGTGTTCATGGGCAAGTTATACAGTTAAAGGAAAGATAAAATGTTTTAGCATAACTGACTCTTCCTTTCAAATGTGAACAACCAGCTAGTAAAGTGTGAAGAAAATCTGGAGGAGCTACTCAATAGTAAATGGCACACAATCACCAGTCAATTGTTTATTCATTATCATTAGAAAAAATGACAGGTTCAAAGCAAAAAACAAATACATTCTTAACACACTGTCCAATTTTTACAAATGTCAGATAACCAGATTCAGAAACTGAAATGTGAACTTATTCCAACTAAAAGAATAGTCTATACATGTTTCATCCAGTTTCGTTCATATTAACATTAGCATGAATTTGTGATGAGCATGAATTGCTACAGGATCAGTTTCGTTCATACTAATACTAAGATTAGGAAATAATAAACTGATATGGTTCAAAATAATAGTATAAACATGTTACATATAGGCCAGGACAACAATTTTGCTTAATGTTTTATGCTAGGTGCGGAAGTAATCCCCCATCACTCCGAGCATGTTCCGGTGACACATTGAAATCGAATCATATCGGATCCAATAAAGCTAAAGAACCCTATTGAACTCCAATTATTGAATAATGATTTGAAGCGAAGGGGATAACTCACATTGCCGACCGACTGTGTGATAGTATATCAAGTATTACTGACTGACAAAAGTAGAAACTCTTTCCACCAATGATTGGTGGATAATATTGGTCGGTGATTCTGTTCCGTGGTATATTGATTTCCCTTTGACATCATATGTTAATCATACCTTTGCAGTCCAACTATGACAAAGAATGGTACTGGTACTTTCATTAGAATCACCTTTAATTCATTTTGCACTTCAGTATGCACCTACAACAAATAAATGAGCAGACTGGGACTCACCCCACGTAAAGAGCGATCCATCGGAAGCAACTGCAGCAGTGTGTCCATCTGAGGCTCTTGGGGATCTTCAAGTGGCATTCCTTGCCTTTCTGTGGGGACTGTCCACTTTGGTTATAACCTCAGACGTAAATTGCACTTTTTGTCGGCACACCAACAAAGGCTCCAGAGCACATCATCAATATCCATGTCCCCTGTAGATTATGATGCATAAAATATAAGAAGGTCGACTAAACCAACAAGCAAATAGACAAATAGTGCAGGGAAAATAAATAATTTCAGCCTTATGCAAGTCCCTTTTCGCCACCATGTTCATCTAATGACACAATCTAGAACCCAAATATATTTTAGTTACAAAAAAATACTATGAGACAAACAGCTGAAAATGCTGAGCTCGACAAATTAATATCAATGACAGTCAGCAAGAGATTAAGTTCCTTATCATAAATCATGCTGCTACAGATTTATCTCATGTAAATGTTATTCAGATACTAACAGAACAAGTGAAGTTCAGTTTCTTTTTAGACATTCAGTTTCAGTACCCATATATGCAAAGGTCATCCAATTCTCCAAATAGGACCTTTCAATTATGTGCAAACATTGCAAAACAAAAGCAATGAATAATGGAAGATGTTTTGGCCACCCTTGCTACCACAAGTGAAGCCACCACTCAAAGGATGCAAAATATCCATCGAAGGAGGGCATATGGTGCAGTTATAGCAGCCATTTTCACCTGCACAAGCAATAAAAGATTTAAGCAGAATAAAATTACTTTTAACGTCATTATACCAATATGAATCTAATGTGGGTGTTTATACCCACTGCGTTGCAAGCCATCAGTTCATAGGTCGTTCCTTTTGTGCACTCCCCTTTTCACTTGACTTCAACAAAAATCAATATGCTTGGATACTCAAAACATTACAGTACAAAATATTACAAGATACACAAATGGATAAGTTCAGTAATACCACCCAAGGACCACCCAACTCTGTTCGACATTGCTAGACCTTTACCATCCATTATGTTACAAAGATATCAGTCCTTCCTGACATTCTGATCAAAGATTATAATTTTATACAAAAAGTATAATTCATGATTATACCTCAAACATATATTCAAACAGAAATTAGATCATCAGATCAAAGCTGTATAATACGAGGACTTATGTTTGGAGTTTAGAGGTAGTACACAAGAATATAAACTTTCCTGCACTTCGATCCTAACATCATCGGTCCTACGATCACCCAAGATCTCACTCTAGCCACTAACAAATTAAGTGATAGAAAGACGATCAGAATTCCTGCGAGTCTGCCACCTCATCAGTGGCAGCCATGAAAAGTAGCAGAACAAATCAATTTTTCAAGCAACTCAACATTAATTAGTTGATTACATCAGCGCTGGTATTGAGGTCACACTAAAACTATTTCTAATGTTCTAATGCAAGATTGTAATTCATAACTTCATCATCCCTGATCCCTAGTTCCCTTACTCATTCTACTATTTCCAGCCATCCTCACGTTATTCTCAGCATCCAACGCAAGGACATTTGCTTCTGATTTCTACAGATTGAGGAACCTAATACACATGAGAAGTAAAAGATACTCCAGTCTTGTCAAGTCTCAGCGCCTGCTGCTCATGTAATGTTTCAGTGCTCGCGATTTGCAACCAGATGGTCTTGGCAGTTGCCGACCACAATTAAATAGTAAACAAAAGCCTATATCAGGCACTCTGCCACGGCGAGGAGACAGCGCACAAGGAATTAGATCCGAGATTCTGAAGTCCCACAACTGGATAAACCCTCAAACATTACCAAATAAACCAGTCAAGCTGGTAGGCCAGGTCGGCGAGGCGATTGGTACCTGTTGATGCCCATGAATCGGTTAATATCGATGCTCTGGAAGACGGCGTCAGAGTTGGTGCTGTCGACGTGGATAAGCCCGGCTGGTGGAGAAGCCCGACGGAGCGAGCCGGGGCGGGTGCTGGAGTCCCCGGATCTCATCCTCGACGGTGGCAGTCTAATCGCGGCACAAATTTGAGGGCGAGGAGAGGGAGCGGCGCCGGAGTGGGGTGGGCAGAGGCGCGGAGCGAGCTGGGGCGGGTGCTGGAGTCCCCGGGTCTCATCCTCGACGGTGGCAGTCTCATCGCGGCGCAAATTTGACGGCGAGGAGAGGGAGCGGCGCCGGAGTGGGGTGGGCAGAGGCGGAGAGGGAGGGGACCGGCACACTCGAAGCCGTGGCGGAGGAGGCCATCGATCCGACTTGGAGACACGAAGGGACACGGGATCGAGAAGGACCAACCCACCGACGGATTTTACGTCGTGGTGTAGACGACCTCACCGTAATTTTAATATTGGGTATAGATATAGAATAGATAGGAGAGTCCTGGTCCTAATAAAGACTTGCCAAAACAGTAGGCAACGGTCACAGGAAAGAATCCTAATCGAATAGAATCCTGAACGTCAAAAGACTTTGTGTGCCTATTCCACGAGAAGGCATAAGGTAGAACATGCAGCTCTATAATGCTAGCGTGAGAGCTTTAATGTGGGATCTTTCCGATATCACTAACAACTTTGGCACTCTGAAGCAGCGTATTCGCCAATGCTTCTGAACCTTATTCTCCAATATATTTACATGGACAGGACATGTGCATATCCATTTCCAGTAGTTTGTCTTGCGGTTAGTTTTCGTGTCAGCACACGTGCTCCATATCAAGCCACAATTGCTCCCAACCAATCATTTAGGTTTTGTGTGTGTATTTCATATTATCTATCCGAGCTTTCATGATCCTGAACCAACCAGTTGTCGATCCCCTGTTCGTGGGAGCACACTAGGGTGCCTAGATCAACAGTAGAGACGAACAGATAAAGAGTAGGATGGCTTAGAGCAACTCCAGTGGAGGACTCTAAAAAGCCCTCTACTCTAAAATTTAGAGGCCCCAACCAAAAATCCAACCCAGCAGGCCCTCCAAAAGGCCCTGTATTTTGCACGCCCCTCCAAATTCCACCTCCAAGCCTCTATTCCTGGAGGTCCTCTACTCCCCTCCCCAACACGTGGGACCCACTATTTTTTATTTCTTTTCTTTTTCTTTCCTCTTCTCCATTCTGGATCTCAAGCTGAGCCTTCTCCCGACCAGCGGCCGTCGCCCGCCCGCCGTCGCCGGCCGGCCGTGGCCCTCGGCCATCGACGGCCCCGACCGGGCCCGCCCTCCGCCGAAGCATCCTCCTCTTCCCCAGCCTGGCCCATCGCCTACCGTAGCGTCGCCGTCGGTCGACCGGCCCCGCCCGGCCTCGACCTGCCCGTTGGCCGCCGCTGCGTCACCGTCGCCCGATCGGCCACACCTAGCCTCGATCGGCCCTTTGTCCGCCGCCGCAACGTCGCCGTCCCCCGACCGGCCCCGCCCGGCCTAGACCTGCCCTGCCGTGTCCCTCTCGTCATGGCCCGACCCTGCCGCAGTGTCCTCGGTCGCACTCGCCCGTCCGCCGTCGTCAGCCTCGCCCGTAGCTGCTTCCACGCCCTCGACGCCCTCTCGCTCACCGGCCGTTGCCCATCGTCCACCCATGGACCGAACGGCGTTGGGACCCTGCAGCGGCGGCTTCTCCGACGGCGCGCGCCCACCCCGACCGATGCCGCATGTTCCTGCCAAGAAGAAACAGCGTCTATCCGCTGCACCGCCTCCTCCCTGGCCGAGAGCGCGTCCTCCCGGCGACGGCGCAGCGCCTTCCGCTGGCTTCCTGCCTCCCCCATACCACAGCTCAAGTCAGCTGTCTAGCTTCATCGAGCCGCCACACCACAACTCACACCTTGGCGCCACTGCTACTTGGGACGGCCGCAGCTCAACTTCATCACCAGATTTTGGCTTTGATGATGACTTCAACTCCACGCCAATGCCGATATTCGATTGGACACCTGACTCCTCTCCAAATGTAAATATTTTCTCTCACAATGTTTGCTCCTAGATATCTGCATGAAAGGATAGAATATGTGCATGTGATACTAGCATTTTTGTACTGTTTGCCAAATCATGTTCATTAAGGTCAAAAGTTTATAGTTCTGCACCTTCCATATGATCCACCATTGCTCCAAGCTCATTGTCAGTGTAGATGCCAACATTGTAACTTGGATGTTCAAGACTCCCTGTGATTAACCATTAATGTAGAATCACATGCCTAAGTTGTACTATTTGGTAGCGGCATCTGTTTTCTTTTATCAAGTTACTTAACTACAGATCTCTAGGCCATTCAAGACTGAAGCACAACAAAGTTATTGCCTCCAGGCTAACTGATCTATTTTTAGATGTTGGGATGTTTACCACATTTTATTTTTGTTTGCCATCTGCTATATATGGCTGGTTGTTTTTTTATGCATGGGCTCATTTTGGTGTATCTGAATGGTTTAATTGACCAATTAATTGGCTAACTACTCTAGACGTAGTTTGGTGAGTGGTCACAATACCTCATAACTTAGTATAACTTGTGCTTGGAACTGGTGTTGCTTAAGATGATGTGTTATGACAGCCCTGTTTTACTGCGCATTGTTAGTACTCCCTCCGGTTTTCTATTGATGCCGTTAGGACAACTTTATTAGTTCAAAAATGATTATAAAGATTGCTCTGGATCTTTTTGGGTTTATTATGTTACTCCAATGACCACTTCAAGTAATTCGAAATATTGATATAAAGTTTCAGTTAACCTCGATGTAAATTCCATTTAAGCTCACATCCTTCTGTCATGTGCTGAGATGCAGCTTGCTAATTTGGAGTGTTCAGTCATGTGGCTTTTATAATCTGACTCTTTATAATCTGAAAAGAAATATCACATTCAGAGAAGCTCTAATATAGTTTCTGAATTCAGTTTCTCCATACCTAGTAATTCAGTTTCTCTAGACCTCTAAAGTTGAATAGCTTGCAATCCATATCTTTCCTGAAATTATTTCTTGCCTATGTTTCTTACCTGAACTATGGCCATGTTTCTTGCCTGATATTGACTGAAGAGCATTTTTATTTGAGATTCCAGTAGTTGCCATTAAGATATGGAACTATGGCCATGTTTCTATGGCCATTAAGTCCAGTAGTTGCCATTAAGATAATTTTTTCTTCATCTGGTGTGTACAAACTCTATACTGTGAGCTTCCAGAATAATAAGCACCAGGCTTTCTCCTTTGCTGAGCTCTCCGTTGTCGTTGTTGTACATTTGACCGAATCAGTTATTTTGTGGTTGATGATTAGCACTGTTATTCCGTTGTCGTTGTTGTACATTTGTCGTGGTTGTTGTACATTTGACTAAACCAGTCACTAGTGACTGTATGACTGAATAGAGCATGATAATACTCAGCAAACATCTATTTTTCCTTTACTTATTTGTTACTTTCATATATAGGGCCCCTTTGGCATGACTCCTCTAAAACAGCTCCTCCACCAAAACAGCTCCTCTAGAAAACGGCTCCTTTATCAAAACGAATTCTCTACCAAAACGGATTCTTAGGGTGTTTGGCAAAACAGACTCTCAAGCCTTTGAAAACCAAAATAGATTCTAGAAATAATTGAGGATCTGTAGGAGCTATGTTTTTGAAGCTTTTGGCTCCTAGTTCATTTTAGAGAAGTGCTTCTTAATTCTAGGAGCAGAATCCGTTTTGAATGAAAGTGTTTGGACAGATTCTTGAGCTAGGAGCAGAATCCGGTCCAAGAGCTGCTCTAGGAGCCCTGCCAAACAGGCCCATACACTAGTGAGGGAGTCAACTCAATCGACAACTCATCCTTTACTTATTTTTTACTTTCATAAATATATATATATATATATATATATATATATATGTGACATGTCATCTAAAAAAATGTGACAGATGATTTTTAGTTCTATAGACAATATTCTCATTGTAACTTTTCACTGTCTGCTATTTACCATGAAAACGAACTACATACTTTGATTCTTCCAGAATAAAAGAATTAATACTCAGAAAATATCATGATAATACTCAGCAAATATCTGACTGAGAAAGTACCTAGTCAGCACAAAGAGTTATACTTAATCAGCACAAAGATTTGCTAGGATTCTATATCCAGATTTATTTTTTTCACTTGCTTTCTTCCATGTCCAGATTTGCTATAACTGATCATAGAAATATGTGTAGCTTACTTTTTAGCTGTTGACCAGCAAAACTTTTATACTCTGGTTTTTGAGAATAGTGCTAGTGTTCATTTGACTAAGAACAGTTTCTAATATATTCCTCTCATGTTTTGTAGGATCCAATGGCATCTAGCTCGCAAACTTTCATGGATCTACTGACACAGGACAATGATTCAGATTTGCAAATCCTGGTGCCCTCGCATGCCACTCCAACTACAAAGCCTAAACGTGGCAGCAACTAATCACATGAAGAAGACATTCAACTTTATGAATCTTGGATGAATGTCAGCAATGATTCTGTAGTAGGAACAGATCAGCCGACAAAATCTTATTGGAAGAGGATAGCTGACCATTTCCACAAGAACAAGGACTTTGAGTCCGACCGGAGTACCAAGTCTCTGGAGTTATGATGCCAAGGAATACTAAAGGATTGCATGAAGTTTCAAGCGTGCTACGAACAAATAGAGCGACTTCGTCCAAGCGGTGTCCCACACCAAGAGCATGTAAGCCTACACTTGATATTTTTATTGAATGCTCACATCTGAATTCAGTTGTCTCAATAGGATGATATTTTTGTTGCAGATGATGCTAGCCCAAACTAGGTATGCCGGATCTTCTAACGGCAAGGCTTGTCAATTCACTCATTGTTGGCTCAAGGTGAGAGGCACAGAAAAGTTTGCAGCAACAATGCAAACTGCTGGCAATTCAAGGCAGGCCAACTCAAGAGACATCAACCTCAATGTCCCAGCTGGAAGCCAGCAAGCGGACGACGAAGGACAAGAGCAATCGAACCGGCCCGTCAAGACAGCCCATCCTCTTGGAAGGAAGCAATCGAAGGAGAAGATGAAAATAAGTGACGGAGACGATGAATTCAAAGACATCATGAAAAATCTGTTGGTGATGAAGGCTAAGGAAACCGCTTTGAGGAAAGAAATTTGGATCAATGAACAGAAGGTTGATGAACTTGTAAAGAAAAATAAAGATGTGACACTCCGTGCCCAAATTTTTCTAGTTAGCATTTTTAAAACTAATCTCAAGGCTGGATTAACCTACCCAAGAAGTATCATTGACATGCAAAGTGTTTTGGGCACCGAATAAATTCAAAAACACTTTGGTTTGAACTACAACTCAAATTTCCACAACACAAATATGGTCAACCAAAAATATATGTTGTAGGGCATGTCAAATGAAAAATCTAGGACAAAACCCCACTGGATTTCATCAAGGTTTGATACCTCAAATAAATCAGACAAACTTAGCATTTAACCCTTTTCTCTGAATTTTCAGAATTAATCTAGAATGAATTTTGGAGCAAACTCTTCGTGCATATCACTTTCTAGAGTTTTACTTTTCAACAAAATTCTTCACTTAAATTTTCGAACGCGGGAAGGCCCTGTATTTGATTTTTCAAATTCGAATTGGGCCACGTTTGGAAATTGGAAGAAAAAGAAAAGATGCCAAGGTATATGTCGCGGGCCCCACCTGTCAGCCCCCAGGGCCGCGCCCCGCGCCCGACCGGGCCGTACGCTGGCGCCGCGTGGCGCCGGTGCCCTGGCCGCGGTTCTCCTGGTCGGGGGCAAAGGGGGAGCCCGAGGCCCGGTCGGAACCCCCGCCCATTTGTCTCTCTCTCTCTCTCTCCCGAGCTCTCACCCCGCCGCCATTGCTGCCCGAGCTCGAAGCTCGCCGCCCGGCCGCCCTGTCCCCTTTCGAGCCAAACCGCTCCGCCCCAAGCTCCGCCCCACCCCCACCCTGCTCCACGCCAAGGACCCCCAAAATGGCGGAGTAAAACCGGCCAATTTCGAAGAAAGCCGCAAAGAGCTCCGCCCGGCCGTCGCGGCCAAATTGCCGCCTCTCCGGTGAGCCATTTTTCTCCGTTCTTGCTCCGTTGCGTCCGCAAGGGATGGAGCTCCTCCTACAACCCTAACCTCTCTCCCTTGCCTCACTAGATCGCCGGATTTCCTTTTTCTCCCCACCGCAAAGCTCCGGCTGCCGCCACCTCCACGTCGACAGCCGTCTCCGGCGTTGCCCATCCTCCGTGGAGTCGACGCCGTTCTTCTCCAAGCCTCCGTGAACCTCTACGAGCTGACGGCACGCGATTTGGAGCTTCCCCGTGCCCGTGCGTCGCCGCCGAACCACCTCGCCACCACCATCGCCGTCGCGCCGCCGCTCCGGTGAGCTCCTCGGCCGCGTGAGACCCACTCCCGAGTCCGCCGCATCACGCGGAGTCCCGTGGACCCTCGCCGGGCCGCGCGCGACGCGCCAACATCGTTCCGGCCACCGCGCCGCCGCCTCCCGGCTCTGCGCCGGTGAGGCCACGAGGCGGGCCACATGGCCCAGGATCCCGTGTGGCCATAGCCACATGCGGATCCAGAACCCTGTGGTCAGCGGTGCGGCACAGAGCGCGGAGATTTAAATTTAAATCTCGAATGGCCTTTTCGTAATTAGTCCCGAAATTTATTTAAACTTAGAAAATTCATATCTAGAGTTCTAGACCTCCAAAAATTGCAAACTAAATTTTGTTGGACTCCTTGAGACATGTACTATTTTATGGTGCATTTAGTTTGGCATTATCAGAAGCAATTTATTTAGGTTAAATTCTTTTTAGGAGACTTAAGTTAAGTGCTTAGTTATTTAATTAATTGCCCCAAATTATGAAGCTTAATTTAGTTATTATCTTTAACATGTGCCTAAGAACCAGGAGCAATTTAATTGCTATTTTACCTAGTTTTTAACATGTGCCTAAGAACCGGACGGGCAACGAGGTGGAAAGTGAAGGACTGAAAGAGTCTTCAAGGTGGTAGCCCCGTCTCGTGCACACAAGGACCGCGTCGTGTCCGGCCCATGTGGATAAGTTTGAACGTACTGCTTGCATGCTGGTGTTGATGGGCCCAGTAAACCGACGTACCGATGGTGGCTGTATGTTAGAGAGATACCCTACTCCCTTGGTTACTTGGTAGGAATTTGGGAGGAGAGAAGGGAGCACTCTACTCACGGATGACGTCCGGGACGGCATCGCGTGGGGACCCTTCTCGGGGAGCTAGGCCCGACTAACACTACAGTACCGGCTGGGAAAGGTTGTCTCATGCGGCTTCGGGAAGCGCGTATGTGACGTGCAGTCAGGTTGCTCCTGTAGGATGTAAATCGATTCGAATCGCTGCCCCTCACAATGAACGAGTACCACTTGTCCCGTCGACCGGAACGTAGTAAGAAGAGAAACATTGATGATGATGATTATGATTAATTTGCTGTATTGCTAATTACTTGTTTTGGAAACTTGTAATGCAGTAGCTTAGTGCAAATTAAATTTATTCTTTTGAGCAACTTAATTAAACTGCTAAAAGTTGAAAGTAAGGATTCACTTGTAGGCCAGCTTAGTGCTTAATTGTATCCTACCCCCTGGCCTTTGCATGTCTAGGAGTCGGCTGTAGATGGTCACTTTGACGGGTCGGTCTTGCTGAGCTCTAGTTGCTCAGGGCTTTGCTCTATGTGGTTTTCGGAGGACCCCATGGGACAGGACTTCGACGTCGACGATGACGTCCGGCAGGATCAAACTCCGGGTGACGGCCACTACACTTGGGAGTGGTGCGGTCCGGATGAGTAGAGGAGTTGATGTGCCGGTAAGATGTTCGAGGGCAAGAACATCTGTCTCTGCCGGTGCCCGTGATGTTTCGCCGAGAGTGCGATCGTATCTCAATTGCTTCCGCTGTTTAATTGTTTTCCAAACTTATTAGCTTCTAATGCTCATGAGACTTTGATGTACTAAGGTACTTGGGATGAATGTAAGAAACTTGTACTTATATTCATTGTGCTATGCTTATGTTTGTATGTTGTAATATCGGGTATCACAGCGCATGATGCCACCCATGATGATCCTCGGAGATGGAAACGCCTCTTCGTGAGGCGGGTCCGTCACAGCGTGGTATCGGAGCCGTCATGGGGATATTACAACACCTTAAGCAGCCTATTTTCGAAAACTAGGACGTTATCGTGTGAGGACGTGCCCGTAAGGACTATATTAGTCGTAACGAGTGGCAAAGCTAACCCTGGGTTATGATTGTTTAATTACTTGTATCTACAGCTGTGGCTCGGGTATGTCCGCATTTAAATTAGCGGTCCGTGCCCGCGGACGGAGAATACGGGACAATGTTGGCTCGTGGCATACCATGGGGCGATCCTTTCCATGGATCGTAACTTGTAGAACTGTGCTTATTTTTGCAGTTTCTTTTGAATTTGATGTACTCGTTTCTGGAATGAATCTTCTGCAGGTACATAACAACGCTAGTAGGTGTGAGTCGATAATCTAGACTAACTTACGTGGTTGAGTGCGGGTCGTCACCCCGAAATCCGTACACAGTTGAGACGGTATAATTATTTTGTTTCTTTTCATGGTGGGGATGAATAGGATGAAATAAGGTGCATTCATGATAAAAATGGCCAAACCTAAAAGTCGGAAATTTTATAAACTCAGGAAATCTCAGAAACGGGCTAACCAAAGAAAATCCGTAACTTTTTGCTCGAATCTCAGATTTGAGTAATTCCAGATGTTCTGGAGACCTTAAGAGGTCAACTAATTTTTGGACGTGGCTTTGTGATGTTTGGATCCAGAGAGAGGGAGTTATGCTCTGCCTTGTTCAGAGGTGCTGCTTCTGTTTTTCAGAACGACAGCCGGGTTGGTATTACCCGTAACTCCTAGCTCAATTGCCGGAATGGGGTGAATGAGCACTTTCTGGAAAGCTTGAATCACGAGCTACAACTTTGTTAGTCTGAGGAAAGACTGGTTTTGAGGTTGCAGGGTCGAAAATCTCAGATTCCTCGCTCTGAACTGGAAATGCTTCAACCCTGTTTTCAGAATCGTATGTCGGTACTGTTTTGACCATATCTTTGTGCTCATGAGTTGGGTACTGGTGATCTTGTACCCATTGGAAAGGTTGAAACATGGGTCACAATTTTTGTATTCATTTGGAGGACCATTTTCGAACCCATCTGGCCCTTTTTGGTCAGTTTTTACTCACTGTACAGATTGCGGTTCAGAATGGACAGTCTGTACTCGATGGAAAGCTGAGATGGAAAGGTTGATCAAGTACTCGATGGAAAGCTGAGATGATACTCTAAATTATTGTTAGTATGAGGAAAGACCAATTCTGTCATTTCCTGGGGTAAAATGCACAGTTTTGTTGACTGTACGGTGTTGGACCGTCGGGACAGAATTTGATTTAATGGGGAAAGCTTACCGTTCCATAATCGTTACCATTTGTTTGCTCACATGATGCTCTTGGCTTAACATTCTTTTTCAGTGCGTCATGCTTATGTGGTAAAAAAATGTTTCCTATCCTTCGCAGATGCCGTCCGACAGTGAGTCCGACCGCGGTCACGCCGACGTCACGTGGTCCGCCGGGGAGGAGGCTTTGACAGAGGCTCTACCTGGTATGCTGTGGGCGTTGTTGGAGACCCTTGGACACACCCAGCCCCCGCTGTACTTCATACAGCGCGTTCAAGTTTCTGGGGTCCTCCTTCACAAGGTGAAGGTGGAGGTTTCTAACCACCCCGACGAGCAGGCAGGGTGCACGGAGTACCAAGTGTTCTCCAGGGACACCCACGAGGGCCGAGCTAAGATAGCTCAGCTCATTTTGATGGAGTTTGTGAGCTCTCACGGAGACTCCTTGTTAGGCACCCCTTTGAGCTGATCCCGACACTCGACTACTTCGACGAGGTAGTCGAGCGACGTCTCAGGAGGATTGCCCGCACGGAGTTGGGTTACCACGGCGTTCCTCGCTACGCGCGCGAGGCGTTCCGGATACACCGAGACGCGGACGTGATGGCTTCGCGCCTCCGGGACTGTGTGACCCGGTTGTCCATGGTCTGTCGCGAGCTGAGGGAGCACATGGACACTCTCGCCCAGGAGCGTTCCGACGCGATCCGGAGTCTGCAGAGCAAGACTCGGGAGGGCGCGAGAGTCGGACGACCTCGCCCGTGAGAGAGATGCCCTGTTGGTTCAGCGTAACCTCTTGCTGGAGGAGCGAGACGAGCTCCGGCAGGAGAGGGACGACCGGACCCGAGAGCGCGATGAGGCACGCCAGCAGCTGGTGGGCCGCAACGCGCGAGTGGCTCAGCAGGAGCACTATATCCACCACCTCCGGACCAACTTGATGGTTGCCCAGCAGTTGGAGCAGGAGCAGCTCCACGACATTCAGACGTTGGAGCAGCAGGTTGTGCAGTTGCAGCAGCAATTGCAGGCTACCCTGGCACCACCTCCGCCACACGATGACGCGTCCGACGTCGACGACCCGTAGGAGTGACCTCCTTCGGCAGGAGGATGTTAGGAGTAGATTGACTGGCAGCTGGTAGCAGATTATTTTGATTCTCGATAGTTGTATTAAATCGAGTAGTACCATCTAGTGAGGGATATTTGGAGGTGTGAGTGTATTGTATGGTTAGTAACGATGGATGTATGAACTATGAATGTTATGGAAATTGTGGCACTTTGTGCTAGTTTGTGAAATTGCGATTGCATTTAATTTCCATATGAGGCATTCTTTTACCTATTCGTACCATAGTCGTAAGACTTTTAATTGATTTTGGAAATCTTGTCTCGTTACGGATGGGTGATGACGTTGAGGTTTTGGACAACGGATGGATGTGGTCCGATTGCTTGTACCGCGGGGGTTTACCCGTGATGCTGTGGCAGGCTATGCAGTCCCTAGGCTACACCGAGCCCCCTGCCTACGTAGGGAAGGAGTTTGTGGAGCGAGGGATAATCACTTGTACCATGCACGTGGCTGTGCCGGGCAAGGCGATACCCCCACGCCAGGAGTCGTGGATGGTGACCACGACGAGTCTCGCGCTTTACAGCGCGTGGGACGCAGCCGCGTTGGAGGCTTTCACTAAGTTTTGTGAGCTTCACGTCGCTGACCTTGTAGGGACGCCGTACTTGTACCTACCAGTCAGCGACCCCTACGATAGCCGCTGGAGACGCCGCATGGCCGTGTTGTGTGACCCTACCACACCTCACTACAACCCCATGTTGGTGAACACCGCGTGCTATGCTAACGAGCTATACCGTCAGCACGAGTTCCGGAACAGAGAGGTGAACATCCTCGTAGGAGCCATGCGAGGGAATGAGGCTAGAGTTGTCCGGAGGGACCAGCAGGTCACCTCCCTCACCGCGAAGAACACGGCACTCCGTGAGCAGCTCCAGCAGCAGCAGACCCTCGTGGCGAATCTGCAGCAGGAGGTGCAGGCTACAGCTCGGGCCCGAGATGAGGCAGCAGCGTCGCGAGATGCAGCCGACGCCCGCTACTTACGTTTCCTCACCGAGTACGGTCCACGTGGACCAGGTCCTCGGGTGACCTTGTTCCTCCGTCAGGGAGAGCAGCTAGAGGACCCCGACTACGCAGAGGAGGACCGAGCGGCACCGTAGTGCGCGTTGTAGGGATTGTAGCCAACCCCCTACTTGTATCTTGTTTTCTCTTAAGATGTATTCGGAACTTGTTTTTAGCTGGATCGTGATTGTGCTGTGATGTCGGTGATTTATGTGCTAAACCTTGGTGTAGTATGGGAACTCTGTTGAATGCAGGATGATGAGTGGAATGATGATGTTTATCATTCCATAACTCCTGCGTTACATTGGTTTTACTACTGTTGTTGGCTATTAATTATGCATCTGTTTACTCTTATGTCAAGAATGTTTATTCCTTTCTGCGGATCAATTGGATTAACAGGATTCGCAACTTTGCTTGACAGAATGGTGAGAACGCACAACACCAACGATCTCCATGGCGAAGGGCCCGAAAGCTCGGCCCAGGGTGCTGGAAACGAAGCACCACCGCCGCCACCTGTCCCTAACCCTATGGACATGATGGCCTAGTTTCTCGCAGCCATGCGAGACAACCAGCAGCAGCAGAACGAGTTCCTGCGAGAGCTCCGCCAGCAGGTACCTGCCGGGGACGGCAACCGCGGGCGCCGGAACCGCGATGCGGCGCCGCGGGAGGCCTCATACCAGGAGTTCCTGGGAACCCAGCCCCGAGGTACGACGGCTCCGGCAAGCCGATGAGGGCGGAAGACTTCATTTGCCTCACCGAGTCCAAGTTTGGACTGCTCCACCGCACCGATGTGCGGAAGACGCTCTTTGCAGCGCAGCAGCCAGAGGGCGCCGCTAGTGCTTGGTGGGCTACCCACCCGGCCACTCCGCCTGCAGGTGCGCAGACCACCCGGGAAGACTTCAAGAGCTGTCTTCCGCGCTCATTTCATACCGGCAGGTGTGATGCGCCGGAAGGCGAGGGAATTTATGGCTCTCACCCAGGGAGGCCGCAACGTCCATGAGTACACCCAGCAGTTCAATCGGCCGGCACTCTATGCCCCCGAGCTGGTGGACACGGATCGGAAGCGCAAGGACCGCTTCATAGAGGGACTCGGCGCCGAGTTGCAGGACCGCCTTACCCTCAACATGGCGGGTAGCTTCTCGGAGTTCGTGAACAACGCCATCCTCGCCGAGGAAGGCTACCACGGGGTCCAGGCGGAGAAGAAGAGATCCGCGAGTGCTACGGGGCCATCCAACCCGCCCCGGGCGAAGTACCGCATGATCTACACCGACCCCTCCGGACAGCGCTACCGCTCACGGCCTATGGTGGTGCCGCGTCAATCGGCACCCCCACGGAGGCCCCCACCGCAGCGAGAGGCCCCCGCAGCAGCAGCAGATGGGACAGCGTGCTCCAGCACCCCGTCCCGCTCGAGCATGCTGCAGGGAACCGTCCGCCGCCACCCGGAGCCCCTTGCTTTGGTTGTGGCCGCCCAGGACACTTCGTTAGGGATTGCCCCTATCAGCGGTGGGGCAATGCTCCTAACCAGCAGCGCGGGAACAACAACCGAGCCCCGGTGAAGACAGGGCGTGTGAACTACACGTCCACCGAGGAGATTCCGGACGACGCTCCCGTGATGGCTGGTATGTTTTCTGTTCGAGACCATCCCGCCCTCATATTATTTGACTCGGAGCATCACATAATTTTATCGGTAGCATGTTTGTGGAAAAGTTTGGGTTATGCCGTAGCGCGATGAGGTCATTGTATTTGATAAAGTCAGCTAGTGGTCGGATCACCGCTAGAGATGAGGTTAGATGGGCACCAGTCACCCTACAGACTAAGGTATACCCCACAGATTGCATCGTTCTTCCTGGCAGTAATATTGATGTGATATTGCGCATGATGTGGATGAAATACCACAAGGCCGTGTTAGATATAGATGGTTTCACCGTTAGCTTGAATTCTCCATTGCATGGTCAAGATGTCCTTCAACCGACCTATCCTAAGAATTGTACTCCCGTAGTACATCAAGCTATTGTCGAGGGCCCGACCGATATTCCAGCTTGTCCGTGAGTTTCTTGATGTGTTTCCGGAGGATCTTTTGGGAATGCCTCCGGATAGGGATATCGAGTTCAAGATTGAGTTACAGCCAGGCACGGCTCCGATCTCAAAGAGACCGTACAAAATGGCACCCAAGGAATTGGCAGAATTGAAAGAGCAATTAAAGGAACTATTAGACAAAGGCTACATTAGACCTAGTTCCTCACCTTGGGGATGTCCGGCTCTGTTCGTCAAGAAAAAGGACAAATCTTTGCGCCTATGTGTGGATTACCGACCTCTCAATGCAGTCACTATCAAGAACAAATATCCATTGCCTCGCATTGATATCTTGTTTGATCGGTTGATGGGAGCCAAGGTATTCTCAAAGATTGATTTGCGCTCGAGCTATCACCAGATCAAGATCGAGGCGGAAGATGTGCCTAAGACAGCCTTCTCTACACGGTACGGCTCTGTATGAGTATTTGGTTATGTCTTTTGGGTTGACAAATGCACCGGCACACTTCATGTATCTTATGAATTCGACATTCATGCCCGAGCTTGACAAGTTTGTGGTGGTCTTTATTGATGACATCCTGGTGTACTCTAAGTCCGAGGAAGAGCATGCCGAGCATCTTCGCATTGTTCTCCAAAGATTGCGAGATCACCGGTTGTACGCTAAATTCAGCAAATGTGAGTTCTGGCTTAAGGAAGTTCCATTCTTGGGTCACGTCATTTCCGAGGAGGGCATCTCCGTTGACCCAAGCAAGGTGCAGGACGTACTTAAATGGGAAGCTCCTAAGTCCGTACCACAGATTCGCAGTTTCCTAGGCTTGGCTGGTTATTATCGGAGGTTCATTCCGAACTTCTCCAAAATTGCCAAACCTATGACCGAGCTTCGAAGAAGCGAGAAGAAGTTTGAGTGGAGTCGGGCTTGTCGAGAAGCCTTTGAGACTTTGAAGAAATTGTTGACATCCGCCCGGTGCTAGCACAGCCGGACCTTGAGAAGCCCTTTGACGTTTTCCGTGACGCATCGGGCAAAGGTTTGGGTGGAGTTCTCATGTAGGAGGGTCGAGTTGTTGCGTATACCTCTCGGCAGCTCCGGAAGCACGAGCAGAACTACCCTACTCATGATCTCGAGTTAGCGGCAGTTGTACTCACTCGAAGGTGTGGAGACATTATCTCGTTGGGTAATCTCATTCGTATCTACACCGATCACAAGAGCTTGAAGTACATATTCACTCGGGACGATCCGAACATGAGACAACGCCGTTGGTTGGAATTGATTAAAGACTATGAGTTGGAAGTGCACTACCACCCTAGGAAAGCAAATGTCGTGGCGGATGCACGCAGCAGAAGGCACATTGCAACCTCCTTCGAAGCCACTCGGTCAGCCAAGGATGGGCACTTCATCCAGGTTGTACCCCATGGGTCGCTCTACAACCTGGCTTTGATACCCACCTTGCGAGAAGAAGTGGTAGAAGCACAGAGAGCCGATACTTGCATTGCTCACCTCGGGAGGAGGATAAAAGAAGGAGATAAGCAAGTGGCCTGTTTCCGTGAGGACGATGCGGGAGTTGTCTGGTTCAAAGACCGCATTGTGGTACCAAACGTTCTCGAGCTACGTAAGAAGATTTTGGATGACGCTCACCTAGCCAAGTATGCTATGCATCCCGGCAGCAATAAGATGTACCATGATCTTAGGATGAGATATTGGTGGACAAGGATGAAAAGAGAGATTGCTCGCTACGTCGCTGAGTGTGACACGTGTCGTCGGGTCAAGGCTGATCATTTGAGACCCGCCGGACCGTTACAGCCACTTAGTGTTCCATCTTGGAAGTGGGATGACATTAGCATGGACTTTATTGTTGGCTTGCCTACCACCGTTCGGAAGTTTGATTCTATTTGGGTAATCGTTGATCGTTTGACGAAGGTGGCACACTTTATACCAGTGAGGACTTGCTATAGGATACCCAAGTATGCTCGGATATACATTGAGCGGATCTTGTGTTTGCATGGTACACCTAGGACAATCATTTCTGATCGAGGATCGCAGTTTGTGGGACGTTTCTGGGAGCAACTTCATGCCTCCCTAGGAACGAAATTGATCCGAAGCTCAGCTTACCACCCACGGATCGACGGTCAAACGGAGAGAGTAAATCGGATCATCGGAGGACATGTTGAGAGCTTATGTTCGGATCACGACAAGAAATGGGACGAATGCTTACCTCCGGCAGAGTTTGCTTACAATAATAGTTACCAGGAAAGCATTAAGATGGCACCGTTCGAGGCTCTCTATGGCCGCCGATGCCGTACTCCGCTCAGCTGGTCCGAGTCGGAGAGAGAACCATCTTTGGCCCCGAACTTGTGCAACAAGCCGAGGAGCGAGTGTTGGAAATACAAGCAAACCTCAAGGCAGCGAAATCAAGACAAAAGAGCTATGCGGCCGACCACTTGAGTTTAAAGTGGGTGACCTTGTATACCTTCGAGTCTCGCCGACTAAGGGTGTACAAAGGTTTGGCGTGAGAGGCAAGCTCTCACCCCGCTACATCGGACCCTATCCCATTGTGGCCGGTGTGGTGCGGTTGCTTACAAGCTAGAACTACCCGACACGCTCGCCGGTGTGCATGATGTCTTTTCATGTCTCGCAATTGAAGAAGTGTCTCAAAGCACCCGTCGATCCGAGTGTTAGATGAAGTAGTACCATTGCAGCCCGATTTGTCATACTCGAGCAGCCGATCAAGATTGTCGATACGAAGGAAAGAGTTACCCGACATGGCACTCGAAGTTTTTCAAGGTTCGGTGGAGTCACCACTCCGCAAGGGAGGCTACGTGGGAGTCCGAAGATTTTCTTCTCACCCACTACCCAAAATTCTGCTACAACCTAGAGGTACGTAAATCACCCCCTCCTTACTTGAGCTTAATCTCGGGATGAGATTTCTTTAAGGGGGAGGGCTGTGACACTCTATGCCCAAATTTTTTGAGTTAGCATTTTTAAAACTAATCCCAAGGCTGGATTAACCTACCCAAGAAGTATCATTGACATGCAAAGTGTTTTGGGCACCGAATAAATTAAAAAACGCTTTGGTTTGAACTACAACTCAAATTTCCACAACACAAATATGGTCAACCAAAAATATATGTTGTAGGGCCTGTCAAATGAAAAATCTAGGACAAAACCCCACTGGATTTCATCAAGGTTTGATACCTCAAATAAATCAGACAAACTTAGCATTTAACCCTTTTCTCTGAATTTTCAGAATTAATCTAGAAAGAATTTTGGAGCAAACTCTTCGTGCATGTCACTTTCTAGAGTTTTACTTTTCAACAAAATTCTTCACTTAAATTTTCGAATGCGGGAAGGCCCTGTATTTGATTTTTCAAATTCGAATTGGGCCACGTTTGGAAATTGGAAGAAAAAGAAAAGATGCCAAGGTATATGCCGCGGGCCCCACCTGTCAGCCCCCAGGCCGCGCCCCCGCGCTCGACCGGGCCGTACGCCGGCGCCGCGTGGCGCCACCGCCCGGCCGCGGTTCTCCTGGTCGGGGGCAAAGGGGGAGCCCGAGGCCCGGTCGGAACCCCTCCCCATTTGTCTCTCTCCCTCTCTCCCGAGCTCTCACCCCGCCGCCATTGCCGCCCGAGCTCGAAGCTCGCCGCCCGGCCGCCCTGTCCCCTTTCGAGCCAAACCGCTCCGCCCCACCCCCACCCTGCTCCACGCCAAGGACCCCCAAAAATGGCGGAGTAAAACCGGCCAATTTCGAAGAAAGCCGCAAAGAGCTCCGCCCCGGCCGTCACGCCGTCGCGGCCAAATTGCCGCCTCACCGGTGAGCCATTTTTCTCCGTTCTTGCTCCGGTGCGTCCGCAAGGGATGGAGCTCCTCCTACAACCCTAACCTCTCTCCCTTGCCTCACTAGATCGCCGGATTTCCTTTTTCTCCCCACCGCAAAGCTCCGGCCGCCGCCACCTCCACGTCGACGGCCATCTCCGGCGTTGCTCATCCTCCGTGGAGTCGACGCCGTTCTTCTCCAAGCCTCCGTGAACCTCTACGAGCCGACGGCACGCGATTTGGAGCTTCCCCATGCCCGTGCGTCGCCGCCGAACCACCTCGCCACCACCATCGCCGTCGCGCCGCCGCTCCGGTGAGCTCTCGGCCGCGTGAGACCCACTCTCGAGTCCGCCGCATCACGCGGAGTCCCGTGGACCCCTACCGGGCCGCGCGCGACGCGCCGACGTCGTTCGGCCACCGCGCCGCCGCCTCCGGCTCTGCGCCGGTGAGGCCACTGGGCGGGCCACACGGCCCAGGATCCCGTGTGGCCATGGCCACACGCGGATCCAGAACCCTGTGGTCCGCGGTGCGGCACAGAGCGCGGAGATTTAAATTTAAATCTCGAATGGCATTTTCGTAATTAGTCCCGAAATTTATTTAAACTTAGAAAATTCATATCTAGAGTTCTAGACCTCCAAAAATTGCAAACTAAATTTTGTTGGACTCCTTGAGACATGTACTATTTTATGGTGCATTTAGTTTGGCATTATCAGAAGCAATTTATTTAGGTTAAATTCTTTTTAGGAGACTTAAGTTAAGTGCTTAGTTAATTAATTAATTGCCCCAAATTATGAAGCTTAATTTAGTTATTATCTTTAACATGTGCCTAAGAACCAGGAGCAATTTAATTGCTATTTTACCTAGTTTTTCTAGGATTATTGAATTATTTTTCTTGCACATGTGATAATGATTTAAATGCTTCATGAGAGTTGATGAAGGAGATAAATTAAATAATCACCTTAAATCATTTTCACCCCGCTGGACACCAAGTTAATTTATACTCATGAATTAAATGTATTTGATGAAATTCGCACGTATTCCATAAAATAATTAATATCATGTTTTCATCAAAATTTACACATCACTTTTGCATCATGTAGCTACGGTGGTGAACGTGGTAACCGGCGAGGAGGAGCCGAAGCTGCTGCTATTGTTGACCCCGCTGTTCAGGGTCAAGCTCAAGGCAAGCCCCGGTGCACAACCTTTTAATTTAAGCATTTTAATTTCATCACTATGGTTGTAGGTCGGTATTGTGCATTAGGTCTACAGGAGTTGTGATGAAAACCCTAGCATGCGGTAGGACCCTGTTTACCCTGGTTTGATCACCCTACGCTAGATGCTTGCATAAATAGGGCGATGATCCGTCAAGTGGTACGGAGACCACTCGTAGATAGGACAATCACTTTTGGACACGATGCTGAGTATCAAGATGAGAATGGAAAATTGGAGGCCGGACGGGCAACGAGGTGGAAAGTGAAGGACTCGAAAGAGTCTTCAAGGTGGTAGCCCCGTCCGTGCACACAAGGACCGCGTCGTGTCCGGCCCATGTGGATAAGTTTGAACGTACTGCTTGCATGCTGGTGTTGATGGGCCCGAGTAAACCGACGTATCGATGGTGGCTGTATGTTAGAGAGATACCCTACTCCCTTGGTTACTTGGCAGGAATTTGGGAGGAGAGAAGGGAGCACTCTACTCACGGATGACGTCCGGGACGGCATCGCATGGGGGACCCTTCTCGGGGAGCTAGGCCCGACTAACACTACAGTACCGGCTGGGAAAGGTTGTCTCATGCGGCTTACGGGAAGCGCGTATGTGACGTGCAATCAGGTTGCTCCTGCAGGATGTAAATCGATTCGAATCGCTGCCCCTCACGATGAACGAGTACCACTTGTCCCGTCGATCGGAACGTAGTAAGAAGAGAAACATTGATGATGATGATTATGATTAATTTGCTGTATTGCTAATTACTTGTTTTGGAAACTTGTAATGCAGTAGCTTAGTGCAAATTAAATTTATTCTTTTGAGCAACTTAATTAAACTGCTAAAAGTTGAAAGTAAGGATTCACTTGTAGGCCAGCTTAGTGCTTAATTGTATCCTACCCCCCTGGCCTTTGCATGTCTAGGAGTCGGCTGTAGATGGCCACTTTGACGGGTCGGTCTTGCTGAGCTCTAGTTGCTCGGGGCTTTGCTCTATGTGGTTTTCGAGAGGACCCCATGGGACAGGACTTCGACGTCGGCGATGACGTCCGGCAGGATCGGACTCGGGTGATGGCCACTACACTTGGGAGTGGTGCGGTCCGGACGAGTAGAGGAGTTGATGTGCCGGTAAGATGTTCGAGGGCAAGAACATCTGTCTCTGCCGGGTGCCCGTGATGTTTCGCCGAGAGTGCGATCTGTATCTCAATTGCTTCCGCTTGTTTAATTGTTTTCCAAACTTATTAGCTTCGATGCTCATGAGACTCGATGTACTAAGGTACTTGGGATGAATGTAAGAAACTTGTACTTATATTCATTGTGCTATGCTTATGTTTGTATGTTATAATATCGGGTATCACAGCGCGTGATGCCACCCATGATAATCCTGGAGATGGAAACGCCTCTTCGTGAGGCGGGTCTGTCACAAAAGAGATCGAAGACAATCGTCGGTTACAAATTGAAGAGCACAAGTTGGAGATCGAGCAACAACGCATCATGTGGGAACGAGAAAAGTAAATTATGTTCTCGGACGTCAGCAAGATGGACGAGAACCAAAGGACATATGTTCTGGCCAAGAGAGCGGAGTTAGCGAAGGCCGTCTTGCTTAATGCTACTGTAACCGATAATGCAAGTGTAGGTGAAAGTGCGTGCTAGTGAAAGTGCTAATGTTCCTTGTTATATAAAATGCACTGGTGGTTCCTTATTGGTAGTGTGCTATAATGGATCTGTCTCATAATGCACTGGTGGTTCCTTATGATTACTGAATATGAATATCATAGTTCAGATTGTGAATCAGATTTTATGATCTGGTTCTGTAAGCACTTTTGTTTCTGATAATTTAAATACAACAGTAGAAAAAATATACATTATCTCATATGAGCATATATCCTATCTTCAAGTTTTCAAGCGTCCAGAAGTACTTCTTTTCATTGCATCGACTTTGTCCTGGAAATCTCTATTGACTATGCTCACTCATCAATAAGTACTTCTTTTCATCAATACTTTCTACGCTTATTATTTAACAGCTCCATGCACATGGAAGATAACCTGCCTATTTCTGGAGATTAATCTGTGAGGACTGAAGGAGGAATCGACAAGTCCTTGCTGCCAATCCAGGGGCATCTCTCTTGACAGCCAGCGTTTGCATTGCAGTGCACCCTATCAGCCGAGCTCAGAGATTCTGCTGGAGCTTGTGCCTCAAGTTTGGCACATTTTAAATCCTGCTTGGTTCTTGGTCAGACTGATTTAATGCACTTCTGCAACCACATCTGAATCATAATCAGTGTCCCCGAAATCTGGTAGTCCTATATGCATTACATATGCAGTGAGTAGAACTTCAGACAAAAGCTATGTTATGAGAGAACTTTGAACAAGGCAAAATGGAAACTACACTTATACATTTATTATAAATTGTGCAATGAAAGTGAAGAAACATAGAAGAATACATCATCTCTTTTATTATAACTTATCCAACGAAAGAGAATACACATAGAAAATACATCATCTAGAGCACATCATCTAGAGCTATGAATTGACCATAAGTGCTCCACAAGATCATCACGTAGTTGCTCATGCATAGACTTTTCCTCAATCTCTTCGTGTATCTTCAAGAATTTCTCGATCAGTACAGATCACGATATTCATAGTCCTTCGGCTTCAACACTAGAATACCAAAGCAATCTTGATGGTAATTGAAATCATCTTCATCCTCTCGCTCATCTTCAATGATCATGTTATGTAGCAAGACACAAGATTGCATTATATACCACAGTTGCTCCTTGCTCCATAATCTCGCTGCACCTCGCACAATTGCAAAGCGAGCCTGAAGTACCCCGAATGCTCTTTCTACATCTTTCCTTGCTGCTTCTTGAGCCCTTTTGAAGTTGAGTTTCTTGTTGGTCTCAAAATTTTAGAATGCCTTCACAAATGTTGCCCAGGCTGGGTAAATCCCGTCGGCAAGGTAGTATCCCATTGTGTACTTGTTTCCATTGACCATGTACTCCATCTGTGGTGCCGTCCCAGAAGCAAGTCTATCAAAGAGTGGAGATCTAGGCATGACATTAATATCATTTAGAGAACATGGTAGACCAAAGAAGGCATGTCATATCCACAAATGTTGAGAGGCAACGACGTCTAAGATCATGGTAGGACCATCCTTATTCCCTGAGTAGGCACCTCTCCACGCTGTAGGGCACCTATCCCACTTCCAATGCATGCAATCTACAGAACCAAGCATGCCAGGAAACCCTCTCACGCAACCTCGCTGTGTCCTGGGCATTGGGTGCCCTCAAATACTGTTCACCAAAGACATTGACAACAGCCTCCACAAAATGTGTCAGACACTCAATGATTGTGCTCTCTCCCATCCTGACATAATCATCCAAGAAGTCGGCAGAAGTGTCGTAGGCAAGCATCCGAACGGTTGCAACGACCTTCTGAATTGGAGAGGCCCCAAGAACTCCAACGGCATTGGGCTTCTGACGAAAGTAATCGTCATGAGTTTCTACTGCACCAACAATACGCAGGAAAAGTGACTTGGACATCCGAAATCGTCGCCTAAAATGCTTCTCAGGATAGACACACTTTTTGGCAAAGTAATCGAGATAGATGCGCTCATGACCTCCTGAAATGCCCCTCGGTAAGTTGTGACGACCCAGCCTCCAACCACGATACTTTCTCTTGGACTTGCTCCTCTTCCAACCCTCATGGAGACCGGCAATGATCAAGAGGTCATCAATATCAGAATCCTCTTCCTTCCACCAACGGGCATTTCTACGTCGAGAACTTGACATCTCCAATTGCAATAAAAACAATAATCTCAGTTAATATGGAGAACAAATTACCCGCTCTTAAGCTTAGTCAAACACATTTAAATAGATGACAAAATCTTCCTCACATCAAATTGGTTACTACACCATGTTCTATCCTAGCAATCTGTGACTGACTGACCAGAACATGCAAACAAATCCTACTGCATTCAAAGTATGTGAGAAGCTCCCATGCCAAAGTTCAGGAGCAAAGCCCTGGTCTCAGTTGCATCAACCAAAAGATCAAAATATAAAGATCACAGCAAGAGATGATCAGATTTTTATCACAACTCTACAGGCTTCAAAATGAATAAGTTGAAAGACAGTAATACTTTTAACAATGTATTTCACTGGAACATTGAGGATATGACCAGGATAGGCTTAATAATGCAGTGGCAATCATCCTATGAAATTAATGTAGAACAGTTGTAAAATAACATCTAGTACACGTTAAAATTTTCAGTTGCACACAGCCACACAGTCAGACACAAGCAAACTTTGCATATTTGTCTCCAGCAAAACAAATTTTGCCTATTTGTTTCCACCACAAGGTTGATTGGCAGCCCAAGGCTGGAGCAAGTATCACTCGAATGACACAAGCTTAATTACCTAGAACTGACTATCACTTGACTGCATCCAATTTCTCTTACATTTGACACATGAAGCAACCTCACACAAAACTGCACAAACCAGACGAACAAAGTGCGCACGGGGCGGCGGTCGGGCATATGATCGACGACGAACAGAATGCTTACCTCGACATAGTGGACGACGAACAGGGCACGGCCGGGCGAGACGGCTTGCGGTTGGGGATCGCTGGGATCGGGTAGACATGGCGGCGTGGTCGGTCGGACGGGGTACGGATGGGAGCAGGTCGTCGTAGGGGTGCAAAGCAGCGGATGGGTGAGGCCGAGGCAAGGCGGTGCGGCCGCCGGACGCCGGAGAAGCGGCGGTGCGGAACCGGCGGCGCCAGATCGGTGTCGCGCGGGACGAACAGAGGAGCGGCAGGAAAAATCGATGCTTTCTCTCTATTCGGCTGACAAGTGGGCCCCATACAAATGGAGGCATGTTTGCATTTTGCTGCTGGAGTTGACATCAAAAACTTGGGACGAATAGAGAGCCAATTTTAGAGGCTGAACTGGAGTTGCTCTTATAAAGTTTTATAGAGTTGGGACGATCATTCGTTGTGGTGTTCCCACAATCAGACAGACACTAGTCAGTGGAGCACACTTCAAATTCACCCTACTCCGTAATAACTCTCACCTCAAGCCTATATTAGAACACACTATCGAGAAGTTGAATCAGACTTCTCCAACTCTGCACGGCATGTTAGCTTTCCCTACGCTTATGGGATTAGGAGATACCAGGACGGAGTGTGCCAGTGTGACAACATTTTTCACCTGATCTAGGATTTGATCGTGGAGGTGGCACAAACGTACTTCGTGTTCCACACTTCCGTACGACCCTTTTGCACCCTGAGTAAGAGTGTTTGTTGTTTCTTCATTCTCGAATACATGTATGTATCTAGTACAGCACTTGCATATAAACTTGCAGTAGTTTATCTTACATCCGTGTAGCCCAGATAACGGAACAATTACATAGGTGCAATTGAGTGATGAGCTCTGCAAGTGTGTGGTTGAGGCACACTCTCAAGCAACTGGACCATCAGCCCCTCGTCTGGTTGAGCAACCCAGATAGAGATCAATTGATTTACAGCAAGGAAAAAACAGGTTGGGGCTAATAAGTGATTCACCACTGTGGTTGCTCCAGTTATCATCTGATCAAACACTTGTAGCAGCTGCCACTACAACAATCACGTACTAGTTGTGGGACTCAAAATCATGTAGCTGAGGGACTCAAAAATGAGCCGTCACTACAGCTTAATTTAATTTTTAGCGACGGCTCATAACACGGTCCACCGCTATAAATAGGATATCTATTTGTAGCGGCGAACCACTTCCCACAGCCCACTTGTATATAAAAACCGAACCCTAGCCATGCTCCTCACTCCCCAGCTACCTCTCCCCTCCCTTAGATGTCACCGCCACCCTCTCCCAAGTCATGCCTCCCACCTCTCCCCCTCCCTTGTCACGCCTCCCTCTAAGCCAGTCAGCCCACTATTTCTCGCCTCCTCCCTCCCTAGATCTATAACGCGTAGGCTTGACCCGACAGCGTGACGGCCCTAGCGGGTAGCATGGCGACGGTGGTCTCCTCTTCCAAGGCGGCCTCCATCCTCCCCCAAGGTGGCGTGGCGGCGATGCCTAGGGCCCAGATCCAATGGGCTCAGTGATAGCAGCTTCCTCTCCTCTCCATGGCAGGTGGCATGGCAGCGGCGTGTAGGGCCCAAATCTAGCAGCCTCAGTGACAACAGCTTCTTCTCCTCTCCATGGCAGGTGGCGTGGCAGCGGTGCGTATGGCCCAGATCCGGTGGGCGGCACAACGACGATGGCTTCCTCTCCTCCAAGGAGACGGTCGAGCCAGCCGGATCTGGTCACCCCTCCCCCCCCCCTCTCCCCATGGAGGCTCGACAATGGACAGATCTGGCCTCTCCCATTCTTTGACGGCTAGCGGCGACCCGGGGGCAGTCAGATCTAGCTGCCCCCTCCCCCTCCCCGCTCTCCGGCAGTGGGTGGTGTCGCAGGGTAGGAGCAGGGCCAGGGCGCGCGATGGCAGTGAGCGGGGCCAGGGCACGCAATGGTAATGAGTGGCGGCATGAGTTGTATGGGCGTGCATGGGCCTACTTTTTTAATGGGGACTGTAGCAACGGGCTACCTCATTCATGCCGTTACGGTCCATTTTTTAGCCTCGCAACCATAGCGGCAGGTTCGCTGACCTGCTGCTGCAATGCCTTCTGGCCCATGGCTATAGTATGTTATTTTTGTAGTGTGTGCACCCTGTTTTTAATAAATTACTACTACGTCAACTTACTATGTTTCACACTGAGAGATTTAACAAAACGTTCCCTGATGAACGCTCGTGATATAGCTACTATCATGGATGAGGCAATAACACATCCATAGACAGCATGGGGTTAGGAGGCACCGGAAGTGCGTGTATAAGGATAACAATATCTTTCACGTAGCTGAGAATTCCATGTTCAACAATCACAGCACGATACACAACACATGACTCTGCAGCTCAAGTCCATTGGAAACTACTGTTCTGGTCCAAAGAATTTGCATCCAAAGAATTTGCATCCTAAGCAGATGGAAGACCTCGCACGACGCTTCTGGAGATTGGCCTCGCTTAATTGAAATACATACTTAAATGCATGGACAAAAATGGAAGTTTGTATCATTTAGTGCCTGGATCCACTCACAAATATTTTCCACTGTGCTTGTAAACCTCGAAGGTTAACATGGTTCATTTCCTTTCTCATTACCTAGCAACTGGTACGATTGAACAAACACAAATATTTAACAATTTAAAATATGTCATTAGCTTTTATCTTATTATGTTATCATCGCTACTTGTTCTTTCCCTGTTTTTTGCATATGATTACATATGTAATGGCAGTGTGAGGTACTTCATCTATGTCGTTTTACCACTGCACCCACTACTACAAATTGCTACTGTAGCAGCAGGAAAAAGAAACACGTAACGGCGCTAGTAAAAGTGCACTGCAGTTAAAAATCGCTATGATTTTTAGCAGTACAAATATTATTTAGCTGCGGCCTACAAAAGACCTGCCGCCACAGCCTAGCCCACACACTCCCTCAAACCCTAGATTGCACCGGAATATAAAATGACTCCATTCCCACTCCCCCACTGTTCCCAGCCCCCCCCCCCCTTCCCACTCTCTCTCTCTCTCTCTCTCTCTCTCAGCTCGTCGGATGGACCACCATTGCCGGACCCCTCCCTCCCGCGCGGTGCGACCCTAGGCATCCCCGCGCGGCAGCGCTGCCCCGGTCCTAAGATCCCCCTCCGCGGTCGAGCCAGGAGCTATGACGGGGGCCTCGGATCTAGCCTCCCTCCGACGGGCGTCGCGCGGGCATATCTTGGGCGTCTCCGGCGGCGGCAAGCTCGAGGCGTCTTCGAGGGCGGTGAAGACCATGGCAACATGGCGGGCGGCGCGGGCCAAGTGTGGGCCTAGTAGGTTTTTTTTGTTTCTTGTGGGAACTGCAACAGCGGGTGAAGATGTAACTCGTCGCTACCATTTTTTCTCTTTTACGGCGGTTCAAGATATTTGTGCCACTATTGAAGTGTTTTTGTAGCTGCGGAGCCGTAGCGACGGGTTGTCATACCCGCTGCTACAGTAGGTTTTGCCCGCTACAGGCCGTTTTTCTAGTAGTGACCGGAATTGTGTGAGCTTATCAGATCAGATGGCGCAGCCACACCACACCATGTGTGCTGAGAAACTTCATTATTTTATTTGTGGAGCAACAAATGGAAAGGAAATAATCACCTGCGGATCAGTTTCACTAATATTTTTGTCCCTATATCATCCCTTTAGATGAAACTACCTTCTTAGGGCATGTACAACCCAGATACGGGGTGTGTCTCTTAATAAATGATACGAGATGGATAAGTAGACATGTCATACATCCAGAGATAGCCTTATTGTCTATAGACAATTTAATGCTATGTTGTCATTAAAGATTAACTATAAACAAATTTATGTATACCATTGTGTGGTAGTTTGATGGAAATGTCATTGCCAGAGCTCGCTCCACTCCTCTCCTTCGGTCACTAATTCTTATCCACGGAGTGAGAGGTCACGAATTGTCCTATTCTTTTCTCTCTTCCATTATCTTCTTCTCTCCTCCCTTTCTCTTTCTTCCTTTCCCTGTAGAACAAATCCATCCAGCAACCTAGCGCGTGCTCTCTCTCTCTCTCTCTCTCTCTCTCTCTCTCTCTCTCAAGACTTGATGTTCAACGTCTTGTACCGTTCCCTCCCCACCTCGCTCTGTCTCTGCCGCACCCTCCCCGACGAAATCCTCCTCCACGTCGTCTTCCACCTCCCTGCCAAGCATAGGCCTGCACCGCCACACTCTCCACTCACCTGGACCCGCGCGGGGATCCAGTCGCGAGCTCCACTATGTCATCCACGACGGCAAGCCTCTAGCTCTTGCAAGATGCGGTCCTTCATAGGTCCACAAGGAGAAGGAAAGTTCCTGCGTCGCGCAGCTGGGGGAGGAAGGAGAGCGTGCGGGCGCACGGGATCCAGCATGCCGTCGTCCGGGGAAGACGACCCTCTACAACGGGCGCGTTGTCGTCCACTCTGCCTCGGACAACGGGACGGACGCGTCGCCTCGACGGGAGCCCCGTCCGTGGGCTTCGCCAGGGGTTTAAGTGCTAAAAAGCCAAGACACACATGCGGTTACGGCCGGCGTTGTACATGCCCTTAGCCAGCATACATAAAGTAACTTCATCGCTTTTAAGTTTGAAGTACCTATTGGTGCATACCTTTATTTATGAAGCGTTAAATCTAGAGTAATCAATGGCCCATATTATTTGCACACACATTAAAGAATCTCATAACTTATACAGGCGCGTCGCTCTCCTCGGGCGGCTCGGGCGAAACCCTAGCCGCCGCCGCCCAGGTCCCCGCAGCCTCTCCTTTGCTCCCCGCCGCCGCTGGAGCAGGCCGCGGACTCACCGCGCGCCCGCGAGGAAGGTGGCGGCGCGGCTCCGGTGCCCGGCGCATGCTCCCTCGCCTCCCCTTCTTTTCCAACCTTTTCCCCCTCCTCTTCGGCGACTAGTGGCGGAGACCGGCCACTCTAGCACCGGATCCGGCACTTGGGTGCCCGGATCTCGTGGGAGGAGTGCCATGGCTCCCTGTTCATCTTCCCCAAGCTCGTCGGAGCGGGGCTGGACTTAGGCCTCCCGGGCGGTTCCAACCCCGGTGAGGGGCGGTCGGCCCAACGCCCTTGCGACTGCGTCGGCCCGACGCCCTTGCGACTGCCGCAGGCCGTGGTCGGCTCGGTAGGGTGGACCAGCGTACAAGGGCTTGGTAGTGGCGTCGTCCACCGCCGGTACCCTGTGCGGTCGTTCCTTGTCGGAAGGAGGTCGTTGTTCACCGCGTATTGTCGAAGATTCAAGCTATCTTTATGAAGATGCAAGATTTGAGGCTTCGGGTGGTTTCGGGAGTGGAGGATCAATCGGCGACGGAATACTAGGGATTCCTCTTCAGATTTAGTTCTCCTGCATTTGGAGCAACCTGAGGACAGAGAAGATGGCCCGGCTGGAGCGGTCTAATCCGTGTACCATTGCTATGCGATGGGGCATGCGAGGACCGTGCTGGCGGCGACATGATGATGGTGGTTGACGACGCTGTGCAAGTTTCCAGTGGTGGTGGCTCTCGTTTTTGCGAGGAGGCTAGAAAAGCGATTAGAGCGTTATTCGAAGCTGTGTCTACATCCATTGGCGTCCTTCAGCGTTGATCTCCTAGGAATTAGTTTTCAGTGATGGTGTTGGTTGGTTAAATCTTCACGTGGAACTAAGTGTCGACTTGAGCGTTTCCGGCTTTCGACCTACATCAACGGTGTTTTTGTGTTCTAGCATTGTGTTATAGCTTTGTCTCTTCACTTGTAGCGGTGTGTGTTTGTCTCTCTTTGTTCGTTGTTTTGTGTGGGCCTAAGTGCTCTCATGTAATCTGCTGTGTACCCGAAAGGGTAGAGGCAGGAACTTCTGTTCCATTATCTAAAAAAATACAGGCGATCAAGTGTTATATGGATCCCGCAGCACTCTTTCATCTGTGGAACTAGCAATTTGCACACACCACGACTTGAGTAGCCACGAGGCGTTGCCTTTCCCCGCGACCATCACTCTGTCAGGTCCTGTGTTGTGTTCCAGTTTCACAAAAATTTCTAACGAAAGTGGAGCCGGGGAGGGGAAGGGATAGTGAGAGCGAATAGTATATTGGCAAATGTGAAGTGATTCTTGGCCCAAAAAACACTGCAACTTGCCTGAAATCACTTTCGCGCTTCAGAGCTGAAAGAACTTTAGTCAGTTTTTGCTTGCCTGAAGCATGTTGTGGTGTCTATCTTTAAGCAAAAGAAAAAATAGGTGGCTTATAACTACGAAACCGGATTCATTCTGAAAAAGAACGGGAAGCCATGTTTTCTAGGTTCCTTTAGTGACTGCCTTTTAAGCTCAGAAACACCCCAGGAAATTGAAAATTTTCACGGGTCCCAGAGGTGACTTTAAAAGGAATGGAGAAAGGTATCAAAATGCACATCTCTCACTGCTTCATCCACTGACACTTATAAAAGGGAGCGGCAAGCCAAGAGAAACGTTTGATGGGATATAGAATGTGAGTGTTGAGTTAATGCCATTGAGCGCTTATTATACACCATAAGCAGGATCGACTTGGAATTGGAGGTGCCAGGAACCAAACGTAAAGCTGCAATCTGTTGATGAGATGAAGGATTGTCTACTAACGTGGCCTGTGTAGAAACCAGAGTCCAGAGGGACAGAGCTTGCTGCCAGAGTTGTGAGGATTGAGCACTGGTGCTGCCGGAAGCTCAATTGTTTGTTTCGCCGTGGTTGGTGTCATCATTCGTTGGCGACCGCCATGGTAGACAAAAGGAACTGGCTCGCGGACGGGGATTGAGTCACTGGAGACAGTGAGACCGTACTGAACTATGTAACCAAGACTAGAGCAGCCGCAGCATTCAGATTTTAGAGTTAGCTGGTCTCCAGAAATTTCCAAACAGGAAACCATAGCAAGATCGACCGAAACTTTCTAATCAAGAAGGTAGTATTGGCACATGTGAACACAAACGTCTGCGTGAAGTCTGCAACCTGTCTGAAATTATTCCGATTGGGGTGAGGTTCATTTCTGATGCTACAACTGGTTATGAGTGAACAAGACTATTGTTATTCCTGATTTTGACTTGAGCGGGCATGAGCTCTTCGCTTCCCCGCGGCCGTCAGTCCCTATCATCTTTCCAATTTCAGAAATTTCTGACAAAAAGGGAGGGACGGCAAGAGATGCTAACGAAGTATGTTGGCAAATGTGAAGTGATTCACGGCCTGAAGACACTGGTTACATTTTTTTTAACCAGTTGTTGCTTGCAACCATGTTTTTATGCATGCAAAGAGGAAAGCTGAATTCTTCATTCTGAAAAGAAAATGCAATCCATGTGATCTATAATTTTTAGTAAAAGTAAAGCCTTTCTGAATTCAGAAACATCCAGAGAAAATGAAATTTTCACGTGTCTTAAAAGGACTTGAAAAGAAGAGGTGGGTAGCTGCTGAATGGAGGAAGATATTGATGCTCATTCTAATAACTCCCTGCCTCATAATACATTGATACTGATAAAAGGGAGCAACAAGCCAAGAAGAAACGTTCGGCTGTGTATATAATAAGAGAGTTCAGTTGATGGCATTGGGTACCTTATTATACAACGAGAAGCAGGATTTACTCGGAATTGGAGGTGACAGGAACCAAATATAAAGCTGGAATCTGCTGCGCAGATAGAAGATAATTGACTTGTGTAGCCTAAAGAAACCCGATGGATATAGCTTGCGCGTAGAGTTTGGTGGATTGAGCATTGTTAGGTGTGGAATTCCAAAAGGTTGTGTCACAGATGAATCACGATACAACCTTTTGGAATTCCAGATTACTTTTACAGATGTAACTCTGCTATAAATGATGCTGTTCCTCTGAAATCTTAATTAAAACTGAGGACTGAGGAGGCGTGATAACAAAGTAACAGAAGTAAATCGTGTTTTTACAGGGGCCTGATAACTTTTTAGCGCATCCTATGGCCTATGCATTTTTGAGCTTTCTAGTTCTTTTTTTATTTTGAAATATTCATTGTTTAGTTCAAAAACACTAAAGAAACTGAAAATTATCACGCGTCCCTCAAGAACTTTATCGATGCGCGCCTCTAACTACTCACTGCCGCATACACTGATACTGATATAAGGGAGTAGCAAGCCAAGAGAAACGTTTGGTGGTATATAGAATGAGAGTGTTGAGTTGATTCCTTGATGGCATTGAATACCCTATTATACACCATAAGGAAGATCAACTTGGAATTGGAGGCGCCGGGAACTAAACGTAAAGCTACAATCTGCCCATTAGATAGAAGATACTTAACTTGTGTACCCTAAGGAAATTAAACTGGATAGATAAATCTTGCACGTAGAGTTTAGTTGATTAATTGACCATTGCTGCGTCTGGAATCCAAAATGGTTGTGTCATCTTGGTCAGTGAGGTAATACATCTTGTGAAGGAATCAGTTCGAGGACTACAGAAGCATCCCCAGCCCGCAGATAGTAGTAATCGCTCTTAACCAAGAGCAGGATTAGCAGCGGGCGGTGGTGGTCTCGCCACAACATGACTTGACCAGCCTAGCTAGTCTTCGGTAATTTCCAAACAGGGAGGGATCGCTAGACTTCGAACGAAATTTTCTAATTGAGATCGCGAAGTGCTGGCAAATTTGAAATGTGTACGTTTGCGTTGCACTAGTCAGCAACCTGGCTATGATTATGGGTGAACAAATGTAGTCAGTCGGTGAAGTGTGACCAAATTTGAAGAATTTCTAAATGTTAAGCAACAAAGCAAGCACCAAATTTTGTAGAACATAGGAAATGAAGTGTTAAGTGCTCCTGCTCGGTTTCATCCTGCACTCATGGTAGCTCACCTGCAGGATACAATAGCCCCCTATCCTCCATTCTCGAAAATGTGGACGATGATGGGGGTGTGAAATTGTTGCCATTGGCTATCTATTACTTCCTCCCTCCATTCTTAAATTGTTGAGATTGTTGACTTTTTTATCATGTTTGACCATTCGTTTTATTCAAAAAAATTTAATAATTATTAAATATTTTATTATGATTCATTTTATCACTAAAGGAAGTTGAAACACGACTTATAGTTTTATATATTTGAAAAAATATTTTGAATAAGATGAACGGTCAACTGTAGGGAAAAAAGTCAACGACGTCAATAATTTAAAAATGGAAGGAGTACACCAGAAGAAAAACTAGTTTGGAATTGGAGGTGAGGAAACAAACATAAAGACGTAATCTGCTAAGGATAACAGGGTCATCAAGTGCCGTAGGCCATAACCTATAGCTATAGGAACTTGGTATGGATGGCACCCCCTAGTGACAAAGTTGTAGCGATCCGTAAAAATTTAGAGGCAACAAGGGCAGGGGCAGGCCCACTTCAAGTCATGGATATTCAGTTGAATACCCATTATTTTTAACAAAAAAGTACATATATGTAATATAATGTATGTATATACATTAAAAGGTAAACAAGCTGCCATTCAGTTCACCCAAAAATAGCCCATCTAGGCAGCACAACCCAATAGAAAACTTGGCCCACATCTGTCCCAATATATTCAGCAAAGCATGGCAACGTTGGTTCCTCATCATTCACGATTGCATAGCCCTGTCGATCACCTAAACCGTCGTGGTGAGCCGAACTTGATTGCCGTCGGCCACTATCCACGCAAATGGCTTCGGCGATTGCTGCCCGAGCTCCAGCCCCGGGATTGCCCATTCACTTGGCTTATTCTTTTCGACGATCGTCTCTCCAATTGTGCACTATGTCAAAATTTATTTTCAGAGCTTGATTAAGCAGGTATGAATTGGATAATTTTTTCACTACTTGTAACAGCCTGATTTCCATCCAAGGGTGAAAATCGTGCCTTTGCCTCATAGTCACTCCTAAAAGGATGCCTCGTACAACCAACACAATTGAATATCATAAAACCACAAAAGAATATAAATTATGACAAGAATGAAGAAAAGATATTATTCTAAGGAGAATAACATCTACAACATTCGAGTCCAAGGATTTGGCACACAGGCCAAGAAACAACACATGAATACTAGCAGAAGCAAGACTCTAAGCAAGCAAGGTAGCGAAAGCGCATCCTCAACTTAAACATAGCAGAAGTCTTCGTAGTGAATCCAATATTCCACATGCATCTTGAGTGTAGGCGAAACCCTCCTTCTTCATCTTCAATCTTATTCTAGTTGGGTTGACAGTCTTGAAGTTGAGGCTTGATCGACTAGTTGACTGAAAAACAAAGTGGTAAAGACGTGAGTACATAGAGTACTTAGCAAGCCACACTGTCTAGCAATAATGTGATGCATGCTTGGATATTTCAAGGAAAGACAAGGGCTCAGCACCTAAAGCAATTATCCTGAAGTCTAGATGAGTCAAGTTTTATTATTAGTCAAATTTTATAGGTGGCCTCATAGGAATCAACACCTTCCCGCAAGGGTCAAATTTTAAGTCCAACGCACCTCCACTGAAACCACAGCACGAAGCCGGAAGTAAAGCACCTATCGGATGGGAGAAGTACTAAACTAATCAAGTGGGGAGCTCTCGGGTAGTGCCCGTATCCGGGAGCACGGCTATACGTTTAGATTATAACTCGTAGAGTATATACACCTGTACCCACATGCAGCACGCTTGACACTGGATCACCGCCCCAACCCAAGCACCAAGCCCACACTAGACCACTCATAAAACATCAACCGGTGGCGCCCGTCCTCTAGGTTTGAGATCCCCCTAAGAAACGGGAAGGGTCCTGAACGTGTGAAAGGCCTACCACCGGCCAGGTGGGGTATCCTCTACTCATGGGTCGAGACAACACTCTAAAACCCACTAACACTATCTCTACACCACGGCGGGCCGGTCAGCCCTCCGCTAAGATCATGATCTAACACAACCGCCCATACGGGGACATGTGGTGTGTATGTAAGACCGAGAGAGACACGCTGCACCGAACCGGTCCTCAAGCTGTCGGGGCGAGTCACCAAATCCCTCTTCTCAAACCACAGTCTCAACAACAAGTACCACCACAACAGAGACTCCATAACCCAAAGTCCCTACACAACTGTGTCCGCAACGAGCACTCTCCAAATGGGAACTCTCCAAAAGTTCCCCAGCACCTAATCACCTACACTCACCCCCGCAAAACCTAATGGGTTGCTAAAACATAAACTCAACATCTAAAAAGTACCTACAATTTATTTAACACAAAAACATATATAACATCATGTTGGGTTCAATTAAGCATCTAAGCATACCAAGCATGCAAGTAACAACAGTAGAGCATCCAATGGTGATAGTGGCAAAGGTAACATGATATGGCATGGGTACGATACTAAGCAGTAGTAACCATTTCATATGCATGAGTTCAGATTATGCAATTGCTAAAATAGGAGCAAGAGTGATCAAGGATTGTGGCTTGCCTTAAACACGGTGTCCAAGAATAGATCAATGTCCTCGCATGGCTTTGACAAGTACTCCACGAGCTTATGACCATCTGATCCCACTGTCATCCAAAAACCGAGCAGAACCGGTAAGTGACACGAAAATCACGATAGCGGCACGAATTACGATAAAGATTGGAAAATGAAATGCAAGAATAGATTTGATTGATGCTATGTAACACCCCAAAAAATTCAAAACATAAATCAAATTCAAATTTGCGACTATTGAAAATTTTTAGGCTTTTATTTTGCAATTCATGAACTTTTGAAAACAAAACTTCATAATTAATTAAATTAAGAAAAATTAAAAATTTTGAATAAATAAAATCAAGCATGCCTAAGTGTATGTTTGTTTCTTTACTTTTATTTTATTTTGTTGTCCGAGTGTTGCTCCAAATTTTAAACTCCAAATTTTCTCCAAATTCATTCCAAACCAAATACACCCGGGAAAAGGAAAAGCCATTTTTCTTTTCTTTTGGCCAAAATCCTCTCTTTTCCATCTTCCCGGCCCAAGCCAGCCAAGCCCACCCTCTTTCTTTTCTCCCTCACCCTCGCGCGGCCCACCCGAGCGCAGCCCATCTCCCAGGGCGCGGCCCACCCGAGGGTGCGGCCTAGTGGGCATGTGGCCCGGGAGGTGCCACGTCTCCCCTCGCGAAAACAAAGGTCGTCGTCTTCCTCCTCCCGCTCCCGGACAACGCCGCCCGACCCCGGCCCGGTCGGCTGGACCACCGCCACCTCGCGCTGCCTCCCCGCTCCGCGCCACACCTTTCCCGCTCTCGACGAAAGCCCGTGAATATTGCCTGCCCGAGCACGGAGTCGCCATTGGAAGCAAGCTCTTGTCCCGGCGATGCTTTCGTGATCCCCCCCGCCCCGCCACTCCTCGCCTATAAAAGGGGCGCACGCCGAGCTCCTCTTCGCACCGATGCGAGCGCCATCTTTTCTCTCCCACCGAGCTGTCCTCAAATCGACTTTTCCCCTTCTCTTCCCGAGCTCCATGGCCATGGCTTGCTCCTCCCCAAAACTTCCGCTCCGGACGGATGCGCGTCGGCCTACTCCACCACTTCCCCTACTCCCCGACCCCTCTCCCCCTCTCCCCGGGCATGCCATCGAGCTCCCCGGCTCGCCAATGGCGGCCGAGGTGAGAGGAAGGAGAAGACGCCTCCCTGTACGTGTGTTTTTCTATTTTGCAAAATAGCCCTCGTCCCTTTCCCAAATAAACCCACCTCCAAAGCTAGTTCTTGCATCTTGCACTTTAGCCCTTCCCCTTCCCGGTATTAAGGCCCACGAATTTTTCATACAAAAATAAATTCCAGAAAATCCCAGCAAATGCATTTTTGCATTTAAGCCACGACCTTCTTTTGTATTATATTTAGGTCCCTAGATTTTTACATAAAGACCCCCAAAACTTTCTAGAAATTATATTTTAGGTCCCTGACATTTTACAAAAAGGTCCCTTCCAACTTTTATGTAATTACAAATAGGTTCATATGACCTTAAAAGTATTTACGAGAAAAGTCCGTGGAATTTCCGGACTTCATAACTTTTGATCCGGAACTCCGTTTCGGACGATTCTTGCGCTCACGCGATCGTCCCAACAAAAGGAATCTTTTGCAAGCCACCATAATCACATTCCATGATAATAGTTTCCCCCTTGCCCCCTTAGTCCCATCTCCACCGTCCGAACTCTGTTTTCACCGATTCTTCCGCCGTTGAACTCCGGAATCCCGACATATCCAACCAAACCCCTACAATCCAGATCTTGCCCTCCTAAACTCCGACCTACCTATACCAGCCATGGGTATACAGTAAACCTTCTAATCTAAATGGAGTTTTAACTGGAGCTTGATTGTTTTTCTTATTTATTTTATTTCCTTTTCGTATTAGCTTCACGTATTATAGAGGCGGAGAATAAGATGGAGCCCTAAGCTGGAGACAACGCTCGATGGCCCAAGTCTCAAGACGGATTCCGACACCAAGCCGAGTAACGACGTGAGGCACGACTACTAAGGATTTAGCATTGCCGGGTAAGCTCTAACTATAATTTGATCATATTTATCCTATGAAAAGTAGTATAGAACCAACTTAGAGCCTACTCTATATTTCATGCTCTCTTGAGTGCCATTGTTTGCTTTGTATGAAATATCACCTAATTGCTTACTTGGTAATTTCGTTGTTGTTACCGAATCCCCGCCTTGATTTCCTTATCCCACCATCTCATAAACTCCACTTATACCGACATCGGATGCCTAATGTACGGAATATAGCTATGCTTAGAAGCGCTTAGGAACTTTGTGATGATACTCATCGCCACACTATACCATATATCTATTTTGTGAAAATGTGTTAAAATGCGTTTGGTGGTGTGTGTTGATGGGTGGGCGAATAGACCGACTGTGTTAAGGTGAAGTTGGGTGGGAAATTACTGGTCGTGGGCGAAACTTCTAGTACTGGTGTAGAGTACTTGATGTATAGGTGATGTCCATTTGTGATGGACAAGTATTTGCCCTGCCATATAAGGGCCAGTTCTTTGCACCCCAAATCGGTGATTTAGTGTACAACCACAGAACATGTTATGGGCACGATCGCACACCAAACCTTGGGTTACGCGCAAAAAGTTCCACCGGGTGTAGTAGATGATTGAGGTCCAGGGATCGTTTATTTGATGAAGTCCAAGTACTTGGTACATATATAGTGAACGGTATGCTTGTGTCATATCCTTTAGATCCCTGGGCATTCGGGGTGGACTTGTGAGCGTGCCTAGTTGCGGTGACAGTGTTATGTGCTTACTTGCAAAGAGTGCATAGCTTGTGGGTAAAGTGTATCAACCTCTGCAGAGTGTATAAAACTATCCGGATGTTCGTTGTCATTGTATATTGACACGCCAAATCTTGATCTCTCGTTAATTAGCCACAAATATGAAATCCTTGATGTGTGTGAGTGGGCAGCCTTGCTCCCGTGAGTTTTGGAAAGGTGTTTGGTGTGGATATTGGAGATCCATCCCTGTTAAAACTTCAAGAACTGGCGAGAAGGGATGTATACTCTCCCCAGGGCCTATCAACTAAAATATTGTCGGGTCCCTCTTTCCTTGATATCTATTCTTAGTGAGCCTCGCATTGCTTAGCTGCTAGCGCAGATATCAAACCCTTGCATATATCCTTGCTACAACCTTCATGCATAATTATACCCTTTGAGTAGTGTTGAGCTTGCTAAATACCTTATGTACTCACGGTTTGTTCATTGTGAGTTTTAGTGAATAAACTCTAGAAGAGATAGAGACGGTTAAGTTTGGTCGTATGCTCAAGTTGCTCGTGGTTGATTGAAGTGATCGGTTGTTGCCCTTTCCGTTGCATACTATGGATTGTCACTTAGCATTATTTGGTAAGTTCTTCGTATATACTCATATTTAGTACTTGTATGGATTTGAGACTATCCGTTTGTGCGTACCAACTACCGATCCAGGGATTGGTACAGGATGCACGGTACCCCTCACGGGGAGGGGTGTCACAGGCTAGAACATAGACACTATCAACACTAACGCGTAGGGAGTAATGAGATGAATCCAACGCAACTGACCGCGCATTAATCGGAGACCCGAGGAGAAAGATATGAATTTCCGAAGATTTAAAGAATTATCGGAAAATCAGAAAAGGTGGAAAAGATAAAAATAGGGAATATTCATGGGAATATTCCCGGTCGGTCTATGACTATTTTGTGGTCCGGATCCACATACAAAGGAACAGTCTTAGGCTCACGTGGACCGGGTCCATCCGGAAAGGAAGCAAGAGTGCTCATGGACCAAGCCACGTTAGTTGCCAATTCATCGCCACGCCGGCGCCACATGGACAGATCTTCTGCCACGTGGGTACATATTTTCTCGACACATCAGCACAGCTGACACAGACAGCCGGAGACAGGCAGCGCCGCTCCCCGCAAGGCGGTGACTCACCGGAACTCGCGCACGTGCGCGCTACGGCTTGCCGGTGGCCAAGCCGACGACACTAGGGCGACCGGCACACCGACGCGCACGCAGGGTACCCCTCCCTAGAAAAGCCCCCACCGGAGCGGCAGCGTGGGCTCGCCGGAGTCGCGGACATCGGCGGCGCTGCAAGGGAAAGCCCGAATATTTGCAAGGACTCGGATTAATGGTACAAGGAAGTAGCTCATGCCCGCGCGAACACATCGGCATGCAACCCCGACCGGAAGGACGGCTAGAGCATCACCGGTGGCGAGCATTATGGCGAGTGGAAAAGGGGACAACGACGAACTCCTAGAAAACTTACTCCAATCCCGATGGCAAATAGACCCAAAGCACCAGCGGGACCCGGCGGTGCCCCTCGACCCATCCTCGAACACGGATAACCACCGGACGGTCACCGGCGGCGAGGTTCGGTCCGACGGCTGGGAGGGAACATGGCGTTGCCAAGGAAATCTTGCACCAAAACCGGTAGCGACGGGCGCGGGAGCGCGGGGTGACAAGGTGAAATTCGTCGACCTACCAAAGACTACGGGCGAGCTCGCTCCACGGGCTTCACCGCATGTTATGGCGGACGACGGCGGAAATCCAACGCAAGCGCAACCACCGAAGGAGAAACAAGGAAGGAAGAGAGTGAAAAGGGTTCGCGTGCTCACCGCCGGACTCAAGGAGGTCATGGCGTCGGTGAGGAAGCACCGAGGCGATCGGGTGGCTTGGTGGCTGTTGATGGCGATAGGGCTGCGGGTCGACCCGAGGACGGGGACCGAGCGGTGACTACGTGGTGACGTTCTCGAGACGCACAAGATCAAAATCGATGGGATTAGAGGCAAGACAGAAGGCGTTCGACGGAGGGAACAGAACGGAGGTCAACGGAGGAAGAGGCTCACCGATGTGGATGAACTCCGGTGACGACGATGGTGACTGAAATCTTGGTCAACCGCGCTCGTCCTCCTCCAACCTCGAAATGCAGCGCGGTCCACAAGGACAAATTCAGGAAAGGATGATGAACACGCCGGCGTTGCTCACGAACACGGGCAGAGATCTTCTCTCGGCGGCCATGGCGAGCAAACGAGTTGGCGGGTAGGGTTTGGTGCGCTTGAGGGCATGGCGGCGCGAGGGGATGGTGCGGATGAGGGCGGTGGCTCGCAGCTCTTGTAGGGGTAGGTCGAGGAGGGTTTGGGGTGCGGCAGACGGGGATGGTGCCATGTCGCTCGGGCGTCCGCGCGGCGAATGTTCTCGTCCCACCGGTGGGACGTCCCCCGAGCGGATCGCCGTCCGGACGTTTTTACCGAGATTCGCGCAAGATTCATTAACGGCATGTTAACGCGTTAAGCTCCGCCCGTGGCAGCACATTTGTTTTGGGATGGATCACGTAACGTAGCTACAAGACAATATCTAGAGTTGCTTTTCAGACTGGCGCCGTCGATCCGATATGTTATCTTATCCGTAGGCCCGGTCCAGCAGATTCGCTCCCAGCAGCCGGTCTGGTAAGATCTCTAACGGCTCCCGCATGAAAATACCTTTTTAGGCTGGTGTAGATACGCGTCGGGTTGTATTACTGACAGTTAGCAAAGGCAGCGACGCTCAAGTTGAGTCCATTGGGCTCTATTGCCTCCCTGTTTTCATTTGGCTTGGTTCTGTTTGTGTATTGTACTGTGAGTAGATCATTTTTATTTTAGCTGTCTATGTGTTTCTATTTGCTGGTGTGTTAACGTATGCGCGAGAATGATAGATTTCAGATTCAGCTTTATGCGGTTGCTTATGGAATCACCGTGTCCGATTCTACTTTATCACGGATTCTTGCTTGTAGATTTAATGCTCAACCATAGTTGAGTTTTACCGTCCGTCATGGATGAGGAGGCGCAATTGTCTGGGCTTTTTTTCAGGCAGCTGTAGTGCATTGTTATTTGTATGCCATATCCAGCATAATGGTCCTGCTAAACTAAGTTTAGCTGGTGGCACCCGTCCGTTCCGCTGAATAGGCTTGCAATCAATTACCGAATTAGCATGGCAGGGTGATCCTGTTCCAGCATAATGGCCCTGTTAAATTAATTAATGGTTTAGCTGGTGGCACCCGTTCGCTTCGCTGGATAGGCTTGCAATCAATTACCGAATTGGCAATGCAGGGTGGTCCTGTTACCGCTAGAACCTCTGTACGGACTTATCCTGAGCTGCGTTATCTGTCTGTGTGTTGGGACCACGCCCCTTTTCTTTACACGGTGTAATCTAGCAATTGCCAGTTGCCGTGTTCCAAACAATTGGATTGCTCGCTTCGTTTGTTTTTTTAGTAATGCAGCAGGCTCATTTGGTTGGTTTCTCATTCCATGCACTTGTTTTAAATATACGCAGGACATAATTGGAGCACGTCTGTTGTGAAGGCATGTGATTTAAGTGTGGATAGGGTATCAATCCGATATATGCGAACGCTCATTTTCAGTGATATTGCTGTTTGCACGCAGATGGCACCTGCTGTACATCACGCCTCCGAGGGCTTGTGTGGTTCGCATTCCGGAGGAGTCGCCACCCCAGCCAGCTGATTTGCGGGTCTCACGTAGCTGGGGTCGTCAATGATAAGATCAGGCATTCACCTGCACTTATGTCAAGATGCTCCGTACGGCTTGTGTACGAGGTTATTTCGCATTTTGATGACGCTAAAAGGAGGCTGGTCAGGGAGATTGGATTCCAGGGACTTTTAGATTTCCCTGCATTGAAGCAAATGAATCACAAATTCTCAGTATGGCTGATGAGTAGAGTTGATAGGCCCCTGCTAGCAGGGGACTGAATGTTCTAATATTTTCAGCAGGCATTTTCGAGACACCCGGAATGCTCCTTGTGAAGCTTCCTTTTTTATCAGGACTACAAATAAATAATGTAGAATTGATTTTATGACCGGGGAATGGGTTTTACGTACTAAAAGCATGAACTACAGAAAGGTTTTGCAGATCTATTTTGAAGATTGAAATGATTGTGAGGTTATTTGGAATTTTTTTACAGGCTGGAAAGCATGAGTGCTGTAAATTCAGAGTGTTTCACTGAATCCAGACGGATGAGGAAGCGATTCACGAACTACCTAAATGCTCTAGGACAGTCAAAAGGGCCCTTTGCGGAGCTCTATTATTTAAAACAAAGACTGATAAATATCGAATCATTAACAACGTTAGAATTTCAATTTTAAGTATATTCATTATGTGTTTCGCAGATCTATAGTGAAGTTTGAATGATCGTGATGTTATTTGTAGTTTTTTCAGGCGTGGAAGCTTGAATGATTTAAGTTCAGAGTGTTACTCTGAACCCAAACCGAAGAGGAAGTGATTCACGAACTACATAAATGTGCTAGGGTACTTGGGTTTTTGGTTTAGGAAATCCAAAGACTGATACATATTGAATCCTTAACCACCATCGCATTTTCAATTTAGCTAGTTGCATGTTTTTCTACAATTCGACACAGAACAAGTTCTGAACACAATATGAAACCTATCTAAGCTGATGATGAAGGCCTTTGGGATGGCAGCCGAACAAATGAAAACCTGACGCAGGAGTTCCGGGAGGTTACCTGTTAGCAGCCGACAGGGACGATGGCGTTACAGTCCTTGGAGCCCCCGACGAGCTCGGATCCATGGCGTCAAAGTCAAGCGCCTTCTTTCCCCTGCCGCAGATCGCAGCAGCCGCTTCGCGTGGTAAGTAAACGAAGAAATGAAGCCACACGGTCTTTTCTCTTAGGAACGCAGCGGCTTCTCAACGAAGCTGTTTACACGAACTATTTCTATTCACCCGAGGTGCGGATGGGACGCGTCAGTCGTGGCCTGCAGGGAATCAGAATCAAAGTTTCATTCCCGCCCAACCTAACCTTCTCCGATTATGCCTAATCGCCAATCGCACCCTACCCTCCTGTTCCCGAATCTCGCGCAGGGAGAATGGCCCTGGCCGTCAGATGTAGGGGGTGGGACGTCCCCCGGGGGACAAAATCCGCGTTGGCGTCCGCGCCCACAAGATCACGCGGTTGTGGTGCGGCGGTAGGTAGAGGATCACTGTAGCACGGCTGGGCTTGGTGGGCTTCGATTCCTGGGCCGAGGGTGGGCTGAACGAGAGAAAGGTGGCCCAAGAGCCAAGAGACAAGGGAAAAGATTTCGATTTTTTATGAAAGGGTTTGGATTTTTATTTGGATAAGGTTGATTCGAATTCAAACGAAGGTTTCTCGAATTTGATTATTTTCAGGTTGTAACACTACTCTATTCAATGTTCCCATCATCCGTGAAAGGAAGAACAAAGGCAGTATTTCGACTACTCTATCTTTTATTTAATACACTATTAGTTACATGGTTTGAAACATACTTGTGTGATTTTGAATGTGCTCATACTTCTGTGATTTTAATTTCGGATCCAAAACATGATGTTAGCGGTTAATTATGTGTTAATTGTTATGGGTTCATAATTTAAGGTGTCAAAAAATTATCAATGAAAATTTTTGAATATCCCTGATCTAAATCCTGGGCTCGCCACTGAACAAGGGTAACTGATGACAAACAAGAGGTATAGCCTTGAGTTCGAATTTACTGACTTCTTCCGTTTCTAAAGCTCATTGCATAATGATTCTGATACAGAAATCATCTTATTGTTAGCTGATGAAAAGATAGAAATCAAACAATGAACAGCGCAAGAAACAGTGACGTTATGAATATTGTGCATAAGGAGATGTAGGGGCTTGATGAACAATCAAATGCTATGGTCAGCAGTTGAAACCAATTTTGAAAAAAAAATGTCCATTCCTCCGTTGGCCATCAGTCTCAGCTGTTGTTCCAGTTTTAGAAAATTCTGATCTATTAACGGGAAGGGATAACGAGAGATGTGAAAGAGATTTGCTAACCCAAATTGAAGTATTGACAAATATGAAGCGATTCTTGACCTGAAGTGATCTTCATCTTCCCTGAAACTCACGCTTGAGGGACTGGCAACGCTTAACTAGTTGTTTGCTTCCGACCATGTGGTTATGCAAAGAGGTGTGAAACCTGAATTCTTCATTCTGTAAAAGAAAGGCAAACCATGTTTTCTATAAAGACACGCATTTTGAGTTCAGAAACACCAAAGTGAACTTTTCACGTATCTGAGAGGGACTTCAAAATAACGTGGGGGTGGGGGTAGTTGCTAAATGGAGGACGATATTGATGAAGCGCTATAATGTCTAACTACTCACTGCCTCATACACTGGTACTGATAAAAGGGAGCAGCCAGCGAAGAGAAACATTCGGAGGTATATAGAAACAGATTGTTGAGATGGTAGAATTGGGTACCTATCATACACCAGGAGTAGGATAAACTTGGAATTGGAGGTACCAGGAACCAAACATAAAGTTGCAATCTGTTCACATGATACAAGACACTTCATTGGCGTCCCCTATAGAAATCAGATGGGTAGGGTCTGATCGGTAGTGATTCTTTCTGCTGGCTGTGGCTGGGCTTTTTACTGTTGCCTACTTTGCTCTAGTTACTGGTTGCTGCAGCCGCAGCCTCAAACAGCCATAAAAATCACATCCGATCGGACCCGTAGAGCTTGCGGATAGTGTTCTGTCATTTTGTGGATTTGAGGAGTGAGGACAATGTTGTTGTCTCTCCACCACTGGTGTCGTGCTTCATCTGGTGACCGCTATGATGGGCCAAAAAGAAATTATCTCGAGGGTGACTTGGTGACCGTTCGTAACCAAGAGCAGGATCGAATTAGCAGCGGCTGGTGTTGATCTCTCTACACCATGACTTAGCAGCCGCGGCGCCTTAAGACTCAGTGTTAGCTGGTCTCTTCGAAAATTTCGGAGCCGCGAGGGATGGCGAATTTTCCAATCAAAATGGAAGTACTGGAAAAAGTGAATGGAGCAGGTGTCACCGACTCACCGGTGTGAAGTGAAACAACTGCAACCTGCCTGAAATTACTCTTATTCAGTTGGGAGTAATGTGTGAAGCAAGAACTGATTAAGTGTGGTCAGTCTCTAAAGCGTGAAAAGTCTTTTCAGGCAAGTTGCAGACTTCTCCTCAGATGTCTGTCTGCTGTGTTTGGGAATGTGGGGGACTCCATTTGCTTGCTGCTTTCAATATTCTTTCACGTTCTCATCATGCTCATTTCTGATAAATGGTAGTAATAAGAACTCAACTCCCTCGGTGATAATAAGACATGTGTGTATCCTTAGCTCGTTGACATGACCAGAGTTCAACAATTAATTTGCATGACGGTACACAACCAAAACAGACATCTCCATCAGCTCGACCTATTTGTTTCTTTTTAAAAAAAAAAAACTCATGACTACCAAATTATATGC